>OW119925.1:1995000-3195000 GCA_933210815.1 Meta bourneti | reverse complement strand
CTTGGATCAATCCCAAAGGGAAAGATCCAAGGACAATGCCTCGTAATTTTGAATCACGGTCAGGTGATGAGATCACACTTGAGCTGGCACCTCACTCTCCAAACTTCCACACCACTGCCAATGTGAGGACATTTGAGGCCACGACAGATTTACTGTGCACTAGCCCCCTTTGTACACAACGGTCTTGGGCTGGATTCCAACCGGGCTTCCTCTTTTTGAAGCAATTGGGGTTTGGGGTCCGTTAGCTCCAACATTTAAGATTCTCATTTCTGTGTGCCTTTCTTTCAGGTACGAAATAATGCTGACGTGTTGGGACGAAGACCACAAAACCCGGCCCTCCTTCACCCAATTGGCTGAGAAGGTGCAGGGCGTAATCACCACCCTGCAGAGGACGCAGAAGCAGTGTGCGGTGGGACTCAACGTGACGTACGTCAACTACCCCAGGACACTCCACGAAAACACTTAGACGTCTCTCTTCGCAGCAGCACCCCCGACTGTGATACAGGCTCCAAATCTGCTACAGCATTCCAAAGACTGAATGGTGATACGAGTTTGGAATACCCTCCATGTGCCATATCCTAACACGATGATTCAGACAGTATTAGAGCACTTTATTTTTTGACTGATATACGGGATGGCTGATATTTTGAGCTTACGAAAGACTGTCCAAGATTGTCTGATAAAACACTGATAGCGAAAGCTCTATGTGATACTATTCAGATTCTAACAGAAAACAATAATGATCTTTTACAACTGCTTCATGGAGGCAGTAGCAAGGGAAGCTGAGCTATATTTCATGCTACAAACTACTTTTTATGCACAATACTCAGTAGGTTCATTTACTGAGATATATCATTTTCCTCGGAATTCATTTCATATCTTGAATTCGATATCACCCAATTCATCTTATCAGTGATTTTAGAAGAAAATTTAGCACCCTTTTTATTTGCATACATTTTTTATCATTTAAAAGTAGATATTTCTCTATCATAATATTCAGGCATATTTGATGTCTAACTGAAATCTCTGAAGAGAAGAAATTGAACATTCGAAAACTCTCATCCCATTTTTCTTCCAGTACCAAAACTCCAAAATGCATTTTAAATGTCACAAATCAAATTTATTAGTGTTTTTATTTATTCTGAGAACAGTGAAATATCTGCAATTAATTCATCCCTGACTTGTATATAAATCAACATCCAACCTTGTTCCAAAAGGGTCACTTTCCAAATTAAAATAGAATCAACAGCTCAATTTACTTTGGACTGAGGTTCTTCTGTTTTGAGTTTTCTAATGGCTTTTTATCCTGTTTTTCAATACTTTCCTACTATACATCCTGTTGACCTAGTAGCAAGGTGGCTCAGATGCAGGTTCTAGAATTAGAACCTGGTCTGGGCAGATGTTCATCGGATATGGAATAAACTTTATGCTATAGGTTCTTGTGTAACAAAGCATGATCGTTGAACAAAATAAAACATTGTTCCAAATCTTATAAATGCTGCACAAATTATTTAAAGATTGGATTTGCTTTAACTTTTGCCATTTCTACTAAATTACAAAATTCTTTGCAAATGCAAGCTATTGGTAACAAATTTGCTTTTCTATTTCTGAAATTATACCATTTTTAGTAGTGTTATATAAATAATACTTAACACTATATATAATTCTTAATCCCAAGGTGAAATGATTCCTACTCTAATGAATAGTAGACATAGTCTATCATTCCACTCAAAAGAAATTCTCATAATTATTTGAATTTATTTCATACCATTTTATCACCAACTCCCAAAGAATATATGTATAATTTTTAAAACACGAACACACAAAAGAAAAGAGCTTTTAAGTTTCATTGAGTTTATCAAAACACCAATTGGTTATGCTTTGAAGCAAAGTTGTGTTAATACAGCATTACAAATTAGACCTCTTATAAAAAAAAACCTCTTATCATTTAACGAATAGTTATTCTAATATAAAAACTGGTCAACAAATTTTAATTTTGTAAGTTGCATTCTATTGTGCATATCTTCCAACATAAAATTCAATCATAACAGCAATGTTTTAAACAGTAGGTTTGCCAAGAGGGGGTCCCCAAAGGTGTTCGATATCAAAATAAAATATCAGATTTATTAAGTTAATCATTTAATAAGAGCTATAAAAGCATGATTATTGATTTAGCCAAACATAAAATTCTAGTATTATCATTATATCAAACACTTCAAAAGAGAAATACAAATGTATTCCAAGAAACGATTCTAATATTTATTTTATTTAATCATAATTGTATGGTGAACACCCACTTTTAAATAATTTATGTACTCGTATCAACTGAGATATGTAACTTTCTATACTTATGTAATCCTTTTGAAATTTATCCAGAGAAAATAATAGATTTAGGGGAAACTTTCGCCTACAACTATCAGGTCAGATCTTCATTTAGAATAAAAATACTTCAAAAACTGCCCCCTCCTAAATGAAATATTGTCTATGCTACTGGTTTCAAATATACAGCTAAATTAGTGGCAATCTGAAAGTCATACAAACTGCACTTGCACAATTCAATGCACCTTCGTATTGACTACAATTTTAGTTATTTCTTTTTGGCATTTATATATATTCATAATGTATTTTAACGACTCATTTTAAAATGCTTACTTATATCTCATTTCCTAATTTAAAACTGTTGGGAGGAAGCTTTCCGAGTTATTGCGAGATATTTAGCACAAATGATTTTCATAAGCAATGTGTAGTAAACATTAATACACACCTGTCCTTGTCAGTGAAGTCATCCAAATCTATGCACGAATGGATGGATAGCTCCTGAACAAATCATTTGTATTAGATTGATATTTTTACAGCATTTAAGATTATTGTATATATATATATATATATATATATATATATATGAATAAGAAAATCCAATGTGATAGTCACTTGTAAAACAACCTTCTACATATGAACAAATCAGTATTTTGTGTAATTATTTTGTAAAATAACTTTTAATGCTTTTAAATAAATTTACAGTGAAAATATGTCTTACAAGTTTCTTATTAGTCAAAACTGAAAACAAAGATTAGAATAGAATTTCTTACATCTTGCATACATAAAATAATTTATTATGTACTATTATAGAAAATACAGCAGATCTTGTCAGATTATCATTCAACATATTCTCTTTTTTGCAGCTTTAACATTGTCATAAGTGTCTTTTTTTCATCAGTTTTGATAAATCTCACTCAATTTCTAGTTATGCATTTTTTAAAACAAAATTCTTAATACACTGCACAACTGAAACTTGATACATGCTATCAGGATAAATTGTAATTTTGAGATGAATGATTTTAGCTATGTGCAAAATAAGTGCTAGTGTATTTAAACAAGTTTTAATGCTTTTGAAGAGCTTTAATAACTTCGATGTGTGTATTCCTTTTTTCCAATATATTAGTCACTTGAATTTCAGCAAGCCTGGCTGATTCAGACGTCATGGCAATGAAATCTTCTAGACACTGTCGAACACATGTACACTAGAAACTGCATCAATGATTTTAAAGATGAATACAAAATAGTCTTTCATTGGAATTGTTGCTTAGGTACAAAACAGATGGTATGAATTAGAAACAACGTTAAAATATATTTACAGTCTAACATGAATGATGAAAAATGAGGATACGTAATCCTTTAAAATGCATATCGTGTTCTGATTTCTTCTAATTTCTTTGATACCTGCAAAAGAGACAAACAAATGGTTAGATACACATTGAAATTAAAGATAAACTTTAAATGAAACCAAATCAGTTCTTTGAAAATCAAACAGGATGGTTAGAATAGAAAGCACAATAACCATACCATGCAATTTCTTATCAAAACCAACCCAAAACAGTGGACGAGGCATTCAGGAGATATTCAGTTCGAAAGTTTTATGATGTTCTTTCAGTAGTTCGAAATGTCAGTGCTAAAATCACCATACTATCCTTTTGGGTTCATAAGTACCTAAGAGTCAATCTAGACAAAATAAAGCACCAGACGGATACGCAAATCAAAAATGTGCTTTAAACCAGGGTATGAAAAAATCATTTCTTTTAAAAATCAGATTTGATTTAAATCAGATTTTTAAAATTTAAATTGGATTTTATGATTTTTATTAACTCGTTCCCTCTACATGTTAGATATGAGAAATGGAAATCACAGTATAGTTTCTAGATAGTATTGATTTATGTAAAACAATAATATATAAGGATTTAGAAAACAGCAAGGTAAATTTTTGAAAGATTAAAACAATAAAATTTAACATTGGGTCTTGACTTTGTATTTCATGATACAAACTCAAAATTCTAAATTAAAAAATAATCATTTTAATAAGGTAGGTAGGCAGTTAATTAATGTCACACTGGAGCAACGGACTATTGGCAGCAGTCCGGGATCAATCCAAGGACAAGGCCTACTAACTTTAAAGATGACGAGAACACCTGAGCTGGACCCCACTCTCCAAACTTCCACACCAAGATGAGGCCACAACAGGTTTAATGTGCATCTGCCCTTATGTACACGACCATTTTAATAAGATGAAATTTTAATTTTCTGGCATTTTTGTTACCCAATTACTTTCTTATGAACTAAGTGATGTTTTGTTTTCCCCAATTTCCCCAATAATTTCTTAAAGTTGGCACCACTACCATCTATAATAGAGAATCCAGTAAAAATAGGTCATTCTTCAAGTGTATTAAAAATTTATTTGAATAAAATAACACATTCTGTCCCATATTATTAAACTTCAATTTGAAAAAAAAAAAGAAATTTTAAAGTTTGATTTAAATCAATGATTTTTTAAAATAAAAATCACTTGATTTAAATCAAGCTGCTTTAAATCGGCTTACCCTGCATTATACTATCAGCTGTAAGTATGCACGTGCAGAACGTCAATCCAAAACCAATATTTTCCAGGTTAGAGACAAGGAATTTTGATACGATTCTGACCACCCTTTTAGAAGCATACCTATGCCTTAAATTTGAGAATTCATCTGACCCTCAAAAAAAGGCACGAATCTCTAGTAGAGCAGGGTCTGATACATACTTATGAATCCCTTGAAGACAACAGTATATTTTTGTGTGGACTCTATTTTGTTTTGGAACCAATTTTAAATGAAACATTATAAATTTAATTTTTTTGCATATTGTTTACTCAATGACATTACTTATGGTTGGTTGGCTTCAGGTTTTATGGCACAAGGGCCATATTTGGCCAAGGTGTGCCAAACACAAATTGTCAAGTAATTGTGAAAAGAAAGGACGGAGAGAAGTAGAGAAAGATCGCTTGAGAATACTGGGGTCGCAACCCCATGTTTACCAGAGGCAGTAAACCCATGGGAAAAGAATAGATCACTTGCGTACCCCAAGTTCATGAAGCCCATACACGCCTAAAGATGTGCTCCCGAGGGGCATTACTTATGAAGTTGCCCCTATTTGGACATCAACCAAATGCCTGGCTGCACTGTAAATACGGGCTCTTTCGATCACATTTTCCATTGCATTTTAACACATTTTCCATTGCATTTGAGCATTTTCTTCATGAATGTTTTACTTAAGCTGTTCGATCGTTGAGGGCTTGTTAGCATATCGACCTAGAGATGCGTCCCTCTGAATTCGCATAGTTGCAAAAGCTGTATGACATGTTGCTCCGTTGTGTAGGTTGGTTTGGGGTTTTTTGGCGCAAGGGCCATATTTAGCCAAGTTGTGCCAAAACACAAAACAAAAAGGGAGGCAAAATATGCAAAAAGCAGGACAGGCAAGGATAAAACAGAAGAGAGGACAGGTACCTCCGGTTGGAATGGCAAAAGAATAATATATATTACTCTTTCCCGTATAAACCAAACCCTGAGAGTAGTAGCTGCTCCATTGTGTTGAAAAAGAATGTGTGCTCCATAGCTTAGCAATCTCTTTTAGGCAAAATTTTTTTTATAACATTGCACAGTATCATTCACAATTGACAGTGACCATATTTTCAGTAGAATCCTTGAAAAAGTGGTCCAATAATGCTTCCAATCCACTGTCAATAATTGAGTAAGCAATTTATAAAAAAACTAAAAACGTTTCATTTAAAAGTTATTCTGAAACAAAATGGTACCCTTAAATAAAAAACACCCTGTATGAAATCAAGAAAAACAAACTTACTTCACTAGGAGGCTTATCGAAATCTTGAGCAATGCTTTTCTGCTTGGCAGGTTCCAAAGAGTTAAACTGTTCACATAAGTCCCCATCAATCACATTCTGTAAACAAAACATTTTAAATTAGATAGAGAAGTGCTGCAATTTATTTTTTAAGCAAATACTATTGAACAGTTCAGTTTATGTTCTTCTAAAAATAGTGATTTCTCAAGAAAAATCTTAAGTTTTTATTCTTTTTATTTCGACAACTCCCATTACACCACAACAAAAATGATAAATATTTGTACGGGTAAAAATATTTTTTAAATGTACTCTGAAAAAGAGTAAGACAAATTTTCTTTACCAAACCACATGGTATTAAAATCCATTTAAATATTTCTCTGTATAGAAGAATGTAATTTAATACTTCAAGAATAAGTTAATATCAGGAAGTTTTATAAGTTGACGGGAGATGGTTTCAACAAAACATAATTTTCCAGATTTTTTTATTTGGTACATCTCCCTTCAACTGAGACCATTACAAGGAATTTAAGCCTTGAGAATAGTTACCCTTGTAGGTTAAAGACCTGAAAGAGTTGAGAATTTAAATAAAATTTAGAACAGCTACAGGTGTGTTTACAGAAGGGAAAAACAGTTGAGGAATGTTACAACAAAAAAGATAGGTAATAAATTTTTTAAACATTTGACAATGCTTCTAAAGTTCTTTATGGGAAAAAATAAATTAGCAAAATGAATAAATAAACAATAACAAGCCTACAATAAAAAAGCCATGATATGGGACACTTTCAAATTTAATTTGAGAAGTTTTGTACAACTAGGAACATTATTTAATTTTAAAGCTTCCTTGTCAATAAATCATTGCTTGGAAATTACAAAAAAATATCGATATTTTAAAATTTTCTTATATTAATCGTACAGCTTTAAATAGATATGTAAAATTTCATACCTGTACATTATTTAGCGAGTTATTAAAGTTTCTTTGAAACAAGTTGGATAACAAAAGGCAAGGAAATTAAAATGGGGGTTGGCTAGATTATTTAACCATAGTTCTAAATCATAAATTATTTGCTTGCAGATGCAATCAAATGATGACTACAAACTAAATCTTTAATTTGTTTCCTGCCTCAGGGTTCTTACAATGAGACTGGCAACTCAGTGCCTCAACCAGGTTTTCTATTTAAAGCTCTCCTAAGAAAATATCGCAAAATCAATTTGTTGTATAATTTTTCAAGAAACATGTTTCTTAAGCACATGGTAAGAAGTCCCCTTACAACCTATACTAATTACCATTTTCTTCAGAAATAGTGTAGCAATGCAGTTAAATATCTCACCTTCACAGAATAGTAATAAGAGCGGAAAGAGAGGTGATCTCGGCCACACAGAGGAGGATTTTCGGACCGCATGTGCATCTCCAGATGCTGGAAGAAATCGTGATCCTAGAACAGAAAAAAGTCATTTTTTGAAACAGGCCTTTTTGTCAAGAGAAATAATGCATGATTCTGTGCCCGATATTCATTCTTGCCTCTTCATACCTTTTACTGGGGAAGTAAGCACCTAATTGTTAACTATTTGCTATTCAAAAGTAGTCTATTCATATTCAAATTCGATTCACATTTTTATTTATGTTCCAAACTTAAGGAACAACAAGATATTAAAAATGTAGATAGCTTATAAGTCTGATAAAACTCTTTAGCAGTCTGGTGGAAGGATGATGAGAAATTTTAAAAGGTAAAAGATGGATTGGAGCACTTTGAGGTCATTGTAAGAGTCTTCGAAATAGAGAATGTGATGCAATTAAGGCAGACATTCATGAGCACAATTAAAAGACTTGACTGAGTTGTGTACATTTTATCACGCTTCATAAAAACCCAAATTAAATGCGACTAAAAATACACAAAATGCTATTTTCTATTTTTGACAAATTTTATTTCATTAGGAAATATGATATACAAAATAAAAATATTTGAATCCATAACAAATAGTTAAGTGATTAGAATATGGATTGTAATTAATTGTTTATACATGTATTGATTTAAATTGTTCCCTTTAATGCTTATTTTACCTATGTTGGTGTCGTGCATGGTTTGTCATTTCACCGTAACTATGAATTCAATCGTATTTACTTATTATAATGTCAGTATTTTGTCTCAAAATTAAGAATTCTTTCACAATTTAAGTCATTAATCGTGAAAAATTGTTTTTAAAGTTTCACTAACATAACAAATCGAAAAGATAGTGATACAGTTAAGTGATTGATTTCTATTACTCTTTTAATTATTAAAAGCTATAATTATGTAAAGCTATACATTATACACTTTTTAAAAATTCATTCAAAATCGGTGAGTACGGTCACGAGTCTTCAATAGCGAACAATTTAACGAATATTTTTGTGGAACCTTGAAGTTTCAATCATTTAACACGAAATATAATCCTCATATGATGAAACTAATTTCTATTTAGCTTAGTTCTTTTGCCACTAACAAACAGCTACAAAGAACAGAAATATATCATTATAAAGCTTGAAAACTACCAAATTTAAAAAAAATCCCATAACTGATTGAGGATTTTAATCTTTGGGTTACCTTAAAATTATTGCAAGAAACTTTCTCAACACTTTCTATCTAAAAAAACGTTTCATAAGAAATTCTATTTTGGGATTTTTCCTTACGAAAAATTTTTAGAGTTCCATAGTACTCAAGAGCAGGGGTGTCAAACTCAATTAAAAAACGGGCCATTTAACGCAGCTGGTAACATTCACGCGGGCCACCTCATATTTACAAATTTTCTTAAAATTATATTTTGAAGTGAGGATTCAGGAATATGGATAGGATAATTAAAACACATTATGTAATTAAGTGAATTTAGGGTAATAATTTATAATATTGCTATATAATTGTTTTATTTAAACGTTTATTTAATTTAATGTATTTATAAAACTAAATTAATTTTTTTACCGGAAACTTGCCAGCGCTTTCCTTTCCTCCTACTACTTTTCCAATATCTGGATTCAAAGACTGAGAACAGACAATCTTCATTATGGCAGATAGATGTTTATCAGTTAATCTTGATCTGTAGGCCGTTTTATTTAATTTCATGGACGAAAATAGTTGCTCATACAAGTACGTACTCCCAAAATAGCATAAAATTTGTGTAGCAAACTTTAATTTCCGAGTATTTTTCACCTAAATAAGAATATATTTGGGGGAATTCCTACTTCTTGATATTTGTCTTTTAAAACCGAAACATTCTGCAAATCAATTAATTCCAGTTGTATCGAAGTGGGAGCATTTTCAACTTCAAAGGAAAAAGGCCTAATAAAAAGAGAAAATTCTTTTGTAACTCTTTGAAATCATTAAAACGTTTATCGAATTCGTTTTTGATTTCTTCAATTTTATCACAATATTGTGAAAATGAGCAACTTTGATTTTGTGCTTTTAACTGCTCATACATAGGAAAATACGTCAAAACGTTTTTCGTAGATGATTTTTAAACAAAGTCTGTTTTTACACAAAACTTGCTATTGCATCGTACATATTCGTTATTAATTGATCTTTGCCTTGCAATGTAATATTAAGATTATTCAGATGACCTGTAATATCTGTTAAAAATGCCAGATGTTTTACCCACAAAGAATCTTTTATAATCGATATATTTTCGGTTTTTTCATCTTTCATTTCAAGAAATGCCATTATTTCCTCCAAAAACAGATAGAAGCTCTTCAGGACTTTACGGCAGGACAACCAACGAACTTCTGTGTAATAAGGAAGATCTTCGAATTCGGATTCTAAATCTTTAAGGAACAAAGTAAATTGGTGATGGTTAAGTGCTCTCAATCGAATAAAGTTGACTGTCTTTGTTACTGTTTTAAGTACTTTGTCCATTTTTAATATTTTTAAACAGAACTTGTTGGTGAATAAGGAAATGGAAAGTACTGATTTTCGGTTTATCTGGATATTCACCTTGTAATTTTCTTGTCAGTCGTGTCACAAATCCTTTAGTTTCACCCGTCATCGATTTAGTGCCGACAGTTGTTACAGAAACAAGCCTGTCAAGAGGACGATTAAATTTTCCTAAAATGCTCCATACAGCATCAAAAATATTTTCACCAGTTCTAGTTCCATGAAGAGGGATAATTTCCAACAATTCTTCGGTGATCCTCATATTATTGCAACCATGAAAAAAACCAGCAACTTGTGCAACATCTCTCACATTCGTGCTTTAATAAATCACAATTGAAAAGAACAGGACTTTGGTAGATATTTCCTGTGGTTAACGTTATCTGCGATTTAAGTAATTCCGTCTACCACCGTATTTCTTTATAATGATATATTTCGAAATGACTACCTTTTCTGGACAGATGAATTCATCAACTTTTATCATACATTTCTTGATTAAAGAACCATAGGTGAATGATTTTGAATGTTTAGCTAATAGATAGCTTATTTCGTAAGTAGTTCTTGTTACTGACTCATTACTTTTCATGAATTTTGTAACATATTGTCCTGTTTTTTCATTTTATTTCAGAGCATCGAGGGTCACAAAAAATTACCTAGGGGGCTGCCAGTTTGACACCCCTGCTCTAGAGGAAAGAAATTTCGTTTCTAGAGAAAATGAGCTCCGATTCTATAGAGAAGTTCTATAGAAAAGTAGCCTTGAAGTAAAAGAAATGAGCTTCTATAGATATTTCTAGAGGTTACTTAATAGTGCTTATAGCAAAATGGGCCAGACCATATTCTATAGAAATTTTTGTAAGGTTTCCTTTAAATCTTATGCCTTTGATATAGGACGACTCAACTGCAAAAATGTACTATTCTGATTGCTAAGCAAACGAAAAGGAATTGAGCTAGATGAACAAAGTGAAAAGACTTACTTCATGAGATGTGAAAGGCACCAGAATTCCAATGGATCCAGACAGAGTGGTGTACACCAGGGATTCAGATCCACCAGGAATCAGGGTGGCCCTTTGTAAGGAGAGAACTACTTCACCCACATGGAAGTTGGCAATAATATCAGCCTGTAAAAGAAAACTATTCAATACGATCATACTTTTCGTAATGTAAAATTAATTTAGGTAATAACTCGAGCCACTTTGAGCAATAACACATCGAGCTTAGTACAGTGTCACCACGATATGCTTTTGTACCTTGTTCTATTTTTTAAAAGATTTCTGTTTCTCGAGGTTGAAGGTGGAATTGTCCATCCTTCCCCTACGTGAGCTCTTGTGCTCTAATAGGGAACTAACACAAGAGAAGATTCTTAATGATCTATATGTAATCAGATACATAACAGCTATGGTACTTATAATCACCATGCAATTTTGTCCCCATACTGTATATAATTAGTTGATATAAAATAAAGTTAGTCAAAAATTATTGACCCTTTAAAAATCTTTGAATTACAAATATCATAGCTCAATTCAAAACATAACAATATTTTTTGTAAATTGTTCCATCAGGAATTCTAGTTTACAAATTGCTTATGTTTACAATTTACAACAATACAAATTTTACAATTAGCCGTCTAACTGGTACAGAGGGTTTGTTGTTCTAAGCCCATACACACCTAAAGATGTGCCTCAGAGGGGTTTTTAGCAATGGAAGTAGGTTGGTAATTAATTAACATCGCACTAGAGCAACACAACAGGCTATTGACGAAGGCCCACGATCGACCCTCGAAGGGAAAGTTCCGAGAACACCACGTAATTTTGAACCACGGTCAGATGATGAAGCAACACCTGAGCTGGCACCCCACTCTCCAAACTTCCACACCACGCCAACGTGAGAACGTTTGAGGCCATGACAGATTTAACGTGCACCAGCCCCCTTTGTTCATGAGTCTTTTGGTTGGATATGAACTGGCAGCAACCCTCCGGTTGCTAGTCCGTTACTCTTCCAACCGGGCCACTGCAATGGAAGTAGAAAATAATTTTTATAGGAAGAAAATGGAAAGCATTTTTGTTTTGTTTACACTTCTGAAGAATACATAAACGGCAATTGCTGTTCACAGAATTAAATTAGATCAATCTCAGCAAGTTTCTCAAATACCTGTATACACTGGCTTTTGAATATCCATGTGTATTTAAATACATGTAATATAAATCATAAAGGATTCGATGTGATATACAATTTGTATTTCAGAAAGGATATATTTAATGGTACAGTGAAATCTGCAAATTTATCATATCTATGAAGAGGAATTACTTTTTGAGATGATCCTCCAAGCCAACCTCTGTCCCATAAAGCTTTTACGCCAGTAGGATCTTCTTCAACTTCATCACTTATGGCTGTTGGAAGCCTAATCTACAGAACAGAAAGAACACGGATACATCAGATTTCAGGTTATAAAAATAAATATTTAATGAACACAATGCAATAAATTTGTAAACAAATGCACTTTATGTGACAGATATAGATATTAACTAACATTTGACCTTCCTCTTTACATAGTGATGACAAGTCATGTGAGATTATGTGGCATAACAGTGTACATAAATACTTAGCAAGTTTTTAAAGCATATTACAAAGTTTTTCCTAAAAACACCAGAAAAAAAGAAATTGCCAGTTTTTACTTTCAAGGATAATTTCATTGAATAAATAAAACAGATGAAAACCAAGCAAAATTAAACTTCTGATTCGTTTGGTCTTCAACTAGTGTCGTGCAGTCCTTGGTAAAAGTAAAAACAGATAAAGCAAGCATTGCTCTTTTACCATTTACAAATCTTTGTATTTGTAAAATAAATGATGAAAACTAAAGGATTGAAATTTTTTAAATAGTTCTCAGTCACAAATCAATATTTTGGAATTAGTTCTAATATAATTTTCCATAGCTAGGTTATGCTGTGGTCAGTGTAGCAACTATACAGGGTGTCCCAAAAAGGTTGTTCCGCAATTTATCTTTTTACCATTTGGAGACAGGTAGGCAATGTAAAGTGCACCAAATAAGGTAAGTAATTAAGATATGGGAATAAAATTATCATGTGATAACAATTTAAGCGGATACAGTTTCCAATTTTTATACGACCCCTCTAGATAAAAATCCAAGATAGCAAAAATGTTCCTTATCTGTATCCCTATCGTTAGTAAAAAACAATATTTCTGTAGGTTGAATAGTAACGGAGATACAAGAGTTTCCATTTTAAGAGGGCCATATCTAATTTAGAACGATGTCAAAAATGAAGAGCGAAGTTCTCATTGCTGCAGATGGAAAACATTTTGAACATGCGTTGTAAATTTCCTTTTATTCTTATTTAAACCATTTTTTCTACAATTTTTTTATTGAAGATTACATTGTCTACTATTATTCAGTGCGAATTTCATCTGCAGTTGCAATACTACATTACTTTGCACAATGCTGCACTTTCTGACCGAAAAAAAATGCTTTTTAGCATTGTGTATACGGTCCCCAATCTGACTACTTGAACAGCTGTGCACAAGCGGTATAAGTCAACTTTTTTGCGTCATTATACCTCCGTTACTGTTCGACCTACAGAAATGCAGTTTTCTGCTAACGATAGGGATGCAGGTAAGGAACATTTTTGCTATCTCGGATTTTTATCTAGAGGGGTTGTATAAAAATTAAAAACTGAATCCGCTTAAATTGTTATCAAGTGATAATTTTATTCACATATCTTAATTACCTACCTTATTTGGTGTACTTTTGCAATTTACATTGCCTACCTATCTCCAATTGGTAAAAAGATAAATTGTGGAACAACCTTTTTGGGACACCCTGTATACATTGCATAGTTGTTTTTAGATTTTTGCTTTCTCGGCTACTTTGTTTCTGCATTAAAGAATAACATAACTCAACCTTTTCATAAAACTTCAATATTCTTCCATTACCACAAGCCTTTTACAAACCAGGAAGTTTTCCCGATGATAGGGTTTTCAAAACAAAACCTTTTGTATCTCATATCTACTTAACTACAAATGAGGTTTTCATTTTAATTAGCAAATAATCAAATTGTTAGTTATACTACTGTACAGAAAAACTTTTAATGATATTAGAAACAATGAGAAATTGCCAAGACTTCAATGTTAAAATGAAAGTCATCCTAAAATAGAGTAAATTGTTTAAAAATTCATAAAATTTCTTAGTTTAAAAGTAATGAGAAATAAGTCTAAAATTGCTCATTGGATTCTATTATTGGCAATTGCAATGAAGTATAGCAACTTAAAAAATATACATTTCCCGCAAGGATGCAATAAGATTGCATATCTTTCTCGTGATATATTCCGTAATAATTATGGAAAGTCAGACACGGTTGGCATCTCTGGAATGATTACATAAGATTTTAGAATGATTATGAAAGATTTAGAATTGTTGGTATCTAAGTAAATAAAAGATAATTTCTACTGTATTCTAAATCGAGAGCACTCACTATGGAAATGTTTCCAAACTTGTCAGCACCGGCAGCCGTATTGGGGTCAAGGAAACAGGCAGTCGTGATCCATCTGGGGTTGGTGTCATCTGCAAAGATGATCAACTGGTTGTCTTGCCTCTTGTATCGAACGTAAAAGAAGCTTTCTTGAATATCCCCAACGATAATACGGTTGCCAACAGCATGAATGGTCACAATCTGGTTAGGCAGGTGCTAAAAAAAAGGTAAAAATGACTCATTTATCTTTACAGGGGTCATACAGATTTTCTAATGAAAATTGAGCACTTTTAAACCTTTCCAGGGACAGTGCGAAATCTGACTTCACAATACCCCTGAAGGGGTTAACTACTGAAAGCAGGAAAATAATAAAAAGTCAGAAGCATAAAAACAGAAAGGCAACTTACTTTATTTTCACACTTTCTGAGAAGTTTCTTTTTTCCAAGGTCATATATTCTAAGCATGCTTCCAACACCAATCAAAACTCTTCCTTGAAATGGGCATATGGCAGCTGGCATTTCATCAACAGGAGTTTTGTGAACCAGTTCTAGTTTTCTCCCTTCATTTAAAACTCTATATGTGTGAACAACCCCACCATTACAATGGCGTACATTCAACTGAAGATCCTTTACTAGGCCAACAAGCAGATATTGTTCATCGCTATGAGTGACAAACTTCACCAAACACAAGCTGAAAGAAAAGATATCACTATCATCAGATGATTCAGTAATTAATTACAAATATCATAAGGTGGATGCTTCATGGATGTGTTTGCTATATGAGTTTTTAAATTTTTTATTTCACTTTCGAAGGGCAGTGTATACATATTACCTAATACCTTTTATTTTTCAACAAATTAAAAATAAAACCATTCAATACAAAAAAGGTATTACTGGGTTTTAAAGTTGGTTTGTTGTTTATTGGAGCAAGGACCAAACACAAGACAATGTCAAGTAATTGTGAAAAGCAATGATGGAGAGAAGTAGAGAAAAATCACTAGGGCATCCTAGATCGCGACCCCGTGTTTACCAGACAGTAAACCCTGTGGAAAAACAATAGATCACTAAAGTACCTCGGGGTTGTGATGACCATACACACCTAAACATGTGCCCCCGTGGGAAACAGCAATTAACTATTGAATACATTCAATTTTGGTAATGCTAACTCTAACTATAGAACAGGATTAGATTTACTTTTGTCCAATGCTCTCATTTACAAATTCTAGTTCTTGTAGTCTTTTGAAATGATTTATGTACTTTGCAAAATTAACATTTAAAATAGTATTCCCATCATAAGGAGAGTGAGGAAATTATAATCAGCAGGTAATGTCATTAAGGAAAGAGAATTTCACCTAGAAATTGCCAACTTACAAATGAAACACACTAAGTCAAAATTTGATGAGTTTTTAATTTTCTAGATTCAGAATCTTTAGTGAAGTCCATTGAGTAATTTTTCTTTGCATGAAGGTTAGACTTTTTCCTAGGGTAGGTAAGTAGTTGAATTAACATCACACCGGAGCAACACAACAGGCTATTGGTGATGGCCTCGTAATTTGTAACCACGGTCAGATGACGAGAAAAAACACCTGAGCTGGCACTCCATTCTCTGAACTTCCACACCACGCAATGTGAGGACATTTGAGGCCACAACAGATTTAATGTGCATCAGCCCCCGTATATGATAGTCTTTGGCTGGACCGAGTTTCGAACCTGCAACCCTCTGGTTGCTAATCCGTAGATCCTCCAACTACCAAAGCCCCACTTCCTGAGAAACAGTGGTTGGTTTAAGTTTAATGGCTCAAGTTCCAGTAATGGACAAGCTGCACCAAACACAAGTCCATATAAAATTTCAAATAGATTTAGTTAAAATACCTATCAGGTAGACAACCAAATCAACACAAGGGAGGAAGAAGACGGGAGGGGAGGAGAAAAATGAGAGGGAGAACACATCACTCAGGTACCCCGGGGTTCTGAAGCCTGTACAAACTTCAAGAAGGTATGCCCCTGAGGGCGAGAAACACAGTGAGTTAGGCTTAGTGAGTAGAAATTTTCCACATTGTTTCTCAGAACTGTTTTGTGGCAGTGTTTCATTTGTAAGCTAATGATATAAAGCCTTGTGTATAATTAATTATTTTTGATACTTTAGGAAGAAATATATTTTCACGATTGAAAAACGTAATCACATTTATTTCACATTAACAGGTATTTAAAACAACTTTTACTTAGGTGCATGTGTGACTATTGAAAAGTTGAAACATTGAAAGTTGATCTAGTTTACCTGAACGCAGCTTCGTTCTGCTCCAGAGGCACTTGAAAAATGGTTTTGCCTTCAATGGGATCCAGGATGCGGATGACCGATGCCCACATCCCGGTTCCGCCTTTGGGGGATCCGAACGTCCTCTCATCCAGATTCTCACTCAGGAACTGGGCGGCCATGTCTGCTGCTAACTCCTGTTCCTCCTCACCTGCAGCTTCCACCATTTCCTAACACATCAAGTCATTAAAGAGTTTATTTTAAGCAAGAGATTTTGTATTAAGCAAGATTTTTATCAAACAATAGTCACGATCATGAAGACTAGTAATTCCCAAAAGCAAGGTTCACTATTGTGCATAAAAGAAATTCAAGTACTTTTTAGGACCTTATTTTGCTTGCAACGAGCATTTGTTGTTACACGACTCAGTAAAAGTGGCAAGCTAGAAATTAAATTTAATGTAAAAATCTTCTCTAAAAAATAATAAATAATTAAAATTTTAAGGTTTGGTTTATCAGACTACAACCAGTTTTTGCTACATTAAACCTGGACTTGCGACTTATAGTGGATTCTGAATCACTAGGTAGGTGTTTTAATTAACGTTACACTGGAGCAACACAACGGGCTATTGGTAATGGTAAAGGGAAAGATCCTAGAACACCACGTAACTTTGAACCAGTCAGATGACGAGGCAACACCTGAGCTGGCACCCCACTCTCCAAACTTCCACACCAACGTGAGGACATTTGAGGCCATGACAGATTTAACACGCACCAGCCCCCTTTGTACACGACGGTGCTTGGTTGGATTCGAACTCGCAACCCTCCGGTTGCTAATCTGTTGCTCTTACAACCAGGCCACTGCGGCCCACCTGAATCACTAGGAAGATTTGTGCCAGGACCAGCCATTTGAACCAAGAGCCAGAGCACTAACCATTCTGCTACCAGCTGGCTCAGTTCCTCCTTCCAATACAAATCTCTTTTAAATAATTATATTGCAAAAAAAAAGAACATTCAACACCGGCAGCTATATGTATTTAAAAACTACAGTACCAAAAACAATTGAATATATATAAGTTTTACTATTTAGAAAGCAAACTGAATTTAATGTCAACAGTACAAAGCATGAGTGATTTTGATGGTTTCATTTTATGTTGCATAAGTTAGTTAATTTTTAGTTTTAAAATTTTACTAAATATGTCACATTTTATTTATTTTGATTTATCTGATCCAGTCATAATGCTCATTTAGGAATCAAATTAGTTCAAGAATAAAAGAGAAAACATTGTACATGGTGCTATTTTGTTTGCACTACCACTCATTAATTACATTTGCCAATTTCCATGGAGTTATTTTCTCTAATTTTTTTGTTAGTCTGAGAAATGTGGGAAACAGTAAAATATAAAATAAATGGAATCTTACCTCAGCCATTTGACGTTTCCTGATGCCCTTTGTTTTCTCTGTGTACGCATTGTGGTCAGTTTCTATGATGATAAGATTTGAACTTTCAGGGTGGATGACAAACTTCCTAGGCGTGTACTCAAGAGGTGTTGCCACTTGATTGAAAACGGCACCCAATTTCTCCAATGCCAAAATTCTGTAAAAAGGAATAATTTCACCTTTTAAAATTTCATGTCATTCCTAAATTGTTTGTAATAATTAGCTTTGGTCATTAACCCTTTCAGGCCTAATGGGCATATACGTCCCAGAGATTAGATTTCATTCCCTATTGGGTAAATAAATCCCACTTTTGAATGGGTTTTTACGTTTTCAGTGTTCTTAAGGAATAAAAATATGACTCAAGAAACATGGCAATACTTTCACATTGCAAATGACGGACTTATGGTTTTGAGCACGCCCATTCATTCTGATGAATAAGCGACCGTGGTTTGGAAACAAAAAGATGGTACAAAATGAGACGTTAGTTGCCCAGAAGCCATTTCCCACTACAATATGTACATGAATGGAGTTGTGAAGAAATGGCTACTTTTTATGGTCATGGCAGAAAATCAGACAAGTGGTGGAAAAAGATTTTTTGAAAATTAGTTATGATTTTGTTGTGAATGCATGGATTACGAAGTGTGATGTGGAACATAAAACAGAACCACTATTATCATTCATGGTCCCTTTAGATGAGCAACTAATAAAGGGAGAAAGCAAACACAAAAAGAAAGTGAAAGTACGGTCATCCGTCAAAAAGAGCAAAAACTACTAAATTAAACTACTTTTCATAGTTAAATTTTAATCATGCAAAAGTCGGGGTGAAAGGGTTAAAACATGTTCTTGTTTCAAGTCATCAATTCATTCTAAAAATCTGATTAGTTGGTGATAATAACAAAGTGTTATCAATGCTTCAAAATATTTTCCTACTCCTCTGCTATTAAACGATACCAAGATTTTGTAAATATTCGTAACATTTTTCTAGTTACAAAGGATTTTTGTTAGGTACTGTCACCATGTAAAAACATGTTTCGAAAACTTTAAACTCAATTTCTGAAGAACTATCCTTTTGCAATATAATGTTTTGTTCAAAAGGTGATACCTCAACATTGAATTGATCTATCACAATTATTTTTGTATCATTATAATCTATGTAATGCAGTGGATGCTTTGGCTCTCAATGTTATTAGTTAAGAAATGAATTTTTAGTTGATTTTAAAATAATAAAACTCCTGAAAAATCTTGCTTTTTATTCTTCCTTGACGAAAAAATTCTTAAAAAAAGAAGGATTTTAAAGTCAAAATTTTTAAAAATCTTCGTGTATACAAACATACCCCTTAAGAAAACTAATTGGCTTTTAGTTTTGAGACAAGGTTCATGCAATTATTTGAAAATATAAATCATACACTTTTTATAAATACACTGCTGGCCACCCAAATTGCAACACCAAGAAAGACAAGAGATATCACAACAAAATTTATTTTGTAGATAACATGTTGACCAAGTATCAAATGATTAAATTTATAGACTTCTGTGAAGTGTGGTTCCTGCCAAAATCAGTAGCCAGAGTAGCCGCCATTGTTGGAGATCACCGCTGCCACACGCCTCGGCATTGATTCAAAGAGACTTTGGATGTGTTCTTGGGGTACAGCAGACCAAGCAGCTTCCACACGTTGCCAAAGTTGATCTGGTGTGGCAGCTGGGGATGTATTCTGGGTCAATCGTTGAGCAACCATGGACCACATGTTTTCTATCGGCGAAAGATCCGGAGAGCGAGCTGGACAGGGAAGCAATTCAATCTGGCGATTGGCGAAGAACCCTTGGACAATGCGTGCCACGTGTGGTCGCGCATTATCCTGTTGAAATATGGCTGTGGGCAAGCCCTGAAGGTAAGGAAGGACAACTGGCTCCAACACCTCGGAGATGTAGCGCTGGCTGTTTAAAGTACCGGCAATGCGTAGTAGAGGAGTGCGAGAGTGATATCCAATACCGCCCCATACCATAATACCCGGTGCAGGACCAGTGTGGCGGTGCATAACGCAGCTGTTCAGCATCCTCTCTCCACGGTGTCTCCAGACTCGAATCCGACCATCGTGGTGTTGCAGACAGAAGCGTGACTCGTCAGTAAAGACAATTTCATTCCATTCTGCCGTCCACATCCTTCTTTCATCGCACCATTGGCGGCAGAAACGTCTGTGGTTCTGCGTCAAGGGTAGACAAAGCAATGGACGTCTTGCGGACAGACCACTCTGCTGTAAATGGCGTCGAATGGTACGCGCAGACACTGGATGATGCGGTACAGACTGAATGTGCTGTGCTATGGTTCGTGATGTGGCTGAGCGATCCGTCACTGCCATACGCACAATATGCCTGTCATCACGTGAAGTGGTGCACTGAGGTGGATGCGATCGAACACGTCGGTCCGTCGTACCCTCCTGCATCCAACGATCACATATCCGCATTACAGTTGTTTGGTTTCGTCCAACACGACTACCGATTTCCCTGAAAGATATTCCACAATCTCGGTAGGCCACTATCCTTCCTCTGTCGAACTCGGATACTTGATCAAAAGATGATCGCTGTTTTCTACGAGGCATAATTGATCGTTTTTTTTTGAAAAAACCACAAGAAAAACACAATTGCCGTACTTGAAATCGTTGAAATCTCCAAGCCTTAAATAGCGCTTTGAAGTGGCGCCACAGGCGCGCGTGATGTGCGTCTGCGCTGAAATTCTAATCATTTGCATATCTCACCTCCGCTAATGCATGTTGTAAATTTCATATTATTTGCATGCTTCCTTCAGGGTGTTGCATTTACGGTGGCCAGCAGTGTATTTTCAATGCTGCCAATTTAGCAGCTAGAGAACTTATACATCTAAATAAAATAGTTCATTCCAATTTTAGGTAAGTTTAGCACAGGTGTGGGTAAATTTTTTGTGGAAGGAGACAAATCAAGAAAATTAAAATGCTATCCGACCATCTAGTCTAAGAGGTTACATTAATACAATTTTAAAATAACTGGAATAATGTATAAAGGTCTTGATTAACCTTGATGTCACAGTTAATCTTAGTTTCTAATATAACAGATTTGTAGGGTGTTATATGTGACAAGTAAAGCTGCAATTGGCTTTCCAGTAATACATTGCATTATTGCAATTGGTTAGCTATCAGACAGAAAACAAACTATCAGTTTGTTTCTAAGGCAGGATTTCTAAGTTTCATACAAAATTAAGATGACTTTTTGAAAACGACATCAAATTTAATGTTCTGTTGAAGAAAAGTAATTTTCATTTTTCCCAATTGGAGTTAGTTCCAGTACATAATTTTTAACAATGCTGGGGGTGAGAAAAAATGACATCAAAGATGATTTTCTAAAAATAATAAACATATTTCAGGATTCAACTTAAAAAATAAGTCAAGGCCTTTACTTTCTATATCAGAATTAGCAAGTAACCAAGAACTATTTATAGTAAGGTAGGAAATATAACAACAGTTCAGATTCTGTAGTTGATGAAAAACGATTTTTAGATATATTTAAAATGTCACATTGCTCTCAAAACACAATATATTTTGTGACGGAATGCGCAAATATACATAACAATCAAAGTATAAAGAAAAATTTGTTATTCCAGATTTTGTTTAGCTTTTATCAAGATAACTTTCTGAAATTTTAACGAAAATGACCATTTAATCCTTTAAAAATAATGCTCAAATTAAGATATCTTTACCTTAGTGTGTTCAGAGAGATGGCGACAATGCCTTCAGGACATTGTTCCGATGAAAAGCCAGATGCATACTCCAGAGTTTCATAGGAAAGTGGGGTCAGATGGAATCGATTTTGGTAGTAATAGCTCAGCCAGGAACGACTGGATATGGCCACAACCTGCAATAAAAACACAAACGTGAAAGCTATCAAATCCTGGATTAGGTTTCTGTACTTATCAAACAAAACAATTTGGAAAACTCACCGCATCGTTACCCTGCATTCGAACTTTAAACAATTTGACGGGCTTTGAACCCAAGTAACGTGACCTGGTGTCTGTCAAGTCTCCAGATATTTGATCCAATACTGTTCTCAGTAGACCTCCATTCTGTAAAAAAAAAAAGTTTCATAGAATCCCCTCAGTTCTTAACCCTCCTGGAGGTTGTCTCGACGATGTATCTCGAAAAAACAAGCAAAACTGACCAGCCCTTGGTCTAGTCATAAAAAATACAGAAATATCTTTATGAGACATCTCACAATTAGCAAAATTGGTCAGATCTTGATGGATGAGATATACTGTCGAAACCATTTGGAGGGTTAAAATAAATTATTGAAAGTAAACAGGTAGAATATTCGTCAGCTACAGTCCAGTTCCCGAGGACAAGGCAGTAGTCACATGGTTTTGAATCTATTTGTTAAATTAGGAGACTGGTAGCAAATCGCCTCCGCAGTTGGCAGCTTTAGTGTGGATTTTGGTTCTAAGTTTAGCATTCACTGCAGAGACACCAGTGATAATGCATATGTGGGACCATATACTGTGATCACCATTCATGCTTTTGCAAATGGCAGCCTTCTAACAAGGTTTCACACCTTTTAAAAATATTCAGACATTAGTTCAACTGCTGTCTTGTCAGGGCTGCACTATATTACAGAAAAGAAAAACACTTAACTTTCATAAATCTATATCGCGTTAACTGAAACATGTTTGCCAATTCTGTAGTTTTAATTGGTTTCGGGTTTGTCACTTCAATAGAAAATGAAAATGTAAATTCAGTAAAAGCAAAAATAATTTTATAAAAGGTCTATTCCCATTTCTGGATCTTTCAATTTGTATTAACAAATAAAAGATAGAAATTAGATCAAAACTAAAAGTGAAAACAATAGAAATTTTTCTGCTGTTCCAAAAGTGATTTTTTAGTGCAAAAAGTTTTAGTCAAATTTTCCTTAGTTTGTTGCACTGCGTGTGATTCAGCTGTTGGCAACCTTAGAAACAGATAGTAGTTGGCAGTATATTTCTAGCAAGCAAATAAAAATGTAGATAGGTAGTTGAATTAACCTTGCACTGGAGCAACACAATGGACTATTGGCAAAGGCCCAGGATCAATCCTGTAGGGAATGATCCGAGGACAACACCTCGTCATTTTTAATCATGGTCAGATGACGAGAACAACACCAGAGCTGGCACCCCACTCTCCAAACTTCCATACACCATGCCAACATGAGGATATTTGAGGCCACGATGAATTTAACATGCATCAGCCCCTGTGTCCGCGATGCTCTTAGGTTGAACCAAGTTTCGAACTCGCAAACCCTCCAGTTGCTAATCCGTTACTCTTACAACTGGTCTACCACTGCCCCACAAATAAAAAGAAACCACAATGTGATAGCAGTCTACAAGACAATATTGATCTCACCTGCAAACCAATATTTAGATACAGCGTTCCTTGTCCACTGCTGTCTCTGCCAGTTCCTTCACCTCCACCCATTTCCACAATGGCAAGAGATTCGGGAGTGTTAGGTAAGGACTGCATACTCAAAGGGGAGAGACAATCCTAAAGAAAAACAAATAACTTTCATTATAAATATTTTTCTCAAAACACAATAACTGTATGCCAACCACGAGAACTGCTCCTATTATAAGTCTGGGTGGTGATAGTCACCACAGGAACACGGCTTGTTCATGTTGAGGAGGGGTGGCTGGTCTATGTCTCACTTTGTTTTGTGTTTGGCTAATGATGACAATGGATGGTTGGTTGCTTTGGCACTTTATGGCACAAGGATAACATTTGGTCAAGCTGTGCCAAACACAAGACGTCAAGAAAAAATGCTGCGAAAGAGAAAAAAGGAAGGATAGGGGAACAGAGTAGTGGGATGAAAGCAGGATCTACCAACAGGTAGGTATTTAATTAACGTTGCACTGGAGCAACACAACGGGCTATTAGCAACAGTCTGGGATCAACCTCCGAAGGGAAAGATCCTAGGATAACACCACGTAATTTTGAACCACAGTCAGAAGACAAGGTCACACTTGAGCTAGCACCCCACTCTCCAAACTTCCACGCCAACATGAGAACATTCAAGGCCATAATAGATTTAACGTGCACCAGTCCCCTTTGTACACAATGGTCTTTAGGTTGGATTCGAACTCACAACCCGTTGTCCGTTACTCTTCTAACCAGGCTACCGCAGCCCCATGAACCAACAGATTTAATGTGCATATACGGAGGTGTTCATGGGCACTACATGGAACAGAACCTGTTCTTCAAGCTGTCCTAACCGACTGTGCCACAGGTCAACTCACCATGCCATCTAAGCCCGATGACAATGGAAAGAGGTAGTTTACTTGTACAGATCTCAGAACAAGTAAAATTCATAACATATATTTAATTCCTATTTGTCATTAAGTGCACTAATGCAACAAACTACAATGCATTCCTTCAAGCAACCCTGATGGTAAATGGGATACGGCCTGTTTCTAAAGCAACAGGTACGGATTTAATGCCAGGGGTAGTTCTCTTGATAAACATGATACATAAATATACACAAGATAACCGATATCAATTCTTAAAAAAAGACAGGTTTTTGAACACACGAAAAATGTCTTCTTTCTGATATTGTGAAGGACAGTGGAAAGTCATAGTTTTTATTTCTGCTTGCCTCCATTAAAAACCAGATAAAAGTTTATTTATGAAATCTAGAAATTGAGAGTTGTAAGGAAATTATGTTTTAAAGTTTAGCATCCCTGCAATTAAAGTTGGTCATTTTAATTCAAACCCATTTCTTTCAATTTTGATTTAATTTTTGACCTGTTGATTGAACTGGGAGTTCCAAAATTTGAAAATGCATTATCTGTAACTTATTTCTATGCTATGAGCACAGTACTTGTTTCCCATTGTACTTAAAAAGTTAAATCTTAAAATATTATAAATTTCTGTATGTAGCATTCATTCATAATCAACTTAATTGATAAATATATATATATTTAAAAAATTTCCAAGCTGAATTAAATTATAACAAATTTTCCAAAGCTCAAAACAGATTTTCATGAAAAAAATCTATTTTGCAAATTTCTCTTTAAGAGTTCACTACTTGGTATGAGGTATGGTATGTATTTTTAATTAATGTCGCACTGGAGCGGCATTAATTAAAGGCTATTGGCAATGGCCAGGGATATCCCCCTGAAGGGAAAGAACCAAGGACAACACCAGTAATTTTGAACCACGGTCAGGTGATGAGTTCACTATACTTGGAGACAACTGAACAACACTTCTGACTTAACAAATTATGAGAACAATTTCAAAAGATAGATTTCATAACAAATTATACTTGTGATTAAATAGAATTGGCAGATTTTCATTAGAAAAACTTCTTCCTGATGAAATTTATTATTTTAGCTTATAATAAACATATAGTGCTTCTAAATAGAATAAAAATTAAGTGAGCATAGTAATGCTTCCTTCAAACAGAACAAGAAAACTACATAATCACAATAGGTATGAAGACAGAAAAACGGAGTTCATCCAATGTCCAACACTTACTGCAGGATCCAAGGATATGATACGGACTGTGCTGTCAATGAGACCAACTGCGAGAAATCTTGCTCTCTGCTCACCACTTGGAACACTAGCCAATGCCATGCATATAACATCGGCTGTCATTTCTTTACGATCTTTGTATTCATTCAATTGCCCAGACTGGAAGAAAAAATATTTGCATTTAAAAATTATTTATGTTTGCATACTTGTCAACATCTGCTCTTTTTCTCTATAGAAGTGTTGTCAAGGATATTAATACGGAAGGTCTCTACACTTATCTTTTTGGCTCTAAAAATGCCTTTGCAAACTACACACACTCTACTAGTAGAGAAATAATAAAAACAATCCTTTCATTTAAAGAAATTTAAATAGTTCTATTTTAAAAAATAAAATTTAAGAGACTAATTCCCCTCTAATAAAAGCCATATGATAGCAATATTATTAAGTGAGATTGTTTATGTGTCACCAGATGGCACTGTGATGCTTTAATCTTGCACAAAAGCAAGTAGCTAAACCAAATATTTCTTAAAATTTTTTTGATAACAGTCCCAGCAATGTGTTATTTCTGTTGCTAAATAAAAAGCATTTCTTAAAATCCAGGATTTTACTTTTAAAGTCAGCTCTTAGATACCATAGAAACTGGACATTCCTTAGTAGTTAGTGATTGTGATAGTAGTTAGTGACTGTTTGTTGCTCAACAGTCATTTTTTGCTACACAAGGACTAACTGGACCAGGTTGATTGAGTTTTAGGAAGGAAGGGCCATATTTGGCCAAATATTAACCCTCCAAGAGGTTTCGATAAGGTATCTCATCCATCAAGATCTGACCAATTTTGCTACAGACAAGATATTACTGATGTTTTGATGATGAAAAGGATCAAAGGTTAGTTTCCTTCTAATGAAGAGATATCTTGTACATCAAGATCTGGTCCGTTTTGCTAATGCCTAGATACCTCGTCTTGACGATGTAAATCGACAAACACACAAGGGAAATTTTACTGACACAAGAGAGACATACACATAGGGATGAATCGAACTAGACATAACTAGACCAGGACCTACTGCCTAAAATAGATTTTGAACCACCCATATGCAAACCCAGATTCGAACCAAGAGCCATTTAGAACCAATGGCCAGAGCAGTGCCAACCAATCGTCTACCAGGCTGGTGGTTGGCAAGTATATCAAAACATATCAAAGATAAATTTGAAAAGCAAACACTCACTGGATCCATCTCAAAGTAAACCAGCTCTCCACCTGTCAAAGCAATGACCACCTGTCTCTGATTAACAGCACACTTCATGATGGTCTTCTTCCCAGACGTTCTCCATTCGTTCACTCTCTTGTCTGCACGAATGTGACGAATCCCATCGGGGTATATCTACAAAAAGAAAGATGTAATCAGTCTATATTACCTCTTTGAGGCATATGTGTGATCTCTATATATTTCACTGACATGAGTGAGACAGAAATCGGTATCATTTGTATATTGGGGCATGGCAACACATATTTGTAAACAAATTAAATCAGCAGCTACAAGATTCAGTCAGTTTGGCCGCTTTGTTGAAATGTTGCATGGATTGAGTCATAAAGCAAGTATTGAATAACGCCAAAGAAATGCTGGAAAAAAAGCGAGTGATAATTCGACAATACAAACAAAGCTGTCCGACTCCCAACTGAAACTTTCCCATCCACTTCCAAGGGGGTTTAAGGAGAAGGGCAATGCTACGGGGAGTCATGTTGGAACACTGGAAGTAGTTGAACCATGGGATTGGTTCACCCACCTCAAATCACATACTATGTCTGTTGGTAGGTAGGTATTTTAATTAACGTCGTACTGGAGCAACACAGTGAGCTATTGGCACAGTCCGGGATCAAACCCAAAGGGAAAGATCTGAGAACACCACATAATTTTCAACCATGGTCAGATGATGAGGTCACACCCGAGCTGGCAGCCCACACTCCAAACTTCCACGCCAAGCCAAAGTGAGGAAATTTGAAGCCACAACAGATTTAACATGCACCAGCCCCCTTTGTACACGACGGTCTTTCATAGGATTCAAACTTGCAACCCGCCGGTTGCTGATTCTTTACTCTTCCAACTGGGCTACCACAGCCCTATACTCTATGTCTGTTATTCTTACCAATATAAATCAGGGATTAAATTAAAATCAGTTAAATTGTAATCTGGAGTGCCTGTATCAATTCTGTGCCTGATATTCATTCTTACTTCTTCATACCTTTTACCGGGGAAGTAAGCACCTAATTGTTAACTATTTGCTATTCGAAAGTAGTCATATTCAAATTCGATTCACATTTTCATTTATGTTCTAAACTTAAGGAACAAGATATTAAAAATGTAGATGGCTTATAAGTCTGATAAAACTCTTTAGCAGTCTGGTGGAAGGATGATGAGAAATTTTAAAAAGTAAAAGACGGATTGGAGCACTTTGAAGTCATTGTAAGACAGTCTTCGAACCAGAGAATGTGATGCAATTAAGGCAGACATTCATAAGCACAATTCAAAGACTTGACTGAGTAGTGTACATTTTATCATGCTTCATAAAAACCTAAATTAAATGCGACTAAAAATACTCAAAATGCTATTTTCTATTTTTGATAAATTTTATTTCATTAGGAAATATGATAAACAAAATAAAAATATTTGAATCCATCACAAATAGTTAAGTGATTAGAATATGGGTTGTAATTAATTGTTTATATATGTATTGATTTAAATTGTTCCCTTTAATGCTTATTTTACCTATGTTGGTGTCGTGCATGGTTTGTCATTTCTCCATACTATGAATTCAATCGTATTTATTTATTATAATGTCAGTATTTTGTCTCAAAATTAAGAATTCTTTCACAATTTAAGTCATTAATCGTGAAAAATTGTTTTTAAAGTTTCACTAACATAACAAATCGAAAAGATAGTGATACAGTTAAAGTGTAATTTCCATTGCCCTTTTGACTAAATCTAAAACTAATTTATGTAAGACAGATGAAATGTGCTAACAAACACTGTCATCAATAGATACAAGCAATAGATCCTTCAGTGTAGATGCTGTGTGCCAGCCAACTAGCTTTTTTATCTGCAAACAAAATCTACTTTTTAGTTCTGTATATGTTACTGGCAAAGTATGTATTGTATAGAATTCCTAGGCAATATATACAATGCCTGGCAGTTTGGGCAAAATATGAAATGATTAATATTTCACACATTTCCTAGGCTTGTTATTCAATGCCAAAAGGCAAACTTTAAAATACTCCTGCTAATGATGTTTCTAATGTCACGTGTCAGACAATTAAATGCAATTTAAAATAAAATTCTTTCCTCCCTTGTTGCAACAAAATAGGTTCATATTTTGTTTTCTCTTGTTTTCCTCAATAAGAAAGTCCTATACTTTATTTTGTATTTCTTTTTCATATAAGTCTTTTCAATAAAAGACTTTTCATGACTCTGGAATTATTTGCCAAAATAGCATTTTCCATTCTATATAATGCCTAGGGAAAGTATATAATATTAAAATAATTTGGATATTTCATACTTTGCCCAAGAATGCCAAGCATTCTAAATATTGCCTCTCCATACTAAGCAATGCCTGCTTTTCATACTTTGCCAGTAACATATATATAACAAAAATATACAAAAAATCAAAGTTTGAAATCAACATAATTAAATAAAGAATCATAGAAATGTAATAAATCTAGGAAACACAAATGGAATTCAAAGATTTCTAGGAGTTGTACAATACCTGTTATAAATCATATCACCATCAAGCCTGGACAAACATAACATTTGCATTTTGTACCCTTTTCCTAATTGAAAGTATGTTTCCGAGACAAACAGTCAAAAAGATAATCACTGTAACATCTATTCTGTATCACCTTGAACATGAGAGAACACAAGTAATGATAAAAGTTACCTGAACTAGAGCATTGTCACCAATCTGAGCACAAGCTAAGGTTGGGGTGGTTCCCAAAAACCCTGAATCCGTCACTTCTTCTACAGTTTCCCCGATGGATAAAACCAGAGTGGCATTCACGAAAGACACGATGATAAAGGCATCAAACTCCTCTGGAAGGAAAAAACACAGAATGATTGTAAGTTACAAATATTTTGATATCCTCCCTTTCTGCAATTTAAGTACAAGAAGCTCCTAACTTACCATCAGATTTCCTCTTCACAGTCCATACAGCATTGGGATTACCAGGAAGTTCAGAAACAGCCATTTCGGAAACCTACAAAGCAAAAGGGGAATCAACTCATGAAACCATCAGAGCATGGAGACACTATTGAACAATAAACAGACTGAAATCTCAGACAGAATTGATAGTAAACATGAAACATTGATAGTAAACATAGAAACAATGACTAACAATTTAAAAACTTTGTCAATGCAAAATACTCTTCATCAATGTAAAAAATTGTTAATCATTTTGGTAGAGCAAGGCGATAGGCAATCTCCCAGGAAGAGCTTAATTTTGTACAATTAGATTTTGACAGAGGATTCAATTCCTGTATCATTCATTGACCAGGCCTTCCATAAGTTGAATCAACTGCCACCAAATAGTTGTTTAACACAAGCTCAACCAAAAAAGGCTTCCAATCATGTTGTTCATCCCATTATAAGTTACTAGCTGAATTACCCGGCGTTGCTTGGGTTGAATTGTTTATAATTCATCGTTATATTACTCAATATTATTCCTATGGAGATTTCTAATTGTTTTTACACCCCATCCCTGCAGACTCAGGACAAATCGCGAACGGGGTTAATACATAGACTGTGTCCCGCAGAATTCTACAGGATGAATGTACCAAATTTAGTGTGAATTGGTCTGACATTGATTTGATGTTATAAATACGCAATGTTATTACTATGAGGATTTTGAATTGTCTTTAGCCCCCTGCACCATATCAACAATAAAAAAGGTAACTTTCTATAAAAATAATCTTATATTATCACAAAAATTTACATTCCAATAAAAAAGCTAGTTTAAGAATTCAGACGGGATACATAAACGATATGATACTGAGCAATTTTCAGCACAACGGCACCCATCTGCGATTGCACCATACTAAGATTCTAAGGTATGAGATATGTTGGTGAAGCGAGCTTTGAAATTCCAGTTGCAAGAACACATGCATTGTTTTAAAAATAAGAAAGTAAAGAAATCTGCCATCACTCAACACTCTTAGCAATTTTCTCATCAATTGGATTTCAAATGGTCCAATCTCAGATCTCTCGAATTAAACATCTGAAAAGCTTCATCTATTTTTACGTAGTCCAACACACCAATGAATGACGTTAGTGCTTCCCCACCTTTAGACACAGCCTGGAAAGGCTTGGTTAAAAAAGTGAGTTGTGGCTACACTACTCTAGAACATATTTAAATTCTCATTTCTTCTAGTGACTTACTTCTGTCCTAATGATTGAGGGCATCTTGCTCCACCGAAATGGCCATTTGATGATGTTTTACATTAACAAAGTTTTAAAGCATTATTAGTCATTGTTTTGAAGGTTTTTCGATTCTTCATACATAAGCCTGAGTATATTTCTCCTCCCAGCAAAGGGTCTCACTCACCTCCAAACCATGTCTAAGTACTCTCAAAGTAGACCGAGGTCCCCGGCCGCAGGCGGAGTAAAGTTGAGGCGTATCTTCATTTGCCAAATCAGCAATCTGGCAGCTCATGATGGGAGACAAGCTTTCGAGTTCGTCCACCAGAACAAGGTTCTTGAGCTGTCTGGGTCCAAAGAAGAATGTATCGCCCTCTTCAAGGGGAATGGCACTGCTGAATTCAGGTTCATCGTCGTCATCTCCGAGATGTGCAATCTGATACAAGTAGCTGTAAAACATATATTACATTAAAACCTATAGAAGTGAACTTTTATTTAATATTTATGCAGAACCTTGCAATATGAGGCATTTAACGTTAAATACAATCCAATGTGTTCCAAAAAACGTTAACATTCAACGTTAAATACAATCCAATCTTGCACCTACAAAAAATTTACTTACTAGCCTTCATTTACAATTGAAGACAAAATAAGCAATAAATTACAGTAAAAGATGGGTGCCCCAATATCTCTTCTCCAACCAATTTCCTTGTCTGATCGTTACTGGAATTTTAGTAAAAACAGAGAGAGATCGCAATATGTAATGCAATGAGCTTGGCTGCTCATTTCTGTAGGTCTCAAGAATTGAAGATAACTTGTATAAATAAATGTCAATTAATTCTAATGTCTTTAAAATAATAGTTGGATGTATTTCTTCATTTTGTGTATGGTCTGTTTACAATATTTTGGAGATTTTAGAAAACTTCCTTTGAAACGGAAACAACAATTATTTTCCCTTGAAAGATTTGATTCTTCCATTAATAAAATGCACTCCTTAATCATAAGTCTGAGTCGTTTCCAAAATATAACATTATCACAAAAACTTTTAAAGGAAGTCTATATTTGGTAAGGATCCCCTCCAGCTGATTTGTAGATTTTCAGGTATGCATTTACTAACAAAGCTTTTTGAAATAAATGGTGTTAAAAATGAAGCCAAACTTACTGGTTGCCAAATTCTGAGGCCACAAATAAAAATCCGGTTTTTAAGACACATAACGACGATGCAACTGGGACTGTATCAAAGTACTTCAGCTTCACCTCACTTACCTAGAATAAAAAAAAATTCTTTTAAAAATTCAACAAAATATTTCAATTTAAAGTTTTCACATACATGAGTTGAGGTTACAACAAAAAGTCAAATTATGTTTGGTACAGCTTTGATAGACATTTTGGTGGCAACATTTTTGGCATGCTCACCAAGGAAGTACTTAGAAAAAAACATCATTTTAGGTTTAGTGGAAAATAATTAAAAAATTAAAATTTAAAAACAGAAAAAAATCCTCAATAAAAGAAATCTTTACTTTTTCAGAAATATTGTTATAGAAGTTTATTGAAGTTAAATAATTTGTTAGTCATGTCCAATGGAACCAGGCTATACAGTATGAATGTTATAAAATATCAACATTCATTCTAGAAAGTAGTTATTGAGGCATGTTAAAATTAAAAAAAAGATAATGATTTATAAGAATTAAGATAATTAAATAATCTCAAGGTCGCCATAATCCTAATAAAGTGGGTGCCTTTGCCTGCTAGAACTCTAGACAAAAAGCAAGCCAGAGAACGAAAAGGTGAATCAAAGCTGTACCTTACGTTTACATATTTCATCATATTAGTTTGATTCTTTTCCAGCCAAATATTTTCTTAACTATACTTTTCATTACAGCACATATTCAAAAAGCATTTGTCCTTTGTTGATTAAAAAACCTTTCAAATGCATTTGTCTTACCAAACAAAAAGAAACTCAAATAATTAAAAGCTAATTAAATTCTCTTGCTGGCAGGAAAACAAATTGCAGAATACCATCAAACAAAAAATTGCTTATATATATTTACAATATTTTTGCAGGTATTGTATAGCATTACTTATTATAGCCACTCAAATTTTTTTTCAAATTAAAATAATTATTTTCAAATCTTTTTTGAGGAAAAAGTAGAGAAAAGCGAGTTGTGACAAAGCTTTATTTCAGACCAAATGAAAATTTTAACAAAAATTCACACATTCAAGCAGAACCTTTAACTACGGTGAAATATTCTAAATTTGAATTAAACCTCAAAAGATTCAGACCTATATTTTCGGTTACAGAACACGTATTTTGGAAAAAATCCTTCCACATGTAACGTTTTGTAAAATACTGTGCAGAATAGATGGTAAAACGCAATTCAATACAACGCAAAATAACGAGATATTTTAAATTACTTACCACATCTTCATCGGTTTCTAAGGTAATTTTAAATATATCACCCTGTTCTGTTTGAGCAAGGAAAAAGAACATAGTCTGAAAAGAGAAAAAAATAAAACCGCTATTATACAACTTAGTTTCTTACAATTCCAACAAACAATTGATAAAAACATCTTTAAGAAGGGTGAAGTAAAATCATCTCTCTCATTGGTGGAGAAAAATCAACTACTGGAATTTAAAAACCTTGATTGATTTTTGTGACAGAAATTAACTCATCAGGTGAGGTAACATGAGAACTGAACGACGTGCAAGACCCGGGAATCTGAGTGGAGTGGTGGTTGTGACGTCACCGCACGCAGGCTCGTAACTCAAGGCAAAAAATCGACATAGTGACGGCTCATATCTCAAAAAACTCGTATGTTGGGGCACTCGTATCTCAAAGTACCACTGTATTAGCTTTCATGAGAAGCTATATTGACACAATTTCTAAATTTAACCCAAGTTTCTGTCTGTTGAAGTCAGGTAACGATCAGTGTTGATTATAAGACAGATGTTGATTCTTGTAAAACTGCATGCAACAGAATGTAAATGTATGCAAAATAAAACAGTAGTGGGTTGAAATTTTTAAAAAACATTTACATTTTGCTTATGCAGTGCGCACACTTACTTTAGTTTTATGAGTCGCACTACAAACAAAAATCATTCCTCTTTCAGGGTCATCTAAATCATTCTGAAACAAAATAACAGAAATTATTTGACAAGAAATATTGCTAGAATAAATACAAGTCGATTGAGCAAAATTCAAACTTAGCAAAAAATAATTTTGCTACAATCATACATTAGAATATACATTATTTCGAAAAACTCATTTATTTTAAAACCATAAAAACAATATAAAGGTCAGAATTTTGTAAAAAATTTGGATATATCTTAAATACACACCCTACGTCTAGGAATAGGACATCGGATATCAGGGTGAAGATCTCCAACGCTTTTGTATGTGATGTAATTTTCTGAACAGATCAACACACCACTGGGACCATCACTACCACCCGGAACTAGAAATAAAAAATATCACTTTCAGAAAAATGAATAGATTAGAAAGCTACACTATTACAAGAGATTAACTAGATTCTAATCTGAAGATTTTCTAGGCTTTCCATTGGCGATGAAATCTATGTTTATATGCACAAGTAATAGGCTGTGAACACTTCCAAAAGTAGAATAAAATTTAATTCAAATTTTAATGCCAAAATGGCTTCAAATGTTCATTCATATCCATTCAACTAGTCTTTAACATCAAATGAATGATGGATAAGACTTTGGCTCTTAAATGCTTGTTATTCAGCTTTTAGGTATGCAGTCAGAATACATATCATACAGTCAGCAGTCACACACAGTATCATACAGTCAGCATCACACTCAAAACTATGAATATGCAAAATCGTTGTTCAAGAAAAACATGTTTACAAGTTTGACACTATGGGGTTTTATTAAACAAATTATATTGAGTTACATTAAAAGTTTAGATTGAATAAAAGTTCAAAACCTTAGACAAACTGGTAGTAAATAAAAACCTCTTGTTTAATTTTCTCCTAGTGATGGTGGGCATGGTATAACAACAAAATGGCTATCAAATATCAATTTAGGTGTTGCTACCAGGTCCATTTCAGAGTCAGATGTTGCAGTGTGTATTTTGCACAGTTTTGGCAATGTCAATTATTTTCTTGCTGTAAAGCTGTTCTTCAGGATGGTAATCGCTGGTTTGAAGAATAGCTATTACTGCACAGCAGATCAAATTAGAAATAGATATCAACTACAAATTTGTTTTGTCTAAAAATCAGAACTTGTGCCAGTGGTACAGTATAAAATATCGAAGGTTGGTGCTGACAATATTATCTCATATCTATATACAGGGTGCGGCGCGGGAACTTCCTTATTTGAATTGCGCGCCACACAGCAGCTGTTAGTTCCCTAAGAGTGGGGATAGGCGCATTTGAAAGGGCCCAGCTGAACGTTTTTTGAACGGTTAGTTCAGTAATCACTATGCAGTGGACGAGCGAGGAGCGAGCAATCGCCGTGGTGACGTATTTTTCGAACCTCAATTCAATTATTGCAACTCAGCGAGCGTTCAGAAAAAAATTTAAAATCGCTCCTAAAGGTCCTGTTCCTGATCGTAAATCGATTGTCCAATGGGTGTACACTTTTATGAATACCGGTAGTGTGTCTAAAAAAAAAAGCCAGGACCTTCAAAAACCAGGACTCCGGAAAATGTCAAGAGAGTGCGGAAGATTTCAGATTTCGACTCTCCCAATGTATTGAGGCAGAACGGTGGCCACCTTCAAGATATCATTTTCAAAAAGCAATAAAAAAAACTTTAAATGTACCGCTATGTAAAAAAAAAAATTAAAATGATATCTTCAATACTTTTTGTTTTATTATTGTTTTAAATAAGGAAGTTCCAGCGCCGCACCCTGTATAAAGCAGAGTTGGTGTCGGTCTGTACTCCATACAAATATACGTTAGACCAATCCACACCAAATTTGGTACACTTATTATTTGGAACCCTGTGGGTAATGTAGGCTACATATTAACCCCTGTACTATCTGTCTTGTATGTACCCCCAGAGGGGGCTTAAAACACTATTCGAAATCCCCATAGGAATAACATTGAGTATTTTTACGATCATTGTCCATACAATTTACACTAAACTTGGAATTTTCATTCTTCAGAATCCTGTGGGAAACAGGAAATATATTAACCCAGTTTGTTTTGTCCTGGGTCTCCAGAAGGGGCTAAAACCATCTGAAATCCCCATAGGCATTTTTACAATCACTATCAGACCAATTAGCACCAAATTTGGTACATTCATTCTTTAGAATCCTGCGGGAAACATAATCTAGATATTAACCCTTGTTCTATTTTCCGGGTTCTGTAGAGAGGGCTAAAAACAATTTGAAATCACCATAGGTATAACATTTTTACGATCACTCTCAGACCAATTCACACCAAATTTGGTGCATTTAATCTTTAGAATCCTGCACCTATATTGGAACAGTCTAACCATTCCTAAAAGTTAAATTTTTTAAAAATTGTCAGATATATGGAAAAGTGCAGACAGTAAGCACAGTATCAGTCATGGATTCGATTTTTCTTGATCTAGGTGCAACAATTAACAGTTTCTCACAGGGATGTTCTTACCTGTTACTAATATGTCAGCATGAAATAGTTTTCTCATACCTTATTACTTTGGATACATCTTTGATATTAAACGATTTTCCACTAAGCCTAAAATAGTGTTTTTTCTAAGAAATTCTTCCTTGGCGACACAAAAAGCACGCCAAAAGCATTGCCACAAAAGTCTTTATATCAAAGCTGTACATTACAATTTTACATGGAATAGCTGTTCCTAAAAAAATTGAGATTGGGTTGAGAGGACTTTCAGTAAAGCTAAATGCAGAGGGCACTTAAGTTTTGGTAACCTGTTTTGTAAGATGTTATGTAACTTGTCATGTTACTCAAACACAATTTCAGCATACCACTTATGTTAAAAATTAATGACAAATCTGGGATACATCAAATTAGCTCTTATAATCTGAAGTATTTTTTTCTTCATCCAGTAGTTTATATTTGCACTGAAAACACCTGTGTCTGTTCTGTGAAAGGCATCCAGACAACAAAAGGATTTCTGTAATATTGCCAAGACATTTTACAATCTTAATTGGCAATATAAATTATTTTTGTTTCATTTTGTTTACCATGTTTGATGTGATTTGCAGTTTCTAAATTTTAGTGGAAATTTTACTTTAGGGCTTTTGATATTTTTAGTTCAGAACAAACATAGAACAAATAGTTCAAGAACAAACACATAAAACATTGTTTCCGTGCAGTGATTTTACAGGCACTATCATGACTAACATTGTCAAATTCCACATGGTTGGTTGGGTTTTATGGCACAAGGTCCAAAGATAGACCAGCTGCACCAAGCGTATGATGCAAACCAGTAAAAATAAATAAAATGATAAAATTGCCTAATCAAGAATAAAAAGTAAAATGAATATATTTATTGTATATAGATATGTAGATTAGATTACATAAAAGGTAAAAGATATGTAGGTCAACATTGGTAAAAACAAATTACGAAGGCTAAAAATATATATGGGGGAAATTATAAGATCAGATATCCCAATCTTAGTCGACTATTTTCTAATGAAATGCAATTAAAAATAAATGTTAACAATGCTCAATGCCACAGGGATGCAAGAAGGAAAGAACAATGCAAGTGGAGTCAGACAGACCTAGTAAGTCTGATAAAGTTGATAAAGAATTAAAAAGTGTCAATAAAAAGTTTAAGACCTGTGCAAGAAGTTAAAATATGGAGAAGTTCTTGGCAATGCTAGCACAATGGAGCAGTTTCCCTGATCATTAAAAAACTATGCATAAATTTCACATGGTTTGTTGTTTATTTCCAGTTTCTTCTTTTATTGAATTATAGATGTATTATATCTTTCAGCCCCTGCTCCTACGTGTATAAACAGGGCCCAATAAATGTGATCCCCAAGGCAAGTTTAACAGAACAACTTATAAACCCAAACAACTTCCCATTTTGCATTTACCTGATATCAAGAAATTTCCGTGCTCCTCCAGAGGTTCTGTGTGTTTGCTGATGACATTATTCAAACCCAAATCCAACTCGTAGAATGTTAATGTTTGCTGGGTGGTGACGGATGCCTCTCCAGTGGGGTCATTGTCAGCTTCCTACAACGGAAAACAGTGACATCACAAAAAACAGAAAGTCTAAAAATATATGTTCTACTGAGGACATGCAATAAATTTCTTCATTGCATCCCCAGTATATATTGATAATGAAATTCACAAAGGTAAGAAATGTACTGTGAAACTTGAATGAAAAAAAATGCTCCTATCCTTGAAAATAAGTTAATTTTGTATCACCATTTGAAGATCTACATGCTTTGTCAATCACTTAAAACATTTCATTCAAGTTTGTTGCAGCATTACCGTCAGATTCATTAATTTTTCTGCAGAAATGGCCAATTTCAGATCAGTGTCGTTCATTGTAACTACATTCCCCCTTTGCAGAGTCTATTTGGCTCTGTAACAGTTTGGTTGGTTCGTTTTGAGTTTTAGGAAAAAAGCAAAAAGAGCAGAAGGGTAAAGCAAAAGAGAGGACAGATCATTCAGGTACCTCAGGATTGTCATGCCCATACACATATAAAGATGTGCCACTAGGGTCTTGTAACAGTTTGGATCAGCAAGGAACAATTTTGTGGATAAATTTTTTAAGTACTAAAAGGTCAAGTTGACAGAACTACATTCAAAATGGACACAGTTCCAAGTAGTAGCAGATAGGACATAAGAAAAGCAGTCTTTGTGTTTTCCTTCTGATGAGGGATAAATCTGCCAATCAGCCTGGACTCTGGATTTCATACCAGGGAACATGAGGCAGGCCTAGATACAGATTTTAAGATTATATTTAAGAAAAATTCTCTTTACGGTGCCATCTAGGAGACACATTTTAAACCAATTTTACTTTTGGGTTTTTAGTTCTTTTTAGACTTTAAAACCCAAACTTGAAAATTTAAATAACTTTCTGGAATTACAAATAATAAAAATGAAAATTTCTAAAAATTCTGGGAGTACATTTAAGTTTTCTAGAAGCCTTGAATAAATTCAATGATTTTCACAGACCCTGGAAAATTAATTCATTTCGAAGAGTCTTATTTCTAGGAGATATATGAACCCTGGAACACCCCTAGACTAAGTTCAGACTATGCTCGTCAATTTCATTTAAATATGATTACCTCATAGTTCATCTCCAAGCAGGCAAATAGTGGATTCTCAAAGCCTGCATCCACACCAACCATGTGATAAACAAGTGTGTTGGACTTGGGGGCTTCCAAGGGAGAAGAAATGGTCAATCGGGCAGCTGTGTCACGATTCAGAATGTACACAAGCTTCTTCTTCTCGACCGCACCTGAAATGTCAAGTTTAAACAAATCTGAGATTACTTAGTGTAATATTCACTGATGATCCATTATTCATCATATTACATTGAAGAATTATAAATATAAACATTTATTATATTGAATGAATTAAAGCCCTAAGAAATTGTAGATTTCTAGGGAATTGTATACTTCTAAAAGTAATGAAGTAAAATAATGATATTATCCCTCACATAACAATTGAAAAATTATAATAAACTAACGTATTGAATGAATTAAAGCTATAAAAATTGTGCATTTTCATGTGTGTAATTTTACAGATAAATGCAATTCTTAAGCCTCCAAGTACCATGCCCGAACACAGCTAGAAAATCAACTAAAAGGATTCTAATAGAAAAAAATCCACACAACTGATTATTATTACTGCTTACCAGATAAGTATTTACTTCAATGAAAAAATCTTTAATTGTTTTGAAATATTGTTATAGAAGTTTGTCCAAGTTAAATAATATTAGTTTTATGTCTAATGGAACCAGGCTTTGAATGTTATAAAAGGTCACAGTAATTCTAGTAAACTAGAGTTATTTAAGGCTTGGCAAAATAAAAAAAGGATAATAATTTACAAAAATTAATAAGAGATTCAAATGATTGCAAGGTTGTCATAATCCTAATCAAGCAGGCTTGCCTTTGCCTGCCACACCACACTACAAAAAGCATGCCAAAAGTACTGCCACAATAAAGTATAGGAAAATTCAGTTCGAATAGTCTAGGAAAATATCCATTACGGCAAGTTGCAGACCCATAATATCAGAGAGAAGATCTTGCTCCTCAAAATATTCCAGGTCTGCCACTTGGAGGGTTAATTTTAAAAGTGTATAGCTGAGAAAATTACAAGATTAGCAAAACTTTTCCATGGCACTATCCAGAAATTAGCTTTAACCTTTACATTACGGGTGGTACAAAAATCGTACTGTATTCAGGTAGCGGAATTTGAACGCCGTAGTGTAAAGGTTAAGGGTTTTTTGCACAAATTTTCTATTTAGTGATTTTTAATGTTGAGATAGAGACTATAAATTACAAGGATGCTCAATCAATTATGATTACTGATTAACATGACACACTGTTATTAGGTGTTTTCTTGCTTGCAAGAGATCAAGAATAGGGAAGATATATTAACTTTTAAATGTACAAGGTGGTTTTAATGGACACATTATCCTTTGACAAACTTTTCTTATACAAAAATAGAAGACACACATTACTAGGACTATGTCATAATTTTTTTACATTATTTCATTTTGAAAGAGCAATCAATTAACTTTACCAATCATGACAGCACGTCCCTTTGGATCAATTGCCAAATACTGCCCGGGCACTATTCTACGACAACCGCTTTTTCCAAATGTTTCCTGATGAACCTGAAAAATGCATATTAAAAGACTATAAGACTATCACTAATGTCATGGAAAATCTAAGGTATAAAAAGGCATTTTGAATTAAACAAAATCAATGAGCAAAAAATTATTTATAAAAACAAGGTAAAAATATTAAAAACTACTTTTTCAGTGTCAAAATAATTACTATAAAATAGCTATTGGTTTGAATTTTATCACTGTGCAAAACAATACATTCATGGTTCTCAAAATTAGTAATGGTTAGTTGAATTCTGCACCTACAAATTTCTTTTTGATGACCGAGTTTCTGGATCAGGTCATCATTTTTTATGCCTACCTTTTCTAGATTTTTTCACATAAATTGCCGAGTGTTTGAATTGGCTTGCACAAATTTTATCTAATACACTGTTTATTCTTTCTTCAAGTAATTTTCTGACTTTTACTTTGAGGTGGTGACACAGAGCGATTTATGAAGTGTGACCCAAAGTAAAGAAGGTTGAGTTTCTTCTTTTCACTGCAGTTTCATTTGCGACCTGGGTAAAGTGTTCAAAGATACGTAGAAAGTGCTGTCTGTCTATCAGGCGAACTGCCCAAACGCAAAGTCTGTCCCTGTCTACTGACGTAGAAATGGAAGAACCTCACCCTATTTTCCAAAAGGGATGCTTGAAATGTATTAAAGTTTGTCAGATTAGTGTACTTGATGACAAATTGGAAATACATTTAAGATTCTTCTTGTCGCCAAGATCTACATCTGTAAACTACCTCTTTCTGCACCAATATTCAGAAAAGCAAAATGTCAGATTTCAACCCATAACCAGTGACGTGAATTTTTCGGACCCAGATAAAAAGGTTGCCAGATCCCATGTACACCATATCATGAATTTTTTTCAATCATAGAAATTTCAGAATTTTTTTTGCATGAGATATTTATCATATATGAATAAAATGTATTTTGAATTACTTCAATTATTTTGATACAAAATAATTAATTGATTCAAGACTTTCTTTTGAGAAAAAATCACGTCACCGATAGAAAATAAAATAAAAGGAACTTGCATCTTGAAAAAATTCCCACTTCTCATTAATTTTTAGCTTGCAAAAATAACTGATTGGTGAAAAAATTGTTATATTTTTAGGTTAGCTGTAAAAAAATGAGACGACATGAAAATACATAAATTTGAAATCAAATGTCTTCAAATTCTTTGAGCATCGACAGGTATTTCATAGGTTTATTTGAAACACACAAAAAGGGTTTATATATATAAAACAAAAAATGAAGCTTTTCTCTATGTGTGTGAACAGCATAGAACAAGTGTAATAGCACCCCCAGTTAATGCCAATTCAGTGGAATTTTGAGCTTGTAATAAAAAGTTTATCAATTCCAATAGCTTTCTGCTTCAACCCATAATCATTTCTCAACATACTCAATTATCAGATGAGTGAATTAACTTTTACATTCTAAATTTCAATTCCATAAATATTGAATAGTTATTCTAGCAGGGTAAAGAATTCTAAGGGATCAAATACATAAAATTTCCCAATAAATTGAAATAAAAATTAACCAAATTGCCAACTATAGATTAATGTGCAAAATATTATAAAGATTTATGTACAAAATTGGAATGCTTTGTGATACTGAAGAAAATCTTTTTGTTGTCTTTATATTTTCATGAACAGACTACAATACTAAATAAATAATTAGAACATCTTAAAAAAGAAAGTAAGTTGCCACAATTTTAATAATTTGAGTGAATATATTTCGAGCATCTTCACTCAATACATGGTGAATGGTTTAAAATTTGCCATGTACGATTTATAGTCACACGGAATGTTTAAAACAAAAACAAAACTGATGAGCAGACTTGTAAGCAATATCTATTGGTCAATGGCCCAAGATGAAAATACTTGTCTTGTATTTATGATCCCAATCAGCAAATACTGTTATTTAGTGTCTTCAAAAGGAGGAATTTCAATATAATTTTGGGGTGAACGTTCATTATTTCATTCTTAATATTATTAAACATAACAGAAAGAAAATAAAATTTAAATCGTCACTCGATCAATTGGATCAGAGTGGGTAGCTTTACATGCATGGCTATTTACTTGGGATCTGATCATTCGATCGATATGTAAATTGGGCCAGTTTTGGATGTGAAACGCCCCTATATTCTGATTAGTCAGAGAGTGACATGAGGAGTTCATTTATATCTTAAGTTCTATTTCTACAAAGTACTGGTCATGTCCTTTTGTTTGTGAGCTGTATTGGCTCCCATTTATAATTTCCATATGATGTTTTATGTATGGTTTTTCATGCTGGCTTTTTATATATTTTATTCTAGTAAATTTTTAAGTCTCAACCGTGCTGTGTTCACCAAACCATTCATTTATCACTACGACCTTACTTTGCTAAATTGTTAGTCTGTTAAGTTAACACAAAACAAAATTAAGGGAGAATTTTGTTTTTCTCAGTGACAAAATTGATTTTGTATTTCCTTGTAATTTTATATTTTAGGGTCTTAAGAACTTGTGTGCCAAATTTCAATTCAATATTTAAAAAAATGGCAGTTATAAAACATTAACAGATGTGCACTGATGTAGATTTGACATACAGATGTAGAATTTGGAGCATGCACCACTTCATAAAGATGCAAATTCCATACAGCCGATTTGTCACCAAAGACGGAGATCAAAATATAATCACACTCTACGGCAGTTAGCAGGAAAATACTATAAGTACTGAATATGCTTGCATTAACAGCACTGAAACTTTAAAAGAATTTTTTCAGAAAAGCTTCTTCGCAAGTGGTTGGCACGATATCTATAAAACTATTGATTGATCAATTTGAAATTTTCACACATGTTGAAAAAACATCCTTTTATCGTTTGATAAACCAGAAAAACGATATGTACAGTTTTTATATTTTCATATGCAACAAAACCTCAGTCAATTTTGTTTAACTAAATCAATCATTTTGGATTTTGACAAGTTTTCAAATATCAAAAAAAAATTGTTCATCAAACAATAGCGACATGTGCATGAATAAAATGCTGTTCAACTTTTTGCTTGAAGTTGGGAAGTCGTGCCAACCAGTGACCATTGAACTTTGTGTGGTGTCATGGTTGAAGAGGGTTAGCAGGCTTAATCAGCATGAAAATATATTTTTTTAATTTTGAGAATACCTGAAATGATGATAAATAGATTTACAAAGTTTGGAATTATTTGATTGCATAGTTTCATTAGTAAAAACTCCCCAAAGATTAAATTTTACCATAAACAATCTTCCCCTAAGCAATGCTAGTACTACAAAATGAACATATTTCTGCATATAACATGTTTAAAAGTAGAAGAGTGACCTACCTTATCGAAGACATTTTTCTGTGCATTGTACTCCAAAATGACTATCTTTCCAGAATCTGATCCAATGACTAGATAATCTGAAATTTGAAAAGAAGCATGCAAAAGATAAGTCCTTTATTTTTCTATTAAACATATTAATATACAGATTTGTCAAAAACAGTTTTCAATTTTCTAATATTTTGTGCAGGGTTCGAAATTTGTGATCATTAGTCATATTCTGCACCTACACATTTCATTTTAATGACCAAATTTTGGGATTCAGATAGTTAACTTTTCCGAATTTTTTGCTAATTTGATGAAAATTCTAACATCAACAATTTATTCTTCTTTCTAACAATCTATACTCTTACTTTTTAACATTAACAAACAGGCAAGAAATTACAACATTATTTTTAATGCTAATGTTTTTAAATGAAGTGGAGTAAAGTGGGGCTATAGCTTTACTTAGTGGCAACATTGATGAAACTTCTTGTATACTAAAGATAATTTACGAGGATTTTGAAAATAACGTGGAAAGGAATTTCAAAATTAAGGTACAGGGCAAAATGACACAAAATGTTTCTAAGGTCACATTCCCATGTCTATTAAAACAGTTATGTGGATCATTAAAATCAACCACATTGCGAAAGGATTTAAGGGAAGTGTTATATCTAGGTTGTAAAAAGCTGAATCATGAGGATAGAAACGACATTCATTTACCGGAATGAAGTTCAAAGTGTGTTGTTGCGAATTTGTCACAAAATGAAGGAAATCAAGCTTCACAGGAAGTAATATCTAATTTTCAAGCAACTTCATCAGATAAAGTATGTTCACTATTAAAAGACCAGAAATTAACAATATTAACAACCCTCTCAACTGATTTTAGAAATGCTGCACAGAATTCATCAAGAAAAAGGATTCAGAGTAAAAATAGGTGAGGTATTATTAACAGAGGTTCCTAGCATCCTAGAGCATTTATTTCAAGTTAAGAAATGTCCAGTAAAAATAAAAAGAAACCCGAGAACATCTGCTCAGGCTTTTACCGAAAATAAAGTTATCGAACCAAAAGAAAATATTGAAGTACCAAATAAAATTGATAGCAGAAATATTAGGCAAGGTTCTTGGGTAATATGTAGGCAAAAAATGCCAAGGATTTTGCGCCCCTTCACATAAAGTGACTGTTAATAACATTGAGAATCACTTTATTATTTCTTAAACATGAATTTACAAAGCTTTAATGTACAAAATGGTTGCATTATTATTCGAAGACGAAATTCTTTTAATTAACAGAACACAAGCGTCTTGCTCGTGAGAGTGAAAGGTGAGGCTCTTAACGTAGCGTGCAGATATTGATAGTGGTATAAAGAGTAGGATACCAACATAGTCATCAGCGCTACGAGAGTTTAGTAGTGACTAGTAGAAGGAGCTACAAAATCCACCATACTCTTGTAGCGCTGATGGTAATGTTGGTATCCCAATATCAAGTAATAGACATATATATACACATACACAATGAAAGTTTTACTGACACAGAAGAGAGAAACATACCCAGGAAGGAATGCACCTGACAGGAATTGAACCTGAACTGCCTACAACTCGAAGGTTGCTAGTGCAGTGGGCATACCCACTGAGCCACGATGGGCCCCGTTAGAATGGAAGAAACTTATTTAGATTTTAGTGTTTGTGTAGAAGACAAAGCTATCTGGGGAAGGAAAAGACAGGGAAATTAAAATTTAATTTATAAAATTTAAAATGAAATCATATCCTCCTTTTAAATTATGAAGTGGGATTTGTATCAAATTAAAATGGAGGAATAAATGCAACAAGGCCTAAGAATAATTTTAATCTTTCGAACATTTGCGCTGCTATATTTTCTAAACCATCATAATAAATGTTTGACATAAATCAATACGATCTAGAAACTATACCGTGATTTGCATGTCTCATGTGCGACAAGTTTAAACTTGTAATGGCAACGAATAAAAACACAAAACCCGATTTAAACTTTCTAGATGTTATTTAAATCGAACAAATCCGATTTTCAAAAATTATGATTTTTTCACACCTGCAAACAGTTCGTACTATTAAAAGATCTAGTTTCACCATACCTTTGGAACCTCCAGTGAGTCGAAAACCCATCATAGATCGAATAACACCGAAAATTTCAACAGTTAGCAGAGTATGAACTTTTCCTGTATTCGGATCGGGCCTCAAAAGTTCCAAAATTTTTCCTCTGGATACTGCAATTTCTTGTTGTTTTGTACCGGCGAAGTTCCCATGCACGGCATGGGTAATCCCGGTAGCTCGTTGAAGGGTTAGATTGTATAATATCATGTTTTTCTAGAACATGCCAGGCAAATGAATACTCTAAAATCTGAATCTTGCTCTTTTCAAATAAAAAAAGCGAAAACTAATTTGTTTTTGTTCTGAAGTATATACTTCACTTTTCCTCACTTTTCACGAAAAAACAAATTTGCTCGATCCCTCTTAAATAAACCTTGACTTCACTACAGTTCATGCAGTTGATATGCTGCCCCAACTCTTGTTCTAACTTTGTGGCTGGCTTGAAAAGTAAATTAATAACTCATATTTGCGTGATTAAGCATTTAAATAGTTTAGATGTGGCGAATTATTATTAACAACCATGTCGAATTTTGTTCCGAAGGGATTTCAATAAAATAGAGGCGTGTTTGCTGTTTTGGTAGGTAGTAAATTGACGTCTCCCTGGAGCAACACCTGCTTTGGATCTCTTTCTAAATATGATTTTTGGAAATCAGATTCTGTAGTAACTACCCACCACTATAAAAATTAAACTAAATTCAGATTCCATCCACTAAAATAGAATAAACATAAGCAATCCATCTCGAGCGCTCTACCTTCTGTCGATTTGAGTTAACGTCCATTTGGTGTCCAATAAGAGCAAATACCAATTAAAATCTATTTGTTTACAGATGGTTCATTTTGTGGATTAGACTTTTGTAACGCTACGTAGTGATCCGGTCAATGGAGCAATGCAATGGGCTATTGGTGACTGTTCGGGATCAAACCCGAAGGGAAAGAATCGAGGACACCACGCAATTTTGAACCAAGGTCAAATGTTTATTTATTTATTTATTGGGCCGCGGTGGCCCGGTTGGAAGAGTAACGGACTAGCAACCGAAGGGTTGCGAGTTCGAATCCAGCCAAACACCGTCGTGTACAAAGGGGGCTGGTGCACGTTAAATCTGTCGTGGCCTCAAATGTCCTCACGTTGGCGTGGTGTGGAAGTTTGGAGAGTGGGGTGCCAGCTCAGGTGTTGCCTCGTCATCTGACCGTGGTTCAAAATTACGTGGTGTTGTCCTCGGATCTTTCCCTTTGGGATTGATCCCGGACCGTCACCAATAGCCCGTTGTGTTGCTCCAGTGTGACGTTAATTGAAATAACAATAACAATAACAATATTTATTTATTTATTTCAATTAACGTCACACTGGAGCAACACAACGGGCTATTGGTGACGGTCCGGGATCAATCCCAAAGGGAAAGATCCGAGGACAACACCACGTAATTTTGAACCACGGTCAGATGACGAGGCAACACCTGAGCTGGCACCCCACTCTCCAAACTTCCACACCACGCCAACGTGAACCTACCAAATAGGGAACACGTCGTAAACGGTTGGTTGTTTTTATGGTGCAAGGGCCGTTTTAGCCATGCTGCGCCAGACAGCATCAAGTAGTGTATATACACAAAGAAAGTTTTGCTAGCAGAGGCGAAATTAAGAGGGAGGAATCGAACTTGCGCCGCCTACAGCTCACTAGTTGCCTAGCAACTAGCCCCCTTTCCCCGTCGCGAATGGCAGGTATTTTAATTAACATCGCACTGGAGCAACATAACAGGCTATTGACGACGGTCTGGGTAATTAACGTCACACTAGAGCAACACAACGGGCTACTGACGGTCTGGGATCAATCCCCGAAGGGAAGACCCGAGGGCGCGTAATTTTGAACCACGGTCAGATGGCGACCCAATCGCGAACAGAAGCAAAAATATGTTCATAAATTTCCATTTCTAAATTTTATGCCCACGAATCGACAACATATCCACTTTGTTTTTAATGTTTGTGAGCTCAATTGTTCGGAAGGTATTTTTAATTAACGTCACACTGGAGCAACACAACAGGCCATTGGCGAGAGTCCGATATCAACTTCGAGAGGAAAGATCCAAGGACAACCCCTTGTCATTTTGAACTAGCCAGATGACAATATCAACACCTGAGCTGTCATCCCACTCTCCAAACTTCCACACCATGCCAACGTGGACATCTGAGGCCAGTTTTAAAGCATACCAGCCCCCCCCCCACGTACACGAAGGTCTTTGATTGGACCGTGTTTCGAACTCGCAACCCTCCAATTGCTAATCCGTTGCTTTCCCAATTGGGCTATCACGTGGAAACATATCTGGAGAAAAGTACATATCCATGTTGGTTCTGGAAGAATACTTAATATTGTAAGAATGGTAAATGGCCATCTAAGTTAAAACATTTTTCATTCGAATAACTTCGTATCACTCCACTGAAGGGAAAGATCCAAGGAAAACGCCTAGCAATTTTAAACCATGGTCAGATGGCAGTTTGTTTTGGCTCTTATGGCACAAGGGCCATATTTGGCCAAGCTGCACCAAACACAAGATAATGTCGAGTAATTGTGAAAAGAAAGGTTGAAGAGAAAGATCACCTAGGTATTCTGGTTTCGCGATCCCATGTTTACCAGAGGCAGTAAACCCCATGGGAAAATAAATCACTATATAGTACCTCGGGTTCGTGAAGCCCGTATACACCTAAAGGTATGTCCAGGCAGTAAAAAGGATCCTAAATCAAAACTCATCATTAATGCATGGAAAATCATTGCAGGAATATACCTCGTTTTGGGAAGACCACCGAAATTACAACATAAGGGCAAGATTCGTCCCATTTACACCAGAACCAGATGGTCAATGTTCAGGTTAGTAACAAAAACGCTTTGTACTGAGGTGCATGATGGGTCATTTGATAGGCCTTTGCTCATAAACAGCATTTTTGTAATTAGGTTTAACTCTCACAATTGAGTAACCTAAGAATTAGACACTGGAATAGTGGCAAGTTGTAGGAAGGACTAATTCACTTTTCAAGATCAGATTAAAGTTACTTTAGCCATTGTTCCTAGAATGTCACTGCCAGGTAGTGCCTACATTAAAGGATAACATTCTCTTGTCTGAACCTGTAACAAAAATTGCTTAACTTTTAACACGAAATAGATCAAGATTCCATCTATCACTTGTTCGCAAGTTTCATAATAGCCTTAATTACTCATCAAGTATCTTAATTATCAAGTAGTGCTTCTTATTCCCGTTGAAATTTGTTTCATTGTCATTAGGAGTGAGAATTAACCATTTTTTACCTCAATGTTAACAAATTTACGAAATTTCAGAATACATGAAAATGAAAAACACAATGAACAATTAATAGTTTATTTGCAAAAGTAGACTAAAATATCACAGGAGGCTGTTACTTGGGTAAAAACACATGACTTAATGCTTTTTTCGTGATCTTTTGCTTTTCAAATTCTTTATAATGTTCAACAGTTCCTTTGTTTTAAGATGCAAATTCTCTATAATGGCATTTTTCTCATTCATGGCATCTTCAAATTTTTTGTCTTTCTCCTCTAAAATTTTCTTCAGATCTTTTATCTCTCTAAGAAGTTGTCGTTTATCCACCTGCAAAGAAAAACATAAATGAGAACTTCTAAAGCTTCATTATATAGCAGGTCATAAAATTTAAGTTATTTAATTGATCTGCGTGCTTCAATATTTTCTTAAGTAACAAGTAACTTTGAATGTCCAGCAATGTTGTCAACTTACAAGTGGAACACAAGACAGTCTAACTTCAAAATCATAAATAAAATTTGATACAGGAAAAGATGCCAACGAAAAATGCAAACACAAAATTTGATAATTCTACATTTCATTACAGTTAATTATTTTATTAAGTGCCTTATAAGATTGAAGGTTACTATAAATCTTCACTTTACGCAATTTAGTCCGAAAGAATTTATTGAACACAACAAAATTAAGCAAGCTTCCCAGACTTCCCACATGCATAACATAGCTCCTGCTCTAGACATCTTGGAATTTCTTTCCAAGTACAAAAAGGGCAGCAGTAGCACATCCAAGTCATGGATTAGAAACTGGAGGGTTGAGAGTTTAAAACTCGATCGAACCAAAAATAGTCAAGTTAAATCTATCGTGGCCACAAATGTACTCGTGTTGGTATGGGTTTATGGCACAAAATAAAAAGGATAGGTTGTGCTAAACACACACAAGACAGAATATAACTCAATAAAAACAGTTAAGATATTTATAGTAACTCTACCAATAGTAAAAGTCAGATCTAAAATGATGTAGGTATACTACATAAAGACAACAAATCAAAGACAAAAAATCAAAACACTTTTAAAAAGGCAAAAATAGCGAGTTTCGTGTTGACATGTTTATTGACAACAGATAAATGTGGTGTGGCTTAAAAGTACCATAGATAAATATTCGTATGAAACTTAAAAAGCAAGTAAATTATAAAAATTTAAAGATTTGGATAGGGATTCTCTCTTAAATTAAGTTTCAATGATTAAAAACTGGGCAATTTATTAAAACATGACAAATGGTAAAAGGCACTATACATTGCACAGGGCACGCTCTTAATAAAAGATGCATGGAGTTAGTGGCCAGATCAGGTGTTGACCTCATCATCTGACCATGTTTCAAAGTGAGTGTTGGATGTGCGAGGTATCATCCTCAAGTCTCCCCTTTGAGACTGATCCAGGATCATCAATAGCCTGTTGTGTCGCTACAATGTGACATAAAGTCAACTAACAACCTTATACTGAAAGACTTTTCAAAGAATATAAATTTATAGGCAATGTTCTTACTCAATTAAGTAAAATTCCTTCTTCTCCAAGGGATCATCTTTATGATTGAAACCCAGAAATGTCATAAAGAAACTTGGTTCCCATTTCATTCAGAATTACAAAAGCACAGTACAGGATGAGCAGAACTCGATCCTCGACATTATTTTTTGCAAAGATAATGGATACTTTAATTGGGCAGATAATTTAATTAAGATTAACAATAATTAATTTTTGAATTGTTGACAATCAATCCTTAAAATTGGCTTTTCAATCAGAAAAATAAGATTCCACGACTATTGACGGTGATTCAGGATAAATCTGAAGACAACACATCGTAATTTTGAACCAAGGTCAGATGGACTCTAAACAGGATGGATCAGACTCTCCAAACTTCCCTACCACACCAATGAGGACATTCGAGACCACCAGATTTAACTTGTATCAGCCGCCGCATACATGATGATCTTTGGTTGACTGAGTTTTGAATTCGAAACCCTCGGGTTGCTAATCATTAATCTTCCAACTGGGCTACCAGTCCCTTCACCTCCAAGGATTCATTCATTCATTTATTGTGCTTCATTTGTTTGAAAGCAATACTGCATAACCCCAACTTTTTGAAAAATAAATTTTAAACCTACTTATAGCACATTTGTTTCGTTTTAAATACAGCAAAAAGTTTGCTTTCTGTCAAGATTCAGTTTTCCAGCAGAATTGCAAAATGATTGATCTAGTCATTGCCAATTGGGAAATACAAACAGCCTCTTTTGATGTCAAGCAGCAGAAAAGGATTTAAAATTGCAACGAAACAAACGAAAGTGAAAACACAATTTTGCATGCACAATTCAAAATTGATCTTAAAATATGCTAATAGACTTCCTTATGAAACAAGAAATTCAAAATAACGAAAGCTAAATTTAACATAGCATTGTTGACTCTTGTTAGTCCTGGATAAAGGTGATTTTTCCTAGATTCGAGAGTTCAAAATTCATAAAACCACTTGATCAAACTACTGAAGTTTAATACAATATAATTTTTTACCTCAGTATCATCCTCCATTACAGGAAGATCAAGAATTTCTTTGGCAGAGAATCTGAGTTCAGAATTTTTTTGTACTAGATTCTTGAGCAAGTTAACCTGAAAGGAAACAACTCAGTTTAACTGTAAAGCCTTCTAAATGGATACAATTTAATAGGAAAATAAATTTCTTGTAAACATTTTTAAAAAGGAGATTTTTTGGCTTTAAGAACAATTTAATTTTAACTTTTAATACCAAAAGATTAACAATGACGGGATTGACGAATGATAAACCCAATGAATCATAGCATACTTCTGGTCTTTAAAAGTTAAATTCCAAAATCTGTAGAATATAACGAGATTATTGTATGAGGACTGGTCGATTCTATAAGTACTTACATAACAAGGCCATTGACTAGTTAATTCTTTTGGCATGTCTCCTTCCACAATTCGTGGGATTGTTTGAAAAAACTCTGAACGAGTCTGGAATGGTAACAGCAACTCTATAAGGATAATACCTAAACTGTAAATGTCAACCTGAAAATAAAAAGCAAATAAGTCAAAGAATTTGTAACAGTGGGTGGTTTTCAGTGTTCTGGACAACCACTGATGAACACAACTGAACACAAAATCTGTTATTTACTTTAATCATAAACTCTCAACAGTTTCACTTGGGTGTTTGATTTGAAGATACCATATTTAAGGCACCTTTTGAACAGGAAAATTGAACTAAACATAGTCCAATTTCTTACCACACAACATTAACATGCGAATTACATTAACTAATTATTTACTTAATAGATTAAGAAAATTAGAATATTTTGTAATTCAATTCTTTTTAGTTCTTTAATGAATGAACTTAGTTCTACAAAATGTTTGTTTGAATACAGAAATACCAGATCTGTTATTTTTTATATTGATATTTAATTTAATAAGATAATTTTTTAATTAAGATGCAGTTAGTGTTTTTCAAAAGTTGCCCTGTGAAAAAACTTAAGTGTTATAACAAAAATTAATGTTGAATATTCTAAAGTGTAATTTGCGTTTTTAAAATACCTGAACTGAATAAAAATACAGAAATTTTTATTAAAAGTCAAAACTACTAATTTCTAGAAAATTAGACAAAATTGTCAATTTATTTACCAGAAAATAAAAATATTGAAATATGAAATCAAGTGTCATGACATAACAAAAACTTAATTGAAAGCAAACACCAAAGAAATAAGAAATGCAATTGGAGCACAGTAAGTAATAGCCAAAATCCATTTCTCATAATGAAGCAGAAAGTATGAATTTGTGACTGAAACCAGGATTCATGCTGTTGGTTAAAAAATGGAGACTTAATGTCACCAAAACTTTGAAAATAGGAGCTTTTAAGACAGATTTTGTTTAGATACCACTAGTAGCCAAGGTCGATAAATAGTAGCAAAAAGTCTCCTTTTAGTCATCTATGGCTGCCACCTGATCAATTACCCAGGTATACTTAAAAATTACAAAAATGGGGTTCTCTAAAATGTCACCCAATTTCTCTTCCCATAGGATTTGACTAAACAAGGGTTAACTGTATACTAAAGAGACAATTCTCAACATTGTATTATTAAAACTCAAGTAAAATAAACCTTATCGTCATAATTATGTTTTTTCATTTGTTCAGGTGCTGCATAAGGATATGTCCCAAGATTTGAAGTAAAATGTTGGTCAACAACTCTTTGGCGATTAGGAGACGAGTGACCTAGTGTTGCCAGACCAAAATCACCAATCTTCATAGAGTTGTCTCTTTCAGAGTAAAAAATATTTTGAGGCTGTAAGAGACAAGGGAATCAGATCAAAACACTTCACTACAGAAAAGCAAATCAACTAAAAATGAAGCAACACATACTATACTTCAAACACTCTTCAGATTCAAGATGGAAGATGATATTCTCATAAAGTAACATAATATAACTCATAAAGTAACATAACATACATATAATCGATACTCATAAAGTAACTTACTGATGAAACCAATAAAAACTAATATTAAGAATTTCCAAGTTCCAGTTTTTTTAGAAGCAATTTTTAAAGTACAATTCAGAAATGAGAGAAATTTCTGTTGTAGTTCCGAATGAAAGATTCTTTTGGAAATAGGGTTGGTTAGTTTTGGGTTATGGTGCAAGGGTCATATTTGACCAAGCTATACCTAACACAAAACAATGATATAAGAAAAGAGCAAGACGTAGAAGGTAGGTGGGGATCATTCGGGTAACTCAGGGTTGTGATGCTCGTACGCATTCAGGGCGTTTGAAAGAGGGAAGCAGATAGATTTTACTTCCAACAGGTTACATAAGCAGGCTTCATTGAACAGGACTACCTACAAAGACACTTGCATCCTATTGGAGTAGCATGATCAGTTATCTGTCTCCTTTGCAAACTGGATGAAATAACTGGAGACCACCTCAAGGATGCCCTAAAATTCTTAACACAATTGTTACAGTTCTATGCTACTGTTATATATTTTATTTACCTTCTACTATTTATCATAAATATCGCTAACATCACTAATTTCCTTGCATCTACAACTTAATATTTATTCTGTGCGAGCAATTTCTCATGAAACTTTAACCAATGATAGTCGTTTTATGGCACAAGGGCCATATTGGACCATACTGCAGACACTACCAAATACACACGACAGCTTTTACTGTGTGTGGCACAGAAAAGAAATACACGCATGGAGGAATGCACCCAATAGGAATCGAACCTGTACCACCTACAACTCTAAGGATGCTAGCGCAGTGGACATACCCACTGAGCCATGACGGTCCCTTAATCAATGAGATAAAAGGCAATTTTGCAACAAAATGGAACACTTTATCTAGAGGATTTGATATTTCAGCTCAATTTTGCATATTGATCCATTTTCTAAGTCAACCCAAGCTACCCTGCAGATGCATTTTTTTAAGCCAGCCAAGTCACCAAAATTTATATATCAAAATAAAATACAGAAATTTAATACAAGACAAAATCAACTATTATAAGATCTCGTGAAAAATTGCTTGGTTTAATTTTGGGTTTCATACTTATTTTTTTGGATACAAGTACATTTGAATTTAATTGTGCAAGGTCCAATGAGGGAAAAGCTAGGCCATATACAACACTAATTCAACAGATTAGAAAGTACCACAATGGTTCAAATGGATGATATGGAGGAACATAGTGGCCAAACTTTTTCAGAGAAAACTATAAGCGTAACAGATAGACAAAAGTATACAATAGAATATATCTAAAAAAATTAACAATGCTACGAAATTGTGGACACCTTAAAAACTCAAATAAAATTATTTTAAATATTGGAAAAACCCAATATAAAAACAGGCTGGCACAAGGGATCACCCAATAAATCAGCAGCAGTAAGATTAGATGTAACAAAGTGATTGAGTTAAATAGCATTAAAAAAATGGAGCATTAGCTGAAAATGCAGACACAAGATTGTATTACACGTCTGACATGTCAGAACTGGTTCCGAACATAGTAAATACCAGTAGGTAAACTATACATAGCCTATATGAAGTTTCACATCAAATCCTGTTAAAATCATTGAATTTAAAAATATTCCATAAAATCAGTAAAGGGTTAAGTTATTTGTGATATACATGGAAGAACTTATTAATTAGGAACAAGTCATTTTGAAATAGCAGCCGTTTAAAAAATGGCGATTTTTTTTGCAAATTACTGCAAGTGCCATTTTAGAAATTAAATGCGAAATTTGTAGAGGTAGAGAAAATTGTTATTTTGAAGACCTTAAGATCAGAAGTTGTACACATACCAATAAATTTATTTAATGAGTGAATGGAATGAAAACACGCGACAAGTAGGAAAATTGAACTTCTTAAAAAAGGTCTGCACAACTTTGGTTGCTAGGCAAATTCAAAATTCATTCCATTTTATTCTTTAATTATGTAGTTTTACCAAGCCATAAATGCCTAATGCTGGTACAGAAATGCAACTCTTCAGTTTTTGAACTTAAACTTACAGTAGACAAAAAAATAAGAATTAGTGGGACTCAGATCTAGTGTGGTGGTACGACGAATAAAATAATACTTGTACTTACCTTTAGGTCCCTATGAATGATAGATTTTAAATGTATATGAGCAACTCCACTTACGATATCTCTGAAAATATCTTTTACTTCCTTCTGAAAAGGCAATACATCACCTGCAAAAAATAATATATTAAGCTATCTATTAGTTCCTAATAAACCCAGTTCCCACTCTTGAAGTTAAAGAAAAACGAAGCCTTTGAAAGGTTAGTTCTCTTTATTTACTTTAAATGTTAACTTTCACAAGTTCTAGGTTGAGCCTTATGGATCTAGTTTTAAAAATATTAATTTTAATTAACCTATAAATATCATGCCCTCAATTTGATGGTATTTAATCTTATTCCCCCACTTAAGTTACATCATCGACAAACTCGTAAATGTCGAATTTAGAGTTGTTTCAAAAAACAAACCACCAATAGGTGTGGAATATATCACATAACTTGTGCATGCGGTGTGGGTTATACTGGTCTAACTCAGCGAGCTTTGAAGTTCTGGTTGCACATGCATCATGTTAAAGACGAGAAAATACACAAATCTGCCATCACTCAACACTGTTGGGAATTCTCATCAGTTTGATTTGAAACAAGCAAAAGCAGTCTAATCTCCGACAACTATTCGAGTTAAACACCAGAAGTCATTTACTTTTATGAACACACTAGTGAATAATCCCAGTATTTGCATGCAACCTGGAAAGGTATTTAATTAACGACACCACCACGCAATTTTGAACCATGGTCAGACGAAGAGGTCACACCTGTGTGTGAGCTGGCACCCCACTCTCCTAACTTCCACACTACTCCAACACGAGGACATTCAAGGCCACAGCAGATTTAACATGCGTCTTTGGTTCGATTCAAACCAAACTAGTTCACCCTCCAGTTACTAGTTCGTTACTCTTCCAATAAGGCTACCACTGCCCGCAGCCTGGAAAGGATTGTTAGTTGTAGCAAAACTATTGTAAACATTTAAATGCGATTCTTATTACTTCTTTACTGATAATAGGGTGGTGAATGTCTTGTTCCACCGAAATGACCATCAGCAATCTTTATCTTTCTTCATCTTTTGTATTGAAAAAGCACATCAAGTTTTTAAATCATTATTGTTTTGAAGGTGTTTTCCATTTTTACTTGACGCTTCATTTCTCAAAGCAAGTAAATTAGTGTGGTAAAAACTAAGGTTTTTAAGGGCCCTTAAAACTGAAATTAAAACGGCCTTTTCGAGGCTCGTGGAACCCAGAAACTCTAATAGTTAGTTTTACCTTTTGCTCTATGATCGAGCCAGAGCCTGAGATCACAGTCGCAATATTCCATTTGAATGCAGAGCATGGCTTTAAATTTCTGTTTCAAAAGAAGTAAAATTAGTAGACACAAGAATGGTTCAGTATAAATTCCAGGTTTTAAACAATATTTATAAATACAATAGTTTTGACCAACATGTTTAAAGTTAAATTATAAAAATGTTTTATATATAGGCTTCTGCTAAACTGTCCTCATAAAATCCTTGTTCAGGTATTATATTAGCAGATCACGAAACAAGTTTTCCATTTTCATCGATGTATTCTTAGAATAGAAAATTAGATTTTGTAAGGCGGAGTTCCTAGTGATCGAGAGATCGTAACCCCAAGAACTTCTCAAAGCCAGTATTAACAGTACAGAAAATTTGTAGGTGTCCCAAAAGTAAATAGTTACATTTCCGTTTTCATATTCAATTTAATTTGAGGTAAAAAAAAAATGGAAATGATTCAAGGCCATCAGAAGTGCTCTAATTTAAATAAAACAGTTTATTTTGGAAAAGATTCTCTTTGAAGTATTGTTTACAATGGCAGGCACTGAAGTGAAGTTCAAAGGTCTACCGCATTTGGTATGCTTACAAGTTGTAGCACCGGTCGATTTGTTTTCATGCAAGTAGTCACCAACTTCAAGGAATGTAAAACGGACTTACATTGCACTGAAGCAACACAGTGGGCTATTGGGGACAATCTAATGAGAATGGGTTAGTTCTGGAATCAATCCCAATGGGAAAGATTCGAGAAGGATGGCCAGATCCATTTTATAAATTGCAGTCTTATTATAAATTCCAAACCGATTTAATGTTTTAGGAATCAAAATGCAATTTTCAGGAACACTGCATTAGCCATTTTTTATAAATGGCATTTCAAGATAAAAGATGCAAGGTAAACTATGCAAACAATATGCACTCCTACATTTAGAAGGTAGGCAGGTAAGTATTTTAATTAATGTCACTGGAACACAATGGGGTATTGGCTACGGTCCGAGATCAATCCCAAACGGAAAGATCCGAGACCACTTAAATTTGAACCACGGTCAGATGACGAGGCAACACCTGAACTGGCACCCTACTCTCCAAACTTCCATGCCAACGAGAGGCCACGACTGATTTAATGTGCACCAGCCCCTTTGTCCACGACGGTCTTCAATTGGATTCGAACTCGCAATTCTCCTGTTGCTAATCCGTTACTCTTCCAACCGGGCTACTCGGCACTAAAGGACACAAGGTAACTATGCAAACAATATGCATTCATATACATTTAGAAGGATTAACTCAATTTCATTTTGTTGCCAAGCCACAATTCATAATGGTATGGCATCTATGTGTGTGAACTCAACCAAAGCAAGAACTGAATTATAGAAGGCAGTGTCTCCAGGCTTTCATACATGCTGCCAAAACAAAGTACAGTATAAGATGCATAATATAAATTTACTTACAATTTTAAATGCCCCTGAGCGTTTAGACACCGAGTCACTTATGGTAGAATCAAATACCACACTGTCATCCGTCTTTGACCCAGAAGGCATTTGATCCCAAGTCGAATTCGAGATCCAGCTAGATGAAGTCTTACTAAGCGATGCAGAAACATTCAGGTTGAAGTCACCATTTCCCAAGATTGAATTATTGGCAGAAGCAGAATCTTTCCTGGGAGAATCACAGAACACTATGCTTTGATCCAATTCAGACGTCTGCTCGTGCTTAGAACCGGAGGACCAGCTATCTACAGATTCAGTTCCGTTACTTGATACACTATTTTTAATGTCAAGATTCCTACACGTAGAGGCCAAGTTATATGTAGAATCATTTGTGTAGGAATTGCAGAATATTATACTTTGATCATTCTCCAGTTCAGATGTTTGATTACGCATAGGAGTGGATGTCCAGCTACCTCCGGATGCAGTACTTGAAACAGAGCTTTTAATGTTGAGGTTGCTACATTCAGAAACCAAGCTATGTTCAGAATCATTCTTAAAAGAATCACGGAAGACTATGCTTTGATCACTCTCCGATTCAGAGGATTGCTCAGAACCAAAGGTCCCATCTTCAGATGCAGCTGTTTTATTAGATACCACATTTTTGAAGTCTATATAACTACATTCAGAGACTGAGCTGCAGGTAGTTACGTTCGGGTAAGAATTGCAGAATACCATGCTTTGATTACTTTCCAATTCAGGGGATGTTTGATCATGTACAGAACTGGCACAGCTACCTGTAGATGCATCTGTGCTATAGGATGTAGAGGTTCTCGTTTTGTCAAAATTGAACTTCAGAACTTGCTGTAACAAATTGATTTTTCTACTTGCATCTTCAAGCAAGTCATCTTCAAGTAAGTCATCTTCAAAATTATTTTGTACCTTTGAACTTGCAGGGCTACAAAGAAAATTTTTCCATTACCAGCGAATTATTTGATTAATTTAAGAAATTTAAGTAATGTGTCAACTAGCAGATTGTTCTTATCATAAATTAGAAATTAAAAGCAAGGATTCTTAACCAAGTTTAAGAGTCGATTTCAGGGCAGGTAGGTACTTTAACGTTGCACTGGAGCAACACAATGGACTATTGGCGATGGCCTGGGATCAAACCCAAAGGGAAAGATCCAAGGACAACACCATGCAATTTTGAACCATAGTCAAATGATGAGGCCACACCTGAGCTAGCACCCTTCTCTCCAAACTTCCCCACACGCCAATGTGAGGCCATGACAGATTTAATGTACACCAGTCCCTTCGTACATGACCGTCTTTGGTTGGATTTGAACTCTTAATCCTCTAGTTGCTAATCTGTCAATCTTCCAAATAGGCTAACGCAATTCATTTCAGTGATTTGTTGCACTATGCATTTTCTGCCGCAATTGCAGACTATTTAAGATTTGGATACATAACAAAAGTTAGCATTATCACTGCTAGCTTAAGAGTTTTATTGTTTCTTCAGTTTTTACAAGGCACATCCAACAACTTTTGAGTTCAGTGTTACGTCAAAACAAATTTTCAAAACCTAAGGTTTTGGTCAGGTAAACAAAGTATACTTAAAAGGGCACAGTATACTTCAAATTAGGGACAAATGCTAAGTGAAACATCACTGGTACAAAAAGTTCTTGTATAGATTGTAGAAACCTCCTGTTTATATGTCATATTTATAAAGATTTCACCTCATTATAAATAATGAAAATACCCAATTCTTTGAAACTAGAGAAAACACATTATAGTGGAAAAATATTTTTCCAGAACCCCTTGGATTCCAAGCACTAGATCATGGTAATGACACTAAGCACATATATATAATTTGGATAAGCACAAATTAAAGTCAGTAGAGACAGCTTTCATAATGAAAAGTAGTCTCCAAATTACAAGTAATGTCTACTTGGATAAGGAATCTTAAAATTGTGTATGTTTCCATAAATTAGAATTTTTTATACCCACTTCAGAAATGCCAACCTGATCATTTCAGTAATTATGTATTATACTAAAAAATTGTATTTGATATTAACTTTTAAGTGTGACATTTTAATCTGTTAAAGTGCCTTCTTAGCTGTATTAATTCTGTTTTAAAGATTCTCATATTCCCATCTTTTGCTAAAAATTCGATATTTTTTCATTATGGGAAAACCTAGGCTGTCAGTTTCAAAAATGGAAGTCATTTGAATGGAATTCATTCTTAAAAACTCAAAAAATTTCGAAATTTACAAATAAAGCTAGGCAAAATTTAGTTCATTGGTACATTGCCAATTTCGACAAAATGGTCATTTGTATAAATGATTAAAAAAAAGATTGAAAATCTATTCAGCAAGATTTTTGTAATAATTTCACTACTGACCATACTGACATTGCAATGAAAGGTGAAATTCTGTAATCATTCTGAAAAATCCAGAACAGTTGCATTTCTGTGCTCATTTATCTGTACTTATCCTGAACTTTCCCATCTTGGCCACAACCTTGTGGATATAGTTGAAAGTCCTGGATGTCTAGTACTACATCATACTAAACTTTTTCTAGACATTAAAATGCAAAGTGCAAGGTTCCTACTATTCAAGCAAAAAATTAGGCCTTTTCTATTTATCGAGGCAACATTCCACGTAGATTGCAATAGACTAACTCAGGAGTGCAGGCATAAGTGAAGACACTTTCCAGTGAGACTGGCTTGGATGATCAGTTTGGGAAAATGCAGCCATCTACTAGCATCAAGTGGAATACTTTGAATTGTTAAAATATTATTTAAACTTTCACATTTTAATGAATGTAATATTTTATGTTATATTATTTAGTTATATTATTTAAAATTTCATATTTTACCTTTAAATATGAAATTTTGAATAGTATTATACCAAAGAATTAAGTAATACTCTTAAATAAACTTTTTTCGCAAACTTTCTACAAGTCAAATATATTGATTCAATTTAAACAAAAGGCATTATAAAATTGATGCAAATTAGATTTTAAAACCAGGCAAGTTTATGAAGCGATAATTATTTCTAAGAAATTGCCATGCTCTATACTATTGAACTAAAGGTGTGGCTTAACTATTCATATGTTCATCAACATGGTTTAAATTTCTCACATCACTACCATTTGCTCCTGGACAAGATAAGTACTTAATTAACGTTGCACTGGAGCAACACAACAGGCTATTGGCAACGGTCAAGAAACCATCATGAAGGAAAAGATCCAAGGACAACACGCGATTTTGAATCAAAGTCAGATGACGAGGTCAATACCACTCTCCAACCTTCCACATCATGTGAACGCGAGGACATTTAAGACAAGGACAGATTTAACATACACCAGACCCCTGAGTACACAAGTCTTTGGTTGGACTGAGTTAAACTTGCAACCCTCTGGTTGCTAATCCGTTACTCTTCCAACTAGGCTACAGCAGTTCTTCGGCTATTTGAGAATTTCAGATTTCCTGGTGGGTATCCATTTCTGATACTTTCACAAGTACTAGATTTGGGTCTTACGGACCTAGTCTTAAAAACATCAAATTTTCATTAACCCATAAATAATCTATTTTGATGACTACTGACCTTGGATAAATATTGATTTTTTCAATGCAGGTGAAGTGAAATATTTTGTAAAACCAAGGCTTTCAGATTCTTTAACAAGTTTTAGCAAGTGCTAAGGCTTTTTAAAGGCCTCTGAAATCAAAAATGAAAACAATCAGGCCCTTTTAAGGTCTTTAAGGCCTGTAAGTAACCTGTATAAAATTTTAAACTCATACCGGGACCAGAGTGAAGAACTTGCATCAGAAGAAAAACTCAATGCAGTGGCACATTTGGGTTTTTTCTTTTTTCGTTTAATACTTGTAGACTGTCGAGGAACAAAGCTTCGATTTTCTGAACTCTCTTCATCAGCTCCCGTCTTTTCTCCTGTAATACATTCAATGTTAAAATGCTAAAACAAGTTTCTTAGGATTGAAATTAGTTAGGAATACGACATCATAATATTCCCTATTAAAATACAATTGTTTCAACTTCAGTTTTAAAGCATCAGTATAAATTGAAGTCTGCATTAAACTGATATACCTTCGTAACAGATTTCAAATAAATTATTGTTTTTTAACTACACGCGAATACAACATTAAACTAATTATGTACTTTGCTACAGATTAGAATGTCATTCTAAAGATTTACTTGAAGTGACAATTACCAAAGTCGAGAATTTGAATCCAGCAGTTTTTGTAGCTCACTACATTTCTGTGATTCAAAGTAGATATGCTCTTCACTTCACACATCACCTGAAAAAGATATTACATTAAAACTTTTCTCCAATGTTCTCAACAGCAAGATTGCAAAAGCTAGCTTTTATTGGCTTAATGGGTAGGTACATGTTGGAGAAGGTAACGAAGTTGCCAACCAGCTGGCTAAGGAGGGTTGTGTACGTCCCCCTTACACTTAATAAGGACCTCTCGGCCACAGAAATTTTTCTATTTTCAAAGCAAAAACCAGACTTGGCATGTTCCCCTGCAAGTGCATGGTATTCAGCCAGCTTTCCCGGAATGTCACTAAATTGCAAGTTGCCTTATTTTCCCAGACTTCTCTAGAGAGACTCCACTAAGGACTTGAGATTCGAGGATGACGTTAAGATCTTCTTTAGATGTCAGTTCCACAAGCCTTGCCTATCTTTTCGATTGCAGTGTTTCCATGGGCCAGTTTGTCTTGGATCAGGAGAAATTGCCTTTCTTTTAGAGTATCATGGTCTTATGGACCTGGTTGAGGCTTATCCTGAACCTTGGGAATAAGAAACATGGTACAAATTTTTATCGAGAAAGAGCACTTTGAATGCTTCCGATATTTGCATTTGACAGTTTGTACCCAATATTTATGGTTAAATTTAAGAGTATAACTTTTTTAGTCATGCAGAGAGACAAGATAGAGGGAAATGCAATTTTTGTAATTGCCCTACACATTTTTAACTATGCAAACTAGTCAAAACTGGTAATCAATTTTATAACATGAAAAGTAAATTCAGGATTCATTAGCCATGTTAAGAGTATGAAATATTTAGGTCAAATTCTTAAAATCAGCTTTAACCTTTGGACTACAGGCAGTATAACAGTCGTACCATGAGATTTTTTCCTTTCTAGAGCACCTCGGTACAGATGCTGTACTGAAGATTTTATCCCCTTTAAGTGACCGCTGACACCGATCACCATTTGCGAGCTGTCAGCGACTGGCCCTAAAGAAGGACAGTACTTTTGTTCAAACCCCTGCCCTGTCGATCATTCTGTGAACGCTGGGAAACTCAGAATGTCGCGCCTGTGATATCTCTAGCATGCCAAACACTATGAAAGGAAAACATGCTAGGTGGTCAGTCGTAAGTCATTCACGACTCACGAGTTCTGTAGGGAAGGAAGTCGAGAGAAATCTGCCGTTCCGAGACGTAGGTAACGAAATTTGGGCACCGTTGTGTAAAGGTTAATTAGCATTTCTCATTGATGTCTAGAATTTCAGAAGAGAATTTACCATTCCTTTTAAAAAATAAGATAATTGGCTAAAAAACTATAATCCTCAAGCACGAGAACAAGATGTCAGCCTAGTCCCTCAAGACCCTAATTATAACAAATATGGTAGCCCTAAAGAAACTTTACAAATATTAGGTTATTGCATAATTTCCATAGCAATTCAAACTTATCTACGAGGCTCAAAAATCTATTTTGAACTGCTATTATGCTTTGATTTTGTGTATATATATTAGTAAGAATACAGACTTCTGTTTATAACAGAAAATTTTTTAATGTAAATTTTAAAAGAAAGCACATAATCTCGTTAGACAATTTTTCTAAATCCAATTTGCAATCAATATTTCGAATTATAACAAAATTGTAATACATTTTCAGCGCTTCTGTTAGTTTTGCAATATAATTATAATTTAATTTGCATGGCCAGTGATAAGTATTTTAGATTTACACAAGTAAACTTTATTGCATGTTTTCTGTGAAATGCAAACATTTATTAAATTCAAAAATCAAGATGTCCCATCTCAATTTGCACTCTGATAACGCTCGGCTGAAAATTCTACTCGATTTCAAAGTTGTGTCAATGAATCCACTTGTTATTAAAATAGATATTACAAAACAGATAAGATTTTTTACCTTCGTAAAGTCCTTTTCACTTTCACAATCAAAAACGATTTTTTTCACTGCATAAATATGACCATCAACCTTGTGGATAGCCTGTAAATCATTAAACGTTGGAATTTAGAACATAATTTTAAACTTTCAAAACTATTATCTAGCTATTTTACTCATAGTTAGATCAAATTAAAATTTCCATATACAACTACAGCAAGCATTTTTATAATCCAACAATTACTAGAAAATACCCTCCAAAACGCATTTATGTAAGACTACCCAAAACCAAAATAACCCCAAAATAATTTTATCTTTAATTAAAATTTTGGCAAAAAGTATAACCTAAACATTCCTTATACCAGGGGCCAGGCCACACATTACAATATTTAACAGCGAAATTCAAAAAAAAAAAATACATGCATTATTCAAAATATCACATACTTAATACACATATATTGGTCCCTAATTAACATACATACATTACATTTAAATTACATACATGGAAACTTGCATTGCAGCATTTTACTTCAGCAAAAAATTTCAAAATCATAACTTTTTCATGTTGAAAAAATATATTACCATGTTCGTAAACAATGACACTTTAAGGCATTTTTTGCCCTGCATTAACCCGAGAGATCAACAAATTATATCAAGCCTTTAATCAAATGCCAATTGTCTTTAAACTTAAATTGAAAAATTTCTTCTAACTTGCCTAAGGGTCAGATCAAGGCACAGGTCATAGTTTGGAATACCTACCCTATACGACCAAAATATATCCTTAATATAAATAAATTAGCAGCAAAGCTGTAAAAAGTAATCACATGAACTAGTGTTTATTAAATTTACCAGGCTTCATTAATTATTTACCGATAAATGTAATTATTACGAATTATTATTCGCATTGACACACCGAAATACCTTAGTATTAACCTGCTAATATTAATAACAAGAGTAACTGGATTTATTACATGAACCGTAACATATCTATACTGACAATCTCTCCTCTCAATTGAAGGAAATGCTGGAGCAAGCATTTTCCAATTTTTTTCTTTCTACATCTTTATTGGCCCAAACACCACTCTTTTTGACAATAAAATTGAGGCACCTGAAACTTATCAATTACCGAACTAGAAATTGTAATGTAATGTTTACAAGCAGTCTTTCTAGTGTTAATAAAAATACGACCTGTTGTTAAAATCTGTTACTAACCATTTGAGTGAGACAGTTGAAACAAGGTAGGTATTTTAATTACCATCGCACTGGAGCAACACAATGGACTATTGACGATGGTCATGGATCAAACCAGAAAGGGAAAAATCCGAGGAACAACACTATGTAATTTTTAACCACGGTCGGATGACGAGGTCACACCTGAGCTAGCACCCTTCTCCAAACTTCCTCGCTATGCCAATGCGAGGACATTTGAGCCATGACAGATTTAACATGCACTAACCCCCTTTGTAGTCTTTGGATTTGAAATCTCAACCCTCTGGTTACTAAGCAGTTACTCTTCCAACCGGGCTACTGCGGCCCTATTGAAACAAGGAAGTTGTATTAAATGGATCAAGGGGAGAATTCACGATTCCTGCCGAGCCATAGATCCTTGTTCTCTGAAGGTGTAGTTAAGCGATTTTACACGTCTTGTGTAGCACATTTAAAAAAAAAAGCATTATAAATAACTGAACAATACATTATAATGAAATTTATCAATCTTGCCATAATCATAGACAGAATCTTACTCTACAGACAGTTCCAAAGCCTCCTTGAGCTATAACCATCAGTTCCTTAAAGTTCTCCTCATATGTATTAGGATATTTCTTATTGGGAAGATCAGCATTCAATAATCTAGAGAAACATTTATATTCATCGATAAATATAAAACAAGCTAACATTTAAAATTGAGTATTTAAATATTAGCATTAAAAGGTTCAATATCAAAATTATCAAGTGCCATTTTTAAAAAAATGGCACTTTTCTATATATACAGCAGTTATGAAATGCCTAGCCAATTACAGTAAAGCACCATTTATATACTTCTGAAGGGACAGTGTAAAAACGAAAAATCGAGCAGCCCTTACCTCCGAAGAGGCAAGTGCAACGAGTGGAAAAAGTAAAAAATGAGGGCAGGCAAGGAGAAAACAAAAGGGAGGAATAACAGGAGTACCTCTGGTTTGCGATGCCTATATACAACTATAGAAGATGTGCCCCTGAGGGCTACAGAATAAAAGAATGGTATAATAATGCCATTAAGGTAGGCATTTTAATTAATGTCACACTGGAGCAACACAATGGGCTATTGGCAACAGTCTTGGATCAACCCTAAAGGGAGATCCGAGGACACCACCACATCATTTTGAGCCATGCTCAGATGAGGTAACACCCAAGCTGGCACCCTACTCTTCCACACCAACGCGAGGACATTTAAGGCCACCACTAGCCCCTTTGTACACGAGCCCCTAGGCCACCACTAGCCCCTAGGTTTGTACACGAGCCTTTGATTGGATTCGAACTTGCAACCCTCCGGTTGCTAACTGTTCCAACTAGGTTAACAGTGACCCATAATACGAACCATTAAATTTAACCTTGAGCAACCAGAAAGTTCAAAGAAATAATCACAACACTAAGGTTGCTAGTGCAGTGGGCATACCCACTGAGCCACGCGACGGCCGCTTTAAACATAGGACCAAGAAATTAAAATAAATCCGATTTTAGTGCGACTTTCCCATACCATTTGATGTGAACTATCCAATAAATTTGCTCGCTTAGGTTCATACAAGATGCATATGATTCTGCAAATGTAATGGAGATTTCATCAACAGCATCTATGCTCGTCTTGGTGATATATCCCAAGATGTGCCATAAAATCCGAACATCCAATCCAAGGTCACCGAGAACATTAGCAACTCCTCTCTTCCAATCTATTTTTAACCTGCTAAGGGGTGGAATTGCAAATACAGTACCATTTCCATCAGCTCTTAGCATAGCTGGACACCAAGTCTGTTGTAGGTGTTATAAGTCTCCTTGTTTAATAAATCTATTTATTAAATTTTAAAAACTTGTCTTGTCTGATTGCACAGTTCCTGTCATCAGCTTAAAAGTTCCATCCGCTGTCAAGCCATGGATGGAAGTTTTTACCAACCATCCTGTTGGGCATCCATGTAAGTTACGAAACCCGACATTAATGCTTTTCAGCTGAAGTTCACCTTTGATACTTCCTGGTGAATTTTTCTGCAATTCTGATCCTCATGTGTCTTAAGTTAACAAGTTTGTTTGAATGCTACAAGATCAACAATTATGTCCAGACACTAATTACAGCATATTCATATTGTAGGATTTGCCAATTACCTCTTGTGATAAAGGTTTTCATGGACTCGAAAGCACAATTCATACCAATAATCATTTGAAGTTCCCGAACATAAAGAAAAGCCTTAAGACAAGTGTTATTGAAAAAGGTATTAATGTTTCTGTTGATCGCTTGAAACCAGCTTTTCTTCTAAAATGTTAATCTCCAGAACCTACACATGTTAAGAACTATTTTTTCTTGTACAGGAAGAAAAGTGTGCGACACATTCAGAACTCCTCACTTTAATTATATATGCGTTTGAATAAATTTAGCGTTTACATCGCCTTCACCATTTCATATTTTGAATGTACGCATTTTCTTTTCATCATCTTTATTAAATGCTTTTATTATGTTTACTATATTACATAACTAGAATTGTGTTATACTTGCATGTACATGAATATATTTGCTCTCTAATCCGTCTTAAATTTATTAATTTCTGTAAATTCATTTATATCCGTTTTTCATTATATTTTGCACTACTTTTGCTGTCTGATTGTTTTTCAGACCGATGGCAATGACAGAGCATGCCCAATAAAATGAAAACTCAAGCTTTTGATCACGTGCAGATTATTGCAAAAATCAGTCTACAAAAATGAAGTTGTGGATTTGTTTTAAAATCCAAATTTAATATCAAAATACGAGATGCTCGAAAAATATTTGTGGTGTTGATATATTTATATTTTTCGTAATTAAATTAACATAATTATATAAAATCCTAGAGTGTTGTAACAAATAGCCATGGTTCTTGTGTGCCAATATCATGAGGTTTAGATTACTTACATAGGAGTAGAATCTTTTGGGCTTCGGATAAGATTGGAACGAACCTGTAAATTATTAAAAATAATTTGAATATATAGGGTTCAGTTAATGAAAACATTACTAATGAAATTGGAAAAATATTTGATGTATAATATAAACTGTATTTCTGTTCATTACAAGACTTAAAGCATTTAGAACATAAAATTTTGATTAAGAAATTTATTAGCGAACTAATTTAAGACTGCAAATATTATTTTACTTTAGATTTTTAATTTATTGTATTTTGCATATGTACAATAAAATTTTCTTTAACATGCACCTTCTAGAGAAAAACAGGTGTTTCACAATACCAAAATAGTATAAAAATGCAAAAATCGCTGTCTAATCACCATGCACAATCCCAAAAATAAACCCTGTATCTCAACGAGGAAAAGTTTAGGAAAAGGGTATAATCCTAATTTCTTTCAAAGTTGGAAATGTTCTTAAAATATAATAAATAATTTCCAACCAAATTTCACAAAAGGAAAATTTAAAAAGAGGAATTATACAAACCTACATTAATTTTGAAATGCGAGTTTTAAAAGGGTTTCAGAAAATTCTACAAGTTTTATAACTTGTTAACTATCCTATACAATTCATTAATGACTGCTAAAGTGGAATGCAAAAGTAACTGCTTTAGTATGCTTAGTTGTAAAGCATAGTTGGCATCTCCAATTTGGCCATACTTCATGGAAAAACACTGCCAAATATACACAATCGAATTTTACTGTGTTACCTATTAACTTATGCCAAGTTCTTGAACACAATTCCCCCCCCCCCATTTTTAATAGATCTTTAGGGGTATCCGAGGCTAGGTAAAATGGATTACATTGTGCAACTTATTTTCCCATCCATCTCTTACAGAAAAACCAAACACAGGGTATAAACTGGGATTTTTCAAACTTGAAAATACATGAATGGGTTCATCTAAGATTTCATATTGGAATAGTAGCATTTTTAAAGTATAGAATATGAATAAAGTTGAGGGTTAGAAAATAGGAGGGTAGTATGGTATTTTTAATTAACGTCACTGGAGCAACACAACAGGCTATTGGCGATGGTCCAGGATCAATCAATCCCAAAGGGAAACATCCAGGGACAACACCACGTTATTTTGAACCATGGTCAGATGACGAGGCAACACATGAGCTGGCACCCTTCTCTCCAAACTTCCACACCATGCCAACGTGAGGATATTTGAGGCCATGACAGATTTAACGTGCACCAGCTCCCTTCATACACGACGGTCTGGTCGGATTCGAACTCGCAACCCTCCGGTTGCTAATCCATTGCTCTTCCAACTGAGCTAACGGGCCCAGAAAATAAGAGGAAAAAAAAATCAGGTATCAATAGCACCTAAACGTTTTTTCAGATGCCAATACTATGTAATGCAGTTCCTGGGTTGGTTAGTTTCAGGTTTATGGCACAAGGGCCATATTTAGCTAAACTGCGCCAAATACAATGAAGGAAGAAAAAGCAGAAGAGGCAGTTCCTTGGAGAAGGCAGTTGAGTAATGTGGTTTTGAAGGAGCCTATTAGTCAAATTAGAGGTCTGGTGGTAATGTAAACAAATCCCTTCCACAACTGGCATCTTTAGAGTGAATTCTGGTTCTAAGTTCATTATTCGAGGCTAAAAGCAATAGCAATGGTAACGAGTTGACAGGAGGAAAATATTCACTGCCATCACCATTCATGCTTTTGCCTGTGGCAACCTTTTCCTAATGTGCCTTTACACCTATTTAGAAATCAATTGACCCATGTTACACGATATTCATTGTTTATGTAGACATGTATAAAATATATTCAATTAGGCCCTGAACTTAGACGACTATATGGACCCTTTTCTCTTAAAGCATTATTTTAGGTTACTGTTTTGCATCATAGTAAATTGCTGTAGTTGCAGATAGATTCGAGTATATATTGTTAGAAGACAGACTATCGATTGGTTGCAATTTGCACCATGCAGATTCAAATCTCATGCATGAATTTACATCATTCAGAACGTTTAGGCATCAAAAATGGCTAGGACTAAAAACTTAGTTTCCTGAACATATTAAAGGTGCAAAATATAATTTTGATCCCTGTGTATATAAGCTTCCTCTTTACTAATCACAAAAGGAAAAATTTTAAACAAAATGTGAATTGTTATACATTATATATAATAAGCATTAATATATTTAGGTAAAGATGACAAACTTACCTTATTTAAATATAAGATGAGCTTTCTAGCAAAGCTGCTTCTAATATCGACCAAACTTTCAAATCTGATATTTGGGTTTATAAGCTGAATGAAGAACACTTTTTTTGAGCATCAATATATAAACAATGTATATGCATTGAGTTTTAGTTAAGTAAATTGAAATGCAACACAGGTTTGGGTTTAGTTTCATGGCACAAGGTCTGTTTAGTGGACAAGCTGCACCAAACACAAGATTACCCAATAAAAATAGGTGAAACATCCAAATGCAACATAGGATAAGTACAAGAAAGTAAGTTATGATCATTAACTCCCAATGCAGAGTACAATCTATCATTTTGCTAGTTTGAGATCAGGACAGAAAGTGGTTTAAGGTTAACTTAGCCATGCCCATGTTTATACGACAAAGATCCTTACTATAAAAACAGTTCTTAAGACCAAATTTCTGAATAACTGAATGAATAAAATGTTGCTTACAATTTGAAGTCATGGAATATTTAATTAAATGGTTTTATTGTTTTTATTATCTTGATTATCACACACACACACACCATAACTTGTTTAACAAATATAAAAACACCTAAAGAGCCAGCACCTCTTAAGGACAAGAAACTTGTTTCTACTCCTTTGTAACCCTAAATGAAATTAGAAAAATATCGCCATGATGCAACTTTTCCAATTTTAGTCATTTTTTATTTCAGTAGGTCATATGGTTAAATACCATTCATTCAGGGCTGGTAAACTGAGATCAATAAGTGTATAATTCTAAACAAATTCCAAGCTAAAATATAGAATGAGAAAAAGTACATTTAAATTTCAGACTATTTTTCTGTAAGAATTCCAACTTTTAAATTTTTCAAACAGAAGATCAGTTAATCCAGTTGCAGCCTTTAAAAAATGTGGTTTATTTTTAATGAAGATTTCTTAATTGAATATTTTTTTCCACCCCTATCTCACACACACACAGACAGTCTTACAAAATTCAAATACTTCCATCCAAGCACTTATTACATCTGCAACAATATAAAATCTAGAGCCTACACAAGTATAAAAGCTATCAATTACAGTAAACTGAATTTAACATATAAGCAATTAGGTGAAACATGCTTTACTATTTTGCTGTACTTAAACATGAATTAAGCAATGGATGAATCCAAATCAGCTTTCCCTTTATGTTCACAAAACTTGACCTATCTTTAGTATTTCTGTACAATCAAATTAAGTCGAGTACAAGTGCAATGTACTCATTAATTTTAATAAAATTTCATAATTAAAGGTGTTTGATTTTTAAGTCATCAGCTTCAATATTAGATTTTACACAAAGTAGCTTTTATTCAGTCACTGAAAGAGTACCGATTTCATGAGTCGATTTGGAATACAGATGAAACTTAGCCAGTTACCAAATTCAGATTCATCAGAACAGAAGTTTTATTAGCAACAGGCACTGTAATTATGTGGGAAGTTACTTTTGAAATTCACTATTCAGCGAAAGCTTAAAGATAAACTTAGCTGGCATTTAACAAGTTAAATTACTTTTAGTTTAGGAGTCTCAGGCTTGGTATACCTGTCCACAAGTAAATACATCAATATAAGATCTTCCTCAGGTATTTCTGACAATTCAACAGGCATTATTCAATGAAACATCAAGACCTAATTCCATTGCCTTTTCAATTCCAGTAATATAATTCTTAAGTCAGAAAATAGATTAAAGATAGCTTAATATAGAAGCTAAAAAAAAGACTTGCTTACCTTTGCAGAAATCAAGCATTTTTCCAATGCTAGAAAGGACAAAAGATAATCAAAAAACGTGAAACTTTTTTTGTTACAAGTTGATAATGAAATTAAGTTAATTTTAAAAATCAAATTTAGAAAATTTTAGATAGTTTCCTGAGAAGTTAGTAAAACAACCTTTTCCTGATAGTTTATTAAGATTATCTTTTATAAAACATCGAGGCACAAACAATTAGTATGTTCAAGTTCAATTAGAGAAATTAATATTAAAAATAAGTTTACAAGGTAGGTACTTAAATCGCACTGGAGCAACACCACGAATGAATTTATGAATTTACAAATAGAAGTCAATAGTAAAACTCAATTAAAGGAACACAGTAAGGTGCAATATAACATTCTTACAATAACAGAATGTCAAATTTTTTAAACTTGTTTCAGAATTATTCAGGACTCAAGGTTTCTTAATGTTACATAGGTTACATTACAGGAATATACAAGAGGAAAGTATAAGGAATACATACGTTAACATTTTTCCTTACAAGATTTTACAACATAAAAGCAGGATTAAATCTAAAATATTTAATGCACTCAAGCGGAAGGTAGTTGAATTTATGTTGCACTGGAGCAACACAATGGGCCATTGGTGAAGGTCTAAGATCAATCCTACAGGGAAAGATCAAGGACAACTCTCGTACTTTTGACCCATGGTTTAAATGTTTAATAATCTATTTAATCTAAACATCTTACTCCCAACCTTTCGATTGAAAAATAAAGATAACGGTCTAGTACGGATCCTCTTTAATTTTATAACCTCAAGTGATTTGCGTAAATTCTTGATTTTTTCAAGGGGCCCACACTTCCCTTGTAAACTAAAATTACTAAGTTCTTGTTATGAGCACAATGGGTCTTCATTAAAATAGGATCATTAGGGTCTATTTACATATCAAACTTCGTTTAATACCTAGTAAATGGCTAGAAATTTCAGAACGTTGTTGATTGTGAATAATTAACGTGATCATAGAATATATACATTACAATTAAAACACCAGATTATACAAAAATTAGCAATAACAAGAACTCAAGTTATAAGCTCAACTTAGCAAAAATAAGAATTGAACATCACCAAGAACAGATAATGGAAACTCTTACCTAAAAATAAATACTTTCTTATACGAGGATTGGGGTCAACATGTAACAAAATAGCTTCCACTAAAGTATGAAGGAAGAAAACATCAAGCTTTCCATGTTGTTCATATTTCGAAGGATATCCGGTAACATCCTCAACTGGAAATATATAGAAGTTATTTGTTTAAGGTTCAAACATTTGAAAAAAATTCATAACTTATCGCATGTATCACACATTACAACACATTGGGCTATTGGCGACAGTCTGGGATCAAGCCCAAAGGGAAAGATCCAAAGGTAATACCATGTAATTTTGAACCATGGTCAGATGAAAGGTCACACCTGAGCTGGTGCCCTACTTCCAAACTTCTATGCCAAAGTGAATTTAATGAGGAACATCAGCAATTCATTTCAATTCTTGGATATTAAAAACGTATATTAAAAATTACCTTTAATATCAGAATCAAAAGTAGTCAGGGTTTTCTCGAGAGCTTGTTTATCCGCAGAGAAGTCTGCCATCCTTGCCTGCAAATTAAGCCAATTAGTGTCTCGTTTTTCATTCATTCTGGTCTAGAACAAACCCAATTTACTCAAAGAAATTATGTCATCAGGATTCTGAAATATAAGTCTGAAAGGCTCATTCCAACACAGGAAAAAACATTGAGGCATGTTTTCCTAGCACCTAGGACAAACTGGAAAGATTCGTCTATTTTCAGGGACTTCATGCTCATGAGGTAGGTGCCCATTTCGTAAAGGTAAAGCCATTCGAGTCTTCCATGTTTATAAAACAAGGATATACCCAGAACTTTTCCTGGCTCCAGTCGTGATTAGGATTCAAAACATAGTTATAATTTGAAATTTTTTGTAAAACTCATGCATAGTAAGATACCCATTAACTTATAGTTGATTGTTTTGGTTTTCATGGAGCAAGGGCTATATTTGGCCATGATATACTGAATACAAGATATGCAATATCAAGTAATAAACAGAAACACACAATGAAAGTTTTACTAACATAAGAGAAATACACCTAGGGTGGAATGCACCCGACAGGAATCGAACCTGCGCTGCCTACAACTCAAAGGTTACTAGCGCAGTGGATACATCTACTGAGACATAATGGTCCCCTAGCTCATCATAGAACCAAATAACCATGTGCAAGCTAGATACGTTACAAGCTATAATCGTCTTTAGTAATTTTACAAACACCATTACATAGCAGTAGTAACCGAAAAACATTTAAAGTTTAGATTTCACGAATATAGGGTTACCATACATCCTGGTTTGAAAGACGTGTTCAGGGGTTCTAGATGGTTGGTCATTCTGTCCTAGTCGATAGAAAACATTGAAGTCGCATTTTTAAACGTATGCATTGTCATTGCTTCCCTTAAAACATGCAAATTTACTTTTACTTGTTCAAATGCACTTTCAGCATACTGAAATTAAAATGAGTGCATTAGAATTCATTTAGCCAACGGCAATTCTGCTATTAATTATAATGGTGGTAATTGCCAAGCATTTGTCTTCAAACAGTTATGAATGAAACCCAAGAACTGTATCATACAGTAAGTACTCTGGAAGTCCAACAAAACACCAATGCAATTTGGTTTAAAAAGGATGTTTAGTTTAAAAAGGACTAGGTACAATATTGAATCTCCCAACATTGCCGAGGATGGCACAATAGTCTTATTAACGTCATTTCTCTCGATGAAAGTTAAGCATTTTCTGTGCATGGAAAAGATTCATCTAGAAAGCTGCATACGAAAACATCTCAATAAATGCACATGCTAGACACTGACCTAAGTGATAGATATGATCAGGGGAGGTTTCACAAAGACTGGCAAAAGCTGGTTTAAACCAGAACTGACAAAATGCCAACATTTTGATGGCTAATGTTTAGTTAAACATTCGATTAGGTATTGTACAGCAATGGCAAAAAGTATGTGCATAATTTATTTTTAATTAAGTCCAGAAAACATCTTTCATAATACACAAAAATGTTTTACATATTCATTCATCAAAATACAATAAAAAAATAGAGCAACTGCAATTCTAAAAGAAAATTTCATCTAGAAGAATGATCTTTCATTATTGGATGCATGCTCCAAAAAATGAAGCTATTTTTTTGGCGATTAAAATAAAATCCAACACAAATTACCCACAGAAAATTGTAAGGTTTTCTGCCTTATTAAAATCTTTAAAAGTGTAATTATTTCATATATTTTCTGTTACTAGTTTCTAGGAGGCAATAAGGGGAAAAATTAAGAGCAGAAAATTACAGCAATAGCACAAAAGTTTTACTCAGATGTCAAAATACAACGAACCTTGGTGCAATATCAAGTTTACATAGATGTGTAAACCCCACGATAATTAATGACTAGGGCCTGCACTTTGATGTCCATTTGTATGGTCGAATTTAGCACTAACAGATTTCACACGTAATTCAATTAGTGTATCGCATTATCCCTCAGATTTAAGATGCCTCTAAAGCTTTTCAACTGCCCTCGGCCTTTATAAAAGCTTCTTGTTAAATGTTTGGTTCCTACGGTCGGACGCACCTTTACGCACAAAAATCCAATTAGAATACATTCGCAATCTCAATTTAATGCTGCACGTGGAATATTTTTTTCACAATCAGTGATTCATTTGTCAAATATTTTGGAAGCAAAATAGTTATATTCGGAATAAATGGGATTCTAGCAAGATAATCCTGGTTGAACAAATGGAAACCAGAGTAAAAACTGGGCTTCAAATTCATACTTACTATAAAATTGTACAAAATGCATTTGACATAACCTCCTAATTCCTTACAACTAAACACGTGTTTTTAAAGGCGCCGCATGTTTTGAATCTGAACATTCGAGAAAGGGGTATGAAAATTAATCCAGTGAGCATGCTCATTGCTAAAAGAGGGCGGTCCTAACAGGAAAGAGAAATCCATAGCTTGATTGCATCAGAAAATCATTCATGAAAAATTTAAGATGCGTAATTTTAAAAGGGCAAGCGAACAAAATTCGATTTGCATGAAAGCAACAGATTCTATTTCAATTTGTGCACGTGTATTAAAAGTGGAAAGTACGAGCATTACAATAACATTTCTTCGATTCATGGCCGATATGCAAATATCATTGTGGTTTACTTGCTTGATTGATTGAAATGAGTGCATATCTAAATAGAAGCTATTTACTCTGATATACATCACAGAAAATAGTCTGTGATATAAATAATATTCCGATTTGTGTGTTTGATCTCAAGGATTTTTGCGCGTCACAAATGAAAAATATCAGGATTTTTGATCCAGAAAAAAGAAATTAACTCAGGGTATAATTAAAGGAATTGAACCTGTACTTACTTCAGTATGGTTACGTGGAAGACAATTTTATTGTTACGCAGACCCTTCCACGTGTTTGATGTGCTAGAAAAGAATTTTTACAGATTAAAATTCCTCTGTAGTAGGTTGGGTTGGGTATTTCAATTAACGTCACACTGGAGCAACACAATGGGCTATTGGTGACGGTCCGGGATCAATCCCAAAGGGAAAGATCCGAGGACAACACCACGTAATTTTGAACCACCCTCTGTAGTAGTAAGGGTAGCATATGGGAATATAAATTGCGATCTCGCACTGGTTGCCATGGTTACCAGAGTTGTGAAGGTTGCAGTTAGATTTAGTGTTTTATGCAATGTACTAGATCGAACAAAATTTTTTAAATGTAAACAATTTAAAAAGCTGAACAATTTGACCACTTAACAACGCATGGTGCTGATTATTCTGTTTGCAGTGTGCATTTCTTTCAAATTGATTTACGAAGGTAAGCAAAATTAAGTCGTGCTTGAAAAAATTCAGATTTTGATTGATAATCAAAAGGAAGTATATCGAGTTAGATTTGCTGGTTAAATGAACTGAGATTCATGTGTCTGTATGGTTTGATAACTTGAAATCGACTACCATAATTTTATCAATAATTTTAGTTGTCAACTATCCCGTTTCAAATATCAAGGTTAAGTATAAATTTTAAATATCCTTAAAGGAAATTCAATTCTGGATCAAATGTATCCTGCTTCACAAGATTTTTTCAAAATGTAAAAATACCTTATAAAAGAGTGGAGCTTAACTTATTCAAGAAGAGTCTTTGAATTCCGTTTAGTTTCATGCTTTTCCTGTTCCATTAAAATATTTTAGTGATACTGCTTTCAAATACCTGTCCAGATTTGGCCAATTTATATTGACTCAAAAATTAATATCAAGAAAGAAACAGACAATTTTCTTTCACTTTTGCCTGCATTAAAACACCTTACTGATTTGTATTGTGACCTTTGTTTAGTGTAAAAATCCTGTGTAGCAAAACCTAGTGTATCAAGGAAATAAATTCCATCAATTATTCAATAGCTTAAATGTTATGATGTAACAACTGCTGTTTTGTTCTCTATACCTTGGATTCGATACCTCCCTGGGTTTATTTCTCTTCTGTGACAATAAAGCTTTCCTCGTGTATATGTGTGTCCATCTACTTGATGTTTGGCATGGCTTGATCACATATGGCCCTTGCACCGTAACACCCAACCAACCCTACACTATGTGAAAATAAATGAAGAAACATGATTATATTTTGAAAGGACACTGGTACTACAGTGCCCACTAACCACTAATAAATAAACAAGTAAGTTAATAAAATCACTGAATAAAATCTTTCACTCAAAGTCAAATTCCCTGGAACGAATTCAAATCAATATAATGTCATTAAAAAATCACCAATTAATAAAATCAACATTGCTGCTTATCAAATAAAAAGTTATCAATGAATCTAATATTAGCAAAGAAGCTAAAAGAAAAGCCAAGAACATGTTCATTTCTTGGAATTCCTGCAACTATTCAGTTAAAAGCAGGGTTATAATTAGGAGGGGATAAGCCATTTTAGTATTAGAATTTTTAATTGTAATTCACGTACTTAACCACTGTAATATATTTACAATTTTGTTTCCTAGAAAGAATGGTTATCTATTTGAAAATGAAACACTTGTACTTAGTCTCATTGTAAGTCACTGATTTTTCTTGTGATTCAATTGAAAATATTTTTCACTTTCGTAAATAGTCTAAATTACTAATTGGTTATAAAAATCAGCTGCTTGTTAAAATCAAATGAATTTGAACCAGTGATTTTATTAAGACACAGGTCATCTTACAAGTGAAATGTCCTAAATCAAAATGAAGGAGGAAAAGTTCTACTCACTGTGTTTCTCAAGAAGTACTTTAACTTTCATTCAAAGAAAAATGACTTCACCATTTAAAGATCATATTCTCGTCCAGAAAATTTTGACTTCACTTGTAAGCCAACTATATTTCATTAACAAGGCATGTATTTTCTTGGCATGTCACCTTTTCGTTTGTAAAATTACAATTTTAAAAACATAATACTCGAAATTATTTATATGGGTATTACTTGAAATTATTTGTAAATACACTTTTCAATATTTGAAAATTAAATCATTGAAATGCAATAAATCTAATACAATATCCTTTTACTAACATACCCTTCCTGTGTGACCTGATCCCATCAAGATATCACAAGTTAAAACTTTCAGGTGTTAGCCAATAGTACAATAGGTAATTTTGGTATTTTTTTGGAATTTTAAAATTCTTTTTTAAATACTTAAATTTTAAAATTTGGTTTAATATAAAAATTAAACTATTGTTTTTACATTAAATTAAAGCTTATTCAAAGAGAGTCACTACCTAGGTCGGAATCTCATAGTTCTTGAGGAAATGAGTTAACTTTCTCAAGATTCAGCAATTTTCATTAAAAATCTAAATAGAGCATACATTTTGAATGGGAGGCAAACATTTTTTTTTGCTATTTTCCCCTTCATAACTAGGTAAAGTCACTTGATAACACAAAGTCTTATCAAAATCTGAGAGGTCATGGATTAATCAGTGCGTTGATTTAACATTGAACAACTCACTTTTTAGGTCATCTTTAATTTTTAAGGCATTTGAGATTTTTAGGAAATTTGGTCATTTTTCAAGTTTTTGATATAATGCTTTAAATTTGTCCGTTTTTCATTGAAACATTTTTAAGTCGCAATCTTCCATCAGCACTTTTGTTTATACAGTACACTCCGCTTTATCGGACCACTGGATAATGGGACCAGTCGCTTATTGGGGACAGTTTCCTTGTGAACAGAATCATTTTCTATTCAATACCGTAGAAATCACATCGGTTAAATGGACCACCTTACGTCGGTTAAACGGACCAGTTTGAATACAACTTCGCAATCAAAATGGTTAAAAAAGATGTCCCGCCAACTGCTTGGATGAACAAAGAATATAAAAAAGATTCAAATTGACAGTGAATGCTCAGAGCAAGAAAAGGAGTGAATAAACAATTATTTCCGCTCTCACAGAAGACAAAAAATAATAACTCAAACAGTATTGCATCTGACTCATGTGCTGCCTTCTGCATTGGAATAAAAAACAAGATAAATTTAAAAGCACAGGACATCAGGTGATAGCAGAAGGTAAGAATAACCAATCAGCATGAATCACATTTCGGAAATTTATTTCACACTTTTGTCTTCTGAAAGGCAGGTGAAATTCAGCGCATATGGCACGTAAGGATTTATCAGGAAAAGAAAAATTAGCATTAATGCGTCTAATCAGTGAGTTTCCAGGATTCAGTCAACGTCAGCTCTCAAATGCATTAGGTGTGTCGAAAACTTCAATTTGCCGACTGCTAGAAAACAGACTTGAAATTGAAGCATACGACTCGGCTACATCAAGAAAGTGCCAAAGACTCAAAAGATGACGAAGTTGACCAAGCGCTGTTTAAATGGTTTCGTGAAGCAAGAAACCGCGACATTCCTTTAACTGGGCCGCTACTAAAATCAAAAGCAGAACATTTTGCTACACAACTTGGTAAACCGAACTTCACTTCTACTGAAGGATGGCTAACACGCTGGTAGAAAAGGCACAACATTTGCTTCAAAGTTGCACATGGTGAAAAAAAGGATGCTGATATTCGAGGAGCTGACAGTTGGATTACCACTTTGTTGCCCGAAATTTTGGAACTTTATGTACCTTCTGAGGTGTACAACTGTGATAAAAGTGCTCTTTATTATAGGACAACTGCAAATGGGTCACTAACTTTCAGAACTGTATTATTGAGTGGATCGAAAAAAGCGATGGATGGTGTAACTGTTCTTGTCTGCGCTAACATGACTGGCTGTGATCGACGTTCTCTTTTAGTCATAGGAAAAAGTAATAATCCTCAGTATTCTCAGGTGTATTGGCTGATAAGCTGGAACAAGATACTCGAGGGAATAGGAAGAAAAATTGCTCTTGTAATGGACAATTGTGCTGCACACCCCAATGTAGCAACGAAGAATATACATCTGATTTTTTTGCTTCCCAACACAACCTCAATCATTCAGCCAATGCATCAGGGGGTTATCAAAAACTTGAAAACCCTCTATAGAAAGTTGGTTCTTGAAAAATCGTCTGTTACTTTGACTCAGAGAACAGTGCTAAATTTAGCGCAATCGAGTTATCTTGTAAGATAAATCTCCTTTCGGAAATAGAAATGATTCCAGTTAGCTGGAAATCTGTGAAAGTTGAAACATTTGTTAATTCTTTTGCCAAAGCGGGATTCATCACTCCATCTTCGTCATCAGCAGCAGACAATGCTTCCCCTAATTCCGCATTCTGTGAAATCGATGTTGGAATGAACACTGAAGATTTCCAAGCTTTCGTCAATGTTGATACGTCTGTCCAGTACCACGACTCCCCTTCAGAAGATATTGTTCAAGATATTATGGCTAATCGGTCAGAGAAAACACCTGAAACACATTCTTAATCAGGAAGAAGTCCCCGAAGTCACCTGCAATGAAGCCTTTTCATGCTTAGAGAAATTGAACATTTTCTTGGCAAAAAACAACGGCGATGATAGTGTCAAGAAAGCACCTTACGGACTCCCCTTCAGAAGATATTGTTCAAGATATTATGGCCGATCAGTCAGAAGAAACACATTCTGAATCAGGAAGAAGTCCCCGAAGTCACCTGCAATGAAGCCTTTTCATGTTTAGAGAAATTGAACATTTTCTTGGCAAAAAAACAACAGTGATGATAGTGTCAAGAAAGCGGCTTACAAGCTACATTCTTTTGTATCATCAGTCAATAATGAGCGGCGGAAACAAATGAATACTAAATATTTTATTAACCAATAAAGGTAAGTTGTTTTTTATAATTTCCTTTATAATTTTGTTGTACTACTAATTAGTGTACTGTTTATATATATGCAATTATATAGCCGGCGAGTGTTATAGCCTTTCATAAAATATAATAGGACCAGTCGGTTAATGAGACCACTTTCATGTCGAACCAAAGTGGTCCAATAAAGCGGAGTACACTGTACTACAAAACATGACTCATCTGCTACATTCATGATGCCAAAAAATATGTGATCAACCCTTTAATGTAAAACAAATCCTTTCTGTATTTTATTGGTAGTTGACTCTTAGTACCTTAGGACTGGAGGATTTTTCTCTAGTGTTGGCTGAAGAAAATGAGCGATCACATACTTTTGGATCTTGGATCTTCAGATTGCTAATAGAAATTATTATAATCTGGCCAAAACCTGAACCATCTGACCATGGTTTTCAAACTGTGACCTGTGAAGCTATATTGGTTCTTTGGACAAGGAGAGAGAACAGGCATACGAAAATGTGTTAGAAAAATATAGTCTCATGCAAGAATGTGTAACTGAGATCGATTGCAGTGGTGTTGCACCTTATATATCCTATGATGGTGGGTTTTGGGGTTTTATGGCACAAGGGCCATATTTGGCCATGCTGCGCCAGACACAAGATATATGACATCAAGTAATAGACAGACCCACAATGAAAGTTTTACTAATACAGAAGAGAGAAATACGCCCAGGGAGGAATGCACCTGCCAGGAATCAAAATTGCGCCGCCTACAACTCGAGGTTGCTAGAGCAGTGGGCATACTCACTGAGCCACGACGGCCCCTGTATATCCTATGAAGGATTAACCTGTTTAGATGGTCATATTTAGTCAGTAAATGAGTTACATTGTATTAATTTAATGAGACGTGAAAAAAACATTTATTTGCAGGCAATTTAAAAAGAAAATATTTTTCTAATCAAAGTATATCAGTTACTTCTTTTTTCACATTCGTAGATTATTTTTAGGTTATTTTTATACATATTTTAGGTTAACAAAATCCAGGCCCTGTTAATTAGTTTATTTGTTTTGGTAGGTTCTCTTTAGGTTGGAATAAAATGGAAGCCAGACCCACTGCATCCATCATCATAATAGGGGATGAAATCTTAAAAGGTCATACCAAGGACTCCAATTCGCACTTCCTATGCCGCGAGTTGTACAAGTGTGGGGTGAGGGTACCCCGTGTATCCATCATTGCAGATGACATTGATGTTATTGCTGCAGAAGTGATGGAACATTCCCAAAAACACACTTTTGTGTTAACTTCTGGCGGGATTGGTCCTACACATGATGATGTTACTTACGAAGGTGTTGCAAAAGCATTTGATGAAATGCTTGTACTCAACAAGGACCTGCAAATGATTTTTTTGCAATTGTGCCATAACCTAGGATTGGATGATACAGCTGTTCTCAAGATGTCACATGTACCACAGTCTGCTGTCATCCACAGGACTGGCAACTCAAAAACTAATAATTTCATCCCAATTATTTCTGTGAGAAATGTTTTCATTTTTCCTGGTATCCCATCTTACCTTGAGTTAGCATTCACGAAACTGAAGTCTATGTTTTGTGGGACAGCATTGCCATACTTTAGTCGAGATCTATATGTTAATGTGACTGAGTTTGATATATCCAATATTTTAAACTGTGCTGTCAAAGAATATGATCAAAAAGTTAGGTTTGGGTCTTATCCAGATGTTGAGAATAAGCACTTTCAAGTGAAGCTGACTCTTGAGGCCGACTCTGAAAGTGCCATTGCTCAAGCCGAAGATTTCTTAAGAAGCCACCTACCTCAGAATTCAGTTGTGGGACAACACCCTCCAAACTCTGAGGAAGCTTTGAAGTTACTCTTAAGTGTATTCAATAAAAGAAAGAATGCAAAAGAATTTGTCAAACCTCTTAAAGAAAGCATGAAAATATTGGAGGGATGTTTCAATAAATATACAAGTGAGGAACTATGCATTAGTTTCAATGGAGGAAAGGATTGTACTGTGTTGTTGCATCTCACTTATCTCTTTCTAGTAAAAAAATCTCCCAACGATGTACCAAAGCTAAATGTTCTGTATGTACGTGGCAAGGATCCATTTCCAGAAATTGAAGAGTTTATTGAATTAAGCATAAAAAGGTAATCATGACTGCCTATAGTACTGCTCCAATGAGAAGGCAGTCGACCTTGGGTCAGTCTATTTTTGAAAAGGTGTAAGGTTTTTAGGAGGCTGCCATATGCAAAAGCATGATTGGCAATTGCTATGGATGGTTTTCTGCCTGCTAAACTCATCGCTCTCTCTCTGCAACTCATCGCTTTTGGCACCAAACAATAAATGTGTAACCGTAATCCATGCTAAAGACACCAGATGTGGAACCGCTTTGTTCACGTTTCAACCCATAACTGAATTTGAAGAATAGATTCATTCAAAACCACATGATTCGACTGCCAACTCACAGGAGCCGGACTATACCTTTAATATATTTTGGTTTACTGTTCTGTTTTACAATCACTTTGATGCAAAGATAAACTCCAGAGGCAATAGGGTTGGTAGGATTTATTTTGAAGGGAGCCCAAAGTTATGGAAAATATGGAAAATAATGTTTTAAACCTCTTAAAAGTTAAAAAGGCATTATTCTAGGCTTAGAAAGTAATGAATCACCTCAGAATGATTGTGTTCACTGAATGTTTACAATGACGAGGAATAACATTAAGGTAGCTATTCAAATCTGATTCTGCAAAATTAATTTAGCAACTTTTGTCCTTTTTATGATTAATTAAATAATCTATAAATTAATTATAAAACAAATTTCATTTAAAGGAATATTACTGAAATATTCTATGCATTTATAATATTTAATTTCTATAGAGATAAAAGTATAAAAAGTCTATCTTTGCAATATCAAGGAGGTGAAACTGCAGTTTTAATGATATCCAGAAAGAATTTGTCCTACTTTTTCATGAATACAGAATAGTACTTAACCTCATTCCATTTCTGCTATGCTAATGTCCCATTTTTGTCTCAAGGAAATATGGTGGCCTAATTTTAATGAATAATTGTTCTCTAATGATCTAATTTAAAAGTTTATTTTTATAAACAAAGCTAATTTGTTATTGTAAAATATAGCAAGGTAAATAATCAATAGTATGTCAATTATTTTACTACTTAAAACACTAAATATTAAGTTCATAAATTAAGACCTTCCAATTTATCCATCATTAAAAATACTGTGAAGACAGATGTATATTAAGAGGAGTAGGTATACTGAAAAGTCTTTCCGTATTTGGTACATATATATATATATTATTTTTAAACGCAAGTTTGTTTTCCTATGTGAGAGACTTTATTTTGTATGTATAAAAAGTAAAAGAAATATCTTAAATATGACAGAATGTATCCTTCATCCTGGTAATGCTACATTATGCTATTAAAGGGCTGAAATTATCAGCACATGATGCACTTGATACTCTTCCACAACCTCTTTATTACCCGTATTTGAATCCTGTTTACCTTTTATTTATAAGTGTGCACACAGCAGTGCAATTTATTTGAATCACTTTTTGGTAGACTGAATTGCACTGATTTCACACATGCTCTACTACTTTGGGGACCTGGATATGTGCTCCTTCAGAACAACCCATATGACACTCACCATAATTGGTGTGCACTTTGGTAGATGATATACAGCAAAAAATTGAGTTACCAATAATGTGATCCACTTCCAGCAACTGCCTGAAGCCCTGTGAAAACGAATAGCTACTATTCCTGTCACAGCTTCTCTCTTCATTGCCACTCAGATTCATTTCAAACTTCTGGCTTTTACTTACTCAGCTGCTAAAGGCAACACAGGGCAGTGAAGCAGTCATAATCATTCATAGTACACCCCTCGAGGGCACATCTTTTGGTGTGCACAAACCTGAGGTACCCTAGTGATCTGTTCTTTTCCCATGGGTTTACTGCCTCTGGTACACATTGGGTTCGCAAACCTAGGATGCTCAAGCAATCTTTCTCTACTTTCTCCCTTTCTTTTCACAATTACTTGACATTGTCTGTCTTGTGTTTGGCACAGCTTGGCTAAATATGGCCTTTGCACCATAAAACCCAAAACCAACCAACCATCCTGCCATGCATATGAAATATATCCATGATCTTAATACAGCTCTTAGGTTTTCTCATGCTTTTGGCAATCACTGAACCAGTGTTAGCATCTTTTGAATTGAGCCATTGCTAAATTCTAGGGGTACTTCGGGGAACAGTACCCTCTAAACCGCCATAATATTGAACTTTACTGTACAGTTATACATACCACAATTCAACAGAGCTCAATCATGATGTACTTTTTGAAAGATTGATGTTGCACTGTCTTCAAATGTGCTGCTATGATCTTGAATTGAAAATAATATCTCATTCAATTAAGAGGAGATAATTGAAATATTATGTGCATACTTTTAATAATTTCAAGTCTCGGTGAAAGCATGACATATTACAAAGTGAATACGATTGATGCGCAGAAGAGCTAAAGTTGGCAAAAAATAAGAATGGGTTACCATTTTTTACACCCTTCAAATTTTGATAGTTCAATCTTTGAGGCAAAATGTAGGGAAGTGTTCCTTGTTTTAATCCTTTTGTTTCTTTATCTCTCAATCTTTATAACTTAAGAGTTTGCATTTTATTGGTTTTTTCAGGTACAACTTAGAACTTATTTCTTATGAGCAGCCCATTAAAGAAGCTTTGCGAAGCCTGCAATCAGATAAGCCCAAGATCCGAGCAGTGCTCATGGGCAGCAGACGAACAGACCCGTACTGCTCTCAACTCCAACCTTTTCAGATGACAGACAGTGATTGGCCTCAATACATGAGAATCAATCCCCTTTCTGATTGGTCCTATTCTCATGTGTGGGATTTCCTGCGTGTCTTGGAGGTGCCTTATTGCAGCTTGTATGATAGAGGGTAAGCAGTATTTCTAAATTCAAGACACTTAATGGAAGCCTGGCAGTATTATTTTTGGTACAGCTTTGATTTAAAGACTTTGGCAACATTTTTGGTATGTTTTATATATTGCATGCTTTTTATGTTGCCAAGAAAGAATTTCTTAGAAAGAACACTGATTTTGCCTTAGCGAAAAATAATTTAAAAATTAACTAAAAATATTTTTTTAAATAGAAAAAAGATGGTACAGCTTTGATGTGAAGACTTTTTGTGCTAACGCTTAAAGAACACTGAAACTGATCTAAAACTCAAAATACAGCAGGCATGGTAAATCAAAAAAGAAAATGATTTACAAAAATTAATAAGAGATTCAAGTAAAAGCAAAAAAAAAAACAATTCAACCTGATATCACTACACTATGGAGTGTTTCAAATACAAAGTAAAAATTTTAATTCTTCAAATTTACAGGAAACAGAAAAGAATTGGAAAAATTCAAAAGGACCAATAAAATCAAAGGATAACAGAAAAATTGAAAAAAAAATTAATTACAAATGAAATCTAAGGACAACAAAATGGAAATGAAAAATAACTTTCCAAAATATTCAAGAACGAAAAAAGGCAGAAAATAAAAATTTTAACTTTGCAAAGTTGTCATAATCTGAATAAAGCAGGGTTACCTTTGACTGCCACAACTTGCTACAAAAAGCATACCAACAAATACCAAAAGCATTGCCACAAAAAAATCTTTATATCAAAGCTTGTACCTTATTTTACTATTTTCTGAATTTTGTTCTGTGACAAAAAATTATAAAAACAAAATTCAACCAATTCTAATTTAAATTGTGTATTACCTTTATTCTATTGCTAGCTTATTTAGAATGAAATTGAGAAAAAATAAATTGCCAATGCCCTACCATTACAACTCTAGATACTTATTTCCATAAAAGTTGTAAAAATGAAATTACAATTTGTTGGAATACAGTTTGATGCAAACTCCAAGTTCCTGTTTTCATGTATTTGCTATGCAATGATTTGGTGAAGTGTGGGCTGAATTTCTTTTTACTTTTGATGCTTACTATTTTTGTTTATTTACTATGCTGTGTGATGTATGCCAGCTTTCGAATTACTTGCTGTTATTTTTATAAATATCTTACAAGCAAGCTGCTTAAATAAATATGTTTATTATAACGAAGCACTAAAGATTAATATGAATTCTCCGTTCCCATTATTTCTTGTCCAGAACTCAAACACTAGGATTTAGGATTTCAGAAAATATCTTCTGAACAATTGTCTTCGTGTTTTATCCTGGACTATCGTCAATAGCCCATTGTGTTACTCCAGTGTGACGTTAATTAAAATAACCCCTAAAAATTGTATGTTGTCTGTTTCAAAGTTAAACTTTCTTGTCAAAATTTTAGATCTTTTGTCAATTGATTCAATTTTCTTTGTTCCTGTAGTTTGAAATTTCATACTTATAAGGTTAATTTTATACATTCTCTAATATGCTTCTTCTGGATTGATCCCAGACCATCACCAATAGCCCATTTTGTTGTTCCAGTGTGACTTAAATTCAACTGCCTACCTAGCTCTAATATGCTTGTAAAATATAGTATGTATTGGTTACAATATGGCAAATCCAATTATCTCATAAATATGGTTATTTTTCTCTCAGGTATACATCTCTCGGCTGCCAGCATAATACTCTGCCCAACGAGCAACTTTTAGCTGAAACAAAAAGTCACGAGACATATTATCTTCCTGCATACCTTTTGAAGAATCCTGATCAAGAAAGGGAAGGACGTGTTGCAAAGCAGTAAGGTAATAGATTTCTCTGTTTCTAGTTGAGTAAATACAAAATAGTTCTGTTGATATTGGTTTTGATTTAATTAGTTTTTGAAAAATTGTTGCATTAAATCTACGCCTTATTAATGTTTACAGTACATTAGTCTAATGGTAACCCTCCATTTAATGATTCGCTGAGATAGGCAAGGATTCAAAAAGTAATGAGAGACTGGCAGATTAGCTCCAAACCAATTGGAAAAATGCAGCTGCCTCTGTGAAAGCATGATAATTTTAGTTACCAAGATGTCTAGTTACTATGATCCACTTTTAATCATTCTTATTGCAAAGTTCAGATGTGTTTCTGTAACTCAGTATGGATTTAAAATTGAAACAGAACCAAAAGATGTTTGCACTAATTTGTTATTAATCCCCTTGGCCAAGGTGAAACCTAGATTAAGTTCAAAAGACCAGGTTTTTCAAATCACACAGTAGCCAACTCCTGTTCATCCAGGTCACCAACAAATTACAATCTATAAAACCCACCATTCATCATTGGCCAGTCTCCAATGCAGAGGACGGATGCCAAACTGGCCCGCCTTCGCATTGAACAGCACGATTCACCCATCGTCATCTTTTACTAGGAGAAAATGCACCCATTAGCAACTCATGCTCCACTCCATTTTCTGTTTAATTATCTGTCCTGCTTTTAATCATCAACATCTCACACTTTTTAAAAGTACAATTTTAAATCTGAGATTGGATTGGGAAAAATCCCCATTCAAATCTTTATGTTCAGTTGGTTTTTAAATCTCATCTAGTTTTTTTCATATTCAAAATGACTCAAATATATTTTTCAAATTCTTTTATAACTGAATCCTTTAAATTTGATACTTCCAAAATTTTATGCATATGTAAATTGAATTCTTCAGTTTTATTAGATATGCTCCAGACAATGGTCTTGTTTTTATCATCTGACTATTTGAATATTTTTATTTTCATCTACACATGCTACATGTTTTAAATGTACCTTTTATGTCTTGAACTTGATTTTTAAATGTTTTGTGCTTTTATTGGGTTATATTCTGTCTTGTGTTTGGCACACTTTTGGACCTTGTGCCATAAAACCCTAACATCCAATCCAATCCTCTACATCCAAAAGCTGTCCCATAGATACACCTAGTTATACAGTCCAAAATAAGGGAAGGAGTTGCTACAGTCTCAGAGCATGAACAAGTTGGGAAGTTCTTAATTCCTCTAACAAAATTAATATATCTTGTATGCCAACTTTTAAGTGTGCTGTCTTGGACCTTTAAAATTCAATGACAATCCAGGGCACTTCGTGGGATACTGAGAATGTATGGGAGGAACAGGCCATGTTTTGTGGGTTTTTTATTTGTCCGAGGAATAAATTTCCACTGGGGTGAGATCACTATTTGCTGGGCTGACCTGCTCGAAACACTCCTTAGCCAGCAAATCAGCTATCTCACTACCAATTGCACAAGTTTAAACAAAGCCACCCCAAAATTCCACACCACCATTAAAACAGCATTTATAAATATTCTCTTGTCAAAGGAGAAGAGTGGAATATGCTTCTCTAGTAGGCTTTCAATGACAAGAATGAAGGTTACTGTCAATACCATTGAGTCACTCCTGCACAGACCTGGAGCCATACAACTCCCAGTTATCCCTTGAAGTAAAAAATAACTTCACACAACTGCCTGTTTGTATCAAATATTGAAGTGGAAAATGCTGTAATGGGTATTCATAACACCATGTCCATGAAGGGCTTCAAACATACCTTCCAGAAGTGGATAGAAAGGTAGAACTGATTAAAACAGTCTTTGTTACATTTTGAATGACCCTCATAACTAGTGGTAGAGGCTCTTGCAGTTCTGTTTGTGCAATCTATTTTAACCATTCTTATAACAACCCATGAAAAAATGGTAAATTAACCCTCAAAACATTGATCAGCAAAACAAAGTAATTACTATCTGCTGTATGCCAATGCCGACTGCTGGACCATACTGCATGTGAAATCCTCCACTTGGTACCAGCAGCTGGCATTGACACAGGGTCCAGTTTTGCCAGGCCCTCCAGGGCACATCTCCTTTAAGTGTGTACGGGCTTCATGGACCCGAGTACTCTAGTGATATTTTTTCTCATGGGGTTTACTGTCTTTAGTAAACACGGGGGGGGGTCGCTCTCCCTTGGTACCCAAACGATCTTTATCTACTTTCATCCCACTACTCTGTTCTCTAATACCTCTTTTTTCCCTTTTAACTCTTTGTAGTTAGGTGGGTTGAATACTGTCCCACCTTTTTTGCTTACATGGCGGGATATTTTTTAACCCATCTCAAAAATTTGAAATGACTCATATAGTTTAATATTTTATTTAAAACTAGCTGAATTACCCGGCGTTGCTCGGGTTGAAATGGTTAAATGTTGCTTGAAAAGTGAATTAGAATAATCACTTTTCTTTCACAGAAAAATGCAATCATTTAAGTTGTACGGAAAATACGTTTTAACTTTTTCATAACTTCTACTATATACTTCGGACGCAAATATATGCATTTAATTCCTGAATATATTGCAATATCTAAAAGATTAAGACATAAATACGAACAGAAACGAAATTCCGACGAAAAAATGCAGAATTCTAAAAAACGAATGATGCGCAGTGTCGAATTTCGACTGCCTGAGTGTATTCTGAAACAGAGCAATTCGAAAAAAGATATTTGAAAATATTGATAAAGACGATAATGAAATTTAGTAATGCTCAAATATGACTGCAACATTTCGCTGTGTTAACTCAAATAGACAAACACGGGATGCTAAATCAAATTTATAAAATAATAAAAATTAATTCTGGTTTCCCAAATCTAAAATAACAAAATTACGCTTTTATGATTAATGAGTTGAAGTTTTTCGTGTTTCATTACAAAATGTAAATTATGAATAATGAAATATTTTAAATATCCTTTTTTTATCAAACAAATATTCATGTAAAAATATAAAATTCATATAGAAATAAAATAATAAACTTTAATTCAATAATGCACATTACACCTGTCAAATAAAGTAGGAAATACTTATACAATCAACTAAAAGTTAGATTTAGTAATGCTCAAACATGACGGCAACATAGCTTTGCCCGGGTATTTATCCCAATCTTCTATTGGACAGGAAAAGGAATGAAATCAATGTATAGTGTAAAATCAAAGTAATTATATTAACAGGTTCTAAAAGTATAAGTACAGTACACGCATTATAAAGTAAAATATTTTACAGTACACGCATTATAAAGTAAAATATTTTACAAATTCACTGCAATATAAATTTAACACAAAACTTGATTATACACAACATTTTTAGTTTCACCTCCGGGAGCAAGAATAAATAAATTCTTGGGTGAACCCACCCTCGAGCAACCAACATAAAGTTGTCCGTGGGAGAAACACGGCGATCTCAAATCCACTCCGCAGTACTTGATAGACTGCCCCTGCGACTTGTTGATCGTGATCGAGAACGCAAGTCTTACTGGAAACTGCAATCTCTTAAAGTCGAAAGGGAGATCCGTCGGAATGAGTGGTATCCGTGGGATAAAAACTGTTGCACCCTCTCCCTTTCCTGTCAAGATAGTCGCTTCCATTACATTGCCCAGCAGCTTCTTGACACACAGCCTCGTGCCGTTGCAAAGTTTTGGCGGGTTGAGGTTCCGCAGTAAAATAACCGGAGATCCCACTTTAAGTAAAAGACGATGTGGTGGCAATCCAGCCGGATCAAGCGAGTTCAGGAACTCTGGCGGGAAATTGACGACCTCATCGGCATCTACTACGGTATCGATGGACTTGTATTCAGTGACCACGCCTGGTAACATGACAAGTATTTGATTGTTTATGTCGTGGACGTCTTCATTTTTAGCAGAAAGAATGGCCCTCTCTCGCAACCAGTTCAAATCGTGATAGTTTTGGGAAACAGACGGATAGACTGCATCTGAGCTCTGAGACGGACGACACCAGATTACAAAAATCGGATGGGAATTTAATCTTGCCAGAAGACTCGACTGCCAATCTGCCTTCTCCGATCTCCAGGAGTTTGTCTGAGAAAATTTGAGCACTCTCATCCCCCAGATGTACTCTCATGTTTTGCTTCAAAGTTATCTTTCGCACATGTCTCCACAAAAACGAATGTTTCAAACATGCATGGATCTCATCGGCCGGCGTCGACTTCGGGATGACGGGCAGAGTTTGACGAAAGTCTCCACAGAGGAGTACCAGAGCTCCTCCCATCAGGTTGTCGTTTCCTCTCAGATCTCTCAGAGTGACGTCGAGGGCCCCGAGAGCTTTCTTGTGAGCCATGGTGCATTCGTCCCACACGATTAATTTGCAAGTCTCGAGCACCTGCGCCCGACCACTTGCCTTGCTTATGTTGCAGGTAGGATTTTCCTGCCTGGCGATGTCAAGTGGCAACTTAAGTGCAGAATGGGCCGTCCTCCCTCCTTCCATTAACGTCGCCGCAATTCCCGAAGAGGCGATGGCAAGAGCAACTTCTCCCCGAGTCCTGATTTCGGCCAGTATTACATTAATCAAGAATGTTTTCCCTGTGCCCCCAGAAGCATCAAGAAAAATGATACCACCTTGTTGTTTTGCTGCCTGATCCATGATAATTTGGTATGCGTTTTTCTGATCTCGATTCAGAAGTGGCTTCTCGTCCGCGACGTATGCACTCAGCTCTTCGACGTCGTAGTTCGTTTCTCGCACGTAATCTGCGCGAAGTACGTCTCGTCGATCTCTTACTGGTGCAGGCAGGCCCAATTGCAGTAATGTTTTATTTGTCATGGCCACACATTTGTCCTCAAGAATAACCAAAGCCTCGTTGAAAATGTCCGGACCAAACGCGATTTCTAATGTCGGGGTTTCCCTCCGGACTTTGGCGAGTATATCCTCACTCAGGGCCTCCTTATACTTTTCCCATAAAGTGTTTGGATTCGATGGACTGCATGTAGTCAATATTATAGCAAACAGGTTTCTGATTTGCTCTGGTAGGGAGATCAATTCGGCTTCTCGCAACGTGTCATCCCAGTGCTGGTCTCCTTCCAGCAAACCCAACTTCTGACAGGCCTCTCTAAATGTCTGGCATACTTCGTCGTTTACCGTTCTCATCTCTGCGAAAGATCTAGGTCCTCGTACCGAGTGAAGAAGCATCCTAAGGAAATAGCATTCGGCGTTGTTGGGGTGAACAGTGTACACTCGACCCAAGGCGTCACTCGCGACTGCATCATGTCCAGGGACGGGCTGGCCAACTTTTCTCCTACAGAAAATTTTCCTCGACGCATTCCACGTGTAATATCGAGGTATCTCAGGATACAACAAAGTCCTCGCAAAAGGATCCTGCTGACACAGTTGAAAGAATGCCGTCAAAGTCGTGTTTGGTGGCTGATCAATCACTCTAGGGGCGCTCTCTGTTGTGAAATAAACTCTCTGACCATTTTCTAAATGGACGCTGAGGTGAACAACAGTAGGGTGTCTTTCGTGAATCGAAAAACCCAGTATTCGCCAAACTGCCTCGTTACTGCTGAGGTATCTTCCCAATTGATACCGCGTCACTTCATCGTTCGATCTCTCGTCGCTGATACCGAAAACAGCCATATCACTACCTTTGTTGACATACTTGCACACATATTTAATCGATTTCACACTGTTGCAGTACTCCACGTTGATGTGTGCCCGAAACATTTTCGACAGCAGCGGCGAAAAGGGCACAACCCACCTATTGTCGATTTCTATTTCCGTGTTGCTGCGTATCGTTAGTTTCGCCGTGAACCCTCCATCTTCCGGAGCCCGCCGTCTGTACAGGGGATAGCCGTCATTTCCAGTTTGTGTCTCTTTAATCAATTTTCTAGGGTATTTCTTGGTACACTTTCCGTCCTTCATACACGGAGAAATGGGATTGAGATTTCCACACGGTCCGTGGATCATGTTTTTCGTTACCACTTCAAAAAGTTCGGGATCTTGTTCCGGGTCTGGCAACTCGGCAGATATAACGTCATCGATTTGAGTGGGCTGAATTTTGTCCGCTAACCAGATCAAATTGTGCGAGTGTGGCAGCCCTCTTTTTTGCCATTCAATCGTATACATCCAGCATCTCGGCACTCCAAATACATGGCCCTTTGTTATAACGTCAATCAGTTTCAACTGCTTCTGTTTAAATACTCTCGCAATCAAGTCGTGGCGCTCACTGGGTAATTGACCATTGGTAAGAACCTCCTTGATCTCCGTCCAAGTGGGATTGCAGGTGAAGGTGATAAATAAGTCTGGTCTCCCGTACGTCCTCACGTACGTCATAGCATCTTGTGTGTATTCGTGCATGTGTCTGGGACTGCCTGTAAATGTAGCTGGTAGTATGACTAAGGCACCGAGGTTTTCAACGTTCCCGTCATTTGCCACAGCATCTCTCAGGTGAATATATTCGTCAACTCTCAGTTTACGTTGATTTAGACGAATGTAAAGGAGACGTTCACTCTCGACTTTAGCGTACATATCGACGATGAACTGATGAAACAATTGCCTGCAGTTCAATACGTGGTTCTGCCCAGTATCTCGAACCATTAATCTGTACGCATAGAAATCCATCGCTGAAACTTTCTTGCTCGTTGTTTCACCTGTTCTTGGGTTGATCTGCCTCAGATTAAATTGATATCCATCTTCACCATGGGGGAATATTACTGGGTACTGCAGAGCATCGTAAGATCGATGTGTTTCCGAAATACGCTGCAATGATTCACCTCGTCGTTGAATAACGATATCCCGTTGATGAAACTCATCTCCTGATATAACCACCGCGACTTCATCTGCTTGAGGAGAGTTAAAACGCCGCTCGTGTTCGCCTGCTGGTCTTCGGTCTGCTCTTATGACTACTTTATATTCATCTGTTGGCATATGTTCCAATGCTGTTTCAAACGTTTTAATAAGATTATTGTGCTCATGAAACATCCTCTGTAAGTTTAACACAATCTGACGTCTTGTTCCCGAGATGTAGGCGCACCTCTGATCAGTTTCCATTTGTTCGTTTTGAATAAAATATAGTTGTAGAAATTTTGGTGGTTGATCTGGCAGCGGAAGCAACGATCCCGCTCTATGGTAAACCTGCCCTTGCACCTTGAATGTCGACGGAAATCCGGGCTGTCCAACAACTGATGTGCCGCCGAATGATGTCATTTGGAAACATGAGTTGTATTTTCTGATGTTACTTAGAAAATGCTTCGACTCTGACGTATCTCCTGATGTGTAAGTCAAAAGGTCTTGTGGTGGTGGTTCCAGTTGGCAAAGTTTAACTTTTCCATTTTTGCAGCAAATACCAGTAGACTCTGATTTAAACTTTTTGGCTTGACAGTAAGTACAAACCATTTCCATTTTCCCGATCGTAACACTTGCATGCATCGAGTAGTCTTTATGTGAATCGTAGTGAAATCCTTCCAGTGCTAAGCTAAAATGGCTCGCAGTCCGTGATCGTTTGGCTCTATCTCTCTTATCCTGTAGTCGGGCCTCTCGCTGCTGTGCCGTCTCTGTTGCTCTAGATGTAGTAGCTCTATCTCTCTTATCCTGTAGTCGGGCCTCACGCTGCTGTGCAGTCTCTGTTGCTCTTGATGTAGTAGCTCTATCTCTCTTATCCTGTAGTCGGGCCTCACGCTGCTGTGCCGTCTCTGTTGCTCTAGATGTAGTAGCTGTCTCTTTCATATCCTGTAGTCGGGCCTCACGCTGCTGTGCCGTCTCTGTTGCTCTAGATGTAGTTGCTCTATCTTTCTTATCCTGTAGTAGGGTCTCACGCTGTTGTGCCGTCTTTGTTGCTCTAGATGTAGTAGCTCTCTCTCTCGCAATCGCAAGTCTTCTATTCCTCTCCTCGGAAGTTTCTTGACTACGCTCATTTTTCATCATCTTAGCCGTTGACTGCACTTGGCCGATTGCCTTCCGCTTCCTTGGAGGCATTGCTACAGCAAAGAAATCTGTAAAAGAATACAAAAAACTATTTCATAAAATAAGCAAAAGGCACACTCTCACTGAGCAATGAAATCTATTATAGAATACAAAGAAAAGCTATTTCATAAAATTAGCAAAAGACACACTATCACAGAGCAGTGAAATCTGTCATTAAAAAGTTATTTCATAAAATAAGCAAAAGGCACACTCACTGAACAATGAAATCTATTATAGAATACAATAAAAAACTAATATAAACTGAATGGTAAAACAAATTTAAAATTGTGAAGTACTTACATCAGTTTAGGAGAATATCAAACTTTTAACACAAATAAAAAAAATTAATGCCTTACTTAAAAGCTGTCAATCAAAATACTCAAACACAGAATTCTAAATCATGTTAAAAATAAACTTTTATTCTGGTGTAAAAAAAGCATTAATTCTGATCCCATTAAACTTATTTAAAAAATTAAGCAAAAGGCACATCTCACTGAGCAATGAAATCTATTATAGAATACAATAAAAAGCTAAAATTAACGAAAAAACGAATTTAAAATTATGTAGTACTTACATCCGTTTAGAAATATAAATCCAAAATGTACGCTATCACTGTCGAATAAAGTAGGAAACACTTATACAATCAAAAGAGCGAAATAAAACTGCCAGATTCACTGAAAGATGATAAACTGGAAGACTTACCGAGTTAGCTTCCTTTAAATACGACCAGCTAAGAATCGAGTGGGTGCTGGAATGTTCTCCACCATGAGTCCAATTAAGTTTCCGTTTCCCCAACTTTCTAGAAAGTTCTACAAAGTTTTATAAAAAAAGTAAACATTAATTCTGGTGCTGCCAGATACCGAGTAGCAAAATTACGCTTTTATGATCAATGAGTTTTTCGTTTGTGCTTTTCGGAATAACGGTGCTTGGTTTAGAAATAAATATAATCGGTGTAGACAAATTAAACTGAATAGATAAAATTTTTTCAAAAAGCAGAAGGTCGATTTTACAGAATTTTTCAGAAAGAAAATCACTGCTTTCAACGGAGGATTCACATGTATCTATTCCGGACATTTTAAAATAAGTTACACGCCTTACCTAAAAAGCCTCGTGAAACAGAATTCTACAAATCATTACGTATTCGATAAAATATTTAAGGAAAGTTGGTCGAAATACACACCAACTTTCCTTGAAAATAATCCTTGAACTCCTGAAAACCTTTCCTTGAATTTCCTTGCAAACATAAATATTTTAAAATATTCTTTCCCCCTTCATCAATAAAATATCTATAATTTATTTACATCATGGGAAGAACTAAAAAGTCAGTTCAAACATAAATACTGTAATTTAATTTGTTTCGGAAAAAATTGTTTTTCGATCAGCAGTGGTAAAGCAACCATCGCTGCCTAAAGCAATCAATCTATGCTCAATGTTATTTCTATTGCGATTTCGAATAGTTTTTAGCCCCCCAGGGCCAATAGAACGGGGGTTAAGAGTTAGCCTATGCTGACCGCAGTGTTCTAAATTATAAGTGTACCAAATTTGGTGTGGATTGGTCAAACGGTGTAGATTTGTATAGAAAATATACCCACATACACACACACACACATCCTATTTTATATATATAGATTTTTCATTGAATTGACAATGCTATAAACTAACGCTAAATGTATAAATAACTGAAAACACAAAAATTGACTTGTCAAAACGCATTAGTAAGTTGTTGACACTGTTGTGATTAAGTTTGGCAAAAATTGGGTGGTGCAGTGAATTTTTGTCTTTCATAACGGTAAATGTTGTTTTCTCGTACAAAAATTGTTATGAGTGAATGAATCGTTTTATAATAAAAAAACATGTTATTTGATGTTTTATACCAATTTTGAAGCTGAATAAGTGAATAAACAACTTGGTTTTTTCTGTAAAATCCTGTGCCTCAAAGATTATTTTTTACTTGTGTTTGGTGCAGCTTGATCAAATATGGTCCTTGTGCCCTAAAACGCTTAAAGCGACCACCCAGTGTTGCCGGTGTACGTGTGGCTCAGGCTGAGAAAGGAGATTCCTCACACTGGGAAACTGGTCGTAAATCTGAGTAGTTAACCCTCATGGTAATTGTTTCTACAAACTTCTCTTAGCAAATTGATGCGTCATCATTAGCAAAACTGACCAGATGATGGACGAAATATCTTGTCCATCAAGTTCTCATCATTAGAAGAAAACTGAAAACATCTTGATCTCATAAAAATATTGGCAATATCTTGATGACGAGATATCTCGGCATGAGCAAAATTGGTCAGATCTTGATGGAGGAGATATCTCATCGAGCATCCCTTCGAGAGTTAAACAGGTAGGTTGTTAAGAGAGGAGTACTAGTACTATCTGTACCTGTGTACTAGATGTACTTGTGTTACATGAATATCAGTTTATTTGGGGCATTTTATATTCCGCCAATGCACTGGGCTGATGTACCAAGATATAATGTAATTTAATATTCAGTTTGACGTGGCTATAGTAAATTTTAAAATGTATTACTATAGATATGTGGACATTACTGTTCCGTGGCTTATTGGTCAAAGTGCTTACCTCTGTACTTTTTCTCTTTCTTAGTATGTCTGTCTCATCACAAAAGATATCATTGGAACAGATTGATTCAATATGTGCTTCTCTTGGGGGCCTGATGCAGGTCCTAATGGATCAAAATGCCATGGCTCTGATTGTTGGAAGTACTGGAGAAGTTACATTCACCAAACAAGGGACAAAAGTAGTATCGGAAGCCAATCACACTCACCCCATAGAAAAACTTATCATAAATGCAGCTAACAAATACCACATGAAAACAGGTGATGACTGTAAGCTGTTTTTGATTCTGTTGAAGGAAATGATGCATGGAGTGAAAAGGATGCTGACAAAATACGATGAAATTTATGTGAGAAGAACATTGTCACTTGAAGTGGGTTCTCTTATGTCTTTTATACCTCACTTGTATGAAAGTATCCGAAGTATATCAACTGTTTCAAATCCATCAGATGGCTTCGAATCATTCTCTGAAGCTCTTGACGGGATTGTCCGAACCTTCATCGATTCTAGATTTCCATGTCTTGTTTCTAAAGACCTTTCTCGACTGATTTACCGATTTCTAGTTGATAGTATTTCCGACTGGGGAAAAGTAGATGCTTTAGACTATTTAATATCTCATTTTGATATATTCTGCTCCAAGGCTCCGCTTCCATTGCACAAGTCATGCATCATGAAGGGGTTCCTCCTACACCAAAGGTTCATTTCTTCTCTCGAGGGCAGAGGCAATCTCAAGTTTGTCATGATCTGGGATGTGTCGCAAAAGTCAGATGAAGTTTGCTGGAGTGTACAGGTGGACTCTCTTCCTCTGCAATTGAGTCACCTCTGGAAGCGTATCGAGAAATCTCTGACCACCATAAAATGTCTAGGAGTGTCTGTTATACTCACACCAAGTACTGCATGCGAGAATTTCAAATCTCTCTGTTCTCAATGTGAAATCACCTTGATTGACTGCATAGCATCGGAGGATGTTGTGAACATTGTATACTTTACTGCCATTTTACCCATGAACACCTTAAATGAAACCTTAGAACCAAGCAATATTGCTCATATCAAAAGCATTAAATCGGTTGCATTTGAAAAATTTCATTATACTCATCTAGAAATTTTGGCTAACAGAAATTCGATTGTACTCAATCATGTTGTGCTTTGTGCTCTTACTGATAGTTTTTGGAAAGAATACTACACAGAATTTTTCAATTGTTTAAAAGTTGTGAAGCAATGGTTGAACCCTTCAGTTAATTTATTTTATAAAAGACAATATGAAACAAAGCAAGTGAATACTGTTATTGAAAATGACAACATGCTATGCAATGTTGAAGAACGTTTGAAAGCTAAATGTGATTTTCTACAAAGATCTGACTTTTGTTCAAAAACTTTATACGCTATTTGTCCCGATAATTCCAAGTTATGTAGCCTTGGACTCTCATTTCCTTTAGGTTTATGGGAATTTGCTTTCAAAGTTGTCTTGACAAAAGTTTCCTCTTGCAAGCAATCATTTCCAAATTTATGCCATATTCTAGAATGTGCTCTCTTGCAGACTGTTTGCCAAATGTGGAACATCTCGCTGCGCAACTATGAAGGTCAGAAAAGTTATTCTGCGTTTTATAAAAAGGTGAAAAGTAAGCTGGTCACTCCAGTTGTGCCAGTTCTAAGCAAAGAGGACCAGTTACTCGAAGTACTGCAACTGCTGTTGCAATTGCTTAAAATTGATGCTATTGTTGGATCAAAGTGATAGCTAAAATTTTACATGGTGCATTAGCTTTTATTGTGAGCTGATTTTGAAAGTTATTTTAAGTGTTAATTTCACTATAAAAATTAGTTGATTATAAATTAAATGTGTTAGGGTTGTACATCTCTTGAAATCCTTGAATGCTCTAAGATTTGAATTATATTTTCAAGAGTGCTAGAAAACTTACTTGAGACTTGAAAAACTGAAATAGACTGGAATTTCTTTTAAAATTTAGTTTGATTATTTGTAAATAATTTATTTAAGTATCCAAGTTAGTTTTAACTCTTTGATAACTGAGAAAAACCTTCACCTCAAAAAATATTTCATCAGCTATTTAAAGTACTTTGAGACTCAAAAGTGATAAACATATTTTTAATTAAATAGTACCCAAATGGGTATGTAAATTGTCCCATGTGCCAAAACGATGGGATGTAGTTGAATGAGCATAGCAGGAATTAATGAATAAACTATAATAGTTTGAAGGAGGAAGTTATTCTTTTAGTTTGCCCAAATTAATACTCTAGAAATGAAAAGGTTGACATCTATTCAGAAAACATTAACTGAAACCAAAATGAAAAACTCATTTAAAATGTCTCTTTGGCAAAAAGGATTACTGTAAGCATATAAAAAGTGACCAAATATGGACAAAAGAAATTACATTAAGTAGTATTAACCCTCCAAGTGGTCTTGAGATCTCATCAAAGATCTGGTCAATTTTGCTAATGACGAGATACCTCCAAGACAAAACTTCCCTATTACTCCAAGGGAATGAAGATCCAAGTAGGAAAAACAAATTTTTAATTGCCTAGAATTGGTGACAATTTGTAACAGGTTTCTGCATCATAGGTTTGCCCCTGTAGGGTGGTTTTCAATATGAATATACACCACCACAGGAGGATTAAGCAATATTTAAACCTTGATTCTTCAAATTCACTTTTTATTTTTCTGCCACTGTTGGAGGTTTGATGTGATGTATAGATATATATGTGAATATGCATAAAGATGGTTGAATCAGTACAGAAAGAACCAAGTTCATATTCATCACTCTCATACTTTGTTTGAATTAAACAATTATATTGTGTCATGTATATACTTCATAAAATAATTATTTTAAGAATAAAATATTATTTTATTGAAACAAAGAGTATTTCATGTGTGCATTTATATAGTATTTTAGAAGAGATGTTTTTTAAATCCAACACTTCCAGGGAATGTTCAGGTCCTCAGAGCACTCTTTGTATGTGAACCAGACCCTGAATTTTTAGATTTTAGAGCAGTTTTTCAATATTAATGAAATAGCATTGGGGAGTTGTAAATAGAAATGGGTTTTAATTTTGGAAGGGTAATTGTTATAATTGTTGCTTAAACATGGTTTAGTAGAGTGGTAATTTTTTGATGATAGGGGATAGATTGGACAATAATTTCAATGCCTCTGGATTTGTGGCATCTGAGGGTACGTCAATGTTATTGCTGTAAATGTTGTAATTTGGAATATGTATGTTTTTGTTGGGCCTGGGGTTATCTTGCAGACAAATTGTTAGAATTCAATAACAATAAACGTATAATTTCTTGCATTACAATATATCCTGATGTTTATTATTGAATCTCGTGTTTTAATCGATGACGTAATCAATATGCATGCTGACTTCAACTTTCGTCATCGGTACGTGTCTATACTTGATTGGTTGAAATCAAAAGTGCCGATCATGTAAATTTATTTGATGACGTCACATCGTAATTATGCAAAGTCTAGCCACAGCACAAATGACGTCTGATAAAGGTGGTAAACTGAAATAATCCTTATGCTTTTGTGATCATGTTTATACGCTGCCTGTGTCAGCTACTGCTTTGTGCAGTTTGTAGTTCCAGGATGGAACGTTTCAGTTAACGTAATTTTTATTTAGTTCAAATAAACCTTTAAACTTAAATACTTCAGTCTTATTTTTACGAAGTCTTCGTTTTTTTTTATTTGGTTTCATCTGCTGCTATTTGATATGAAGCATATACTTGCTGCACATTTATTTCTGCTAATCCTGTTTCGTGTGTACTTCGCATGTAGTAGGACAACACAAATCACGTCAGGGTTTTGGGCATTAATAATTTGAGCTTGATAATCTTGTTAGATATACCATTGGTGTTCCATAGATATACGAAGCCCGAGGTTCGTACGACCCATTAGATGTTAGAGGATAAACATTGAGCGGGAATGAAAAATTTGACAAGAGGACTGGGATGCACAGAACTTGCTCGGGATCTTACCCTTCCCTCCCTCGCGAGCTTCTTAACTCTGGGGTTAGGTGGGTTAAAAACTCCCACATTTTGCTTATGCATGGTGGGATATTTTTTGACCCACTTCAAAAAGTTGAAATTGCTCATAGTCATACAGTTTAATATTTTATTTAAAGTTTTTCATTGAGTTGGCAATGCTATGAACTAACGCTAAATGTGTAAATAACTGAAAAAAATTCACACACTTCAAAACGCATTTGTAAGTTGTTGACACTGTTGCGATTAAGGTTTGCGAATTGTGGGGTTCAGTGAGTTTTTGTCTTTTATAATAACAAACATGTTACTTGATGTTTTATACTAATTTTGAAGCTGAATAAACAATTCTGTGCAACTTGGGTTTTCTCTGAAATCGTGTGCCTCAAAGAGTTAAGGAGAGCAGGTCGTTAATGCTCTCCTATGAGCTTTCAGTATTCTGGGCTGAGGGCATGTTTTAAGCTTGGAAATTTAGACATTAAGAAACTAAGTGCAATACAAAACTAGAAAGAACAGATCAATTCTTTCTTACACTCAATCTCAAATTCCAAATGAATTTTTTATCACATACCATACCCTGGTTCCAATTTGCATGTGCATGGTTAAAAAATACTTTCAGATATCATTTTGCGTGTGCTTAATAAATATAATATCAAGACATAATAACGTAAACATGTATGCTAGTGACAGTTGTTGCATGGGCGTAATAAAAATTAAGTTTACAGAGTTCTTGCACATTCTCGCATGGTTCATCAGATTATGTTTATCAAGTTTTTGGATTCTCAAATATTATATCCAAGTGAACTACAAGTTTCTTTTACATTTGTTGTGCTACCAGAGGCTATCCTGTAAATATAAAGTGCCAGTTAGCAGCTGTTCGCCTGACTTTATTACCAATAAGCTTTCTATATTTCATCTTGATACAAGTTATTTTATGTCAAATCAATTTGAATTAGAGATACTTTAAAATATGATATTAAGTTATGTTAGTTACTATTAGGTGTTAGAAACAAATGCTGTTTTGGTACCGCTTGTCTGAAGATTTTTCTTGCATAAATAATGCTTCAAATATATCGGTGAGCTTATACACATATGCGAGATGAATTCAAGCATTCAATCCAGTAACACATTTTGTTCTTTTTCATTGAAATTGTTTTCATTCATGGGTCATTCCGTGCAAAATAGGCAAATCAGCTGTGGCTTACATGTCATCGATTTTAATAAAATCAGTTTTTAGATGTCACACCGTAATGAGCACCTGTAAAATATTAGGTTTCAGAAATGTATATTTTGTTATTTATTGACATTTAAAAGTTCACAATTGCATATTTATCACTGAAAGTCGCCTGTTTGCGACCCTGTATTTCAATGACTTATTGACACAAATTCAAATTCTTTATATCGTTACGTTTTTCAGGGAAAGTCAGAATATAATTTAATAGCTGTCACTACTTTAATCAGATCGATTCGCCAATTTGCTACAAATTTTAAATTGCTCTGGTAAACTAGAAATGGAAAGACAATATTAAGAATTATTAATGAAACATTTTTTTATAACAAGTAGCGTGGTGTTAATTTAATAATTGTATATATTTTTATTCCTTAATAAAGAAAAAAACATTAAAAAAGTAAAAGTATGGAAAAATACGATTTTCCAATTTTTTTTAACTGAAGGAAAACTCCGAAGACATCAAAACTTTTCAATGTTATAGACAAAGATATCTATTACTGAAATTTTCATTATTGCTTATTTTTGCCCCAGAAACTTCTTTAGATGAAATTTGTCTTTTTTATACTATATGACAATGAAAGTTATAAACTTCGATGACAAAATGCGATATAAGAATGAAATAATTATGATGCATGTGCAAAATTTCACATGAAATTACCGCTTTCGCTACTGTTTTATAATTATTTATTTTGCTTAATCCAAGGAGTGTTCCGTCAGTGAAATAATCAAGTCTGGAAAGATAATTTTGTTAGTGAGGTCTTTGATTTGTTTATATCCTTAGGAAATGTAAATATTAAATACTATTTACTTTTGAATATTAAGTATGTTTCAAAAGTATTAAATATTATTAGACATGCAAGTGCAATATCTAATTTTTAGAGTTAAAATAAAATTGCTGATTTTTCAAAGTGGAAGAAATTTTGTCTTTTAGAGAAGAAATGACAAGATCTATTATGTAAAAACAACCTGTAAAAGAATTCTGAACCAACAAAGCCAGAGAACTGTTGTATTCGAGATTGGGTAGGAAGTTTGAAAAAATCTCTTCATTTGTGAAATGGAAGCGAGGACGGGAAACTCAATAACACAGTCTACAGGAGAAGGGGAATTAATTGACCAGTTAAAAGGTCCGGAAAGTCAGTATGACTCAGAAAGCTTGGCGAAAGAAAATGATAGGAAATTGTGTCAACTGCAAAAGTAAATGTGCTACTATTTTGCAAGTAAACCCCTATGAAATTCATACAACTGTGACTAACAGAATTAAGATTTTCATTGCTTAACAAATAAACATCGAGTTCTTTTATGAGTTTTCAACTGATATTCAAATTGAGTCTCAGTTTCAACAAAAGTTTAATGAAATACCAGTAGTAATTATGGGAATATGTAACTATCGTTGTTATATCCCTATTCCCAATCGTACATCGTTTACGAATACTTGTTTCATGTATTTCATTTCTGTCGTCATTCGAAAAACATGATATGCATAGAATGGAAATCATGTTACGATTGGCGATAGTAGTATATGGGGCGGTATAGCGCCGGAAGTGACGTCACACCACGTGACCGGAAGTGGGCGTGTCGCGATGACGTCATCGGAAGTGACGTCATACCACGTGATCGGGAGTGGGCGTGTCATCATGACCGGAAGTGACGTACCGGAAGTGGAGTTTAGTTGTTTTCCTTTTTTACCGTGTAGGAGTTGGGTTGAGTTATTTTCCTCCTGCTGGGAGTTGAGTTGTTTTTACTTTTCAGGGAATGGCAACATGCAAAACTGAATGACGTCATACCCTGTGACCGGAAGTGACGTATCGGAAGTGGAGTTTAGTTGTTTTCCTTTTTTTTCCCCCGTGCAGGAGTTCAGGTGTTTGGTGTACTGCTTATTTTTATTCTTTTTTCGTGATGGTTTCAAAGTTTAGTGTTAAAGAAGTGGCAACGATGTGAGTGATAAGAATGCATGCTTGTCCAAGAGGACGTCAAAGTTTAGTTTGAAAAGAGTGGCAACGATTTTGAGTGAAAAGAATGCATGTTAGATCTTGTCCAAGGATACGTCAGCGTTTTGAACAATGCAAGCTCCTCCCTTTTGCTTCGGAGAATTTGGCGGAAGCATGTCAGATCACGTCCACAATGACGTAATTATACAAATACCCTACATGTATTGTATATGAAACAGGTACAGCCATCTAGTGGTGAAAATAAGAGTAGAAAAAAGCATCTAAATGATATTTTTAGGTAAACATTGGGTCTTCAAAAAAAAAAACCGAAAAAAGTCCAGGGTTCGATCTCATGACAAAAAGTATCCATAGCCCACTGATTTAACGCACGTTAACCATTGAGCTACGAATACCCGTCCAAGAACCTTTAAAAATAGTACCGAACGAAAAAATATTTTTAAAAAAAGATGGTATAAAGTTGTAGAAACAATGAAATGTAAATTGATTTGTTTTGTAATCAAGTGATATATAGTTACGGTTTGTAAGACAAAAAATCCTAAATCAGATGTTACTTACAAAGATAAAAAAAGACTTCTTCGATAAGAAAAAAAAGTCTGATTTCATAAATTCCTTAATGATAGTCACAACTTGAATGTTAAATCATCTATCCCAAACGTTTCATTATGCTACGCAATGGCCGAACACCAAATAGTCATTTGAAGGAATTCGTCCTCCGTGGGAATGTTAGCAAGGAAGCAGAACTGAAAGGCGAAACCCCAGTGTCCTGAGGGGTGAGAAAGGAAAGGAATGCCCTCTCCTTCCAGGTTAACAAAGCCCCTATCCCCCCCCCCCCGAGTAATCGGGGAGACCGCGCGAAGTTACGTTCCCTCACTCCTCAGTTTACAAAAGAACCAGGAAAAGAATGTGCAAACTAATGGTCATTGTCGGCACTTAAGAATGACTTCACAGTTCAGACGCAATCTTATGCAATTGACTCTGACAGTGACAGCTATACGATGCAACATTACCTAACGCTTACAAAAGCCCTTTGAAAAGTATTTTGAGAGTGCCCACTGGTCATTCGTACCAGTGAAAAGCGTTCTGTTTACGCACAATGGAGTTAGAGGGAACACTGCTCTCTGGGCTATGTGAATAGGATGATTGGATTGTTCTGAAGTTGAGGATTCAAAGCTTAAAGGGACAACACTTCTTGTGAGGCTGTCTTGAATGGGCAAATGACCTAAATTGGATCGTTACTTTTCGGATCATAGTGATGGCTCTTGTAGTTGAAGTCTCCAAACAAGTAGACGAACTGTCTGCTCTATTGTACAGGGGCTAACCATGAATAGGTCCAACTAATGGTAGAAACGGAGAAATTCAGCTATTATCTAAGAGGCAATATATTTTCAAGTGTTACATCACTTTAGGGAACAGAAATGTTCTGGAAGCGTTTAACCTTCGAGAATTTAAAATTCGGTTGTGATAGGGAGAGGGGGTATAAACTGACGTCATTTTATGCCTCACCCTATTGGCTAAGCGTATCGTTTAGTACGATCGTTGATTTCTGTTGGTCAGGGTTTTGTCTCGACTCTTATCGTTGGTTGCGATTCGTCCTCACAATTTTTTTTAAAGGTCAGATTTTACGTAGCTTCACTGATTTCTCCAAGCTCTATCTTCTGTTGCATTGCTGTCTTGGTCTGTCTACAAGCGTTATGGATTTGAATAAGGCAAGTGTTGATTTCTACATATGTTCATTTTCCTATTGAAACCTTTATTGTATCGGTCGTTTAGTTTAAGTAATATTAAAGCCTATTTTTAATTCATGTATCTGTTTATCGAATAAATAATTAGAAGTGAATGTTTATTTGGAATATTGTACTTAAATTAGAGTATCTTTTATCTTTCTGTCTGCATCATGGAATCAATCGATGAAAGAGCTGATTCCTTACTGATTAAATCATGTATTAGTAAAACTATACTAAAGGATCCTAGTTATTAATGCTTTGAGAATATCTATTTTATAGCAAACATGTGTGTGTGTGTATGGAATAATATCTTACTTCGAGTTGTTAATTATATATATGTATAGCATTTAGATGATACTACATTTTCTGCAAACCCTTGGCCATATTCGGATGATGTCAGTAGATGGAAAAGGCGGGTTCTGGAACAGCGGTGCCGCGGTACCGGAAGTGACGTCACGTGGAGTTGAGTTGTTTTCTCCTGCTGCCGGAAGTGACGTCATAGACCGGAAGTTGAGTTGAGTTGTTTTCTATTGCTGCCGGAAGTGACGTCATAGACCGGAAGTTGAGTTTAGTTGTTTTCTATTGCTGCCGGAAGTGACGTCATAAACCGTAAGTTGAGTTTAGTTGTTTACTCCTGCTGCTAAAAAATGACGTCATAAACCGGAAGTTGAGTTTAGTTGTTTACTCCTGCTGCTAAAAATGACGTCATAGGCTATAGGTTGAGTTTAGTTGTTTTCTTTTTAGTTTTTTTGGGATCTGGCAACACGAATATATATCTTTCGCAGAATGGCAACGAATTTATCATGGGAAGTGCATGTATGAGCAAATTGCGGTGCCGTGAGTGACGTCACAGTCTGGATTGAACAAATTGCGGTGCCTTGTGTGACGGCAGACTCGGTATACGAGAAAGGACTCGTTCTTACATGTTTGATCATGTTCTCAATGCTGCTATGACGTCATCATGGGAAGTGCATGTTATGAGCAAATTGCGGTGCCTTGGTATTTTTTTTTTTTTTTTGCGTGTCAGATCATGTCCCCTGATACAAGTTCCTGTGTAGAAGCCTGTTTTCATTTCATTTCCAATATAAGTACTGCGGTGAGTTGTAATAGTCCTGCTTGCAGTTTTTTTCATTGGTTGTCAACCGGTTTTCTGTTTGGAATAAACGACGTTCTCATCTGACCATCGCATTTTAAACTCTGAGGTCCTTTAGTGAACAGTGACTCTATCTCTTGCTTTACTGAAAACCTTTTCGTGAAAAAAAAAAAACTTTCAACCTAAAAGCTAAGGGGAAAAAATATGAAGCGTTTCAGCAATCAACCTAAAGTGTGTAAAAGAGTTCATTTTGATGATCAAGTGGTTCAATCTGAAGTTTCTAAATTAACGATGCAGTCACTTCCAGACACCATGTTTCATCTTGGAAACTATTCATTTATGTTGATTAACAACTTCATCGGCTCTACTCGAGTGCATGTGCGAAAATTTGCTTTGAATGGAAATGGTGACTTGCAACCAACAAAGGAAGGTATCTCCCTACATCCAAAAACATGGGATATTCTGATGAGAAAGGTAAGCAATTTTTTTGCACATGCTGCTGACTCTGACGTTAAAGTTTTACAGAAAGAAGTCTGTCTTTCGAAAGTGTGTGATAACGGAAAAATGGACTTGGTTTTACAAAGAGTATTTCAAAAAAGAGACCACTCCTTACAATTCCTACCCAACTCTATTTTTCTGAATTCTGATCAGTATTTTAAACTGTGTGAACACTATGAGAATGTATCGGATATACTGAAAATATCGCTTTTGAAATATTCCCTACCATATTATGTGAAAATGGAAGTGCAAAAGAACTTTCCCAGTGAGATTTACAAACTCTACTATGGTGATCCTGATAACCCTGAGGGTTGGAGAGAAGTTACAACTTCATTGTGTAAGTGCCTAAAGGATATTATAGCGCTTAACATTACTCTTCTTTTGGACTGTTTAAGTTGTAAAAATGAAATTATCGATCAATCTGTACATACATGCATGAACATGAGTGTTGATGAACGCTTTTGCGAATTCTTTACTCCAGCCTTATATTCTATAAACTGGAAAGATTTTGCTTTTAACTTTGTGAAAGAAAACCATGGAATTATAAACTTTTTTTATATAATATTTGAGGGTGACTTTTTTGAATGCTTGAATACAACTGATGTTTTCAATAATATCAGAAATATGTATGTAAAAGATCTGTAAAAATAAGTATAATATATTCTCTAACAAATGTAACTGAGTAACATCTTACGTGCTTTTAATAAATGTTGATGTTTTTCAATGGTGTGTTATTAAAATTATTCTTTAACAATCATGAATTACTGTGAGAAGTTTCAAAGAATTTTTACCATTTTTTTTAATTATCTAATTTAAAGAACATAAACTAAAATTAAGTTTAATTTAATTACTAGAAATAGAAATTCTTTTAAGCAAAATGTTTTACTCAGAAATTAGAATATTAATTCAGATATTAGAAACACTATTTCTTTTTTATTCTTAAAAATTATTTCCCATGAAAATTTCTATTAAAAGTCATCAATAATCACATCAAATGCTTCAAAATGAAAATGTCTTTAAGTCTAATTTTTAGAACATATTAACATAAGAATTACATTACTAGGTCTTTAAGCAAAACATTTTAAGCAATATAATAGAAGCTATTTCAGAAAAAAGACAGGTTTTATAAATTAAACACAATAAAAATTCATAAGTGTTTAAAATAACGAATTTTATTTCACCATATACTTTCAAGAAAAAAGTTACATAAATTCCTCCTGTTATAAGCAACAGTAATTTTCAGAAAAATTTTCATTTTCAAAGTTCTGCATAAAATATCTAATTTTAAGAAATAAAGCAAAGCTACATTTTTTTTTATTAAATTGTTAATTAAACTTTTAACAAAAAAAATTGTTTAAATCAACCACAAGAGAGTTCCTATAGTTAAGATTAATCAACAATGAATGGTTTAATGCGAGATTGTTTTAAACGAACTCAGATCTCAATGCTTTTTTTCAGTCTAATTTTCAGAATACATAAATCCTGTAAATTTTTTTTTTAGCTTTACTGCATTACTAGAATATTTATTTAATCAAAACATTTTTTTAAGCAAATATATTAGAAACACTACAAACAAATATAACATTTAATAAAAATATGTAACTAACTACAAAATTGATAATATACAGAAATAGTTACGTGCAGTTTCATATCAGTTAAATAGTAATTGATAACATTCTTTACAATATTTAATTAAAATGAGGTTACCTCTCGCAGTTCATGATGCCCCCAAGCGTATGTTGAAATACCGTCCTCGGAGACGAATCTTTTTTCATCACCCGGGGACAGTGCAAGTTTATTCATCTTTGAAGTAAATACCTCGTGTCCCACACTTCGAATGCTTTGCATCGTTGTGTATCGCTCATTTCCAGCAAATACACAATTTTTATAATCCTCGAAGGTTATTCGATTCTTCAAGGCCGGTTTCCTCACACCTTTTAATTTTTTTACAAGGTCTCCTCCTTCCACTCTGTAGCAGTACACTTTGCTGCGGAGTGCTGCAAATTCGATCATAATACGACCTCCACATTCATCTTTCATGAGCCCTAATTTCTTTTTGTTGAGTAGGGGCAAACCAAACACATTGTTTTGAGGATAATCTGATGTGTCGAAGAGATGAAGAGAATCTTTCATATCCTCATACACATCATGTGTTTCTACTTTGAGAATTAAAGAGTCTGTGTCGGTATACATCAGACGAATGTTTCTTCCATACCTCGCTTTCAGGTGGTTGTAAAAAAAGTCATACATAAGTATTTTCGAATTATCTAAAATAGCCATTCCAATTGTGATTGCTTTGTTGAATACTATCTCGGATTTTCGGAGGTGAATTGCCGCCAATTGAGGAGTAAAAATTGTTCGATCAACAAAATTCGGCTTCGCAATCAATTTTTCAGCTTGTCTTGTGCTGCAGCATAAGCGGATATCTTTTCTTCTCCTCACATCCTCCATACATTTTCCGAAAACACTGTTGTTCATCAATTTATAAAAATCCTTTTCGAAGGCATTTAAGGCCGCTGTTCTTAGATTGGTATTATGTTCTATATAGGGCTTTAAAAAGGGCATTTGTTTAAAACGAAGAATTCTGTGTATTTTACTGAGCTTTAGTCCATTCTGAATATAAAACTTCAAATTTCTGTAATGAACAATATAATTTTTCTTGTCTTCTAATGTGAGGAGAAGCCGTTTTTCCTTGCAGCCGGGAGGAACTTGACTGGAAGGAGCTAATGGATAATCATTATGATTTTCATGCAGCTCATGAGGATAGTCCAGATCGACTTCTAAAATGAAGCCAAATTCGTCTTCGTCGGATGTCTTTAATATATCGGGTGTATAATCCACCCATTCGAAAGTGTTGAGTGGAAGTGGCTGGCTCATGGCCCAACCATACAGATTATTTGCATCTAAGTAAAGCAGGTATGAGTCGGGCTCACAAGCATCATACTCGGACATATATTTGTTATTCGATCGGGCATAACGGTGACTGCATTGGGACACACCACCTCTTATCCCTTTTTCAATAAAAAGCAATTGTTCGTAATCGTGAAGAAGCTCAATTTGAACTCCAGTAAACTTTAACATAGCATCGAATGAAAGTCCAGGGGCAGTATAGTACCATGCCATATCCAAACCATACGTCCGGAAACAATTTCTCCTAAAGGCTTCTAGCACATCGGCTAGTAGCAAAACATCTGTTTTTACGTACAGGTCGGTGTATTCACCCAAGTCCTTTAGTTGAAATTCTTTCCAGACGTGTTGGGCATGTAAGTATTCCTCGTCGCTGATGTTACATTCGTTCAGAAAGCTGTAAAAAACTTCATGGCTGGGAAGAGACGTTTCATTGAATTTGCACATGTCGTCCATGTAATCATAAGGATAAACACCCTTCCGCAGCAGCATATCCACTTTCGAAGAAGGAAAGAAGGTTTTCATATGCTTGAATTCCTCTTTGTGCAAATTGGAAACCAAAGTTTCTAAACTACTCGGCATGAAACGGTAGGAATCCAGGAAGCGCAATCGAATCTTTCCTACTTGCTTGCTGAACGAAATGTATTTTTCCTCATTCTCAGCAATCAACTGGATTTCCTTTTCGTCTAGACCAAGTTCTTTAACTATGAAATGCGAATCGTATCCCGACAAGTTGTGCAGAAAAACCGGGATAAAATTCGGCATTTGATGCTTTAAATTGCAGTTATTGCATGCTGCTCCTCTATAAGCCCCTGTGACGTGGTCGTGATCGAAGACTTTGTAATTTGTTACTGAAAATTCACAATTACATAGATAACACAAAGTTTTTGTGAAATGTTCCAATTTTTTCTCTTCGTTGAGGCGTTCCATTGGAACTGTAGCCTTGTATATTTCAGCAATTTCTTTAGCTTCTTCCACCAGCATCTCCATAAATTTTTTAGGCGCTGCAGCTCCTCGGTAAACAACAGGTGCCTTATATTGTCCATGGGAATATAAAATATAGTAACAAAAGGAGATACACTTATGCTTTTGATATGGCATGGAGAAGGAGGCTCTTAGGTTCGGCTCACACACATCAATTTTTTCTGTAAGCGCTTCAAAATCAGCAACAATGATAAAAGGAATTTTTTGCTGATGTTTTGTGTTTTTAAATGAAATAAAATCACCTTTCAGGGGCATTTTTACTTTCGCCACATCATGCTCGGAGCACAACACTTGATGCTTTGACAAAAGTTCTGACGACCCGAAAGCATTGAGGCAGCGACGGCAAATGTACTTTCTATTTTTGTGATTTGAAATTTGAGATGACACCAAACGCGAAAGATCTTTAATCCACGCGTAATGGGCAGTGCCTTCAGTTTTCAAGTATAGAAGGTCGATGTGTGAGGAATTACATACTTTGCTTATACACAGAGGATAGATTTTAAATTGATCATTGTAGGAAAACACATTTATAGAAATATTATTGCGCTTTTCAAATTTTGGAATATCAGAGAGACTCACCGGAAATAGTATTCCATCAAAGTTCAACGAATCAGCATGCGATTCGTAGTGTGATTGTCTATGAGCATTTTCATCAACGGGATGCAGGGCTGACAAAACGGCCCATTTGAAGCACTTATTGTCATCATTTTTAACATTTATCACCGCATGTTTTTGCTGAATCAATGGTGGCAAAGGAATATAGGATGTGGCTTTTAAAGGATTGTAACTATTTACTCGCAATTCCAAATACAAAATTTCCATCAGCCGCCATCCAGACTCTTTTTGCTCAAATTCCGATGCTTCTCGACACAACTTGTCAGCAGCTTTGGCATAAAAATTTGCCAATTCTGTGGTTCGAAGCACTACATCGGTTTTTGTTTTGAAGTATTTAACTTCGTCAATATATCCACCGTCCACAGTTTTTTCATATCCGCAAAACAAGCGAAAATTGACTTTTAGTTCACGTTGCGGTAAAATGTCATTCAGATGATCACACACATCGACTTCCACCGAATTCAGGAATCTCTGAATGTCCAAGAACCCAAGAGAGTTTTCTATTCGGTATGTCTCCAGCACACCGTCAAAAGCACGTTCACTTTGTTGCAGGTTGACACGTCTCAAACGAGGCCTCTTCTCTTTCGGTTGCACAATATTCGATTCAGATCGCTTTTTCGATGACCCAGGAACAGGTTTGTTATGAATCTTACGATGACGTTGTAGAATATCTTTGCGATTAAACACAGACTCACAAATATCACATGAGAATGAGGATGTTCCGCTATGCTTTACTCTGTTATGCCGCAACAAACTTTTCTTAACCGTGAAAGAAACGCCACAAACTTCACAAGAAATCATATCGAAGTTATATTCAGCAGTAATCTCAATTAAAACGTTTTAGCAAACTCAGATAATGGTGCTCACCAAAGGCTGAGAAAAAAAGCAAGTAAAATGCAATGATCCACCTAAAACGTCTTTATATCTGCTGGTTAAAACTTATTTCTATTGCCACTAAACATGGAATAAATAGTTGACAACCAATGAAAATATTCCAAGAAGCACTAATACTACTCAATGCGTTATCTAAACTTGAAATGAAATGAAGACATGTTTTTGCTGGAACGCCACGTGGTGTTAACAATGCATGGAGGAATGTTGTTAGAACATGTTTTGCAGGAAAGTCGCGCGATGGTGTTGACAATGCATGGAGGAATGTTGTTAGAACATGTTTTGCAGGAAAGTCGCGCGATGGTGTTGACAATGCATGGAGGAATGTTGTTAGAACATGTTTTGCAGGAAAGTCGCGCGGTGTTAACAATGCGTGGATTGTCGCAGATGCATATCAGTGACTAGACTTATTATCTTGAAGTGAGAGGGTCCCTTCCAGTGTAGATAAAACTATTTACCATACAAATGTGAAAGATTACTTTTAAGATTAACTTACTAAACAAGACATTAGCATATGGCATTATGTCAAAAGGATCTCTAGATGAGCTTCGTCTAAGTTAATGTAATTTTATAAAATAAAAAAAAAGAAACAAGTCAATGTAGTTAGATAAATAAAACATTTTTTTTATTAATAAGGTATCCATGACATAATTTTCATATTAGATCTTGTTCTACGCTTAGGATTAACAAAAACCTTCGGAATATTCAGTTCTTGAATGGCATTCAAAAATTGAGAAAATCCATTTATTTCTTCTTTGTTAGATGCATCATTTACAACCGATTGAATCAAGTCGATCACATTAGAGTGTGGAATCAGCTTTCCCTTATGAATGATTTCTCCTCTCTCATTCCAGTTTATGACGTGTTTGTGCTGTTTTAAAAATGATAAAATGTTTCTAGTCATAGTCTTTTTATTTCTGGGCGCTGCATTTAATATCAGCTGATCAAGAATTTCAGTTGAAGGTTCCGTTTTGATAGAGATTTCCTCGGACGATTCATGAACCGGAAGTCTTTCTCTCTGTTTCTGACCAGGAGTAGTTGTGTATATTTCTTCAACAGGTTTCTTAATAGAGGGATTATGTGTTTCAACATGAATACGCTTTTGAAGAACTTGATGGTAAAGCTTCACTTTTTCATCGTCAGAAAGCATGCGTTTCAGTATTGCAGACATTTCTTTGTCCAGATTCGATAAGTTTTCTTCGGTAGGTACATGTTTTGAAAGTTGATCATGAGGTACCAGAACAAATTTTTTCGCAAACTCCATTACTTAGCAATAAGACTTGTTAAAACACTCAATGCGGCTGGAATCAGCAAATTTAAAAACCCTCCTTTTTGTACTAAAAGCTTGCGCTTCACATACAACGGTGTTTTTTTATCAGCCAATTTTCTGAATGTTGTTTTGTATTGACGGAATCGAGCTTTTTGAGCTGGTCTTAAAGACACATTGCCTTTTATAAGATTTAAACAATATTCACAGATGCATTTCAAAGTTGATTTCGGAACTTTCCTTATCAAGGATTTCCTCAATTCAGGTTTGCTTGCACTAATGGCCAGCAGTTTTTGAACGTCTTTCTTATTCGGTGGCATACTTCAAACTAAATTGATACAACTAATGTCGTGGTTGATAAACATACGTTGTTTCTCCTGGTAATATGTTGGTTCGCAAACGCATGGACTCCTCGGTATCAGGTTTTAAATCAATCAATAAATAACTGTAAGGTCTCATTGTTGCGTCTTGAAAAGCTTCCATGAAAAATTTTGTATTATGAGGATACAATTGTCTTCCAAGATGCGTAATTTGATTGATATCTCTACGTGACTTGAATAAAAACATATAATGGCTGTTTAGCGATACTTCTCTGAACTCTTTACCTTTATGAAAAATATTTTGAGTCACTGTGATGATTGATAGATTGAGATGATGTGAGCCTTTAGTATACAAATTTGTTAAACGTTTATCGTTTCCGCATTCAACCATTAGATCATCGATAATGAAGAGTGTATTTCCATCCAAATAATTTTTAAAATTCTCTGGGAATCCCTCCACAAAGGTCACATTTGTTATCTTTTCATACAAATCCTGATAGATACCGTAAAACCATACAACTTTGTTGATATTTGCATGAATCACCTCTGTTCGGTGTTCGAGAAGTTTTTTTAAAAAGTATGACTTTCCACATGAAGTCGGGCCTGAAACTAGAGCAGTAAAAGGATGTCGTAGCACTAAAGGATTCATTGTGTCAAATGAAGAAAGAAAAGTCATTTAATCTAATTTATAATATTTTTTTTTATTGAAACAATTTCACATATAAATTATGGTTTCTTTTAACATAATTATACATAATAATATCATTATTCATTGAATCATGTCCAAACTTAGATAGAATTTGCTTAAAAGAATTATTTCTACATCGCTGTTTAAGGTAATATATGCAGTATTGTCCACAAACAGCTGTTCTGAAGTTTTGTAGCGGGAAATCGTTGTACGTCACATTGGAAAATTTTTTAAAATAATAGCGGATGTAATTGTTGAAAACTTGAGGGGAACGTCCAAAGGAGTCAAAGAATTCTATATTTCTCGACGATCTCAGAAAAACTGCTAACCAGTGAGTACCTTCTTCGTGAGCAGGATCTGTGTTAATAACCATGGCTGCTGGATAATGATTCAATCGCATTGGAATATTATCACAGGCAAACACGCCAATGAAACAATGTCTTGTGTAAGCATCTCTTTTCAGAATTTCATTTATTTGAATTGAATTCATATTGAAAAATCACATAATACATTGCGCGACTTGGTTATTTCAATAACACTTTGAAATTCGGCATATACCAACACTGAAATGGTCTTTGGTAGAGCAGATGCGAATTTCAATTCTATGCGTAAATTTCCTTGTTGTATCAAATTAAGGTGGTTTCCATCGCAAAGATCCGGAGTCAAGTCGAAGGAATATAATGAATATCCTTTTGCAAACTCATCCCTATTTATGTATATTCCTTTGTCTGATATCAATTTTCCACTTCCTAACAGTAGACTGTTATATGCTCTTATATATTGATCGCTAGAAAAATCCGGTGTGATAGGTTTGAAAGCGATTGGATTTCCATCCACATACACACCGATGAAGTTTAAATCATAGTGTTTGAATTCCAAAGGGTTCTTCTCAAAATTTCCATTGAAAGCTTCATTGTCTATGGTGGCGATAATTAGTTTATTTGGCATAGCACCGAGAAAAACATTATCCTGCTGGAAACTATAACTTCCACCTGAGACGGCGTACATTTTACATAAAATTCGATCAATGGGATATTTAGCGTTTGATTTCTCAAGAGCCTTTGCATGTCCTATTAGAACACCTGGGGACAATTTTTGTTTCCTTATAAAAATAGAAGCATGATCAATACTGATGGTGTAATTTGCTTTCTGCAAAGCCATCAGACAGAATTCCGGCTTGTTTCGTATCAGTCTAATCTTCAAATCCACCAAGTTCAGTAAAAGTCTATCTTGGTGGAATATATCGCAATGCAAGTTTCCAATCATATCTAAAACTTTGCTTTGGGCAGTCATTGATGTCCTTTTCTTTAAACCTTCGTTTCCTTTCGATGGATCATTTTCCCCAATATGATCGGCAGTGTCTTTATAAAAACCTTCCGAGGTGAGAAAACTTTTCTTGTAATCCGAACCGTAATTTAGCAAAGTTTCGATGTAAGCTCTGTATGGATACGTATTACTGGACGATGAAATCAGACGATCATTCAAACTCACATCTACTTGAGAAAACAGGGAATGCAAGAACAAATTTATAGGGCCTACAGGTTCAGTATCGGGTAAGTCGGCGCCGTTCTTTAAAATGCGTACTTTTAAATAAAGCTGTGTGGCTGATAAATCAATGTATTCCTCGCCGCTCCCCGAAATATTAAATTCTATGGGTGACTCATCTTGTATATTTGCAATTGGGTAGTATTCCAACCATTGTCCTTTTTCTATTGATGTTTGTGTCGGAGGAGTTAAAAACAAATCAAGCTCGCTCTTTACTGAGGGATAGGAATCATTACGTATTAGAGCCATGTTATGGATAGTCGAAAATATCTGACGTGCTCTGCTTGCGAGATTTCTTTCGAATGAAGCGTTTCTTAGTAAGACGTTTCCTTTTATGTCCACCAACCATCGATTTCACTTTGGTTGCTGCTTTATCAGATAGAACACTTGCTGCCTCTTTTGCTCTTTCTTTTGCTGACGCCTTCAGATTTTTCCCTTGTACGTAGTCGTTGGCAATATCCACCCCAGTCTTGAAGGCCTGTTTTCCAAAAACCTTTGCACCAGATTTGAATAACGGCAGAATCATTCGGTACATACTTCTAAAAATACCTCCAATACCGCTACCTCTTTGTAAAGAAACTCCCTTGTAGAAAGATAAACCATTTCCAGCTTGATTTGAATAGTATTCCTCGTAAGAACGAGTGCAGCAATGATATGGTTGATACATGACTTACAAATGCTTTAGACGAAAATGTAGTTTCACGATCACTTTCCCACGTTCAAATGACACGTATCGTCCTGTGTGCGTCTTTATAACTATTTCGATGGTCTGAAAATTTTTTCTAGAAATCGAATAATAATGAGGTCTATCGAATAATTCATGTACCATCTGACCGTCTATACCTCGAACTGTAACGATGCGTAATAGGGGAGCAACGACACCACCGACCACTTGAGACTCAATTATATCTGTATACACGTACAGCAATTGTAAGTCAACATTAGGATCTGCCACAAAAGGACTCTCAATGCTCAAGGTTTCAGAAACATTATTTTCCCCAATTATATTATTGGGCTCAAAACCCAAACATTGCGCTAATCCATCACTCAGTTTCAACTTTGAACCTTTAAACAACTGAAGTTTAACTTTCTTATTATGTTTATTGTAATTCATTTGTATTTGAATGCGTTTTTCAAAAGCGTTTATAATGTCTTGCGGTGTTTCATAATAACCGCATGGAATACTGTAGTTCATTTTTCCACCAGAACCTAAATCATACTCATATTTATTGTTACCGTGAGTAACATTATTCCACATTTTTGGATAGATCAATTCAACTATGCCGCATTCCCATTCTCCAGACAGTTCAAAATTCTTCGGAAGTCTCGTTATGTAATGAGACAGAGCATTATCAGTGAAAACATCAATGCTTCCATCACTAGGAAGAGTTATGTAGAAACTCATTTTTCTTTATACAAATGATTGCTTTCTTACTCTCACACGTCTTTTATAGGGAAAACAAATTTCTGGAAGGTATCCAATCATTAAATTTATTCGAATATCCCTTAAACTTTACGAAGTACTCTATCACGTTTTTCCTCTTCCTCTTCTTCAGAACTTTATCCACTGGAAATTTTTCACTGTTCGCTACTTGTTGCAATTCTTCAGCATAAAATGTACCTTGAATGTCTTCATGTAACAAATCCTTAATTTTATACACGGGTATAGGGTTGGACACTAATTCGCGTATTACAAATAATTCTTCTGACCAATTACTTTCATATCCTTTTTCGAACGTTATTTTCTGCTTTGAAACTCTTACAATATCTCCCACTTTAAATTTGAAAATAGGTTTCTTACGCATCTGAAGTGCATCCCCATAAAGTTTTTTACGGACTTCATTTTCATTATCAATATTTACGCTAGATGGTTTTCTACCGATGCTCGAGTGAACGGTATTGTTGTAGCTGTGAACCAACTTTTTCAAAACATTAATGTAATTGAAAGTGTTAGCATGAGTAAAATATCGCCACATACGGGTTTTAAGTGTGCGATTGTAACGCTCAACAACGCTTGCTTTTGTCTCATTAAATGTAGAAAAGAAGTGAACTCCCTGAGATTTTAAAAAGGACTGAAATCGTGTATTCAAAAATTCTGAACCGCGATCGCTTTGCAATTTCAAAGGTTTGCGTTCCTCAAATATAATTTTAAAAGCTTCCACTATACTTTTACCAGTTTTATATTTCAAAGGTATAGCCCATGCATATTTCGAAAATACGTCAATCACAGTTAACAAATAGCAATATCCTTGGTTGAATTTGGAAAGACTTCTTAAGGTACCAGTAGACGTTGGAACTTTTTTTCTTTAATTTTGGAGCCAGACTAACAAAAATTTTTATACTTCACAAGTGTTAGAAAACTAACATATCTGCACAAATTTTTTTTTCAAATTGGTCATATTAAATTAATTAATTAAAATTTAATGAGCTAATTAGGGTCTGACGGTACCGGTCATAACTCAATTTGTAATTTATTTATAATTTTGATTTTAATTGCAAATGAAAGCAACTGATTTGGTGCAGGGACCCTACTAGAATTGTACATCTAAAGCAAATAGCTTTTTAATAAGAAAATTTTGTTTTGGAAGTATTTAAAAATCAATACTTTTTACAAAAACAGTAAGATTCAAAATTAATTTAAAAATCAATTATTTCACTTGCATAGTTGATTCTAGTACAGTCTCTGCTCTGCATTATGCACTTTAAATTGCATTTAAAATTTTGTTAATCGGTTAATTCAAACTGAAGTTATCACCGGTGGAAAAAAGTCTTACACTGACAAAAACTAGTTCTTCAGAAATCAAGTTTAAAGTTTGCGATATTAATTTTTCGAATAAAACAAAATTTTATGATTACAAATAACTACCTACTGCTTAGTCAAATGCGCCAGCTTCATATGTGGGTCCTTCTATTTTAGTTTTGTGGTCTTCTTTTTTCTTTTTTTGGCCCCTGAGGTATTTTCTGCGTTTTTTCTTGCACGGTGTGCTTTGGCACAGGCTGCTTTTCATCCGCAGATTGTCTTTTCGCTGGACACCTTGAACCATATACTGCCCAGGTATCATACCCATTCGTGTGATAATCTCCAATTGAGGTTTAGCTCCCAAGTTGAAATGTATTAGAGCATCATATACGGACAATTTTACAACATTGATGCCCGCATAATTAGTTTTGGGGCATCTCTTCCAAATTAGGGCATGAAGGCTCTCGTTACAGTTTTGAGTCTTTCCGTGCAGACACTTACCCAACATCTCAAGAGATGTCAATTTGATGTAGATGGGTTTCACTGTTTTCATTACATCCATGGGCAGTCCTCCCTTGTGTTTGAAGATTCTATTGTTCGCTATGGCGCGCTGGTACGAGCACCAACTTTCCTTTCCTTTCGGACACTTGGAATGTAGAGGATGGGAATCCTTCGAACACAAGTGGTAAAAACTACTCCAAATTGCTCTCGACATCTGCTCAACGGATTCGGTGTTGTTTCGAAGAGCAATTCCGAAGTAGTTTTGCATTTTGTTAATTTGGGCAAAAGTTAGCTTGCCTCTACCGCCAATTCCTTTCTGTGTGCTTTTTAACTTACGTAAAGCTGTACCTAGTCGTTTCTGATAATGTCCTATACACTCCTTTTTTGTGATAGGGATTCCTGGGTAGGGATCCAGCTCCTGAACGATATTGAAGCTTTTACTGTCCCCGTCACCATAGAAATCGACGTATTTCAAACCCCGTTTAAATTGGGATCGAAGAAAGATTCTTCCCACACCAACAGCTTCCATCGCAGGTGAAGATCCTTCATAATTTATTGAGCACACATGATTTGCTATCAGGGAGGCATATTTTGGATCCGCCTTTTCAACATTTCCCCATTTGCGGCACCCAGTACATTCTTTCGAAAGAACTTCGACGTCCAGAACCTCTCCCGTGTCAATTGAAAGTGTACTAACTACACCATTCAAAGAAGAATATCCTCGTCTCTGCCAAGTGCCATCCACAGAAACGCCACATTCGACACTGTTGTTTTTCTCGCGAACTCGAATAGCTGCAACCGTCATTATCTCCTCGCCTAATCTCTCGACTACCTTCAGTAGGGCTTTTGTGTGCTCATTGTAGGCATTCTTATGGGGTGGCGGCGGCATGTTCATTGTAGATAAAAACGTGCAGGCATCTTCATATCCACAACCAATTTGCCGCAGTCCATACACCAAACGTCGATTAACTTCAAACACTTTGTCAATTCTTTTGGACGTATGACAGCTGTCACTCAAGTATCCACATTTAGCGCAGGTAATTGTCAATTCAAGTGAGCAACCCATCCTTTTTGAAGGGTTATCACTTACACTCAAGCTGGAACTGGCACACGAAGGACAGCAAACCATTCTGAACATAGAATTTAAACATTCCATGTCCATAAAAAACATCTGTCCAAGCAAATGCGAGTCTTTCGTAGCAGCGGGAATATTGTTCAATTTCACTGTCGAAGCAGTATCCACATGCGATGGAGTTTTAACAGTGTCCTTCACTTTTGTGAAACGATTTCCTCTAAATGTACGCTTCTTCTTTCTGTCAGAATTTGGTTTTGAACTTCCCATGATTTAAATGTAGAAAAAGAACAAAACAAAAATAATTCTCAAATGAAAAAACAAGCAAATTGAACGTAAAACGTGCAAACGATTTTCAAATTCAAAATAAACACAAACGTATTAGTTAAAGCTGCAGTTACACATTGTTGCCATTCGGCAACATGTGAAATTGTCTAAATTATTCTAAATAAATAAATGTTGAAATTATATCTAATATTTGATTTATACCACATTAATATTTTGGTTAGGCCTAACGCGAACGAAAACGAAACCAAAATTTTCGCTGTGTACCTTTACAAAAATGGACTTTATTTAAAAAGTATCTTGAATTTCGTAACGGACATGGTATCATTTTAAAGCTGATGAGTTGGAGAATATTTTAGAATAAAAAAATAAAAATGCTCATTTTCACCGAATTTCGCGATTTCCAATGTCTACTGGTACCTTAAGTCAACTAGATCTGCTTGATACTGCACTTGTGCACCTGAAACGTAAACGCGGTTACGGGGAAATACTTTTCTAATTGGTTTATGTAAAGTATATGCACGTTCCTTTTGAAGCATAGATCTTATGTCTTTAGCAGGGACTTTAAAAAATTTCTTTAAGGTTTGAACATTTCCCAATCCAGCAGGATGAGCAACGTCGTTGAATACTTTCTTCACCTCTTCCATGACTGATTATTTTTTGTGGAAGACTAATACATTTATATAGCTAAGATCGGTAGATATTCGTGGCCGAGTGGTTTAGTTGATCAAATACTCGGAGACGAGTATCTTTTGTCACGCGTTCAAGTCCTGAAAAAGTAGATAATTTTTCTCTATATAAAATTTAAAAAATTGTCTCTTCATTTTAAAAGTGATCGCCAGATGGCCCCACGGGTACCGAAGGTATCACTAAGTCATGACGTCACACAAGGCACCGCAATTTGCCGAACACGCCAGACTGTGACGTCATAGCAGCATTGAGAACATGATCAAACATGTAAGAACGAGTCCTTTCTCGTATACCGAGTCTGCCGTCACACAAGGCACCGCAATTTGTTCAATCCAGACTGTGACGTCACTCACGGCACCGCAATTTGCTCATACATGCACTTCCCATGATAAATTCGTTGCCATTCTGCGAAAGATATATATTCGTGTTGCCAGATCCCAAAAAAACTAAAAAGAAAACAACTAAACTCAACCTATAGCCTATGACGTCATTTTTAGCAGCAGGAGTAAACAACTAAACTCAACTTCCGGTTTATGACGTCATTTTTAGCAGCAGGAGTAAACAACTAAACTCAACTTCAGGTTTATGACGTCACTTCCGGCAGCAATAGAAAACAACTAAACTCAACTTCCGGTTTACGACGTCACTTCCGGCAGCAATAGAAAACAACTCAACTCAACTTCCGGTCTATGACGTCACTTCCGGCAGCAGGAGAAAACAACTCAACTCCACGTGACGTCACTTCCGGTACCGCGGCACCGCTGTTCCAGAACCCGCCTTTTCCATCTACTGATGTCAACCAAGCTATGGAAGATTTGTCTCTTGTGCACGAAGAAATGTTTTCTTCTAATGCCTGTTTTACTTCTCAAATAGGAGAAGGACATCAGGTTAGTTATTTTAAGTTACGATTTCACTATTTTTCTATAAGACCTGTGTTAAACTATTTATACTGATGTTGATTAATTATTTTACTACTGAAATTTTAAGTTTAAATACACACAAAATTTTATTTATTATACAATAGCGTAGTGTTTTAAAATGCTTAAATATACTGTTTCTTTGCACGAATAAATGTTTTTTTTCTAATACCTACATTACTTCTCAAATAAGAGGACATCTGGTTAACTATTTTAAGTTACGAGTTCACTAATTTTTCTATAAAAGATGTGTTTTAAACTGTTTGTTCAGATGCTGATTTCTTTTTTACATTTAGATGCAATTTTATTTATTTATTATACAATAATGTAGTGTTTTAAAATGTTTAAACATAGCGATTTCTTATTTTTACTGTTGAAAGGTTATTTGATACAATCTTATGTGTTTTTTAACTGATCATTCATTCGTAACTTTTTTTCATGCCAGAAACGCAAGCGTACTGATGATGCACAACCGAATACCTCTGCCTATTTTGACAGAATGGAAAGGAATGGTGTTGAGGAACCAACACAAGGGGCTTCGACTAATAGAGTAAGGATTAGATCATTTATGTTTATTGTAAGTAAGTTTCAAATCGTACATTTTGTTTAGTAGTCTTTTTTATTCACAGACTGACTTCAACTTTACTCTCAACGAGCGAAGAAGAAGACAGATTGTGAAATATAAAGCTGAAGAGCTCATTTACGACATTGTTGTGTCCAGTAGCGCTAGAAACGTGCTAAGTAATATTAATAACGGTTTACTACACCTTTTTGATAGAATTATTGACACAACCACTGGAAATTTAAACCCGAACGACTTAATGCGTATATGCATTTGTTCCGATGGTTTAGACAAGCCTATATCTACCCGACTGATGCCCATTTCGGAGATGACATCGGAGAAGATAGTCTCCAATATCGAGAAAGTAGTTCAGTCAGGAAAAGAGATACAGTTGGATTCCTCTCTATTAGTAAATGTTGTATCCGTACGTCAGCCGCAAGGCAGTGGATCTCCCCGCATCAAAGTGATCAATTTGGCTTTGAGCACATTGAAAAAACATTCAGTTATCAGCATCACTAATAATGACTCTCTATGTTGTGCTAGAGCAATAGTTGTGGGTGTAGCCTGTGTGAACAACGATCCGAAGAAAGCTTACATAAGAGATCACAGAAAGCCCCTACAGGAAACACTTGCTAGGGAATTGCACATTCGCTCTGGAGTGTCTGAAGGGCCCTGTGGTTTTAAAGAAATCGCCATCTTTGAGGATCATTTGAACATACAAATTCATGTTGTGGATGCTCAAAGCTTCAACAAGGTATGTGTTGAACTTATTTTAATTGTTTTGACTTTTGAGGATTTCAGTTTCCAAAAAAAAAAAATCTAGGCAGAAATAATTTTTTTGTGCTTTGATGTTTCCTCAGGTAGTTTACAAAGGTCGGGACAGGGAAAAGAAAATTTACCTGTGGCTTCAAGATAGCCATTACCATTTAATAACCAGCATGACTGGATTTCTAGGTGTGAGCTATTATTGTTCCTTTTGCGATGTTGGCTATAAAACCAAAATATCCCATCGTTGCAAAAATATATGCCCCACCTGCTTTTCCAATGCTTGTATATTCATCGCACCCATAATATGCCCTGATTGCCATAAAACGTGTCGATCGGAAACATGTTTTACGAAACATCAGACAGTTGCAGGGAAACAAAAATCATCCTTTTGTGATCAGATCATATTATGCAAAGATTGCTATAAAGTTTTCAAAAAAATACCCCACACGTATGTGGAGAGGTGTATTGCAGAAACTGTGCCCGTACTTGTTCCTTAACGAACCACCACTGTTTCATGATGAAGAAACAGATCCCTCAGGTCAACCAGAAATATATATTTTTCGACTTTGAAGTTGACCAGTCTACCTCGGAACACGTCGTAAATTTTGCTGTATGCCAGTATTCAAATGGCAGTGAAAAAATATTTGAGGGCTACAATACACTTAATGAATGTGGAAAGTTTTTATTTTCGGAGCAACATAAAAATTACACTATTATAGCTCACAATATGCAGGGCTATGATGGTGTATTTTTACTTGGTTATCTTCTTGAACAAAGTGTGAAGCCACAGGTAATTATGAATGGATCAAAAATACTGTCCCTAATGGTTCCATCACTGAAGATACGGATGATTGATTCATTCAGTTTCCTACCCATGGCCCTATCAAAGCTACCAAAGACATTTGGAATCGATGAGTTGAAGAAGGGATATTTTCCTCATCTGTTTAACACTCGGTAAGGCACATTTTTATTGGTGTTATAGGAATTAATTACTAAAGAGTAAAATTTAAATTTATGCCTTTTTTTTTCGTATAGGGAAAACCAAACTTATGTTGGAAAATTACCAGACAAAGAATATTACATGCCTGATTTTATGTCGTCTGAGAGCAAAGAAAACTTTAACAATTGGTACAGCAGCAGGCAAGCAGAACCATTTGATTTCAGGAGTGAACTGAAGGAATATTGCCGGTAAGATTCAATGAATAACTTTTTTAGGGGGTTCAAGTATTTGAAATAGCATACAATGGAAGCAATGGATAATATAAATGACATAATGTAACTTATAATGTTTTGATTGACTATACTTTATTTTTTAGCTCAGACGTGGACATTTTAAAAAAATGCTGCCTCCTCTTTAGAGAAGAATTTGTCGACATTTCTGGCTTGGATCCGTTTCAATACATCACCATAGCCTCTGCATGTATGGGTGTTTATCAGTCTCTGCATGTAAAAGAGAATACCATAGCGGTTGTTCCAATGGGTGGATACGTCCCACGCATAAATACAAGCAGAGCATCTTTGGAATGGTTAATGCACTTGGAACACCATGAAGGTAATTTATGTTATATTTAGCTGAAGTGTATGTTTCAGAACGCAGATTTTGAGAATTGTTGATGTATAAAGAATGTTTTTCAATAAAACTAATTTTTTTTTGTTTACAGAGAAGACTATACAACACTATGGAAGAGGCTATGGTGAAGTAAAGGTACGAGGTAGATATGTAGATGGATACGATCCTGAATCCCGAACTGTGTATCAGTTTAAGGGATGTTTTTATCACGGATGTCCATCATGCTTTGGCACCTCGACCATACATCCTCTAACCAATCAACCGATGTGGAGGATGTTCAAGGAGGCAGAAAATCAGGAAAAGGATCTGCAAGAGGCAGGCTACAAAGTGGTCACAACATGGGAGCATGAATTTGCAGCTCTCAAAAGGACAGACTCTGAATTAAAACAATTCACTCAACAACTCAAGGTAAGATAATTTTGTAATTTAGGCCTATTGTTACTATTTTACGAGCACATGGAATAATTAGTGGTCTCTTAAATTAAAAGTAACACTAGTATCTATTATGCTTGCAGTTTGTCCCTCGACTGAACCCCAGAGATGCATTTTATGGTGGCAGAACCGGCGTCTCTAAATTATACCATATGATATCAGAAAAAGAGAAAATTAAATACATAGATTTCACTTCCTTATACCCTTATGTAAATAAATATTGTTTATATCCCGTAGGTCACCCTGTCATAATCACTGACAACTTTAGTGACATAAAAGTCTATTTTGGTTTAGTGTCTTGTACCGTCCTCCCTCCCAAAAAATTAATCCATCCAGTATTGCCCTATAGGTCCCATAAAAAATTAATTTTTGGTCTTTGCAAATCATGTATAGACACAAGATGCAAAAGTATATGCATCCATTCAGATGAAGATCGTTCAATTACAGGAACGTGGACGACTATTGAAGTCCAGAGAGCTCTGAAAGAAGGGTATGCTCTTGTGAAGATTCACGAAGTGTACCATTTTTCAGAGCAATCCACTGGATTATTTAGTAATTATATTGATATGTTTCTTAAAATGAAACAAGAAGCCTCGGGATGGCCTCGGAACTGCAATACAGAACCAGATAGAGAACGTTATACATCGAATTACCTAATAAAAGAAAATGTTAAATTAGATCCCGAACACATTAAAAAAAATTTAGGACGCCGGGCTGTCGCTAAACTCATGCTGAACTCTTTTTGGGGAAAATTTGGACAAAACGATGACAAAACACAAACCGTCATCCTTTCGTCAGTGCCTGATTTCAATCGGTATCTAACAGATAAGACAGTGGAAGTGAGTATGACGCATTTAAGATTTTCTACTTTGAGTTTTTATACTCCAATATCGAATTTTCATTGACGAGCACTTTTCCTTACTTCTTTTCAGATACATGATATCGCTTTCCCCACCCAACACGTAGCAATTCTGCAGTACAAGCAGAAAAAGGAGTTTGTACCCACAAACACAAAAACAAATATTTTTATTGCTGCTTTCACTACTGCATACGCCCGATTGAAACTGTACGATGAATTGGCCAAATTGGGTGATAGCGTTTTATATTACGATACAGATTCTGTAATATATATATCAAACGGAAAAAATGATCCTCCTTTAGGTGATTTTCTGGGTGACTTCACCGATGAATTAAATGGTGACTATATTACAGAATTCGTATCGTTAGGTCCCAAAAATTACGCATACAAAACATCCAAAGGTAGCATTGATTGTAAAGTGAGAGGTTTTACTCTTAACCATAAAACTTCTCAACTATTAAATTTTGAAGCGATGAAAAATATATTGCATAATTCGATACAAGAACCAATCTTAACAGAAAATTTTAAAATTAAAAGAAACATTAAAAAATTAAAAATAAGTAGCATAATGGAAAAAAAGAAATATGCATTTAATTTTGATAAACGAATTGTGCTGGATAATTATTGTACTACACCTTACGGTTCAGCATAAAAAATGTTATTTGGTATTTTTTCATGTTTTTCCTAACTATATATATATATAGAGAGAGAGAGACAGAGATGTCTATTTTATATAAATGACTATTTTACTATGTTATTTAAATGTTACATTGATCATTTACGTTTTTTCATGACGATCTCTATCAATTTTTTTCTTGTGTGTGCGTGTGTTGTACATAAATAACTATTTTTGCTCTGTTACTTTGATCACAATTTTCCTTGACAATTATCTTGAGAATATGTTATGCTGTATTCTATTGAACTATTTAACAGTTTTAAGTATTGGGTGTTTGGACTCACCGTTTAAAATTTATATACATCCATTCTACAAATTACAAAAAAAAGTCGTTTACTCGTTTATTATTTTTCATGCGCATACCCCCTATAGTAATGATCTGTCCTCATATACCTAAACTATATAAGAAAAGAACACTAGAAGATGAATTCATTAGACATGGACATCTTAAAGCTGAAACATCCTTTCACCATGATGGTGTGTGGGCCTACGGGTTGTGGTAAAACACATTTCGTGAAAAAGATCATAGACCATAGAAAAATCGATCCCTTTCCTCCAAATGTAATTTGGTGTTACGGTGTCTACCAAAGTTTATATAGTGAAATGCCTAACGTAGAATTTCATGAGGGTTTACCATCCAATTTAAGTCAACAGACAAATGCTTTAATTGTGATCGATGATTTAATGATTGAATTGGGAAATGATTCAAAATTAGCAAATTTATTTACTAAAGGTAGTCATCATAAAGATTTGAGTGTAATTTTCATTGTTCAAAATCTTTTCCATAAAGGAAGGCAGATGAGAGAAATTTCTCTCAACAGTCATTATCTGGCCATATTTAAAAATCCCAGAGATATGTCTCAAGTGTCACATTTGGGCCGTCAACTTTATCTCTCTAAAGCAAAATTTTTTCAAGAAGCATACCAGGATGCTACCTTTAAGCCCTTTAGTTACTTGTTAATTGATTTAAAATCCTCAACAGACGAGGCTATGCGTCTACGGACGGGATTATTTCCCGGCGATAAGATTTACGTCTACATGCCTCGTTAGCTAACGTATTGCTTCTAATGCTAACATTGCTATAAAAGACTGACTACAACAACTTTGCGCCATTTAAGATCAGTATGCCCCAATGCACGGAACAACAGCTGCAGCAGCTGCGCTTGATTCTGAAAAGTAAAAATAAAAGAAATATTCTGAAAAAGTGCCCAACCAGTACCATTAAATCCTTGTGTGAGTGTGCACTTAATTTATTGCACGGCAACATACCCTTATCCAAACATCAAAAACGTAAACTTGTGCCCTACAAAAGCAGTATTCGTAAATTATCAACTAAGATAGTTCCTCTTTACAAAAAGAGAAAATTGTTTACTTCGCAGAGAGGACAAGGTATCTTGAGTATTTTACTCCCAGCTGCTATTTCGGCGATCTCATCCCTCATACATGGAGCACGCTAAAAAACTTTTGCTCGTTCCTGAGGAACGGGCTAAAGCATTTGTGCAGAGTCATTTGTCGGAAATGGATGAAAAAATGCACCACATTTTACAACGAACGGATTTAAACGATAGTGATAAGGCTGCTTTATATTTGCAAATACTGCAAAACTACGTTAATTTTTCAACTACTACTCCAGACCTTAGTACGATACCTGGCCCTGAATTAGAAAGTATCCCTCCCGATTTCAAAAGTGCCGAGAATACACCTTCAAATATCGAAAACGAGGATGACAGTGTTGAAAAATCTATAGAGGTAAAAGCACCCGTCCGATACAAGATTTTTGCAAAGGACATTTTGAAACATTTGAAAACCCGAGACGACGTGATTAAATGGTTATCTACAGGAGAAATTTTGTACAAAGATAAAATTATTCCGAGGTCAAATATCGTGACCCTTATCAATAATTTTTTAAGGAACCGTAAGAAACACTCTCAGGGACAGCATGAATTCTATTCCATTTTAAAAGAAACGCATTTACCCTCTGTTTACGATGTGTATCGAAAATTGTCTGTTGCAAATGTGAGTTCAAATAGAAACATGTATGTTCAAAAACCAACAATGTATGCTAGAAAAAAGTGGATTAAAATTTGATTATTTAAATGATATTTTGTTGCTTCATTCATTTCCTTTGTGTGTATTTTGAACAATAATATTTCAATAATTTTTCTTTGTAGATGCCAGTTAAATAAACATACTAAAGTATCCTATAAAAATATGTATTCTTAATCAGTTAAAAAAAAAAAAGGTTGTATATAGTTACTTACGAATCTTAAAGTTGTATTTACTTGACTTACTAAATATATACATTCTAATACAACTCTAAGTGGCCATGATTAATATGGTTCTGCATTAACAGTAACTTATAATAATAATAATAGGAATTCTATAATTTAGAAAGGAAAATGTTTTAAAGTATGAAACATTTTTTAATTAAATGAATGTTGATTCGAGTCAGGTAACTAAAAGATAAAACACTATAATTTCATATGAATATTTTTTATTTTCTGAAACTCATTCTTACACCATATCGTTTTTTCACAAACTAATACATTTGAAAATCTCGACTTTTACATTCAGCTAAATTTCTGACTATAGAGCATAGTGAATTACCTTGTGCTTTCTTAACGACATAGTAAATACAGTAAGGTCCACATACATTGGATGTCAGACTTTGTAGACAAGTAGAATTCCAACGAATTTCAGGAAAATGTGAGGTAAACCAAAGGAAACGATCTCCATAAAAATCAGGAGAATGCCCATACGAATCAAAAAACTCCAAAGTTTCTTGACTTTCCACGTAGAATGCAACCCAATGTGATCCTGGATCTGTTGAAATGTCGACATTAGCCACAATAGCAGATTTTTCCCTCAAGTAGGGTATTTGGTCCGAAGGGAAAACTCCTCGGAAATAAGGTGCAGCAATGGATTCTTTTAGTAGTATCGTTCGAATCTGGTTTCCATTCATTTTTTAATCAGTTCCCGAAGTCGTACAAAACGTTTCGTGTTTTATTTATTTCAATCACGTTGTCGAACTCCGCAAAAACAATAACACACACTGTCTGTTCTAGGGCTTTACTGAATTTTAATTCTAATCGAAGATTGCTGTGCTTTATAAGATTCATATGATCTCCATTACACAGATCAGGGGATAAATCAAATGCGTACAGGACATTGCCTTGTGCATACTCTTCTCTTGAAATGTGAATACCTTGGTCGTTCCCCATTTTTTCGTTTCCTGAAAACAAGCTATGATAGGCTCTGATGAAATTGTTTTTAGTAAAATTCAACTCCATAGGATTGTGAGGTGCAGGTTGTCCATCCACATAAAGGCCAACAAAATTCAAATCGTAATGTTTAAACTCATAGGGTGACTTTGAAAGAGATCCGTGAAATGCGTCGTTGTCCACACATCCTATAATCACTCTTTTTGGCATTTGTCCCACGAAAACGTTATCGAACTATTGACATGCTACCCTGAGGCACTGAATACACCTTACACAAGACTCTGTTAATAGGATATTTAGCCGTGTGCCTTTCCAAGGCTTTGGCATGTCCTAATACGACTCCAGGACTTGTGCGTACTTTTCGTACAAATAAACTAATGTGATCTAGCACAACCTTGTGACCTTCGACACCCATCAAACAAAATTCGGGTTTGCTCCGTATCAATTTTATTTTTAAATCTACTAGATTCAGTAAAAGTCTTTCTTGATGAAATAAATCACTATGTATTCCACCTATCATATCAACTGTAGCACTCAGCTCAAAGAATTTTGACCGTTTTCTCAAACCATCATCCGAATCTTTATAAAACATTTCAGACGTTAACTGCGAAGTTTTGCTGTCAAAGCCATGATTCAATAGAGTTTCAATGTAAGCTCTGTAAGGATAAGTGTTACTTGAATTGGAAACCAGACGGTCGTTTAACGTAATATCTACTTGAGAAAAAAGTGAATGAAGGAACAGGTTCACAGGTCCTATTTCGGAGTCTTTAATTACGGGCAGTCCATCATTTCGCAAAATTTTTGCTTTAATGTACAGCTGAGTTTGGCTTAAATCGATGTACTCTTCTCCACTTCCGGAAATATGAAATTCTACAGGTCCTCCATCAAAAACGTTAGAGAGAGGATGAAATTCAACCCATTGTCCATTTTCAATGACTGTTTGAGTAGGGGGTAATTGAAACAGTTCAAGTTCAGTTTTCACACATTCGGGTGATCCTTTTAGAAGGAATGCCATTATGCCTCAAAAATATCGTGTCTTTTCACCTTCCGAACTTTTTTTGAAATGATTCGTTTTGGGCTCGTGCGTTTCCTTTTATGCTTTCCTCGTCCTATCATGGATTGCACTTTATCGAGAGCTCTACGAGTTAAGCTTCTTCCCGCTTCTCTTGACCTCTTCTTGGCAGATGTTTGGAAGTCTTGTCCTGATAACACATCGTTGACAACCTGTGTTCCAGTGACTAAAGCTTCTTTCCCCACAGTTTTACCCGTTTTGATTAAAAAAGGCAATGCAGCACGAAATAAACGCCTAAAAACACCTCCTAACCCATAACCTTTTTGAAAAGAGGCTCCTTGGTAGTATGAAAGTCCGGACCCTGCTTGTCGAGCATAATGCTCTTCAAAACGCCTCGTACAACAAACGTAAGGTTCCTTCATGATGTATTCTTTTTAATATCCACTCCTCAAATGACGTTTTTGATTCAATATCTGCCTATTTATAGGATCTGTCTCATTCTGAAATGTAGCACTACAATAACTTTACCTCTTTCAAAAGGTACAAGAGTACCCGAATTTAGTCTAAGTATTATTTCAATAGAGTGAAAATAGTGTCTTATAACAGGTATGTAATGTGGTCTATCGTAGTGAGCGCTCACAATATCTCCATCTTTTCCAGAAATTCTAACAACTCTAAGCAGAGGAGCTTCGACATGTCCTACCACTACAGGCTGCACGATATCACTATACACGTAAAATATTGGAAATGATGCATGCGGATCAGCAACAAATGAACTTTCAACAGTTCCTTGGACAACTTGTGGTTTGAAACCCAAGAGGTCGCATAGACCATCGACGAAAAGGATTTTTGCGTTCTTTTCAGTGTTAACTTTCACACGTTTGTTGTTAGGATTAAACTTAAAACTAACATTATTTTCGAGAGAAGGTATTGACATGGCTTTAAGAATATCTGGAATGGTTTCATAAGAACCAGGAGGTATCTTCCTAGTGGTATTCTTTCCATCACCCAAGTCAAAGCCAAAAGTATTATTGCTTTCATTTATATTGTACCAAGTATGTGGGTAAATAATTTCTGAGAGTCCCACTTCCCACTCACCATTCAGCACTACAGGAGTAGGTAATTGCGTTACGAAGTGAGAAATTTTGTTCTCTGGAAAGTAATGCAATGAGCTATCAGAGGGTAGCGTCAGGTAGAAAGACATCTTGAATACTGAAAATCTTAAACTAGAAGCTATGTATTTATATCATTTTAACATCCGACACCCAAGCATTAAATTTATCTGGATATCCTTGAAATTTAACGAAATATTCTGTTTCTCCTCTTCTTTTCCTTTTTTGCAATACTTTTTCAACAGGGTAAAACCCTGAATCTGCTACTTTTTGAATTTCTTCTCCATAAAATGACCCCTCAATAAGTTCTCCAGATAAATCTTTTAATTTATAAACGATTGGATTCCTAAAAATGATTCTATGTATAGTGAATAATTCTCTTGTCCAATTATTTTCGTATCCTTTTTCAAACTGTTTTTTCAATTTGCTAATGCGTACCGTATCACCCACTTTAAAATTTGACTGAAGAGATTTAGAATCATTTATGTCACCGTACAGATTTTGCCAAACATGTTCTTGATTGCCAAAATTCACAGAAGCTGGTTCCATCTTGATACTACGATGCCATGTGTGGTTATAGCTATGAACTAATTTTTGAATGACATCAATATACTTACGTGTATTGAATTCGGTAAAATATCTCCAAAGTTTGGATTTCAATGTCCTATGAAAGCGTTCGATAACGCTTGCTTTCGTTTCGTTGTGTGTAGTGAAAAAATGCACGTTCACTTTTTTTAGGTAATTTTGTACAATCTTATTCTTAAATTCCATTCCCTTATCCGTTTGAAGTGATTCAGGTTTCCTCTCTTCAAATATCTGTTGGAATGCATTTAATATACTTCGTGCTGTTTTATCTTTCAAAGGAATGACCCAGACATACTTGGAAAAAATATCAATACATGTTAACATATGTTTATATCCTTCGTTAAACTCAGCAAGGGTCTGTAGATCTACCAAATCAGCTTGAAATTGCTCATCTATACCACCAACAATGACCCTATTGCGTTGAAATTTATGTCTCAAAGGTTTGTGAATGGTATAAGAATCCTTCTTTTCAATCCACTTTTTGATGTCCTTTACTTTGACACCGCCTCCTGCAGCTCTATGTAATGTATTCAATCCACTGAAACTTCCAGGATGTTCTGGAACACTATACACCTGATTCAATGTCTCTTCCATCCTATCTATAGTTTTGATTAGCAAATAAAAAAAAAATTCTTTCATACAAACACATACACTATGTAAAGACTTAATGGCACTGTTTACTTGTTATTTCTATATATATATATACCTGGAAAAGAAATAGTTTTAAAATACAAATAATAAAATATTGTGATTGGTTCTAGCTAAAAGTAATAACACATAATTAGAGACATCAATATTTATTGATACACGTTGAGCATAATATACATTTACACAGGCAATTCAAATAATACACATAGTTTTTTTCTTTATACAACAGAACTAAATCCTATTTCAATGGTTCTCTGACATACATTTCCCTAACTTTGTTAAAAACATCTGTCACATTCAAACACTCAAAAAAGTCACCCTGTAATATTAAATAGTGAAAATTTAACAGTCTGAGGCTTTCTTTTACAAACTTTGTTGCAAAATCCTTCCAATCGATTGCATACAATGCAGGTATGAAAAGTTCACAAAAGCGTTCGTCAGGACTCATATTCATACAAGCGTGTATAGATTGGTTTATCAGATCGTCTTTACAGCCCAAGCAATCTATAATTAGGGCAATGTTTTTCACAACGCTATCCTTTAAGCACTTGCACAGAGATATTGAAACGTCTAACACCCCCTCAGGATTATCGGGGTCTCCGTCGTAAGGCTTCCAGCACTCATCAGGATAGTTCTTTTCAAGTTCTATTTTCACATAGTAGCACAGTGAGTATGTCAAAAGGGATCGGTTCATTATGTCTGAAAGGTCGTCATAGCGTCCACACATTCTAAGATATTGGTCCGTGTTCAGGCTTACACAATTAGGCAGGAACTGTAGAGAGCGGTCTCTTTTTTGAAATACGCGCTGCAAAACCAAGTCCACTTTTTCACCCACACACACTTTAGAGAGACAGACGTCTTTCTCTATGACTTTAACATCAGAGGGTTCAGCAAATGAGTAAAACTTGCACACCTTTCTTGTAAGAAGATACCAAATTTTAGGATGCACCATCCTTTGTTGGCTGTAAGGCACCCTGCTCATCCTCAGCAAATCTACGGATGTGAAGAGCCTATGAAATTGTTCACTAGCAGGAAAAGATGTTCACCGATATGAAACATGTAATCGGGAAGAGATTTCATCGTTATTTTAGGATCTTCCTCGGGAACAATGGGTTGAACCATTTGATTGTTTGAAGCAACTCTCTTGCACACTTCAGGCTGATTCTTAAAACGTTTCATTCTCAGGTAAGAAATTTGTAAAGTCAGTAGATCAGTCAAAAGAGCGAGTGAGGTACGTTGTTCTCCAAAACGAATGCAGAGTCAAAAGTCATCGTCCAAAGCTGTAAAATCCGCAAATAAAAATCGATACCCTTAGACATCCAATGAAAAAATCCCAAGCAGGACTTTTACAACTCCACATCAATCTCCGTAGCAAAAAGGGAGGAGCTTGCATTGTTCAAAACGCTGACGTATCCTTGGACAAGATCTAACATGCATTCTTTTCACTCAAAATCGTTGCCACTCTTTTCAAACTAAACTTTGACGTCCTCTTGGACAAGCATGCATTCTTATCACTCACATCGTTGCCACTTCTTTAACACTAAACTTTGAAACCATCACGAAAAAAGAATAAAAATAAGCAGTACACCAAACACCTGAACTCCTGCACGGGGAAAAAAAAGGAAAACAACTAAACTCCACTTCCGATACGTCACTTCCGGTCACAGGGTATGACGTCATTCAGTTTTGCATGTTGCCATTCCCTGAAAAGTAAAAACAACTCAACTCCCAGCAGGAGGAAAATAACTCAACCCAACTCCTACACGGTAAAAAGGAAAACAACTAAACTCCACTTCCGGTACGTCACTTCCGGTCATGATGACACGCCCACTCCCGATCACGTGGTATGACGTCACTTCCGATGACGTCATCGCGACACGCCCACTTCCGGTCACGTGGTGTGACGTCACTTCCGGCGCTATACCGCCCCATATACTACTGGCGATAATAACCATCGCCAGTAATGGTGATAACTTTAGATTATGGTAACCCGACGTAGTCCTATCCAAATAGTCATTTGGATACGAAAATTTCAGACGGCAATTAGGCAGGCCATGGGCTGACACCTGTTTCTGTGTGTTACTGATTTCGTTGCTGTTGGCAATTCTGTGTGTGAATTTTCTTTACAAGTAGTAGACGTTAAACTACATTTCTCTATGATATATATCTTTTTCGTCAGAGCTTTCTTTCATATGATTTTGTATGCCTACTTAGAGGAAAATTATCATTTTGCAATTTTCCTTTGCTATTTTTTGAAGGTGAAGGAAATAAAAGTCGCATTCCAAACTTCAGCAATAATTTGATCATATCTAGCATTGTAACTGGCATGAATTTAAAAGATGTCTTTAAATTTCCATAGAAACTTTTATGAATTCTATCAAAATCAGCAATTTTTCATTTTTTGCAACTAATTTTTAGATTAAACTAGCTGAATTAGAAATGTGGGTGAATTAAAATTAGGGTGGAAATGGTTAAATGTTGCTTGAAAAGTGAATTAGAATAAAATCGCTATTATTCTAATTCACTTTTTCTCTAAGGACATTTTAAAATAAGTTACACGCCTTACCTAAAAAGCTTATGAAACAGAATTCTACAAATCATTATGTATTCAATAAATTATTTAAGGAAAGTGGGTCGAAATATACACCAACTTTCCTTGAAAATCATCCTTGAACTCCTGAAAACCTTTCCTTGAATTTCCTTGCAAAAAATAAATATTTTAAAATATTCTCTCTTCATCAATAAAATATCTATAATTTATTTAAATCATGGGAAGAACTAAAAAGTCAGTTCAAACATAAATATTGTAATTTAATTTGTTTCAGAAAAAATTGTTTTTCGATCAACACTGGTAAAGCAACCATCGCTGCCTAAAGCAATCAATCTATGCTCAATGTTATTTCTATTGCGATTTCGAATAGTTTTTAGCCCCCCAGGGCCAATAGAACGGGGGTTAAGAGTTAGCCTATGCTGACCGCAGTGTTCTAAAGTATAAGTGTACCAAATTTGGTGTGGATGGGTCAAACGGTGTAGATTTGTATAGAAAATATGCATATATACACACACATCCTATTTTATATATATAGATATGTTTGAAATTGTTATTTCCAAAATGATAAAAAAGGAACAATTTTCAGATTAAAAAAATATAAAGTATTGTCCACGTTAAGTATGTAGTTTTTGATAAACATATCTTCAGACATGCAATATTAAGCGATTTCACAATTGCTCTTCAAAGTTGCAAGTCCTTAAACTTATTTAATCATGGAACAGATTTTCAAACAAACTCTTTTTGTAGCAAAATAACATTTCAAAGCCAGCCTGTTGTATTTTAAAAATCAAGAATTAAAGTTACTCTCCCATGGTGAAGAGAAAGTGTTCTACTTCAAAAATATATTCGTTAGAAACTAATTTGATTGACTATTATTTTGAAGGTGTTTCGCGTTAATTTTTACGTAAACTATCTGACATTCCATTCGAGTAAACATACCAAGTTACGAAACACATTTCTAAACCACTAGCGCAGTCATATTTAGCTTTACAGATAAACCCTCACATCTTTCGTTTCATGAAATCATAGATGTGAAATACAAGAAAACTGAGTATTGCTATTGATAGTAGTTAACCAACATATCGACTAGTAGTCACGTGACTGCTCTGTCTAAAATTGACTTGGTTGGCAGACTTGGCACCTTATCGCCTTGTTTGGCGAGAAACATCGCATGACAGGGAAGATGTGTGAATGCGCATTTCTATAGACTAGCGACAAAAATGGGGAAATTCCCAAAGTCGACCACTAAGTCGGGTGGACCAATCATAGAGGAGATATAAAAGTTGCGTGAGCTATGGTAATCTTTTATGTGCCCATAATCATGCGACCGAAACTAGTAACACCCTTCGACACTCCTCTCCCATGTGCATATAATTTGTTCATCTTTTATTCCACAGCAAATACATTGAAAGTGAAAGCAGAAAATTATTCTTTCTGCTGTGGCATTTGGTCGTAAATCTAAATGTATTAAAGGTGAAAACATTACGTTTCACAGCTGAGTGATTTCATTTATTTAAAAAGTTATTTCTTTAAAATATAATAAAGCGTCTTAATGCTTGCTGGTATAAAAGATTTCCTGACTTTGGAGTTAATATACTTGCGAACATTTCCTTTGAATAATAAAACATTCCCCGCTTTATAATCAATGCATATCCGAAAAAATGTTTAAAATAAAATAATTTATTCGGGTAGAGTGTTTACTTTTTTCAACTGTGTGTCTATAAAGACTTAAAATAATAAATATAATCAATCGAACTTTTGGCGATGATTTATTACGTCAACTCGGATCATTATTTTGTCTAGCATATAGTACGACAAAACCTTATCAATATAAATAAAAATGGAGTGTTTGTACATTGAATATTTCGATCCATTTCAAGTTTTCTATCAGTTTTGGGCTCATCTGATTCAAAATCCGTCTCTTGCGCGTTTGGTGTCTGTCTGTATGTGTGTGCCCGTACTACGTCCAAACTGTTGTATATGTTTTCATGAAAAGGCATACTGTGAGTACTTGCATTCATTTAGTGACTGAACTTGGTTGCGTAGGTCTGTCTGTCCGTCTTATGTTCTATTTTGTGTCTGTACAAGTATTACATCAGATTTATTCAATATATTTTAATTCAATGTTCTCTATTTGATACATCATATTTTAATTTAGTGAACGCATTATTTAAAATTTCTTTGCTTACATATTTAGGCAAGTTTCATGTTAAAACATCCGATTAACTATACTTAAATCAACCATAATTTGGTAGCTTTGGAATAGCTGGAAGCAGGGACGTAACTAGGCTAGTTTTCACCCGGGGCAAGAACTCGCCTTGGCGCACCCCCCCCCCACCGATCAACCAAACCAAAACCCTCCCCGACAACACCTGATATCGCCACCACACATTAATTCCACTATTCCAATCTTTTTATTCAACTTAGATGGTAAATGCTTGATTTCAAAGATAAATAGATTAATTTGCAGTAATTTCATTTTTTAGTACAAGATAAAATACCAAATTAATTTTAATATTTCATTGACAAATAATCTGAGAGTAGCATGTTTAGTATATTCTTTCACTTATAATCGCTGCAAATGAAATGAAAAGGTTTATCAAATGATATCGGAATATTTGTACGGTAAGAATAGCATTAGTCACTCTAATGATGCTATGGATGGGCGTTTTCTCTCGTCTCGTGGACCAATCAAATGAATGTTCTTTGACCGGCAGAATGAACCTGGCAGACGAAAGTAGTCTAAGGGTCACGTTAATGCGTGTTTTGGTCTCAATCCTGGGCACATAACAAGGTTTACCATTACTGAATCTATATTTTTCTATGCATGCGTCAAGAGGATTCATAAGGGGATCATTGAGATCTATCAAAATTGAAATTTATGTATATTCAACCCGTCGATTCCTGGGTTTCCGGTAGGTAGGTTGTCGCATCAAAACAAATGAAGGTAAAGAAAAGCTTTCTTACCTTGCACTTCCTGTATCCCAATACTTCCAAGAGTCCCGGGTGCAGGATATTCCGTTTCCGGCAGAAATCGTGTTCAAAACAACACGTCGACGAAAATTTAATTATATTTTTTTAGCATTAAATACAGCTGTTAAGATCACATTTAAGGAGATATTCATCAAGCTATTGGAATCTTTCCTTTCGAGAGTGACATCGGACCGTCGCTAATAACCCGTTGTGTTGCTCTAGTGCAATGTAAATTCAATGACCCACCTGTCTCATCAAGATATACGCAACTATCGGAAACAGGATGAAGTCTTCGCGAACTGTTTGAAAAGTTGATGATGATGATGCTTTTCCCCTGGGAGAAAGCAGATTTTGAGGTTTTGGCTGCTTTGCCTTGTGCCTCGAGAAAAATAAAATAATCCCGAATGGAATAGAATTAGAAACGAGGATTAGAGCTTAAAAATAAGCATATGGTATTACAGATAGTCAACGAAAAAGTGGAGTAGATTTCTTTCAAAGAATGTGGAATCTTCAAAGCGGAGAGTGTACTTAGCAGCTTGTTTCGACCTTTAAAGAAAGTTGTACAGTGGAATAGGATGTGATTTAAATCTTCGTAGGTGCGACATCGGAGGCAATTAGGGGTGTCTGAAAGTTTGATTTTATTTTTAATTGAATTTACCATCAGGATATTTGCCCGAAAATTCTGAAAGAGGGTCTCATAATTTCTATTTAAAATAATATTTTCATACCATAAACTTTTAGGGTTAACATGAGGAAAATGATCGTTTCTATGGTATCTTTTCCACTGATTATAAATCTCATTATTGTATTCAGTTTTATGGTATTTTATAATGTCCTCAGCTGAGACACCTTCAGCGACGTTAAAAAGTTCAGCCATTCAAGCTGCCTGATCAGCCTTTTCATTTATGAGTACTCTTTTATATCCAGGGGTCCACACTAACATGATATTATTGTATTGGCTTTTTTTGCTTAATATTTTGTGAATTTGCAAAATGATACAGCTTGAATGTTTACTTACATTTTCCAAACTAGATAAAACACTGTAACTATCGCTTAATAAAATCAAGTCTTGGTACTTTTGGACCCAGTCTTGGATTGCCTTAAAAATTGCCATAGCTTCTATTGTAAAAATTGAATTGAAAGCATTCACTGAGTAGCTTCTTTCTACAAAAAGTTTGGGAATTACGATTCCAAATGAACTGGTAGTGCTAGTTTTTGAGCCGTCCGTCCCTATGATGATATGATTCGGAAAAGTTTGTAGAAAATCTTCAAAGTAGGCTTGAATTGCACTATGGGGTAGATTCTTATTTTGAAATGGGAAATTCTGGAGATGTATTTTAGAATTAAAATCAGAAGTAGGAGGGCACCAAGGGATAATATCCCTTTTAGTAATGCACATATCATCGAAATAATTGATAATATTTGCCGAGATAGGTTTGTTCTTGTTTATCCATGGAGCATATATGATAGAAGGGGGATTGTAAATAAGGTCGTATATCGGAGACCACTCTCTCAGGTAAACATTTTTTATGTAAAAAATTACATTTAAGAGTTTATGTCTGCTGTAAAGATGAGGCTTGAGTCTCAGCATGCAAGATCTCAATAGGAGTATATTTAGGTAGGCCAATAGCAATTCTTAGCATGGAGTTGAAGATTGGATTGATTTTCTTGTAATGTGAATCTGCAGCTGTACTTAAGGAGCTCCGAAATCAAATTGGCTGCGGATAGTAGAATTACCTATTTGTTTAAGGTGTTTGGTACTTGCACCCCACCTCTTTGAAGCTATGAATTTAAAGGCGTTTAAAGCACGCTTAGCTTTGGCTTGTAGATATTTGAAATGTTGATTCCAAGTCAAATTCTTATCGAAGTTGAGACCCAGGATTTTGATTTTATTTACTTCTGGAATAGGAGTATTGTTAATTTTTATGTTGCATTTATGAGAAGTTTTTTTCCGAGAAAAATTGGTAATATTGCATTTGTTCAAACTGATTGTTAATTTCCAGCGGCTACACCAGTTATTGATGATTTTAATTGTAGTTTGAATAGCTTCTGTGGATTCGGTTAAAGTTTGATTTTCACTGTAAATAAAAATGTCATCAGCATATACTAAACATTTGACTTGTGAAGGGATATAAATCATTAAGAAAGATGAGAAAAAGAAAAGGGCTGAGTATGCATCCTTGGGGTAAACCTCGAGAGCTCTGTTTTGTTTCTGATATAGTATTGGCGGCACCTCACCTGGCATGTTCTTTGGTTAATAAAATTGAAAATCCATAAAGCCATTTTTCCTGCGATTCCTTTTTTAATTATTTGTACATGAGTCCATCTCTCCAAACCGAATAATAAGCTCCCTTTAGGTCTATGGAGGCGAAAACTATATTATTTTTCCTTTTCCTAGCTATTAGCATGTCATTGTGGATATGAGTTCAGAGTGTAATGCAGCTTCTGTTTTGTAGAAAACCATGGTTATTTTTATTAATGCATTTCCTATTATAGTAGATGTCTTCCATAAGTCTATTAAGAATCATGCGCTCTAAAATTTTAGCAAAGGTGAAGGTTAAGGAAACAGGCCTATATGAGGTTATGTCCAGAGGATTTTTATGTGGCTTTAAGATAGGGATGATAAGAGAGTGGGTCAAAGAGAGTGGGATAGAGCCGGTGTCAAAGCTGTAATTAAGAATTTTAAAAATGCTCTTCTGGATACTTTCAGGTGATTTTTTGATCATAGTAATCGTAACTATCTTTCCCTGGGGTCGATTTCCTAATTTGAGAAATAGCTTTGGAAAATTCATTCTAAGTAAATTCCTTATTCAGCGCATTCTTTTTGTTATCCACGAAACTCAGGGGAAGGAAGTCGAGATTCTCATCTGAAGTGTAGTGCTTGTTAAAAAGGTTGGCTTGCTCCCCGGGGGAGTGGATCTTTACGTTGTTGAAATGAATGATATAAGCATCCTTTTGTTGGTTGGCTGGATCTTTTAGTCTTTGTAGGATTTTGTATATATTTGTCTTTAGCTACTGTTTTGCAGGTTGTATACCAAAACTCTTTTTTAAGTTTCTGAATCAATTCTTTTAACTTTTTTATATTGACCCAGTCAGTTGTACTTATATTTCTTTTAGTTCTAATCAGATATTGTCTACTTTTGGCTCTTAATTGACTATTTAGAATTCCACCAAGGGGCCCTGGGTGGCGGAAGTTCTTTTTTAGATTGGGAACTCTCTATGGCCTTCTGGAAAGTATCGTTGAAAAAACATGGATCACTTACATAGATTAGTAAGGTTATCATTTAAAAATTTGCTGAAGATGTTCCAATTAAACTGTATAGTAGAACTACGTTTATTGTTCGTCGGTGTATTATAGGATAATTTTATGGGGAGATGATCACTTCCGAAGTTGTCTTGATGCACCTGCCAAGAGGTTATTTTGAGGTGCAGTTGTTGGATACCAAGGTGAGATCAATAGCAGACATGATTCCTTCATTGCTGATATGAGTTCCACTTTGGTGGTTGAGTAAAATTAGGTTCTGGTTTTGATCCATTTTATTAAATTTCTTCCGCTGGTGTTATCCTTGAAACCCCAATTACTGTGTGTTGCGTTGAAGTCTCCAGCTAGAATATAAAGGTTATTCGGATCCAATCTGAGGTCGTTGAGCATTCTTTCATCTCTAACTCCTTTAGGACTATAAATATTGATGATGTGTATGGCTGTGTTATAGTGAATTTTTACTTCTTGGAATTCGAAAAATTGATTCTTTCTTTCTTTGATGAGTTGAGCACTGATGTTGCTATTGACGGCTATTAATAAACCTCCTCCTCTGAAAGGACAGGGTCGATCAAAACGAAAAATGTTTTTTTTTTAAGAGTAAATCGATTATTCGGTTTTAAAAAAGTTTCTTCTAAAATTAAGATGTCAGCCTGGTTAAAATATTTTTTATACTTTAAGTCAAAGCGGCGCGCTCTGGCGCCTTGGCAGTTCCATTGCATGAGGTTGATTCCAAACACGGTAAAAAAAAGGAAAAAAAATTCAAAGAACCAGGCAGCGGGAAGACCTATTCATATTCCATTTTGCCATTTATGAGAGATTGCTCTAGTGGAGATTGTGAATGTGTAGTTTTTGTCAGTTTTTTTTTTTGGTTATGAGTATTTTTAGAATCTTCGCTTATACGTTTTATTGTGGTAATTTTTATTATCTACTCTATTTTTCCTATTTTGTATTAGATTTTTTTATTTGCCATTCTAGCCAGTTTGTCTTTTTGTGATTCCTCTTCTCGATTTTGAGTGGTTTGTCCTTTATTCTCTTCCTGTATCATCATTTCATTTTCACCTGTAGTACTATTTTCTTGAGTTTCATAAATTACATTTTCTTTTGGTATTATATTGTTTTCAATCATTTGTGTTAATATATACGTTTGATTTCTTTGAATTTGTTCGATTATAGTTAGTATTGGTTTTAACGTTTCAAGTATTATTTCTTTTATTTCGCTATTTTTTATTACTTCCCTTTCTTCTCTGTGTTGATCTTTTTCTGTTGAGTAATCACCATGGCGTATGAGGTTGCGAGTGTACTTTTAGCTTCTATGTAGGATATTAAGTTTTCGTTTTTATATTTCAATATTTCTATTTCTTCCTTTTTCTTTTCATAATTTTCATCATCTGCTGTGTGTGATTTTTTACAGTTTCTGCAACATTTTTTTCTTGATTTGGGCACATTATTTCTAGATGGTCTTCTGAGCAGATTTTACAGTTTTGGTTGGATCTACATCCTTTCATGCCATGTCCAAATAGCCAGCAGTTTTTGCATTGTCTTGGTTTTTCTATGTATAGTTTCAGTTGGTGCATCATCATCCCAATGTGCACTTTATCTCCAATTTTTTTCCGTGGGGTAGGGGTGTCGAATTTTATAGTTTTTAACGGGATTTTTATTTGATTGACATTTTTTTCGAATCTGATTATATTTGCGACTTTAATTCCTTGTTCTAAATCCTCAATTATATCTTCTAGTGTTATTTCTATTTCTATTCCATTTATAACGTATTGCGTTATTAAATTGTCCTTCGTTAATTTGGTATCAACTATAGTATTCAAAATATTTTTGATTTTGGAAGCTTCGTGGGCGGCGACCTTACCTTCTACTGTGATGATAATGTTGTTTCGAGTTCGTCGGCATACTATGATGTTCTTGGGTATAGAAAAATGTTTATATATGTCTTTTTTAATTGTATATGGGTTTTTATTAAGTATAGGTTGTATTGGGCGAATGATGAAAGTGAAGTTATTATTCCCCTCATCACTACAATAATTAATAAGGTCCATGTCTTGCAAAAGTCCAGGTGCAAGAGTCGCCCCCGCCGGGGACGATGCAAAGTCATCACTCATTAACAGGGGTTAACCTCTGTTCGCTCAAAATGTCAATCAGCCGATAAGAGAAAATCTATATATTAATACGTGAAGAAAAAACTTTGTACCCCTTTTTAAGCACATTGCGAGCACGGAGGAGTATGAGATTTGGCATAATTAAAGTTCATATGGAGAAGGAGTGCATAAAGATAAAATTAATGTATAATATGCGTTATAAATATATTAAATTAAACGAAATAAAACATTCATTGTTTACGTTCATATACTGTAATCTATATATTAATACGTGAAGAAAAAACTTTGTACCCCTTTTTAAGCACATTGTGCGAACGGAAGAGTATGAGATTTGGCATAATTTGCCACCACATAAGTTAGTATTGAAAGTTTATTGCATCGTTTTGCTGATCAGAAACTTAAATACAAAGGAAGCATTAGTCAATGGAACAAGAATGCGCAACAAATTTATGCATCGTAATACTATTGATTGCGAAGTTTTAACTGGAACCGCACGTAATAAGAGAATTTTGATTCCACGTATGAATTTAACATATTCCGGAACTATTTTACCATTTAACTTTCAAAGAACTCAATTTCTAATTATACTTGCATTTGCGATGACAATAAATAAGTCTCAACGACAAACATTCGAAAAAATTGGAATTTTATTGAGGCAGCCAGTTTTTACACATGGTCAATTGTACGTCGCAGCAAGTAGTGTTCTATCAATCGATGGTTTGAGATTTTATATTTCAGAATATAACGGTCAAGGGCATTTAGCAAACGATGAAAGAGTTTTTACAAAAAACATCATCTACACAGAAGTTTTGAATCATTAAATTCATTGTCGAACTATTTCAAGTTCAATGGACAACATTTATTTTTTTAACCACCCGGTTTTTTTGTTTCAATAAAAATATATAAAAAAATACGAAGCACGCATTCCTTATTTCATTTTTCCTTTTTTTGGATTTATTTTTTATTTAAATTTTATATAATTTGAAAAAGATAGGCAATTTAACTGTGTAGCCATGGCGAAACCTGTGGCCAGTATAGCAATAAAAAAAAACCAAGAAAATGTCAAACAACGCGTTATTGTTTTTTAGATATGGCTTAACCAAGCTATACCGCATTTTTCCTATGACGTATTTGTACATGCTCGCAGCTTACGTAGTAGAACAAAATTCAAAAAAATTATATGCAATGAATATAGAGGTATACTCTTTGACAAAAGAACTTTATTAACGTTCAAACTTAAAAATTAAATGAATTATGGTCGAATTTCGACCACTAGTACTACTTACCCCAAATAGCAGAAACAAAAGTAAAGCCCTAGTCAAAATTTCACTAGGGAAATAATATCAATAAGACTAAAGAAACGAAGCAGCCAGAAACCTTCAATTTCCACAAACTCGAAAAATTCGAAATTCAATCTGAAATTGCCGCCATTCCTTCTCATGGGTATATAAAAAAAACTTAGTTTGAAAAGTTTTGGTTCGCATTTCTTTCAAAAAGTTCTGTTATAATTAGAGGCTCGACTACAGTGAGGGTATTTGCTACAAATCCCGAAGTGTCGGGTAGTTGAATTTGTCACACTGGTGCAACACAATGCAATCCGGAAGCTTCGAGGACACCACGTCATTTCGAACCACGGTTAGATGACAAGGTCAATACCTGAGCTGGCAGCCCAAACTCCCACACCACGCCAACGTGAGTACATTTGAGGCCAATACAGATTTAACGTGAACCAGCCTCCTACGTATCCGTCGGATTATGGTTGGATTGAATTTTGAACTCGCAATCCTGTTGCTAACAGGGGCCGTCGTAGCTCAGTGGGTACAGAGACGTAACTAGGGGGGGGGGGGGCAGACGGGGCATGTGCCCCGGGCGCCGGATTTGGGGGGGGGGCTAAATTGGCCGAGTATTTTTTTTACTTTAGATATTTACGTATGATAAAAAATGAAGAGGACTTATTAGTAGACTACAAAAACCAAAAACTATAAAAGAAGCTAAATGCAGAATGTGTGAAGAAATAGCAGGAAAGCTTAACCTAGATCCTCATTTTAAAGAAGTACGGAGTACGAAGAAGCGGATGTTTGATGAGAAGAGCGAAGTTGAAAGCTATGAATTCTCAGAAAAAAAAGTTCAGATTATTGATTATACAAATAATAGATCGGATTCTGAATGAATTTAGGCAAAGGTTTCAAGTCATTCAAAACATGAATAGTTTATTCGGTTTCCCCAACGGAGCTTGGTTTGAAACAATGAATGGAGAAGAATTAAAGAACCAGGCACTTGAGTTAGCTACCACATATAAAGACTTAGACAGGGACTAGCTGGCGATAGAAGTGGAGAGTTTTAAGTATCATGCCTTGGATTTAAGCCCTAATATGAAAACGGCTACACCATCAGGTCTTCTGACGTTAATATACAAGAACGAACTTGAAGACGCGTCCACCAACGTAACGACAGCGTTGAGAATTTTCCTCACAATACCAGTCTTAATCGCCTCAAGTGAAAGGAGTTTCAGCAAACTAAAGATCATAAAACATTACCTCAGAAACTTAACAGGACACACACACGCAGTGACTAACCAACCTAAGCATCATATCAATAGAGCACAAGTTAACTTCAAAGCTATCTTTTGAGGACATTGTAAAAATGTTTGCAGCCGAAAAAGCCCGTAAAGTTAAGTTTTAGTTCAAGCTTTCTGTGTTTAGATTAATTTTTTTCGCATTTTGTCAACAGAATAAGAGATTGTGTAAAATGTCTAAGTATAATACTCAAGATAATAACTTGAGTAAAATCTGTTATTCCTAATTCTTGTTTTAGTTTTCCAAAATACTTGAATGGTTTTCAGTCGACGTTTCGATAATGCTCTTTTTAAAAGTCCATGGGTGAGACATCTGGAGATTTAGCAGGAATATCAGTTAAGGGTATTGACTTGATACCAGTTTCTTGTTCCATTTTTTCCAAGAATTTAATAGTGGATTTAGATGTTTGGCTGCTTCCGTTATCCTGATGCAGTTCTATTGATTGTTGGCACTGTGGGTAAAGATATGGTATTTATTTTTTGAATATTGGGGATAAAATAGGGTCTTGATAATATGTGGGAGTTGATTTTCACATTTTTTCCCCTCTTTTTACTTTTAATTTTCCATTAGATGCAAAACCGGCAACAATCATAAATCTCTTAGAGGAAGTTCTCACGTTAAAGTTACCAAGTTGAACCACGTTTTAAGATTTCCTCCTCTTTTTTAATAATAAATTGTCCTTTTTTATTGCAATCATTTAAATACACCAATTCCTCGTCTATTGTCACATTTTTCCATCTTTCTCCAGCTAAATGCTTCTCATAAAGAATTCTGCAGCGAGTTCTGCGTTCTGCAATATGTCGTGGAGATAGACGATGAACATTGTATTTTTTTTGGCCTTTTTAAGATTCAAATCACTGTTAATTATTTTATTTTCAGTTGAAACTGAACATTTTTATGTCTTTGCAATAGTCCTTTGACTTGGCGGATCCTCTTTTAAAATTAAAGATTTTACCTTACAAATATTCTCAGAAATTATTTTCTTTTTTGGATACGTATTTGGATGTATTTTTCCACTTTTACGTTTTTTCCTTTCTCATTAATAATATTACTTATCGTACCTTTAGATATCGAAAACCATTACAGTGTTTTTGAATAATTGAATAAGCATAATTCTCTTCGGAAAGAGCGGAAACATAAGTGTTGAAAATATTGTATAAGCTATAAATTATGGTAAAGATATAAACAACGCTTAAAGATAGGTGCCGTAGTTCTGCTTTCAAACGATTTGTTTATTATGCGGTTGAAGATAGGCGCCATAACTTCTTTTTCCGCCGTATACGATTGCTTGCGTAATCATTACTAGAACTTGAATAAGATCTCAGAACGCAGTGTAAAATGCGTAGAGCTTGACTGCTCATTTTTGTATATGTTACCGTTAAAGTATGAAATCCGTTATTTCATAGAATACCTAGTTATTCCATGGAATAACTGATCGTGTCCGTTAAAGTGTAAAACTCTCTTGTATTTCATGGTTTAACTAGTTATTTCATAGAATAACGATCTGCAGCCCGTTAAAGTGTAAAATAATCTATATCATATATCGAAAACCGGAGGAATCGAAGAAGTCCGGTCGGTTGCTAGAGCTCAAAGTTTAGGTACTGGTCAGGGATTTAAAAAATGTTCGTGTAAAACCCAGTGTGTCAACAAAAAATGTTTTTGTTTTAGAAATAATGTTCTTTGTAATTCCAAGTGTCATTTTAGTAATCCTTGTTGTAACAAATGATTTTATGGTACGTTTCCATAAATACCATTTATACGCTGCATACATTAGATAAATTGCTTCTTTTTCATTTTAATTGTCTATCATTAGTTTAATTTCATTTTAGATAAATTGTTTATTTTACACTTTAACTGTCTCTCATTAGTTATTTCATAGAATAACTAGTTAAAGTGTCAAATTAATAACATATTACACACTTTAACGGACACGATCAGTTATTCCATGGAATAACTAGGTATTGTATGAAATAACTGCATTATATACTTTAACGGTAACATATATACTATTTAGAACACTCCCATCGAAACGGAAACACAGCCTATCATCCATTGCTTATTTAAAAGCGCCATTTTGAAAGTAAACAAAACTCTTGAGTTAGACGATAAATTATACTTTAACTAGTATTTAACTGCTGCGAAAATAAAACTATTTCGTAGCATACAATTCTTTTACAACTCATCAAAATCGTTCAAAAAATGTCCGAACAGTCTCTGTATTTATAATAATTAAATATCCTGTTATAAAGCAACAATCTGTTGATTTTGATGCAGCCCACACATATCCCGATATCATTTGATAAAACCTTTTCATTTCATTAGCAGCGATTATAAGTGTGAAAGAATATACTAAACATGCTACTCTTAGATTATTTGTCAATGACATATCTTAGAATTAATTAGGTATTTTTTTATCTTGTACTAAAAATGAAATTACTGCAAATTAATCTATTTACCTTTGAAATCAAGCATTTACCATCTAAGTTGAATAAAAAATTTTTAGACAAGTGGAATTATTGTGTGGTGGGGCGATATCAGGTGTTGTCGGGGAGGGTTTTGGTTTGGTTGGTCGGTGGGGGGGGGGGGCGCCATGGCGAGTTCTTGCCCCGGGTGGAAACTAGCCTAGTTACGTCTCTGAGTGGGTATGTTCACTACTACAACCTTCGAGTTGTAGGCGGCGTAGGTTTGATTCCTGTTAGGTGCATTCCTCCCTTGGTGTATTTCTTGTGTCAGTAAAACTTTCATTTGTGTGTATGTCGGAATGTCTAGGCGCCAACCTGCCCACGTTCCAAAAAGCGCGGGAAACATTTTCCAAAGACCAATCGGAACACTTCCCGCCAGAAGGCGCGAACCCCGCAGACTGACTCCGAGCGATTTGATGTTAAGACGTGGCTTTGCACGGACGTGCCACCAGGATGTTAATCCCACTATGATTTGACGTTTAATCTGATGGATCAGATTTACTGTACGGTCACCCTTGGCGCGATTTTTTCCACATTGGCGATAAATTTTTTATATGGCAACCCCTATCCGACCCGACAAGGAATTGCAGCAACCCTATTGGACCTTGGAAAAGGTTGGTTTTTCGGAAGGAAAGAGCGCTTCTTTTTTTTTTTTAACGAACGCATTTTTTTAACAAAATATGGATGTTTTGCGTTCTATGATTGGTTACCGTTTTAAAATTTGAATTCTTTTTGTGTTAGGCCCCGTTCACATGGACTTTTTCGAACGCGCGTTAGATAAGAATTTTCGAGCGTTGTCATGTGAACAGCACTTGGGCGCTTTTCAAGGTCAGTTTCCGTTATGCATTAAAATGTTTTTTTATTCCCTTAATCCAACTTTCTATCTTTTGAATGGTTAAAGATAGAGTCAAAATTTCAACGGATTTCAAATCAGCGTAAAATTTTACGTTAAATCGATACCAAAATCATGATTTTCTTTGAAAAAATTATTTTTTTGTCAATAGTCGCAACTAATCTTTTTTCAGATATTCCTTTTATACTAAGCGTAAGCGGAAGTATTGCCTTGTTTTTAAAGGGAATGTCACTTTAATACGATATTTTGTTGCCCCTTATCAACTGTTTTAATTTTACAGCCATTAAAAGTAGGATGAAAATCTTTCTTTCCCAACTTAAAAAATTGATTTCTCTGTATTCACAAGAGCCTGTATTTGGTTAACTTAGAAATGTATAATGAGCAATAAAATGCCAAAAATAATCTAAAAAATAGTCAAAACGACGTAAAAATTTGATATTCTTTCGATTTGTAAAACATCCGTTCTCTAATTGCCTGTGAATAAAGTGTTTTTGAACTTCAACCTTTATACATAAATAAATGCAATATAATTGACTTGCTGATCAGAAGTGACAACCTAAACAGGTAAATCTTTCGTAACGTATAGTATACGATGCCAATGCCATCAACCTCGGTTGTAAATTTTTGAACGTTAACTTTTCGTACGTTTTTCAAAATTTTTCGAATGACGGGATATTTTGGACCTAGGAACCGGTAAGAGCCAGCGGATCACAGAGAATCAGTGCTTTATGTAGTTCAAATTGTGGCATTATTAAACATTTTCATTAACTCTAAAATCTTAAATATTCGTTTTTTACTGTCAAGACTAGAGGAAGAAACCCTATAACCTTCACTCTCCAGTGTCTATGATTCACCCACCAATAAAAATAGTAGGATTTGTTTTGTGTTAAGGGGTGATCACGGATTTTTTGGGCTCAAGAAGCTAGCAGATGAGTCATTTGTAATGCGTTTTATCGTAAAAGCGAAACTGCGTATGAAAAATTGGAATATTTCTGTAAAACTTTGATTAAAACGAAACTAACTGGAAAATGACCAATTTCCTTAAAATTTTAAAATTGACAGTGTAAAGTAAAAATATATCCCCAAAAAACTTTATTTCTAGAACCAGGGAATTGGAAACGGAATTTCTGTTCATATGGCATTGTCTACGAAGTACTATCAAAAGATGACACGCAAACAAAATCCGGCACTGGTGATAACCTTTCTTTTTTATGCTATTTTTGCAGGTTTTATCGTGTTTCCTACGATCTATAGCTAATTTTTATTTAATTTTCCTTCAAATAAATCTCTATACTTCTTTAAAACCTATCTCTAAACATTTTAATGTATCAGCACAAATAACGCATATATAACAATAATTAGTTTTTTAATTTTTAAACATAATTTTCCCTGAGTTCCAACTATCCGAAACGAATACTAACCCTCCAACCTACCCTCTTTCAGGGGTTTTGAAGCACAAATGGAACCACGAATGGAATAATGACTGGGAAATATTTTAACTAAAATTTGATTAAACCCCACGACGAAACGAGAAAATTTTGTTAAAACTAAAAAAATCTCAAAGAAAAACCAAAAAGCAGTATATATCGAAAATCAGGATATTGCTAATAGAATTTGCGTCTACACGTATATATAATATAAAAATTTTGATTAAAGTAGTAATAACACTAACTGCAAGATTAAAATATAAATTCTATGAAAAATAAGCTCACAGTAAATTAAGTTGATTTTCAAAAGTGATATCGAGTTCAATGTAACACGAGGATGTGAAAAATGAATGAAAATTGAAACTTATCTTACGCATTTCACCCGTTGAGGAAAAATAAAAAAAAAATAACTAAAGTTTAGCTCTTTTAAGCTGAATATTTTATGTAATATTTATTTTAAAGACGTTTGCCGCACATGAAAACTAGAACGGACAGTTGTCGGTATACGTTATTCTCAGAAATAAAATTACCCACTATCCTCTTTAGTTATAAACTATCAAATTTTTGAAAGTTTTGTGTGAAAGCAGGGTAAATTTCTTCAATAAATCGAATACGATTCAATTTTCTCATCCTATTTTTAATGGCCATAAATATAAATCAGTGGATTAAGACAAAATACTCCAATCAAGTTATATCTTTTCTATAAAAACGAGATTAATACTCCCTTTTGTGTTCGTAATGGATATATTCGTCAAATGAGTATCGCGAAAATATTAAAGTTACAGTTGAAAAATTATTTATTTAAAGAAAATCACATTTCAGGTATCGATCTGGTGTAAAATTTTCCGCAGATTTCAAATCCGTTGAAATTTTCACTCTATCTTTAACGATCGCGAAGATAGAAACTTGGACTAGAGGAATAAAAAAGCCCTAACGCCCGTCAAAACGCGTGTCATGTGAACCCTGCAGAAGAAACCTATGCTTCTCAAAACGCCTTCAAATCGCGAGAACGACCGGAGATTGTTGAAGCGCCGAAGCAATCTAGCGCTTGGATTCTCGCGATTTCTGCATGTGAACACTCCAGTAGAATTCTATGTATTTTGGCTACCCGCGTTTTGTTTAGACGTAAAACGCGCGTTGGAAAACGCCTCATGTGAACGGGGCCTTAGACATAAACAAAACGCGGGTACATAGCATTCTACTGGAGTGTTCACATGCAGAAATCGCGAGAATCCAAGCCCTAGATTGCTTCGGCGCTTCAACAATCTCCGGTCGTTCTCGCGATTTGAAGGCGTTTTGAGAAGCATAGGTTTCTTCTACAGCGTTCACATGACACGCGTTTTAACGGGCGTTAGGCTTTTTAATTCCTCTAATCCAAGTTTCTATCTTCGCGATCGTTAAAGATAGAGTGAAAATTTCAACGGATTTGAAATCTGCGGAAAATTTTACACCAGATCGATACCTGAAATGTGATTTTCTTTATAAATAATTTTTCAACTGTAACTTTAATATTTTCGCGATACTCATTTGACGAATATATCCATTACGAACACAAAAGGGAGTATTAATCTCGTTTTTATAGAAAAGATATAACTTGATTGGAGTATTTTGTCTTAATCCACTGATTTATATTTATGGCCATTAAAAATAGGATGAGAAAATTGAATCGTATTCGATTTATTGAAGAAATTTACCCTGCTTTCACACAAAACTTTCAAAAATTTGATAGTTTATAACTAAAGAGGATAGTGGGTAATTTTATTTCTGAGAATAACGTATACCGACAACTGTCCGTTCTAGTTTTCATGTGCGGCAAACGTCTTTAAAATAAATATTACATAAAATATTCAGCTTAAAAGAGCTAAACTTTAGTTATTTTTTTTTATTTTTCCTCAACGGGTGAAATGCGTAAGATAAGTTTCAATTTTCATTCATTTTTCACATCCTCGTGTTACATTGAACTCGATATCACTTTTGAAAATCAACTTAATTTACTGTGAGCTTATTTTTCATAGAATTTATATTTTAATCTTGCAGTTAGTGTTATTACTACTTTAATCAAAATTTTTATATTATATATACGTGTAGACGCAAATTCTATTAGCAATATCCTGATTTTCGATATATACTGCTTTTTGGTTTTTCTTTGAGATTTTTTTAGTTTTAACAAAATTTTCTCGTTTCGTCGTGGGGTTTAATCAAATTTTAGTTAAAATATTTCCCAGTCATTATTCCATTCGTGGTTCCATTTGTGCTACAAAACCCCTGAAAGAGGGTAGGTTGGAGGGTTAATATTCGTTTCGGATAGTTGGAACTCTGGGAAAATTGTGTTTAAAAATTAAAAAACTAATTATTGTTATATGTGTTATTTGTGCTGATACATTAAAATGTTTAGAGATAGGTTTTAAAGAAGTATAGAGATTTATTTGAAGGAAAATTAAATAAAAATTAGCTATAGATCGTAGGAAACACGATAAAACCTGCAAAAATAGCATAAAAAAAGAAAGGTTATCACCAGTGCCGGATTTTGTTTGCGTGTCATCTTTTGATAGTACTTCGTAGACAATGCCATATAAACAGAAATTCCGTTTCCAATTTCCTCGTTCTAGAAATAACGTTTTTTGGGGATATATTTTTACTTTACACTGTCAATTTTAAAATTTTAAGGAAATTCTTTGGTCATTTTCTAATTAGTTTCGTTTTTTATCAAAGTTTTACAGAAATATTCCAATTTTTCTTACGCAGTTTCGCTTTTACGATAAAACGCATTACAAATGACTCATCTGCTAGCTTCTTGAGCCCAAAAAATCCGTGATCACCCCTTAACACAAAACAAATCCTACTTTTTTTGGTGGGCGAATCATCGACACTGGAGAGTGAAGATTATAGGGTTTCTTCCTCTAGTCTTGACAGTAAAAAACGAATACTTTAAGATTTTAGAGTTAATGAAAATGTTTAATAATGCCACAATTTGAACTACATAAAGCACTGCTTCTCCGTGATCCGCTGGCTCTTACCGGTTTCTAGGTCCAAAATATCCCGTCATTCGAAAATTTTTGAAAAACGTACGAAAAGTTAACGTTCAAAAATTTACAACCGAGGTTGATTGCATTGGAATCGTATACTACACGTTACGAAAGATTTACCTGTTTAGGTTGTCATTTCTGGTCAGCAAGTCGATTATATTGCATTTATTTATGTATAAAGGTTGAAGTTCAAAAACACTTTATTCACAGGCAATTAGGGAACGGATGTTTTACAAATCGGAAGAATATCAAATTTTTACGTCGTTTTGAATATTTTTTAGATTATTTTAGGCATTTTATTGCTCATTATACATTTCTAAGTTAACCAAATACAGGCTCTTGTGAATACAGAGAGAAATCAATTTTAGGTTGGGAAAGAAAGATTTTCATCCTACTTTTAATGGCTGTAAAATTAAAACAGTTGATAAGGGGCAACAAAATATCGTATTAAAGTGACATTCCCTTTAAAAACAAGGCAATACTTCCGCTTACGCTTAGTATAAAAGGAATATCTGAAAAAAGATTAGTTGCGACTATTGACAAAAAAATAATTTTTTCAAAGAAAAGCATGATTTTGGTATCGATCTAACGTAAAATTTTACGCTGATTTGAAATCCGTTGAAATTTTGGCTCTATCTTTAACCATTCAAAAGATAGAAAGTTGGATTAAGGGAATAAAAAAACATTTTAATGCATAACGGAAACTGACCTTGAAAAGCGCCCAAGTGCTGTTCACATGGTAACGCTCGAAAATTCTTATAAAACGAGCGTTGCAAAAAGTCCATGTGAACGGGGCCGTAGCTTTTTAGAAGGATTGTAATTGGTTACCGCTTAACCGGGTCGCAACGGAATATATCACCGGGTCGCAATAGAATATATTAGCAAAACCGGAGAGCTTGAAGATGATTGATTTATTATTGCCCTATTCAAAAGGTTGTTCGCGTAGGAAAGTCCGCGTTTTTTTTTAAGAACATCCACAGGATTAATTAGACCGTAAGTTTTATTTATTTTTACTTATTATTGCTTATTTGTGTATTCCTCATTTATTATTGCCCTATACAAAAGGTTGTTCGCATAGGAAAGTCCGCGTTTTTTTTTGAAGAATATCCACAGGATTAATTAGACCGTTATTTTTTTTTTACTTATTTGTGCATTCCTCATTTATTATTGCCCTATACAAAAGGTTGTTCGCGTACGAAAGTCCGCGTTTTTTTAAGAACATCCACAGGATTAATTAGACTGTTATTTCTATTTTTTTTACTTATTATTGCTTATTTGTGCATTCCTCATTTATTATTGCCCTATACAAAAGGTTCGCGTAGGAAAGTCCGCGTTTTTTTAAGAACATCCACAGGATTAATTAGACCGTTATTTTAATTTTTTTTACTTATTATTGCTTATTTGTGCATTCCTCGTTTATTATTGCCCTATACAAAAGGTTGTTCGCGTAGGAAAGTCCGCGGTTTTTTTAAGAACATCCTGGCTTTGGACGCAATCTTGATGGCGACAAAAATTGCTTGGCTACAAACATGTCTCGGATTCTACATCTTTACCCATTTTTCACTACGCTGTTTTCTTTAGATCTCGCTCGTGCAGGAAGTCGCCATTTTGGCGATATTTTGAAAAAGTCGCCAAGGGTGACCGTACAGTAAATGTTTACCAATCTGATATTTGTACATAATTGACCCCTGTAATTAACCCCCCTTTTCCCCTAGATTTTATTAAAACAATATTTAATAGTAATGATGCTCTCCTCAATTCACTTCTAACATATTAATCCACAACATGGGGGCTCAGCCTCCCGTTGCCTCTCAATCGTAAGCTAAGTAGCTGCAAGCTGTAAAGCTAAGTAGTGCAACGCCAAGTGTTAAGAAGATACGACGATCCGAATGGATAACGACGATGCCACTTTGCGATGCCTACAAATGGATACATTCTGTCTATGGTGCCTACAAGTGAACGAGATTTGACGAGCCAAAAACGACGGAGATTCTAACCAGGACTATATGTGAGTGTTTTCTGTTCACATTTTTTCGATTTCATTGCATTTACATTGAAAATGACGACTCTTGGAACAATTCCACATGTTGCTTCATCCATAAAAACGTCGAGCACGAAAAACGTGCAAATGCTGCATAAAATTCTATTTCCGAATACAGAACTTGACAGAAAATGTCGACAAAATCTTCGTAATTTTTCTGGTTTTTCTGATGATACAGACTTTGACTCTATCAAGAGTAAAATTCTGGAAGATTTCTCACTTCCACAACTGATTACAATTTGCAATATTTTGCACATTGAAATTTTAGAAGACAAATCCCTTTGCTGCGACGCGATAATTACTTCTTTAAAAGATTTTTCGCTTCTAACTTCGAATGATGATTCAGGCGGTGAAAGCGAAACGGAACAAGAAAATCAAAGTTCTTTTTCCCAGCGTGAAAGTTCTGCATTCACGAATTTAAATATGTCAGCAATTGGTCAAGGCCACGAACAAACGCAGCTCTCATCGAAAGATACAAAACACATATACGAAACCGCTTTTGATTTTGAACCAATGCGGAATCCTTTTTCCAACGATTCGCGGTCTCGCAAAAAAGAAGAAATTGTTTATCCTTTAGCGTCTGAAAATAAACAGAGTTTCAGCATTAATTTTTCTCTGAAGGATTTAGTTGAAACAATTCGACCTTTTTCATCCGAAGATAATTATCCCATTGAATTGTTTATCCAAGAACTCGAAGAACTGTTTTTATTTCATAATTTATCTAATGACATGCAAAAAATTGTTTTTACTAAGCATTGTCTATTGCACTCTGCAAAATTATATGCACAAACATTAAGAGGTATTGATACATTTGAAGCATTCAAACATTCTTTATTAGATGAATTTAAAGCATGTATTTCAAGTGTTGACTTACATAATCTTTTGCGTTCCCGTAAATTAAAACCCGGAGAAAATTTATTTGCATATCTAATAGCTATTCGAGAAATTGCAAGTCGTGGTAATATTGATTGTGCTTCAACCCTTGAATATTTTATAAATGGTATACCTGATAATTCACATAACAAAATTATTTTATATGGTTGTAAATCTTTTGGTGAATTTAAAGAGAAATTAAAAGTGTATGAGAACTTGTTTAATGTAAACAACCATAAAAAAGATTTTATTGATCACTCTTATCGCCCAAGGTATGATTCTAATAAAAGTCAAAATTATCAAAGATCCAAGCAATCTTCTAATGTTGCAAAGTCCACTAATCACTGTTATATATGTGGTAGTAAATTTCATATTTCTAATGAGTGTACACATAAAAGTAAAGGTTACAAATGTTTCTCCTGTAATGTATTTGGTCACCGTTCTGCAGAATGTCCCAAAAAAGCTGCTCAAACGCCAAAATTTACAAACTATTCCAGTGAACCAAAAGCTCAAGTTCATTCACTTGCTATTGAAGAACATTATCCCATAAGTCCCATGGAAATTGAAGTTACCCTTGGAACTGTCACATTTCGTAGTCTAATTGACACTGGAGCACAAGCTAGTTTAATAAACACTGATGTACACAAAGAAATTGGATCCCCACCACTTGAAAAATCCCAAATCACATTTTCTGGAATTGGTAACACCAAAGTTCACCCTCTTGGTTTTTTTCATGGTAATATCAAAATTGAAAACAGCAATTTTCCTTGCAAAATTCACGTTGTTCCAACTCATTCAATTCCCTACAAGGCAATCTTAGGAACTGACTGTATCCAACAAGCTGAATTTAAAGTGGGTAAAAATGGTATTTCTCTTATCAACGATGAACCAAATTTCCTTCTTCATGTTGTTAATGTAGTAGAAGATGTCAACTCCTTAGATCTTCAACATATAAAAAACAAAACAATCCGACAGAAGGTTGAACACTTACAAACCAAACAAAACCGAAAGTACCGACTTACAAATGAAAATCATTTTGACGGATGAAACACCCATTGCACAGCGTCCACGAAGGTTGTCTATCGCTGAAAAACAAGAGGTAGACAAACAAATCGAACAATGGTTGAAGGACCAGATAATTTCTGAAAGTACATCCGACTTTAGTGCACCTATGGTTTTATGCAAAAAACCTGATGGATCAACGCGTATTTGCATTGATTACAGACTTTTGAATTCCAAAATAATCCGAGACAGACAGCCCTTACCGTTGATAGAAGACATTTTTGACAGCTTACAAATTGCTCAAATTTTTTCTACATTAGATCTCCGGAATGCTTTCCATCATGTTGACATACATCCAGATAGCCGCAAGTACACTAGTTTTGTAACTCACTCCAATCAATACGAGTTCAACAAGGTCCCATTTGGATTAAACAAAAGCCCTTTAATTTTCCAGCGATATATCCAAATTGTATTTCGTGAACTGTTAAAACAAGGAACTGTCATAATATACCTGGATGATATTGTTATTCCTGCTTCTGATGAAGAGGATGGTCTTCGTAAACTCAAACAAGTTTTCAATACCGCCTCAAAGTTTGGTCTTGAATTTAACTTCAAAAAGTGTAGTTTTCTCCAAAGAAAAATTGAATTCCTAGGTCATGTAATAGAAGATGGTACCATTCGACCCTCTGTAAACAAAACACGTGCAGTTCAAAACTTCCCTACCCCGAAAACTCAGAAACAAGTTCAAAGCTTTCTTGGTTTATCGGGATATTTCCGAAAATTTATTAAAGATTATTCACTAATTGCTAGACCCTTAAGTGACTTGTTAAAAAATTCTACTCCATTTCATTTTGGCCCCGAACAACGAAAAGCTTTTTTAATGTTGAAACAAGCTTTATCCTCCGATCCTGTATTACACCTATATCAACAAGGCTCACCTCTCCAACTGCATTATGATGCAAGCAAACTAGGTTTTGGATCAATCCTACTACAAAAAGATTCTGATCAACACTTCCACCCCATTCAATATATGAGTATGAAAACATCACCTCAACAGGAAAAATACTCCAGTTATGAACTCGAAGTATTAGCAATTATAGAATCCCTTAAGAAGTTTCGACACTATTTAACGGGCACTAAATTCCAAATATTCACAGATTGTCAAGCGTTTCAGAAAACAATGACCAAGAAAGATTTAACCCCCAAAATTGCACGATGGGCTTTATTCCTTCAAGGATTTGATTACGAACTATTACACAGATCAGGACAACAAATGCAACATGTAGATGCGTTAAGTCGCTACCCCGTTCTTGTGATTACACCTGACGAACTAACCCAAAAAATTAAAGAAACACAAGATAATGATGAGTTTATATCAGAAATTAAGAAAATGATAACAACAACCCCTTCAACTGAATTTTTCTTAAAAAATGGTATTTTGTTCAAAATGAACAAAGATGATGAACTCTTAGTTGTGCCACAAAGCATGCAAAAAGAAATAATTCAAAATGCACATTTAAAAGGACATTTCGCCTCACGCAAAACTGAATCAATTGTTTCACAAGACTTTTACATCCCAAATCTTACACATCAAGTGCAAGAAGTAATTTCGAATTGCATCCCTTGCATTCTATCCTCACGCAAAACCGGTAAACCGGAAGGACTGCTCAATCCCATTCCGAAAGGCGACGAACCCTTAAGCTGTTACCACTGTGATTTTCTAGGTCCCTTACCATCAACAAATAAAAATTACAAATACATTTTTGCAGTTATTGATGCATTTACAAAGTTTTTATGGCTTTATCCAACTAAATCTACTTCTGCTCAAGATGCACTTCAAAAGCTAACTCTTCAACAAACAAGTTTTGGCAACCCCTCAAGAATCATAACAGATAAAGGTAGTGCTTTTAAGTCAACCGACTTTAAGAATTATTGCAACGAACAATCAATCGAACATATACAAATTACAACAGGAGTGCCACGTGGTAATGGTCAAATAGAACGAATGTTCGGTACATTAATCCCGATTTTCACAAAATTATCACTTAACGAACCCGAAAAATGGTTCAAATTTGCCCCACATATCCAGCGTATAATGAACAGTACAGCTCCCAGAAGCACAAAATTCACAACCTTTGAACTTTTGATCGGAATAAAAATGAAACAAAAAGAAGACCTACACATGAAACAAATTTTGGACGAAGAACACTTATATGCTCCACAATAACAGAAAAACAAATTCTCAGAAACGAAGCTAAAACAAACATCTTCAAAATGCAAGAAGAAAGCCGACGACAGTACAATAAACACAGAAAAAAGGCCCACATTTACAAAGTTGGTGACCGTGTCGCCATAAAACGTACTCAGTTTGGAACACTCCTTAAGTTACGACTCAAATTTTTCGGACCCTACGAAGTTACAGCAACACACCCTCATGATCGTTATGATGTTAAAAAAATTGGTCAACACGAAGGACCAAATGTAACTTCCACGTCAGCTGATAACATGAAACTGTGGTCAAGAAACTGATTTTGAACTTTAACTTTATTATCTTTGTCATTTTATTTGTATTATTTTTTATTTTTATGTCTACTTTTGAAAATGAAAAACTTTTTCTGAAAATTGTCAGCAAATCTATTGTGAATCTGTCAACAAGCCAACGAACTGTCACGTGAACATGTTTGCAAACAATGAGCATTTCCTGTGTAAATATTGACTGATGTCCACGACTGTAAACGCCATCTACGATGTCCCATGGCAACGATGTATAGCTAAATTAGCTATTAACCATGACCAATGGTTACGATGTTATTACGATGAAAAGCACACACGATGAGCAGACCACGATGTTCTCTTTGCTACACCAGTGCATTTATCAGTCCTTGAAAATTTCCCACAATGGAAGGCCGCAGCATCCCCAACATGCTCAATGTTGACAATCAATCTACAAATGCTGACATTGACAGATATTTTTTTTTCGAACTTTTCCTCTTTTGTTTTTGCTTCTCGTTTCAGGTTTCTTCACTGCCCAGCGTGTCAGGAGGACCTGACATGTCAAGATGGACGAGTGTCGGAATGTCTAGGCGCCAACCTGCCCACGTTCCAAAAAGCGCGGGAAACATTTCCCAAAGACCAATCGGAGCACTTCCCGCCAGAAGGCGCGAACCCCGCAGACTGACTCCGAGCGATTTGATGTTAAGACGTGGCTTTGCACGGACGTGCCACCAGGATGTTAATCCCACTATGATTTGACGTTTAATCTGATATTTGTACATAATTGACCCCTGTAATTAACCCCCCTTTTCCCCTAGATTTTATTAAAACAATATTTAATAGTAATGATGCTCTCCTCAATTCACTTCTAACATATTAATCCACAACATGTATATCTATTTCTTGATATTGTGTCTGGCGCAGCATGGCCAAATATGGCCCTTGCGCCATAAAAACTCCCAAACCAGCCTGTTGCTAACCCTCGTGCCGCAACTGGGCTACCCGTCCCCTCGGGTTTCCGACTTTGACTGGAGGTAGGTAGTTAGTTAGCATCGTACTGGAGCAACAGAACGGGTTTTTCTGTCTTTGACTGGAAATAGTCTCTTAATGATTGAATCCCGACTAGAGAACTCGATTTTGTAAAGTTACCAAACGTCCCGGTTTGAAAGGCCTGTCCTGTTGTCCCGATATAGGTTGGTTTAGCGAATTTGGTCGGTGGTAGCTCGGTTGGAAGGGTAACGGTCAGCAACCGGAGGGTTGCGAGTTAGAACCTAACCAAACACCTTCGTGTACAAAGGGGGTTGGTGCGCGTTAAATCTGTCGTGGCCTCAAATGTCCTCATGCTGGCGTGGGGGGGTGGAGTGCCAGTTCAGGTATTGCCTCGTCATCTGACCGTGGTTCAAAATGACGTGGTATTGTCCTGGAATCTTTCCCTTTGGGATTGATCCCGGACCGTCAGCAATAGCCCGGTGTATTACTCTTGTGTGACGTTAATTAAAATACCTACCTACACTAGCGAATTCTTTCCAGAAGAGGGGCCGCGGTGGCCCGGTTGGAAGAGTAACGAACTAGCAACCGAAGGGTTGCGAGTTCGAATCCAGCCAAACACCGTCGTGTACAAAGGGGGCTGGTGCACGTTAAATCTGTCGTGGCCTCAAATGTCCTCACGTTGGCGTGGTGTGGAAGTTTGGAGAGTGGGGTGCCAGCTCAGGTGTTGCCTCGTCATCTGACCGTGGTTCAAAATTACGTGGTGTTGTCCTCGGATCTTTCCCTTTGGGATTGATCCCGGACCGTCACCAATAGCCCATTGTGTTGCTCCAGTGTGACGTTAATTGAAATAATAAAAAAAAAAAAAAAAAAATTCCAGAAGAGTGTTGGGGGCCGCGGTGGCCCGGTTGGAAGAGTAACGGACTTGCAACCGAAGGGTTGCGAGTTCGAATCCAGCCAAAACACCGTCGTGTACAAAGGGGGCTGGTGCACGTTAAATCTGTCGTGGCCTCAAATGTCCTCACGTTGGCGTGGTGTGGAAGTTTGGAGAGTGGGGTGCCAGCTCAGGTGTTGCCTCGTCATCTGACCGTGGTTCAAAATTACGTGGTGTTGTCCTCGGATCTTTCCCCTTGGGATTGATCCCGGACCGTCACCAATAGCCCGTTGTGTTGCTCCAGTGTGACGTTAATTGAAATACCCCCCCCCCTCGGATCTTTCCCCTTGGGATTGATCCCGGACCGTCACCAATAGCCCGTTGTGTTGCTCCAGTGTGACGTTAATTGAAACCCCCCCCCAGAAGAATGTTCTTGAACTTTCTACGTGCACAGGCATCATCAACTCGGATATCGGAATGTTCCAATCGTGTTACCAACAGTACGATTCTTATGTGCTTGCGACCAATGAGAGCTCAGACTAGTGTCATGGACTAATGGCTTTTTAAAACCATATGTGTACAAATTGCATTCTGGGATAGTTGATTTGATGACAGTCTGCAGGTGAAATCACGTTGTTGATCAACATGGATTTTCTCGTGACGAGTGCATGCCTCATTCATTATCCAGGTACTTCCGAGTGTTCCTAAAATTTGTATTTTCTCTCGCATCATTCCTTCAGAGCAATTTCAATGAACTATGGTAATTTATTGGGAGAGCAATTTTTTGGCAATTTTTCAGTGTAGAATATTTTTCTAGTTTTCTTAGGCTTAAATTACTTTTAGAAAATAAAATTCTGAGTGTTCTATTGTTTGGATTGCCCATGATGAGTTTTCATTCAGCTACGTTTTGTTTAAGACATTGTTAACTATTTTGAGCAGTTTTGTTTATGAAGTCGTTTTGGGTTACATAATACCATTGTCAATAGTTAAGCTGCAACATGAAATTAAAAAGATAAACATACAATATGATAAACTTTCCCAGCGGATTCTTGAATACTTAATTGTAAATGGATATAATAACAGCATTTTATGTGTTTATCCCTAAGTGAAGAAAATATCCAATTTTTATTAGTATACGTATGAAAAATTTTGCAGTACCTAAAATAAGCTATTTTGCTGCATCAAGATTGAAAAAAATATCTATAAATGGAGTTTACAATTTTCAAAGAAAGCTTTGCCTTACATTGTCGATTTGTTTTTATTTTGTACAAAACAGTGTGCTACTTGACAGTAATGAAATTTAATACTTTCACTAAATGATAAAATCCTACCACGCACATGTTTATTTCTGCTTGTTCTGTCAAAAAGATAAACTGTTTGCAATGTGCACTCGTGCTTCAGTGTTAAATACAGGTCAGAAAACAAACTTGGTACTCTCCATGATTAGTCTTGTCAACATCTAATTTGTACATTTGTACAGTCATATTTTTAATCTGAAGAGTTGCTTTGTGATGCAATAGTTGCGGCATTGATTATCTGATTTAATCCCATTTAATATTCGGAGTCATCGTGGCTCAGTGAGTATACCCACTGCGCTAGCAACCTGCAAGTTTCGGCAGTGCAGGTTTGATTCCTCCCTGGGTGTATTTCTCTCTTCTGTGTCAGTAAAACTTTCTTTGTGTAAGTCCATTACTTTACATATTCTGTCTTGTGTCTAGTACAGCATGGCCAAATATGGCCCTTGCACCATAAAACCCAAACCAACCAACATATTTCATATTCAATCTTTAGCCTTTTTCGGTGTTTATGCCATTTTTATCTCTGACAGGTATTGGCACTACTCCTTAATTGGCGTAACTTTTCATGGCGAGTGCTAAGAACATTGACAACTTTTCAGTTAGTGCCTGATCTTGACACGATAAGACATTATCTCCAGCTTTCCGTTCTAGGAACCATTCCTTGTGCACTTTGGATAGTACACCTTTTTTGTATACTTAGGATAGTACACCTCTTTTGTATACTTAGGATAGTACACCTCTTTGTGTACTTAGGATTGTACAACTCTTTTGTGTACTTAGGATAGTACGACTCTTTGTGTACTTATGATAGTACAAATTGCAATCAATGTAAATAAGTATAATTACAATCCACTGAAGTTTGTATTTTTGAATGAACCCCAACAGGCATTTTATTTGTTCTTGATTTATTGAATCAAAAACAACTGTTGTCATAGATGGGCCCAACGCAAAGGCAAATGATAATGCTGGCAGAGTACTCATTTGCAGAGTAAAATGAACTCTTCTGTAAGAGGCATGCCAAATCTTGTTCTAAACTAGGGCAAGGGGACTGAAAGAATGTGTATAGAAAAAATATTTTTGTGTTTTAATGCATAGGCTATTTTCTTAATTTAAATTTTGAAAATAATTTCATTACATATAATAAATTATGAAGCTGTAGTAAAAGTTTGCAAAGATAAAAATTTATACATTGGTTCAAGTTAAATATTGAGTATTTAGAAGTTCACATGATGGGCCTTGTCAACTAATGCGATACTGTGGCATGGAGAATATAAAGTATACAAGTGATGAATAAATTAAACCTGACAGTTGCACTAGTTAGTGGTATAGATGTAATTGGATTTCCCAATTGGTCCCTAAATTGGCACTAGGGAAATAAATGCTATATAGGCTAATCATATGTACTATTTTGAACTGGACAGAACCCCATTTTTTTAATATTTCTGTTCTCCTGTCATAATAGAAATATCAATTTTGTCTCCTTTTTAGTTTGTAGTCAAAGGAATATGTGGTCAAAGGAGAAATCTAGATTAAATGTTAAGACAAGGAGGGCTATGTTAGCTGTATGACAAAATTGTGTTATGGACTGAGAAGTATTAGATGTTGAAAGACCGAAATTTGGTGCATAAAATTACTTCATGGGAGAAATATTCACAGTACTATTGTGGTGAAATACAATCCCTCTCTATCTACCTATGTTTTTCCTATGGGTTCTGTCATTGAAGATTATTGATACGTTCAATATATTTATGGAAACTTTTATCATCTTACCCTTCCATGAATTCAGAATATTACATAATCCCCATCCTATTTTTGCCTTCACACTGTCCTATTTCTGTCTCGAGGAAGTATGGTCAGCCTAGTACTAAAAAATGATTAAGATTTGTATATTTTCCTTGTGTTTCCAAGATGTCTGAAAAATTTGCCTGTTTCTAATTTTCCAGATTATCTCAAGAGTATGATGCTGTCTAGGCATTAAGTTCCAGAACTAAGCCTTTGTGGCCCATCAAGCTACGTCCAATCAAGTGCCTTTAATTTTCCTGCCAAGCTCAACTCATCATTCTGAGGTCCTCAGTAAGGGATGCTCGCCAAAAATGAAACGTTTCCGACGACGAATGTCTCACACATTTCACACACAAAGCTTAAACAACGACAGTGGTCTTTCAGATCTTGCCGAATGTCTTTCAATAAGAGAAAATGGTGACATTAGTAAAAATGGTAAATTGCCTTTGATCACTTTTGTTTCTTAATTGTAATTACATCCATTTTGTTGCATGTTACTGTTTACACTGAAGTTTAAAATTTAACCATAATTTTTGTATGGCATAAATTTATTAATTTCTTACTTTCTGTCGTAAATGAATAAGTGATGCATTTTCCCTTGGTAGGTGTTCAATGCTATTTGATAAAAAATGTATTTGAAAAACATTCAACTCAAGCATAAGTAGTGTTTAATGTGTTGAAAACTTTTCAGCAACTTTCTCTTGGTTGTGTGAAAAGGTTTTGTTGAAAGTAGAGTTAGCTTAGAATATTCTCCGAGGACTATAATATTCTCCAAACATTGAAATTTGGGAGAATTTTGTATTTAAAACCTCATTTTCCAGAAATATCAATTTATTAAATGTAGAAATGAACTTAAAGCTTATTTTATGTATCATTCACTGCGTATATAAGCACTGTTTAATAGAAGTTATTTATGATTCTTAGTTTTTATTGAAAACCAAGATTCATTTTTCATGTGTCCTACTGATAATGCTGCTGCCATGGCAAAGTCTAGAGATATGATAAGCAAGTTTTATTACTCCCATATCTCTGCATATAGTTGTGCAGCACACACATTAAACTTATTACTTGGTGACGTATTAAAAAAGACTGAGTGAACTCGAAAATAACTAGTTATTGTCAAGGACTCGTGTTTTCATTTATGTATTCAATTATCGATTAAAACACATTGCATGGCATCATTTTTTATACCTTTAAAAGAAAAGTCTCGAGTTGTATGTAGAAAATTCTCGATTATTCTCTGTTTGGAGAATATTCTTCGAAAGATTATTACAATTGCAATAATATTCGTATTTAAAAAATAATTAAAATATCAGGTAAGTTATTGCTCTGTATAGTTTTGAGTTGTAGCAAACAAGTCTCTGGTTGTTAAGTATATAAACTTACCTATGTATTATATTTACTACTGAAATTGTTTAGTTTAGAATTTAGACTGGAGTGTGTAACCATGGTTATAAGAATAGAGTTTGACTTGTAATGATAAAATTAGCTTATGTAATGATAACATTAGAAACCTGGGGTTCCATCCCATTTTTAAAGTATCCTTCTAATTACTATATTTTAGAAAATATATTCCAGGACACTTCAAGAAAAGATTTCATTTAATGTTGACCATTATCAGACATTAGTATATTTATTGCACATAACTTGTCAGTTTACAAGCTTTTGAACATTTCCAAAAATTTGATAAGCAGTATTTGTTAATGAAATAATTGTTAAATTTCCATATCCATATCAGTGTCCATTTGAATCAAATCTTCATCAGAATAACCAACATTTTCTCTTTTAACTCCATTTGTACATTGCATAGGTTAATTTTTTTTCTTGGCTGAAGTATAATGATTTTATCACTGTTAAGATCATTGGAAGAATCAGAACCCTTTTCTGAATCATCAAAGTCTTCACAAATTTTCCTACTGCTATCACTTATTTTCGAAATTGATGTTCCTTTATTAATTTTTTTGGGAGTAAACATATGCATAAAATAATCACTGAAATGATATTGAATGTGTTGAGCTAATATCTCAAGTATTTAAAAATATAAGCAATTCTGCATGCATTCAACAATCAGAATGCTTTCACTTCAGCCTTGTCACCTCACGCATGAGGTGCAACTAATACAGGAAAAAATTTTCTCACTTTTTTGCAATGTATCAGATGACATTCAACCGATGAAGGGTAAAATAAATGGTAATATACACTTTTGTATGACAAGCAACAAACAAAAATTGGCATGAGGAAATGATACCATAGAGTAAATCATAGAACAAGGTGTCACTCAACAAAATACTCAAACAAGAATAACAAAGCACAATCACTAAACAAGTGAAGCACACATATTCAATTCAGTGCAGACAAGTTACAAAATTGAAAGGTGCCTTTGACCAGGGTTCTTGACACCTGTTAATGAAAATAACTCCAAAATACCAGCTTGCCCACTTTTGAACCTTACACCATACAACCTAACCCAAAACTTCTCAATCTCAATAGAAGCATTCATGTATTTCCCCCTTCTACAAATTAATTGCTTCAATTATTTCCTTATATAGATACATTCAAATTTTATAGTCACATGCAAAAAAATTCCGGACTTTTTCAATCCTTAATATAGTCCCAGATATAACTCCGAATCCAGCACTGCCATGATCTCATGTAACCCTAATTTTAAAGATATTGCCAGGCTTTGGCAAGCTGGCATGAATCATGTGGCTTCGAATGAGTCCATTAAGTATCAGGTGAAATTGTAAAAAATGCATTCCTGAGTAGGCGAAACCTTTAGGTCACATCTTGGTGTGGACAGGCTTCACAAACCCGAGATACCCTAGTGATCTATTCTTTTCTCTTGAGATTTATTGCCTCTGGCCAACAAAAGGTTCGTGACCCCAGGATACCCAGAGCTTGCTCTGCTTTCTCCTCCATCCTCTTCCTTTTTTTCATAATTACTTGATATTGTCTGTCTTGTGCTTCACAAAGCTCGATCAAATATGACCCTTGTGCCATTAAACCCAAAAACAACATGATGTATGAACATATACAGGTGGAGGACAAAATAATACGAACACCTGTGAAATAATGGAAAATCTTTATTAATAGGGGGTTGGACCACCCTTTGACTGAAGTACAGATTTAATGCGACGTGGGATAGATGCATAAAGGTCATGGACAATATTTAAAGGAATATTAAGCCATTCCTCCTGCAGAATGGTCTCTAATTCCAAAAGTCTGGATGGAGGTGGAAATCGGGAACGAAGTTTGGACTCCAAATATTCCCATAAATGTTCAATAATATTCATGTCCGGAGACTGAGGGGGCCAGGCGAGATGTTCAACTTCATCGTCATGCTCTTCGAACCATTCTTGAACACACCTAGCAGTGTGGATAGGGGCGTTGTCGTCTTGAAAAAGCGGTCGCTCTCCAGGGAATACAGTCTGGACAAAAGGATGGACATGATCCCCTAGAATGCTTAGATAGTGATTGGATGTGATCCTCCCATGCAGAATAACAAGTGGCCCAAGACCGCGCCAAGATATAGCACCCCATACCATAATGGAGCCACCCCCATTCTTCACAGTCGGCAAGAGGCATTCAGGATTAAACGCTTCTCTGGGCGTTCTCCAGACATAAACGTGTCCGGTCGTCTGAAATAGGGTGAATGACGATTCATCTGACCATATTACCTGTTGCCACTGCTGTGGGGACCAGTTTTTGTGATCTCTGCACCATTGGCGTCGCTTGAAAACATTAGTTGCTGTCACCAAGGGTTTATGAATTGCCACTCTGCCATAAATGTTCGCAGCATGAAGTTCCCTTTTGACAGTTTTTGTTGAAACGGGGTCCTGGAGATGACTGTTCCTTTCGGATGTTATCTTGGATAACGATTGCTTGTGCTTTCGGGCTACTATGCGCTTCAAGACCCGTCTATCCCTATCAGCAAGCTTGCACTGTTGTGCTTTGAAGATGTCGTCTTACCCTCTTTCGTGTACGCTGTCATAACGGCTGATACCATACTCCTTGCAAACCCCAAAAGGTTTGCTGTTTCCGTAACCGATGCTCCACCTAAACGCGCTCCAACAATCATTCCTCTTTGGAACTCTGACAGGTCTGACATTTCAACTTATCACGGACAGTTCGATAGACGCATGCAACGCAGGTGACTGCTGTTGAGAGACTGATACCTTCCTCTTCACGCCCACTAGGTGGCAGACTTCTGTTGCAGGTGGCGCGGCTGTACTGCAGGTGTGAAATACGTCATACTTTTTCACAGGTGTTCGTATTATTTTGTCCTCCACCTGAGTTATATCTTCTAAATCTAAACCTGAGTTGTACAGGAGGATTTCTGTACAGGATTTTGCATATAGCAGTCTTTTCTACTGGCTAGCTTACTACCCTTTTGCAAATGGACTTCTGCCTCCTCCCCTGAACTGCTCTATACCCAAAACTGCAACCCAAACAAACTATTCAATAAATGTATGATTATTTTCCTCTTGGCCCTTTTTACCACTGAAATGACTGAGATAGTTTTATTCTGGAGCTAGGATTTTTATAACTTAAAATTTGCTATAAAAATGCATTTATGAACATAAAAGCTATAGCAAAAAAAATGAAACAAATATTTTTGTTTCATTGCAAAATTTGAAAAGTGAGTGTGGGGTTGAAACCAAATGAAAATAATCTAAAAAATAGTTCCTTAACATGTTAATTGCTGCTGTCTAAACTAAAAGTCTTTGCTTTGCTGATCAACACATGATTTTTAAAACACAGAATAAATTAGAAAAGTAGAAAAATACGATACAATAAATTTTTTTTCAAATTAGAATGTGCTTAAAATATACCTTTCAAGACAAAAACTATTAAAATTCTTATGTTTGCTTAATTTAATTAAGCTCTTGTCATCAGTTTGAGTAATCAAGATTATTTTGTAATTTGAACAGACAAACAAAATTGAAGAATACTAAGGGGTGTATTTGAAATATACAAGTGATAACTTTTAAGGCACTGTTTATTTTGGATCGATCTTAAATAAAACTCAAGCAAGTGAAGAATTTAATTTCTTTTGATTAATCATGTTTCTAGACCTTTAAATAGGAAAATCTTAAAACTATTGCATTGAAATAAAAATCATAATGCCACAAATAGCTTAATCATTGATTATCTGGACTGGATAAGCAGATTGTAAAAATAAAAAAATACAGCTACAGTCAGGGTACAAAATGAGCTGTCATTAGTCATATTTTTGATGCCTAACTTTGAATCTTTCTGCTTTTGTGACACACTTTAAAACCCCCTGAAAATCTCTTACAAAAGTGGAGAATGTAAATTCTTTACCCTAAACTGGGATAGCAAACAGTGTTTCAGAGAATAGTTCCCAGAATGATCTCTACTTATTGAATGTAATTTGGTCATCTGTTGATCCTGGTTCTCAATGTTGCACTGTATTTGAAAACACACAAATTCTTTTTTACCTTCATTAAAAGTGCCGTGGTAGCCCGGTTGGAAGAGTAGCAGATTAGCAATTGGAGGGTTTGAGTTCTTAACTCAATCCACCCAGACTCATGTATGAGGGCTGGTGCACATTAAATCTACCATAACCTCAAATGTCCTCATGTTGGTGTGGTGTGGGAGAGTGGAGTGCCAGCTCAGGTGTTGACCTCGTGATCTGACTGGTTCGAACTTGTGAAATGTTATCCTCTGGTCTTTCCCTTCGTGATTGATCCTGGACTGTTGCCAATAGCCAGTTATGTTGTTCCAGTGTGACTTTAATTCAACTATTCCCCTTCATTAATTAAAAATGACCCCAAATGCAAAACTGACTGTCGTGATTCTTTTATAGTCAAGGAAAGAGAACACTTAAAACTTAACTAGATGTTTATTGAATAAACACTTAGAGACAATTACAACAAATAAGATCTAAGTTATGTTTTTAAGTCTTATAGTTAACCTGATTATACCTGAAATAAATATAACTTATGTTTTTTCCTACAATTTCAGGAAGTCAACGTTTGGGCTTCCTCGCAAGAGCCAGCCGACGTTTGTCTTTCTCCACATCTAGAATTATGGATATTCTTAGCAATAATTCCACAGTGCCTGGTGAGCATTAATTTTTATCTCTATTTCATTATCTAATTACTATTACAAATCAGTTTTTTAAATTAAAAATAGCATGTTAAATCTGCATTCTGAGCAAAATGGAATAGTATACCTGCCAATGTTTCCGGAAAGGCACTTTTTCTGGATTTATCTAGGGAGAAAATTTTCAAGTGATGCCAACTTTTCGTAGTTTTGGGCGCCAAGCCATGGCAAACATTTAGGAAACATCAGAATCAGTGTTTGCTAGATTGGCATAAAAACCATCTTTGGGAATAATTTTCAAGAAAACCCCACAAATGTACCACTAAAACTCAAGAAAACGTTTAATTGCTCATTTTGTGTAAAATATCGCCAAATTGCTTATGTTGCATTTGAACTGTTGCCAGGCATATCACAGTATAAAGCAGGTTTACTTTCTCTGTTTTGAATTGCTTTCAAAAGGCTCAATTAAGTGCAATTGTAACAATTTTTCATTCTTGGTTAAGAATGAAATAATTCATTTTCAATTCATAATTCATTTTTGGTTTAAGAATTATGTTATAGAAATCTTCCATTTTTTTCAAAGTTGTCAGATATGGCATAGAATTGTCAGTGGCAGATGAGCATTCAAAGGCCTTAAGTTAATTTGAGGTCTTTATGAATGAAAGTATCATAAGACTGATTTTGTAACTCATGTTTATTGAAATATAGTAACCCTTTGGTATATCTCTGGAAATGGGAAAAAAATGCAATGTTCCTAGGGAAGTGATTAGTGAGGAACATGAAAAATTTACTTATTTGAATAAAAGGCTATATTATGCATTTTTTATTTAAAGCTATGGGAAATTACTGTATAAAGAATATTTTTGTGATAAATAATATTACTAATGTTTCTAAATAAATGAGATAATTTATGATTTTTTTTAATAAATTGATTTTTTAATACCTTCCTTTTTGTGTCTGACCAATGAAGCTTGCTGTGTTTCTACCTGATTGGGCTTTGTCATGTTGGGTAACATTATGCAGTGAATCCAGAAATTTAATCACACAAAACATCTTTCATTACAGCACAGACACTACACAGTTACATACATGTTGGTTACATGTCTACTTGTTACATTCTCCGGCGAAAGTCTAGCTGCCATCCATACATTCGGATGGCATGACACACTGCACCATCTATTATCAAGATTTAATATATAACAAAGCTAAATCTCCAAACTTGACAACATCTGAAAATGCTCCTACAAAACTTCACATTTTGACAGAAAGGCCTACCGAAAAAGGCTAAAATAACCAGATGAAAATGGTGACCTATGAACTCCTAAAGTTTTAAAGAAATACATTGAGAGTTCCTCTGCCATTCACAATCTTAAAATTCATCGGGAGAGAATTAAAAATGAACGATATAACCGGATAAGCGTTATATCGAAGCACAACAATAACACGGGTTTACCACAACTTGGAGTGGAACTGGAAATGAAAGTTACCATTTTCATACTTTCAGCCAACAATGTAATACCATGATGTGGTATAAGTGCATGACTGATTTTCAAAATATATTTAATTTTTTAACTTGCCTACTTTGCACTAACTTGCTATGCTATAAGTTAGCTGAAAGCTTCCAAGTTGGTTGCTATTTGAAATGTATTATAAGCGAGCTGATTGAATATATTTTTATAATGGATATGAAATTTATACTCTGCTATTTAGAAGTTTTTAAAAATCTCATACATTGGTTATGGGTTGTTGCCCAGGATGTTGGATCAAACACTGGAAATCCTAGTTGTATAATGTAAATTTGGAGTTAACAATAACAAGTTTGTTGGGGCTGGCGGACTTAGCTGACAACCAAATTTCTGATTCAAGATTGCTATTTTATGGAGATGGCTGAATTTGAATCCAGTTTACAGATAGTTTTATGAAAGTTGAATGCATTCAATTACCACACTTGGAAATATGATATGCAAATATAATTGATCGTGGGAATTTATAAAGTGTAAAAAACACATCGTGAACAAACCAAGAGAAAACTTGGCTTTAAAAGCCTATTTCAAGTTCTACATCTTACCTTGCAACTTTTTTTTTTAATTGTCATTTTTACTTTTTGAAATTATAGCTCACTCATAACACTGATTATTTGGAGCAGTTAGTCAGTTTATGGCCCTTGTGCCACGGAACCCAAACCAACTTGTAATACTGTTAATATGAGACCACTCCTTGTAACAACTATACTTTCTTCTGAAAGAGAATTTGGGGCTGCCATGACTCAGTGAGTATGCCCACTGCTCTAGTAACCTTCGAGTTGTAGGCGGCACAGGTTCGATTCCTGCCAGGTGCATCCCTCCCTGGGTGTATTTCTCTTCTGTGTCAGTAAAAACTTTCACTGTGTGTATTACTTGATGTATGTCTTGTGCCTGGCACAGCATGGCCAAATATAGCCCTTGTGCCATAAAACCCTCAAAACCAACCAACTGAAAGAGAATTTAAATCCTAGAAATACAATTCCAAATACCACATACCCTTGTCTCTACTTAAAGAAAAATTGGATATGTGTGGCCCATGATTATAAATAGACTTAACTTCCCCTCACCCAACTACAGTAATACCTCATTATATCTCACATTAGGTTGTATCTCTTTACTTGTACCCCGATGGATTTTCGGTTTGCAAACAGTAAGTTCATTTTTTTAAAGAATTGAAACCTCAGAGGTCACTTGCTTCAAATGTCGCTGTTAATTACAGATTAAACCTATGTGTTAAACAGGGAATCAGTGTCTTCTACTCCCTTCATGGGTTTACTCTTTGTTGCTTCAGTCTCCATTTCACATGGCACCTAGTTGCTAAAAGCAACTCAGGTTCAAACTGTAATGTCCCCTTGGAGGCATCTTTATGTGTGTGTGGGCTTCACGAACCCTAGTGATATATTCTTTTCCCATAGGGTTTACTGGGCCTCTGGTAAACATGGGAATTGCGACCTCAGGATACCCGAGTGATCTTCTAATTTCTTCTCTTCATCCTTTCTTTTTACAATTACTTGACACCGTCCTTGTGTTTGGCATAGCTTGGCCTAATATGTGCTCTTGTGCCATAATACCCAAAGCCAACCAATCAATCTGTAATGTTAGTCAAATGAACGCAGTCATCCATAGCACATAGGTTCAGTTCCTGTAACTTACCCTTAGTGTATTTCTAATGTGTCAGTAAATCCTTGTGCATGTATGTCCAATATTTGACGTTGTCTGTCTTGTGTTTGGCACAGCTTGGCCTAATATCGCCCTTGCACCATGAAAAACCCAACCCTCTATTGGGCTCAGCCCAATGCATAGCAAGAAACTGGTAGGCGAAAGAAGAGGTTCTACCATAGACAAGAAATGTAAGACTGAGCATTGCCATTGAGAGGAGCTTTAAAAAGTGACACCAAGATGATTAGTAGTCACGTGACTGCTATGAAAAATTGGTTGGGGCTGATTTGGCTTCTTATCGCCTCTTGGCGATATAACATCTTATAAGGGAGTAGTATGGTGAATCCGCATCTCTGTAGTGGCGATATAAATGGTGAAATCCCCAGTCACGCGGACCAATCATGACAAATTAATTGATGAGCGTCTTCCATCGTGTTGACTAATCAGATGACGAATATTAGGTTCCTCCCGGTGGATGAGAGTATAAGTATCACGTTAATACTAGCTTTGATGACATGATCCTGGACGCAAAAAAGGTTAACATTGCTCACTCTACTTTTATATTTAGTCTGCGTTCTACTTGAGACGCAAGGCTAAGGCCTTCCCACTTTAGTGTAGATGACGATACCAAGAGTCCCAAAATCCGGCCTGTTGAAAGGCTGATGATACCCACTGTTTGTTTCTATGACCATAGAAAGCTATAGTGCAGTCGACCTGCATCTGTTGATTTTTGAAAAGGCGTGAAGAGCGTTTGAAGGCTCGTTAGAGAGGAGGCTGCCACATACGCAAAAGCATGAATGGCGATCGCCATGATGATGCTTCGTTATCAGTGCTGTTGCTTTTGGCACCGAACGATAAACTTAAAACCAGAATCCGTGCTAAACTGGCCTATTGCAGTACCGCTTTGTTTGCGTTACTATCAGTCCCCTAATTTAACAAATAGACTCGTTCAAAACTGCGTGACCCAACTTCCTTCTCCCTGGAGCCGTGGGTGTTGATATAGACCATTTGGCTGAGTCATGGATTAACAAACGAAGAGTTGCGAGTTTGAAACTCGATCCAACCAAAGACCATCGAATACGTGGCGGCTGGTGCACGTTAAATCCATCGTGGCTTCAAATGCCCTCACGTTGGCTTTGTCTTGAAGTTCGGAGAGTGGAGTTTCAGGTCGGGTGTTCACCTCGTCACCTGACCGTGGTTCAAAATGACGAGATGTTGTCCTCTGATATTACCTTCTGGATCGATACCGGACGTCACCAATAGCCCATTGTGTTGCTCCAGTGACGTAAATTCAAACTATCTACCCAGGTCGTCTTGTTTCGCGCCGACCAGACCCAGCGAGTGAATTGCCTCGGCTATATCTCCATAGATGAAGGGGCCTTCATTGCGCCTGTGCAGAGGAGTTTCTCCCCATTGAAAAAGCATGAAGAATCATGAAGACAAATCCAAAGGCCCTCTACTGGTATTAGGCAAATCTTTTGTAGGGGTATACTTGGGCATTTTCTGCGCTGACCCGGTCAACTATGGCAAGTTGTAAGTCGTCCACTAAGTGGCGGCAAATTGGATTATTTTTTGGGGGATGGAAGTAATCCCCAGTTGCTTCATAATCGGTTACGATTTCAAAAAATCTGATTTTGAAGGATTCCCATCTTGTCTCCTGGTTTCCTATTCCAATCGAAAGGGCGTAATATTGAAGAACGTTAAGTTTTAATGGGTTTTTTGGTTCTTTTTTCATCTAAGTTCATTCCAAGTGATAAACGAAACTTCGATTGACTCTGATAAAATTCGCTCCAGCGTATATTTTCGATTGTGTTTTAACATTTAAAAGATTTTCGAGGAGGACTCGAATACTGTCGACTCTTCCCCTGAATACTTGGTCACCAAGCGAAGATATTTTTCTTGCCTTGTTCAATTCCTTTCTATTCTTCCCTTTGAGGGTACATCTTTAGGTGTGTACAGGCTTCACGGACCCGAGGTACTCTAGTGATCTATTCTTTTCCCATGGGGTTTACTGTGTCTGGTAAACATGGGTGGTCGCTACCTCAGGATGCCCAAGTGATCTTTGTCTGCTTTCTCTTCTCCATCCTTTCTTTTCAATTACTTGACATGGTCTCTTTTGTGTTTGGGCAATTTGGCCAAATATGGCTATTGCGCCATAAAACCCAAAACCAACTAATCCGTGGGGTTTACTGTCTAATAAACACAGGGTCGCGCTTCTAGGATGCCTAAACGATCTTTTTCTGCTTTCATCCTACTTCTCTCTTCCCAATCCTTTCATTTTCCCTTTCTCGACATTTTATGCTTGACGTTGTCTTGTGTTTGGCGCAGCTTGGCCAAATATGGCCCTTGCGCCATAAAACCTCAAAGCAACCAACCTTTTCTGTTCTGACAAGTCACCTAGCATATAGATGGACTCTTCGCTTGCTTTGTCAACCGATCGAATTGCTGTGACACTAAATAAGCATTTCGTTTGCAGATATTTTTGAATGTTGTCTGACTTGTTCACGATATTTCTATGTATGGATTAAACAAAACTTCGAATGGGCATCGATCCAGCTCGTTTCAGCATTTGTTTTTGAAACTTCAATAACATTTCGGGGTTGCCCGGAAGCATCAGTTCCTTAAAAGCATCCACCGTTCCTTCCGTTTGGTGAGTAATGCACAACCGAAACGGAGAGCCAAAGGCTTCCTCGTCCATCACCCTCTGTGTCGGAGGATGTGATGGATGTCTGACGCTGATGTGTGTTCCGCGGATGTGCTTCCTGCTGCCTCCTGAAGGCGCAGAGTTGCGGTGGGACTCCAGTTTCGAGGTTTTGGGGGAATTTTCGTAGGAATGGACACTCTTGACGAGCTTCGCCCGGTCAGGAGACGGAAAACTTGCGTTTTGGATTCCATCAAGTTGTACTGGAAGTTCCGTCGAGGTGAGTCATTTGCCTCAAGGGGTTCTTGTGCCATAAAATCGAACAGATCGGTCGAATGTCTCGAGAAGAGGAGGGGTCGCCATGGCTCAGTGGATTTGTCCACTGCGCTTTCAAACCTGCAAGTTGTAGACCTTCAGTGGCACATCTCCTTTAGGTGTGTACCGGCTTCATGGACCCGAGGTACCTGATTGATCTTTTCTTTTCCCATGGGGTTTACTGCCTTTAGTCAACACGAGTGTTGCGATCTTTTTCTGCTTTCGTCCCATTATTCTATTCCCCAATCCCTCTTCTCCCATCCACGGGCTTTTTTTGTCTGTCTTGTGCGTTTGCCGCAGCTTGGCCAAATAGGGTCCTTCCGTCATAAAACCCCAAACCAACTGACCTGCGAGTTGTAGGTGGTGCAAGTTCGATTTCTCCTTGGGTATATTTCTCTCTTCTGTGTCAATGAAGCTTCCCTTGTGAGTGTATGTCCATCTACTTGACGTGGTTTGGCGCTGCATGGTCTAATATGACCCTTGCGCCATAAATAACCATCATTTGCCCCCAAACTCATAACCCAAACAAAATGAGCATCTTGATCGTCTTGCCACTCTTTCTTTTCAACAGCATCAGATATTTCGCTTCCTTAGAGTTGTAGCGGCCCAAAAAACCCAACCAACCCTAACAGGCGAATCGAGACTTCGGAACGAGGCTGATGCCTCGTTCCAATCTCTCCAAAATAAAATTTACCTATTTAAAATGATGATAATTTGGATAAAAATACTATTCTTATCATTAAAATTGCTATTATATTAATATTCCCAATAGTAATTTTTATAACCATTAATTGCCTATAAAATGGTCGAGTTTTATTGATGAGGTAATCACAACGAAGTAAGAAAAAGTGTCCTTCGTCTTGTTTTGTGCTCCCCATACGTTTGTTAGAGGGCCGCGGTAACAGTTGGAAGAGTAGTGGATTAGCAACCTGAGGATTGCGAGTTCGAAGCTCGGTCCAGCCAAAGACCGTCGTGTACACGGGGGCTGGTGCACGTTAAATCTGTTCTGGCCTCAAATGCCATCACGTTGGCGTGATGTGGAAGTTTGGAGAGTGGGGTGCCAGCTCAGATGTTCTTGTCATCCGACCGTGGTTCAAACTGACAAGGTGTGGTCCTTGAATCTTTCCCTTCGGGATTGATCCCGGACAGTTGCCAGTATCCCGTTGTGTTGCTCCTATGCGACGTTAGTTTAACTATCTACCTACGTTTGTAGAAAATAATTTTATTGCTTTGTCTCTTCTTTTTTCTGACAAGCAATACGATTGTAAAGGTTACAAAGAAACGAATCGATTTTTCATCGTTGTATTCTAGAGATAGAGTACTTGAAAACATTCGCTTCACACGCATAGCACTAGATAATAACACAACTTGTGCTTAACCCTCGAAGTGGTTTTGTCGAGGTATCTTGTCCATCGAGATCTGACCAATTTTGCTAATGAGACGGGATATCTCTTCAAGATTGCCGAATGATGAAAATATTGCCGTTTTTTTATGATGACGTGGTCAAGATCAGGCCAATTTTTTCTTATGTCGAGATATCTCGTCCATCAAGATCTGATCAGTTTTGCTAATGACGAGATACCTCGTCGAGACAACCACCAGGAGGGTAAAAATTATAAAATTTTTACAAGAAAAGTCTTTTTTAAATAAATGTTTCCGAAATTCTACCCCTGTAGACACTGGCCGCTTCCACCCCCAGCTACGTCACTGGTCACGAGAGATTTCTGTCACAGTGTGGTAATTCATGTAGACATGGACTTTCTAGTGGTTTCCTACGGACCTTAACCCTCCTGGTGGTTGTCAAGATATCTCCAAATCTTGATGGACGAGGTATCTCATGATTATAAAAACAGACCTCATCATGATATAATAAAAAAATGGCAATATCTTCATTCAGCATTCAATTCAATCTTGATAACGAGATATCCATTAACAAAATTGATCAAATCTTGATGGACGAGATATCTCGTCGAAACCTCTTGGAGGATTAAAATGCCTGATTGCTCATTTTTGTGTTTAAGAGCACTTAAAAAGCCTTAACATTGGATGAAAGTCCTCAAATAAAAAAAGCCTTAGTTTTAACTAGAACACTTAATATTTTATTCCACTTGCATTCAAAAACCAAGATTAATGTTACTTGTCCAAGATCAAGTGGTTTGAATTAACGAAATTGTTGCTCATGAAATCGGGTCTTAGAGACCCAATTTTAAAAGCATCAATTCAGCTAACCTAACTAACTCTTATGAAAGTTTTTCTCACCTGCGCATTCACGAATTATTTTATAGCGATCTGTGTTAAATGTAGCCTTTAAAAATGAGAAACATCCTTGAAAAGCTTCTAATTTTCCTTTTACTTGAAGCATCTCGGGGCACATCTCCTTTAGGGGTGTGAGGGCTTCACGAACCCGAGGTACCCTAGTGATCTATTCTTTTCCCATGGGGTTTACTGCCTCCGGTAAACATGGGGATCCCTAACCCAGGATGCCTAAACGATCTTTCTCATCTCCATCCTTTCTTTTCACAATTGCTTGACATTGTCTTGTGATTGGCGCAGCTTGGCAAAATTTGGCCCTTTCGCCATAAAACCCAAACCCAACTTTTGCTTGAAGAGTGGGATCCCTGTTCTCCTGTACACAGAAGTCTAACTTTCTCTAAATGTTTGCTAACACACTAACCTGCGCAGTCTCCTCTCACTTGTGTCTTTGTTGGTTGAAATATTGCATGGTTTTACACAATTTATACCTCTGATTAAAATTAGCTAAAAATGGATAGAAACGGTTCTTTTATTTGGTTCGGCAATAATTCTAGAAGCCGAGGTAATACTGGACTTTGAATACTTAGTATAATTTGCTAGTCAACACCTAGGATTAGAAATGCATATTGCTGTATACTGTGCGTTTCGAAAATATCTCACCAAATTCGTAGAGAGGCCCATAATAAACATTTTTGTCAAAGAATGTTTCCGGAAACGCCGTGTTTAGGTGGTAGAAGGTACTGTTTAGGTCAGTCGATAACATCGTTTGTGCTGCGTAAGGCGTCATTCTCCGTTCGAATTTTCAACGGCCAGCTCCTAATTCGTGTAGGGATGTATGCCGTTGAAAATTCGAGTGGAGAATGACGCCTTACGCCACACAAACGATGTTATCGACTGACCTAAACAGTACCTTCTACCACCTAAACACGGCGTTTCCGGAAACATTCGGGCGGTGGCAGCCCAGTTGAAGGAGTAACCTATTAGCAACCGGAAAGTTGCTAGATCGAAATTCGGTCCAATCAAAGACCGTCGTGTACACGGGGACTGATGCACGTTAAATCTATCGTGGCCTCAAATGTCCTCATATTGGCGTAGTGTGGAAGTTTGGAGAGTGGGGTTCCAGCTCAGATGTTGACCTCGTCATCTAATCGTCGTTTAAAATTACGAGGTTTTGTACTTGGATCTTTCCCTTCTGGATGGATCCCGGACCGTCGTCAATAGCCCGTTGTGTTGCTCCAGTGCGACGTTAATTAACTACCTACCGGATACATTCTTTGACAAAAACTGTTTATTTTGGGTGCCTCTATCACCCTTTACAATTTGTCCAGATATTTTCGAAACACCCTGTACATCTGTCACCAATGCAAGCCGTCAGTGTCGGCTTTTGACGCAACTTTATGAGCATGAATTTGGAGTGGCTAGCATCAGACCCAGGGCAGAAACGTTTCGAGCCGATTGGAGATTAAAGTTAGAAGGAAGAGAAAGTGTGGTCAAGGTATGCGCGAAAGTGTGGTTGACCACACTTTCGGTAGTGTGCAATGAGCAAATTTGGGGAGAGGTTCAGTTGGGAGGGAGTCTGAAAAAAAAACGCAATTATCTTGAATTATTAATTCATCTGCCTGGGAACTCTCAGGAAATGAAGAATTATTATAAAAGGACTGTCAGAATAATTTCCTCATGTTGTCGGGCACTGGTACCGACTGGCTTTGAATCCTCGAGATACAATGACGAATGTACATGTGTTGTCTTTTCTGTTCGCAGATACGCCTCATGTCTCTCCGCAGAAGAACTACCGCGGCGTTGTTGCCTTGCCCGTAGAAGACCGGAGAATGTCCAGGGAAACCGAAGACCCCTGGATCCAAAGTAAGCCTCTTCTTCCTCAAGGCAGATTGGGTATTATAGGGGACAGTCAACTAATTATGGTAGCCCGTTTGGAAGAGTAGCGGATCAGTAACCGGAGGGTTGCGAGTTCGAATCCAACCAAAGACCGTCGTGTACGTGGGGCCGGTGCACGTTAAATCTGTAATGGCCTCAAATGTCCTCACGTTGGCGCGGCATTTTGGAGAGTAGGGAACCAGCTTAGGTATTGACCTCGTCATCTGACCGTGATTCAAAATTGCGCTTTGTCCTCGGATCTTTCCCTTCGGGATTGATCCTGGACCGTCGTCATTGGCCCGTTGTGCAGCTCCAGTGCGACAATTAACTACCTACATCAACTAATTATGCGATCGATTTAGCGCCAGTTCTGGTAACCTGTCTTTCTTGTTTTAGAGCTTTTGGTTGGGCACTCCTCTTGAATTAGTGACAAAACGTTCCCTTCAATACATCCTTAACGATTTTTTCGCTCATAATATAAATGCAAAAATGGTCTGCCTTTGTTTCAGTCTGGGTTTAATTTACCCACGTGTTGCAAAAAAAACAACAACCCAAGAAATAGAACAAGCCAAATTCTACTTTGCGATCACTTATAGTTTAGGTATACTTCAAAGGTCGCTTTTCCTTTCAAAACTAAACTAAAATTATTTTGTTTTGATTTGCACATCTCGGATTTTGTATGTCTTAAGATTTGTCAAGGAGGTGATTTGGAAAAGTATTTCTTATTTCCTTTTTCTTTCTGTTTACTTTTTAATTTGTGTGGCTTTTTATTTGAATTGAGAAAATAGAGATAATATAAAGTTTATTTTAGAGCAGAGTGAAGGCGAATTCTCTTTCTGAAACCCGGAAATCCTTGGAAACTCCTAAAAATGAAATCAACACATGGAAATTTTTTTCTTAAATTTTGATTTTGTAATGCAAAATGTTGTGTTCCAATTTTCTTTTCTGTTCCAAAATCTATTAGGTACTCCCCCGAAATGAAACAAACAAAAAAGAGAAGCAAGTTCAAAATGTTTCTCCAAGATGGCGCACCAATTTTTTCATAAATACCAGCAGGACTTGGAATTTTCTAATCTATCTTTAAAGTTTTTGTGATTGAACTATGGGGTGGCTTCCGGGTGTTGGTATTTGAGCCACGTGTTTTTGAACAAGTCTTCTCATTGGCGACTGGTTAAACTGCGTTCCCACAATTGGCGCCTTTAGCACACTTTCTGATTCCGAAGTGACAACAAATAATCACATTTGTCGGCATACATGATTTTGCATTTGGCAGCCCTTTCCTCGGCAAGCTTAACCACCTTTGTTCTAGGCTGACCCTATTTGAGACAAAAACGGGGCATTGCGATGGCAAAACATTTCAAGCATGTTCTTCACGATTGTACCATGAATTTTCCTCCGTTGAACTAATGCTGCATCAAATTTCGGTCTTCCAACACCTTGTAAAACTTCTCTTCACGCTTCATAACACAATTTTGTCTTACAACTTGTCCTTACTGTCTCAACTCTTAATCTAGATCGCTCCTCTGACTGCATACTGTTCACAACAGAGAAATATTCTCTCAACAGGATGTACTTTCTAGAAATATATATTTGGTATTTTCAATTAACGTCACACTGGAGCAACACAACGGGCTATTGGTGACGGTCCGGGATCAATCCCAGAGGGAAAGTCCGAGGACAACACCACGTAATTTTGAACCGCGGTCAGATGACGAGGCAACACCTGAGCTGGCACCCCACTCTCCAAACTTCCACACCACGCCAACGTGAGGACATTTGAGGCCACGACAGATTTAATGTGCACCAGCCCCCTTTGTACACGACGGTGTTTGGCTGGATTCGAACTCGCAACCCTTCGGTTGCTAGTCCGTTACTCTTCCAACCGGGCCACCGCGGCCCTACTTTCTAGAAAGCATGAACTCTTCAATATTAGCAAACCCTTTCGAAAAATTTCTATACAATTTCACAAATATTTCTATGGAATTATGACCGTTTTCTATATGTAGAATTTTCTGTTAATAAAAATTCTTTATTCCAATTCGAGTTTCGATATCAACATGTAAGAAAGAGGTATCACTTACCTCAATCTTGTTTCGTTTCTTCCAAAAGATCCGGGACGGTGAATGAACTTGAAGGTTTCATCCTAAAATGCTTGTTCTAATCGAAATGAAGACGATTCATATGTTTTAGAGAAAAACATTTATTCTTCTCTTAAAACAGCACATACAGGACAGTTGACATGACAAAAACAGAAAAGCACGGCACAACACCACATACAGAACAGATCTGACTCTACTCTAGTCAACAGTGCGATTGTCGCTCCACCACACGTGAACCACAATAGCAATTCGGGTGATCGTTCGCGACACTATAAGCTCTATAAAGTAACCTCCATAGAATGTAGAGAAAAAAAAAATGATTGTAGAAACCTCTATATATAGAATTCTATAGAAGCTCATTTCTTTTGCTTTACTTTTTCTTTTCTATAGAGCTTTATAGAATTCTATAGAGATACATTTTTATAGAATTCTTTAGAAATTCACACGCATTCATTTGCCAGAGCTCGTTTTCTCTAGAATTCTATGGAATTGTTTTCTATAGAAACGAAATTTTGTTTCTCTGTAGAATTCTAGAGTTCTATGATGGAACTCTAAAACTTTTTCGTAAGGGATGCCTTCTCTTTGGGTCCGCGGTGGCCCGGTTGGAAGAGTAACGGACTAGCAACCGGAGGGTTGCGAGTTCGAATCCAAACAAAAGACCGTCGTGTACAAAGGGGGCTGGCGCACGTTAAATCTGTCGTGGTCTCAAATGTTCTCACGTTGGCGTGGTGTTCGTGGACCGTCGTCAATAGCCCGTTTTGTTGCTCTAGTGCGACGTTAATTAAATACCTTCTCATCGGAGCTGTGCACTATCCTAAAGTATTGCTTAGCTCTAAACAAGCACAATTCCGATATTTTTGGCTTCGCAGCTGTAAGTAACGAATAAGTACTGCATATATTTTATCTCAGGTTTTCAGGAATAAAAGCAGCTTGAATATTTGGATCGGAGGGATACTAATTTTCTCGGTTCTAAGCCACCCTAGACATTGAACAATTAGTTTTCTGGAAAGTCCATAGATGGCAGCACGTTGTGACATACTTGGCTTGCAGAGATTGAAATAGGCTCGTTCGTGTTTAGAACCGCGGCTTGATCAAAATCTATTGAAACGTTCGTATTTTTTAAATGGGGGTTGCGACCCGAGGTGATGCCCAAGCGATCTTTCTCTCTCCAAACAATCTATTTTTTATGAATTGAACAAGATTGGCCAACGCAAATTTTTCACACAGGTTTTAGAAAACTCTTTCATTTTAAAATTAACCTGGTTTACAAATCCTTTAAACGAAACAATAGAATATACATCCGATTATCCAGTATTTCACTTTTTCGTGTTAAATTATGCTTTTTGAGTACCTGTTTTGTACAGGGGAGTGTGACGTCACGAACGAGTGATGCTTTTGTTCTCTAGAAATTCGAAAGTGAATAATAGAAAAATTGGGAATTGGAAATGAAAACTGAATTGATTTGAAATTGAATATCAGCTTCCCCAGCAGTGATTTCTGAGTTAGCGAAACATAATCGCCTATGACAGTCAACGTAGATGATTTTGCGTATGGCAGCCCTTTCCCCTGCGACCAAAACCGCCTGTGTGCGAATGGACTCCTTGATGGTCATGTGCCTTCTCACCATTCCCACACTGTCCGGAGAAGGCAGTTGAGACACGTGGTTTTGAACGAGTCTATTAGTTTAATTGGGGGGGCTAGTGGTAAAGTTTGCAAATAGCTTCCGCAATTGGCGTCTTTAATGCGGATTTTAGCTCTGAGTTTATCGTTCAGCGCCGAAAGCGATAGTATTGTTAGCGAGTTGGCAGGGGAAAAACATCCATGGCGATCTCCATGCTTTTGTGTATGGCAGCCTTCTGATGCGCATCGACACATTTTGTCATGTTTTAAATCAACCTTTTATCTTTGTTGTGGACTTGATTTTTAAATGTTTTATGGTTTTATTTGGCACAGATTGTCCGCTTTTGGACCTTGCGCCATATAACCCCAACATCCAATCCTTCTAACGCGCTTTTACACCTATTCAAAAATAAACTGGCACACGGGAGCCGCTCTATACAATGCATTATTTAACATAAACAATCTCTATATCAAAATATAGGTTCGTCCGTTTGGACCGCACCGAATTTTTTCTAATTTATTATAATCCAACTTCTACTTCATTTCGCTAAATTCAACCAGTGAATTGAAAAGTAAATCTATATATAAAGCAGAGTTGGCGTCTGTCCTTTATGCAAACTCTACACCGTTTGACCCATCCACACCAAATTTGGTACACTTATTCTTTAGAACCCTGCGGGTAACGTAAGCTTCATATTAACCCTCATTCTATTTGTCTTGGGTGTGAAGAGGGGCTAAGAACAATTCGAAATCCCCATAGGAATAACATTGAATATTTTTACGATCACTGTCAGACCAATGCACAATAAATTTGGTACACTTATTCTATAGAATCCTGCGGAAAACATAGGCTATATATTAACCACTTTCGAGTTGTTCTGGGTCTTTAGAGGGGGTTAAAACAATTCGAAATCCACGTAGAAATAATATTGAGTAATTTTATGATGAATTAAAAATAATTTAACGTGAGCAACGCCGGGTAATTCAGTTAGTGTTTCTCTAAAAAAAGAATCTGACTATTGTATCAAATCAATTTGTCATTCTTTTACTAGAATAATGTGGAATTCAGAAATATGTAGACAGGATTATCAGCACGGGGTGTACGTATTTCTGACAAATGTGATTGTAGAAAGTTCTGCAAATGCGGATAAGTAGTATTAAAAATGAATTTCTAGTTATTGAAGTTGTATTTACGTACTTCATTGAAGAGGAAGTAGTAATTCTATTAGAGCTTATGTGTTCTTGAAAATAATCCATAGGTACTTAATGTTTAGGACCGTAATCTTTATCCGTCAATAGATCCACGTATGTGAAAATAGGGAGGCTCCAGTGAGAAGGCCCCCAGGGGCATTCCTTCTTTAGGTTTGTACGGGCTTCACAATCCCGGGGTACCTGAGTGATCTTTTTCTTTCCCAGGGGTTTGCTGTCTTTGGTGAACACGGGGGTCGCGCTCCCGGGATACCTAAGCGATCTTTCTCTACCTTCATCCCACTACTCTATTCCCCACCCCTCCTTTTTCTCCATTTCACGTCTTGCGATTCGGAAACCATTGAAATTTCTTAACATTGAAAAACACCTTAAATTCATTCTTTTGTTATTTAAAAACTATGTTTATCACCTATCATAGAATACCTTTTTAGTTGTGTTAAGTTCTATTTTCGAAATTATCATTTATTCCCTTTTTATGATTCTTTTAAAAAAGACGTCAGTACGTTTTTCTGACCCGCATGTTTGCCGTGTGCGGCGTCCCGTATCGGGGGAAAGTGGAGTCCTGGGGTACCTGATGCGTGCCCTTTGGTCCATGCTTCTGCGTAGACGGGTGGCTGGAGTGAGCCCGCTCTGGTCAATCGGCTCACCTAATTTCTCTGGGGTTCACCACGTCAGAGCGCTTGGTCCCTCTGTCGTGCTGAACTCCAATGCTATTGGGTATTTAGGGTTAGTGCTGTCGCTAGGGATGCCCTGGGCGAACTGGCGGATTCACATCCCGACACGGCGGCACTATGTTCTGGCTGTGACCCCTGAGGCAGTACCGAGATCTGTTGCCGGACAACTGCCGGATACTGCTTCCCCTGGTTGGGCTCCATGGTGGGCGGGGGCACACCAGGATGAACATTTTTTCTAATATTCATGGAACCTGAAACTTCTTGCCCTGACGGAGGCTTAGATCCGTCAAACACCATTTACGAAGTAAATGAAAATTATGTCAGTAAACAATGTATGGAAACGGTTACGCCTGTCATTTCTGAACCAAAAAAATCAGTCCCTAAATTTCTTATTATACACAACGAATCCGGTAAACTAACAAAAATGTCACCATTTCTAATCGAAAAATACATTAAAAATGCAGCTGATGAAGTAAAAAATGTTAAAAAATTGAAATCTGGAGACCTATTGATAGAATCCAAATCAGAAACACAATCAATAAAACTATTAAACATTAAAAACTTTGGGGACGTCGAAATTCAAGTCTTTCCGCACAGAACCCTTAACTATACCCGAGGAGTTATCTCATCCCAAGAACTCGCAATGGTGTCCGACGAAGAATTTGTCGCTGAACTAAAAGACCAAAAAGTTATAGCAGCCAAAAGAATCATGATGAGGCGAGATACTAATTTCATTCCATCAAGAAATGTTGTTCTGACCTTCGATTCTCCTGTTATGCCAACAAAAATAAAAGCCGGTTACTTGTGCTGCGACGTGAGGCCTTTCATTCCAAGCCCACTGCGATGCTTTTTATGCCAGAGATTTGGACATGCTAAAACAGCATGTCGAGCATCAGCAACCATCTGTGCACGTTGCGCAAAGCCCGGTCACGACAGTTCTACATGCTCCGAAATCGAACATTGTGTTAATTGCCAGGGAAATCATGCTGCGTATTCAAAAACTTGCCCTCGTTGGATACAGGAAAAAGAAATCCAAACATTAAGAGTTACCAAAAATCTATCCTTTCCCGAAGCTAGAAAATTTATAGAATCTCGTACACCTCGTCCTAACACCTCATATGCATCCGTCATTAAAACTAGCAAAACAATAAGCACCCAAACATATAATTCAGATTTTACATCTAATAAAGTAAATGCAGAAACGCAAATAAACTCTACTCCTTATAATTATCAACCAACCAAATCAAATCAGCAATCCCATAGCTTAAGCCCAAAATCAATTGACAAAGTTACAAGTAAACCCTCAAACCTGCCGCAACAGAGAACCACACCTGCAACAAAAATCTTCAAGCCGAACCCAACAACGTCAATAGAACAAAATAAAAAAAAGCAAAGTAAGAAAGACAAACTTACTCCCCGGAACTCTAGAGATCACTCAAAATTACCGGATACCGAAATAGATTTACACCCTTCCACGGACTCAGACATGGAGTTTGGAGAGGACGGTATTGACGAGAACGCTGCATTTTTTAGAAAAGGTTCTAGATTTTACAAAAAACCTTCCAAATAAAACCACCCAACCTTTATTTGAGAAGACATTGAAAAGGGCTCTAATTTTTAAAAAAATAAATGGCTATTAATCTCCTAACTTGGAACTGTCATGGTTTTCGTACACATATCGACGATATCAAATCTCTAATAAATAATTTTAACCCTGTTTGCCTAGCCCTTCAAGAAACATACTTAACGCCTACTAACACAATGAATGTTAAAAATTATAATTTAATAAGAAATGATTACATCCACGGTGCACGCGCTTCGGGCGGCGTGGCTATAATGACCTTGCAGAATTTCCCATCCAGAAGAATTTCTTTAAATACGAGCATTCAAGCAATAGCCATTCAACTTCATATTAAATTTTTAATAACAATCTGCTGCATATATCTACCCCCAAATGAAAACGTTAGTCAGCAGGAACTAAATGATTTAATAACTCAACTTCCGTCTCCATACTTCATCATGGGGGATTTTAACGGACACAACCCTCTTTGGGGAAGTAATGATTTTAACACAAAAGGACAACAAATTGAAAAATTGATGGATGACCATTGTCTCTGCCTTTTAAATGATTCCAGTCATACATACTTCCATACTCCGACCCAAACCTTTCACACCCTGGACCTTGCAATATGCTCCCCTACTTTGCTTTCATTTTGGGACTTTAAAATTGACAATGATCTGCACAATAGCGATCACTTTCCAATCATTTTAACATATAACTGCAATGACGTTTTACTACCCAGACGACCTGTGCGATATATATTTGAGAAAGCGGATTGGACTCGATATCAGGTGGAATCAAACATTTCCGACAACATGGTTATGATGCCTAGCATAAATGATGCCGTTGAAATGATAACGAACACCTTGATTAAGGCGGCAGATGTGGCTATCCCCAAAACATCGGGTAAAATGCCTAAATTATGGAAGCCTTGGTGGAATGAAGCATGCTCTCAAGCCCATAAATTCCAAAAAAAAGCATGGAACACCTTCAGACGTTATCCCACCACTTCGAATTTGATAGTTTTCAAGCGGGCTAAAGCAGAAGCTCGAAAATTAAGGAGACAGCGACAAAAAGAATCCTGGCAAGAATACGTAAATACAATCGAATGTCGAATATCATCAAAACAGCTATGGGGAAAAATTCGAAAAATTACCGGCAAATATCGTAATCCAAATATATCGTTTTTACTTCAAAATGGACAAGTCGTTTCAGACGTTAAGACAATTGCTGATACCTTGGGAGAATCTTTTTCTAAGGTATCTCATGAGAGCTCTTACCCCCAAGATTTTATTAATTATAAGCGACGTGAAGAACGCAAGACGTTAAACTTTCAACCAACCGCTCATAAAACTTACAATCGTAATTTTACCACATTAGAACTGAAAAATGCATTAAGAAAATCACACCCGACTTCACCGGGCCCCGATCATATTCATCTAGACATGTTGACCCATCTCAATGAAGATTCATTACGAAATATTTTACTTCTTTATAATAGAATTTGGACAGAGCAAGATTTTCCGACAACCTGGCACAGAGCTATTATTATTCCAATACCGAAACCTGGGAAGGATCCTCAAGACCCTAATAACTATCGACCCATTGCCTTGACAAGCTGTATCTGCAAAGTCATGGAAAGAATGGTGAATGCTCGGTTGATACATGTCCTTGAGTCTGAAAAACATCTATCGGAGTTTCAAAGCGGATTCCGTTTTGGACGAAGCACCTACGACAATGCCTTAATGCTGGAATCCTCTATCAGAGATACATTCGTCACAAAGAAGCATTTGGTAGCTGTCTTCTTCGATATGGAGAAAGCTTACGATAGGACATGGCGATATGGCATAATGCGAGACTTATACGAGATGGGCTTTCTGGGAAATCTCCCAATATTTATTCAAAACTTTTTATTGACAAGGACCTTTAGCGTTCGCATTAATAATATTTTATCAGATGACTTTTCACAGGACGAGGGTGTTCCCCAAGGAAGCGTTCTAAGCGTGATACTTTTTATAATTAAAATCAACGGTATTATTAAACAACTTCCTCCATATGTGCACGGAACGCTTTTTGTAGACGATTTCCAAATATTCTGTTCTGGAATCAATGTACCTTTTATTGAAAGACAACTCCAAACGGCTATTAGAATTGTAAGTAAGTGGGCAAACGAAAATGGTTTTGTTTTTTCTTCGCAAAAGACTGTATGTGTACATTTTACTAGAAGACGCGGACTTTTTCCTGATCCAGAACTTTTACTAGACGGAACTGTTATTCCAGTAGTTCCAGAAATAAAATTTCTGGGTATTATTTTTGACTCGAAGTTATCTTTTCGACCTCATATCAAGGTATTGAAACGAAAATGCAACCAATCATTGAATATTTTAAAGGTTTTATGTAACACAACTTGGGGAGCTGATTTTATTTCAATTTTAAAAATTTACAAAGCTGTTGTCCGATCGAAACTCGATTATGGGAGTGTAATATATGGATCTTCTGCTAAGTCTGTTCTTCAAGCCCTGGATACTATTCATCACCAAGGCCTCCGATTATCCCTCGGAGCTTTCCGCACTTCGCCAGTCCAGAGTTTATATATAATGACAGGCGAGCCGGATTTAAGACATCGACGTGAGAAACTTACCCTAAAATACTATTTTAAGATTAAAGCCAACCCTTCTCACCCATTGCATAATAGTGTAACTAACCCTAAATTTGGAAGTCATTACTCATTAAAACCTTCATTCATACCGTCACTTGGTTTTAGAGTCCGTACCATAATGAATTCATTAAATGTTGACAATCTGGGAATATTTCCTAGAGAAAACGAACCTCCACCTTGGAATGATAAAAATCTACTTACCATCAATGACTTTTCACATTTTAACAAATCATCAACCCCCGATACCATTTATTTACAATTATTCCATTCCCATAGAAACAAATATTCATCTTTTAAAACAGTTTTTACTGACGGATCTAAGAACGGGACAAATGTTGGAGCCGCGGCCGTTTTTGATAATACAACCATTGCTAGAAAATTGCATGGGTGCTGCAGTGTCTTCACTTCAGAGATCTACGCAATAATTTTAGCCTTAAAAACGATTTCTACACACACTAATAAAAACTGGATCTTGTATACCGACTCTAAAAGCAGTATCGAATCCCTATTAAACTATACACATAAAAGTCATTCCTTGGTTTTAAAAGCAATGAATTTGCTCCTAACATTAACAGAAAATGATTTTCGGATATTCTTTTGTTGGATTCCTGGGCATGTGGGAATCCGGGGCAATGAGAAAGCGGATTTGGCAGCCAAAAACACAACTTTGATTATAAACTCCAATGTCCCGATTCACGACATTAATAGTGTTTTAACCCAAGCCATAAATTCATCCTGGCAATCCGCTTGGGATTTGGAAAACCATAACAAACTTCATGATATTCAACCATCTATAAAGGGATTCAGCAAAACAAACTTAAATAGAAATCATCACGTAAAACTGACAAGGCTCCGAATTGGACATTCCTTTTTTACCCACAGACATTTACTGCTGGGAGAACCAGCTCCTTTATGCTCATCATGCAATAGTATTTTTTCCATAAAGCACATATTGACGGAATGCCGGAATTTTAATCATCATAGACTAAACCGATTTGGTATCTCCCCTATTACCTTAACAGACTTGTTGATGGATCCACATCATAAAAACTTATTTTTATTCCTTACTGACATTGGTTTCGTAAACTTTATTTAGATTTTATAATCGACTGCAACATACACAACTGTACTGAATTTTATTACGTGGCTTTCTGACTCGCTCTAATTAAATATCAGTTATGAACTAGCTATTGTTTGGCGCAGCATGGCCAAATCTGGCCCTTGTGCCATAAAAAACCAACCAACCAACCAACCAGTGAGAAGACTCCTTCAGAGGCATATCTTGTTTAGGTATGTTCGGGCATATCAACCCCTAGGTACCTGAGTGATCTCTTCTGTTTTACCCTCCTATCGTTCTGCTTTTTTGATGAGTCCGCGCGACATAGCCAGTAGGCTTTGCCGATTTCACCATTCTTTTGAAATGCCCATTCACAAACCTACCCTATCATGCTATGTTATATCGCCAAATAAGGCGGTAAGATGCCAAATCAGTTATTCAGAGCAGTCACGTGACTACTAGTCGACATGTTGGTCGCGCTTTTTTGAAGCTCTTCTCCAATAGCAATGTTCAGTCTCCTTTTATTTCACGTCTGGTTGGCCCGTCCTGCTTTGAGCTCAAGCAGCGCTCAAGAGGATATGGCGTCACGAAACGGAACCGAAACCCAAAACGCCAACTCACAATGAGTGGTCCGAGCTGAAGAGGTTCATACAAATCCAATTCCCAAGTTTACCTTTTGATAATATTTTTTTATCGTACACGTGGTGACAGCTTGTCCGATTCTGGACCTTGCGCCGTTAAACCCAAAATTCCATTCCCTTTCACAGTCAACATAGTTCGATTTGAGTTTGGTTGTCCTACTATCTACTTGATGTATGTCCTGTGTTTAGCGCAGCATCGCCAAATATGGTCCTTGTGCCATAAAAAAACCCAACCTACCCAATCGAACTGATTGAACCAGAGCAAAGCCGCGTGTCTTAGCTAGTTTAATAAAAACCATTTAAATTTATTTAAATATAGTTAATGAATCGCATCTACCGAACTGCTCTCGCCACCAAGTGTAGCTGTCGCCATATAGGAACAGATCTCTTTCATTTCGAGTAGGGGTGACATTTGGATTTCTTAATTTTATTTTGATGAATGTCTTAGCATCTACCGAACTGCTCTCGCCACCAAGTGTAGCTGTCGCCATATAGGAACAGATCTCTTTCATTTCGAGTAGGGGTGACATTTGGATTTCTTAATTTTATTTTGATGAATGCTGCCGGCGGAAAGAGAGTTCTGGTATGGATATTCTCGGCAATGAGTAATAATCGATGAATATAGTTCCAATTTATCGCTAAATGCGTGAATGGGTCACAAACTTGAATACATTTCTTCAAGTTTCCCCTATGAAAAATGGGACGGTCCGTTTCTACGGTAACAGACAAGCTCAGGCTTTGTGGTGTAGACTGACAGTACCTTTTATTGATAAAAGAGTCGAGTTGCGGGTTCTATTCTACATGTAGTCGTCAAGCAGTCTCTACACACAGTAACTCTCCCCTCAGGAGCTCATCTTAAGGTTCGTACGGGCTTCACGAACCCGAGGTACCCTAGTGATCTATTCTTTTCCCATGGGGTTTACTGCCTCTGGTAAACATGGGGGAGGGGGGGGGGACGCGACCCAGGATGCCCAAGCGATCTTTCTCTAATTTCTCTTCTCTATCCTTTTCATAATTTCTTGACATTGTCTTGTGTTTGGCGCAACTTGGCCAAATATGGCTCTTGCGCTATAAAAACCAATCACACATGTACTTAGACTTAGCGGGTTGTCGGTGTACTTCTGGGGTTTTCAATTGAAAAATATGTCATTAGACCAGGAGAGTTAATTTTATAATGTAATTTAAATGTGTTTCCAATCAGAAAGACTAAATTTACAGATTAATTATAATAAAAGGAACAAATAAATAACAGCTATAAGATAAGATAAATAACAAATGAATAATTACTAACTTATTCTCTTATTTTTGTCGAACAGATTGTGCCGAAATATACTTAAAAATTTGTGACTCGTGAAAATGGCTCTATTACAGTCGAATTTTTCCATTAAAAATATACAGTGGGTCACAAAAGTTTTCGGCCTCCTCACGTTTCTAACTGTTTTCATGTATTTCATAAGGAAGAAGTTGAAATTACGATTTAAAATTTTACCACGTAAAGCTCTATTTCTAGTTTAGCTTATAAAATGCATAAAAATAGTTCGAAACGTTAAGTAACCGAGTACCTTTTGTCACCCCGTTTTTTTTTAAAAAACCTTATCATGAACATGAGGTTTTTATATAAAAATGCCATTAAATATGCTTCATTTAAATCTGTTCTTACAAAATGATTGCAATTTTTGTCATCGAAAATCGTCTTGTAAAATATCGTTTTGGAAAATTCTGGATTATAATTTAAAACACCAAAAAACAATTTTAAGTGGTCAAATATTTTTTATCCGATGAAACATTTCTAAATTTAAGCTGACAGAGAGTAGATATAATTTGGTATAGTTTAGTCCGTAGTTTTAGAAAATTCTCGGAAAAAAGAATTTAGCGTTTTATCTGACAACAGCGAGCTGTCTCCTTTGACGCCACGAACAGCAGCTTTGTAGCCATTTTAGAATCGACGCTATTGAACCGCGAGATTTATCCCTACTAGAAAGCAGAAGGGGAGAGAGGGGAGGGATCGATTAAAACCGCCTTCGCATGACGAATCTGGTAGGGATTTACGAGTACGCCTGCGGAAAACGGATTTAAAAGGACTTTTTTTCCTTTTGACTGAAGTGCCAAAATGAACTCGACATCGCTCTATTTGGCGACGATTGTTCCCTTATCAATGCAGGCAAAATAGTAGTTTGGAGACAAAATGATTTTCCGGGAAGGGAATTTTCTATTACCTGGTTTCTCCACTTCTGACAAACTGGGAAGGCAATTTAGGAATAAGTATATCATTTTCAATTTATCAGTAATCAATTCGCGATTAATGTTGAAATCAGCTCGAATAAGTTGCTTATTCTGGTAGTTTTTGTTTTGATTTTCAGGTAATTAAAATGGAACATTACACATTCATTATTTTATAAGGTCTCGCAAGTTTAGACCCATCAAGCCGCAGTAGCTCATTTAGAAGAGCAACAGTGGAGGGTTGCGAGTTCGAAACTCGGTCCAACCAGAGACCATCGTGTACACGAGGTTGATGGACGATAAATCTGTCGTGGCCTCAAATGTCACTACGTTGGCGTGGTGTGCAAATTTGGAGAGTGGGATGCCAACTCAGGTCATCTGACCGTGATTCAAATTTACGAGGTGTCCTCGGATCTTTCCCTTCGGGATGGATCCCGGACCGTCGCCAATAGCCCGCTGTGTCACTCCAGTGCGACGTTAATTCAATTACATACCTTGCGATCTGTAAATACAAAAATCTGTATGTAACAATGGCCCAAAACAGAAAAGTCCTTAAAGAGAAGGGGGCCGTCGTGCTTCAGTGGGTATGCCCACTGCGCTAGCAACCTTCGAGTTGTAGGCGGCGCAGGTTCGATTCCTATCAGATGCGTTCCTTCCTGGGTGTATTCCTCTTCTGTGTCAGTAAAACTTTCACTGTGTGTGCATCTATTACTTGATATTGTATGTCTTGTGTCTGGCGCAGCATGGCCAAATATGGTTCTTGCTCCATAACCTACCCCCAAACAACAACATAATCTTATTTCTAACCATGCCTTCATTCGCATTCAGAAGTGACTACTGGTCATTTTCGACCATTGTATTGCGGCTATGGTGAAAAGGGAGTTGACTTGGGATGTCTATTTCGACAAACGTAGTAAGGGTTATCAGGAGAAGGGCTGCCATACGCAAAATCAATATGGTGGTCGCCATAGGGAATTGTTTATTCCGCCTATTCGTGGTACTACTGCTCCGAACGATAAATTCTGAACCAGAATCGGCACTCAATATTCCAATCGCGGAAACGCATTGCTCCAATTGAACCTGCTCCTTAATTTAACGAATGTTCTAGTCCAAACCCTCTGACTCAAATGCCGACTCACCGCAGCCGGACTATAAAAGGCTTTTTCTGTCAAGTTAAGCCCTCAGGGGCACATCTTTAGGTGTACGGGAATCAGTACCCGAATGATCTGTCATCTCTTCTGTTTTACCCTCGTCTCCCCTTCTGCTTTCTTCCCATCCCTCGTTGTTGTCTTGGGTTTGGCGCAACTTGGCCAAATATTGCCTTTGCGCCATAAAACCCAAAACAACCAATATCTGCCAAACTAAATGTTGGCGGCGGCAATGTTTCTACGGCGGAACGTATTTTCTGTACGTATTCCTGACGTGACGTCATTTGGCTTCTTTTTTTATTACAATTTCAGTACTTCGCCAATAAAAGTTCCAAAGAATAAATTCCGAATTGATATGAGTTGATTGAACAACGCCAAGCGTCTCCCGAAGGCGATTAACTGCGTTTTAAGGTAACCCCGATGTGTCTCATGCGAGAGTATTTGGGTAGAGAATGTAAAATTTTCACTTTCCGTCTGATTTAATTACATTTAAAATCCCTTTCATTGCATATACTTCGGTTTTGTTGGTCATTTGCTACACAAGGGCTTATCAGATGCTTTTAGAAGTGACGGTGTGCATCTCTCTATTCTGCATTCCTGCCAGTTTTAATAAAATGAATCATTTCTCCTTTTACTCCTTTTTCAGATGGAAAACTTCCCGAGGTCCCTTTGAGAAGTCGAAGACATTTCTCAGAAAGTCTCGTTCCGAGGTATTCTGGACGTGAGTAAAATCTTTTTTTACATCTCCTATGCTCTAGCTCTCTCGGGGAACATCTTTAGTTCGTGTTATATATTCCGTTGTATTTAAAAAATTCATAAACTTTACAAACAATTCAGCAAAATACATAAATATGCACAAATTTTAATTGATCTCAAAGTTTTGACATTTGCCAAGTTTTGTAGAGTACGTAAGTGTTATAATTTTATATTATCTACTTATGTATTGAATCACTTTTGTTAAACCTTTAAAAAGAATAGGTAAAAATTTTGCTATATACAAATTTATTTTTTAAATTAATTTTTTCTCGGAGATTGAAATGTTTTTTAATGATTTCAATTCAATAAGTAATCTACTCCAATGAAGTACTTTGCTCTTATGGAAATGTATTGTTTTTTTAGATCATATGTATTTGTTCTCCCTCTGTAATCGGATATTTTTCTGTGAGAAACAAATAAGTAGATAAGTAAAATTTCCCCCATTTCATGAAATTGTACGGACTTGGTATCTTAAGTACTATAACTACTGCCCAAAAATACCTCCAGCTGAAAACAAACACGACCTACAACTTATAAACCAGTGTTAAGAAATGTTCTGTAATTTGGTGGTGTCTAGAATGTCGTAATTCGTGAACCCTTACGTCTGTATGGCATGTTGCCGCTGGATTGGAAACATGTACTGCAGGTCTTACCCTGGCCTTGGAAAAACAGCAAAGTCGATTTTTTAGCAATGGGAAAACTTCAAAAATGACCAATAAAAAGATAAAAACTGGTCCATTCACTGGCACCGGTTGAAAGGCAGATGACCGTAGGCTAGTCCATTTCAAACAAGGTGGCAAGCACGTCAAGGGATGCCGTACGCAAAATCGTGTGTGGTAGGTGATTGTTTCTATCACTGCTATCTATTCCGGCACCGAACGATGAACTCGCGTTTGGTGCCATTAGCGATAGCAGTTATTATAAGTTGGAGAACCAATCACCTACGGCCATACATGATTTTGGGTATGGCATACCTTTCTCCGAGTGAGCTTAACACCTTTCTAGAAATGAAGGTCATCCTCCTCACTTGAGCCTCCGTATAGACTATAAAACCACGCTCCTCAAATGCCAACACGCCAGGTAGCTAGTTAATTAACGTCGCGCTGGAGCAACACACTGGCTATTGGCGACGGTCCGGGATCAGTTCCAAAGGGAAATATCCGAGGATCATTTTGAACCACGGTCAGGTGACGAGGTCAACACCTGAACTGGCACCTCACTCTTCAAACTTCTACACCACGCCAACGTGAGAACATTGGAGACCACGACAGATTTAACGTGCACCAGCCCCCGTGTACACGACAGTCTTCGTCTGGACCGAGTTTCGAACTCGCAACCCTCCGGTTACTTATCCGGTACTCTTCCAGTCGGGCTATCGCTGTCCCTGCCAACTCGCCAGAGCCGGACTATAGCTGTTTCAGTGGATCGAAACATCGACCATTATCGAGCGCAAAGTGAACAAGAGTAATAACTCGAGTTTAAATGATGTTTCGAGCTTTTAAAGATAACATTGCGTTATCTTTAAATTGTGTTGCCGCCACTCGGTTTTTGAATTCTCCCAAGCCAACAAATCTGTCATTGCTCAACACTGTAGGGCGCTCCCTCATCAGTTGGATGGAAATAATCCGAGATTTACATTGGAGCAGCCTTATCGATTTTCTGCCTTATCGCATACGCTAGTGAATGATTGCAGTGTTTTTCCGGCATCTGTACGTGGTGGCAAGGACTTAAAAAAAGCACATCTTTCGTTTGTAGGGCGCTTGAAAATTGAATACTTTCCCATACTGCACCACCCCGGGATTGCGAGTCTGTTTTAACCTTCAAGTGGTTTCGACGAGAGATCTCGTCTATCCATATCTGACTAATATCACTAATGGTGAGTTATCTCGTCATCAAGATAATGCCGATTTTCGGATGACGAGATCAAGGTGCTGTCCGATGACGAGGTATCTTGTCCATCACGGTCTGGTCGATTCTGCTAATCGAGACAATCACACATTTTTTCCCGGAAAGGACAAATCTTGTATCGAGTCGAGGAAAACTATTTTGAATTGAAAGCAGAATATGGAAATCATTCAAAAAATATACAGGGTGACTTTTAATTAACCTACAACTTTTAACTGAAATAACTCTTGAGTCGCTGCAGATAGCACTACAAACATTTTTTATTGAAAAGAACATGGAAAAGGAATTGAATGGATAAGGTTTTCAAAGTGATAACCTTCAGAGGTGATACAACCTAGTCACAAAGTTGTCAGTTACAAATTCAAGATTTTCTTTTTTAATGCTTGCAAATGAGTCAGTTATGGACTTTTTGAGGCTAATAAGGTCTGTCGGCTGCTTCTTGTAAACCAAATCTTTAAGATGACCCCAAAGATAGAAATCACATGGATTCATATCTGGTGAATAAGGTGGCCAATGCAATGCACCAGGATAACTTCTATGATTGCTCTTGCTGTATCAATCACTTCTGCTGTTCTAACAGTTACCTTTGCGCCAGCTTTTCCCTTCACATCATCTTTCACGTAACCGAACTTTTCAAATTTTCTTATCAGATCTCTTACCATTGCTCTAGAAGGCTTAGGTCGGTTTCTGAATGTTGCAGACCACTTCCGTAGCAATAGTGTTGCATTTTCACCACATAAATACCAATTTTTCACAATAAAAATACGATCTTCGGTTGAATAAGACACTTTGGGAGGCATTTTCAAAATGGCGTGGAACTGACACGAAACAATTTCCCCTTTATACCCTCTCTCACTGCACGCATTTGTAGCGCCATCTAGTGACACTCTGAGAAGTTATTTCAGTTAAAAGTTGTAGGTTAATTAAAAGTCACCCTGTTTATAGCACCCCCCGATATATCGCTTGTTTTTCCACCATGAAGTGGGAGAGTCGCGGTAGCCCAGTTGGAAGACCAACGGATCAGCAACCAGCGGGTTGCGAGAAATTCCGTCCAGCCAAAGACCGTCGTGTACATCTGGGGGCTGATGCCCGTCAAATCTGTCGTGACCTCAACGTTGTCCTCACGTTGGCGTGGTGTGGAGAGGGGGTGCCACCTCAAGTGTTGACCTCGCCACTGACTGATTCAAAATGGCAAGGCGTTGTCCTTGATCTTTCCCTTCGGGATTGATCTCGGACCGTCGCCAATAGCCAGATGTGTTGCTCCAGTGCGACGTTAAATTAATTACTCGATTCCTCACTGGGTGTATTTCCCTTTTGTCAATAAAACTTTCTTTGCGTGTATGTCCAGAACTTGATATTGTATGTTTTGTGTCTGGTGCACCATGGCCAAATATGGCCCTTGCGCCATAAAAACCCAACCATTTGTGACGCTAATGGTTGACGCTTCCATTTAATTGCAACAGTGTTCTTTCCCTTAGAGATTGATCCAGGACCGTCGCCAATAGCCCGTTGTGTTGTTCCAGTGCATCGTTAATTAACTACCTACCATTTAACAGCTCGGGGAAATCGAAAACAAAAACCAGTTCCCCTAGCAAAATTCCTAGAATTTAGTTTTCTAGAAAGAAACAATAAATGAAAGTTTCGTAGTCCAGTTTAATCATTTTCATAGCTGTATTTCGCTTGAAACAGGGCTGTTTTCGTCCATTCAGATTGTTCTATCGTGAATTAATAGTGTCGTCGAACTCTATTGGATCGCGTGATTACAAACTGGAAGGGCAGCTCAGAACGCTGGAGAATTTCTCCGTAAAAGCTGGTATTTCTATCGAGGGCGAATTGTTTTCACGATGTACTGCTAAATAAAGTAGAGCCAAGGTCGGGTACTTTTCTTTTTTTTACTTTCCCATCGTCCGAATTCACTCGGCTCCCGTTGCCGCCAGTCAGAGGGGGGCGTGGTCACGACGAAATCGATTCTTTGGCAGTTTGTGAATGAACGCGACGCGAGCAGACGAAAATCTCGATTTTTATGGCAACCCCCTTCCACATACACCGTAGCTGCTGCTGCCGAGTTTTCTCACTCCTCTACTAGTGCGTGCGCTGCTTCGCGGACCGATGACACCGATCGCATCACCTTTCCGTTGTTTGTAAACCTTCGGAAAGATATTGACCGAGAGTATTGAAACTTCGGGGATATATTTATTGATTGTTTCCGAGGTTCACAGGGGCCTACACGCGAACACGTTTCGACTCGCTTTTCTCGCTCGGATAGCACTCTTTCCTGCTGCCGTGTTCTTGAAGTTAAAGGGAAAAAACAGCGAAGATGTGAATGTGATGTCTCTCTTCCGCCTGCTATATGCCTGTGAGCTGGGCCGCGAGAAAAACATCTGAGTCGCGGCTAGGCCTAACGCGACCGATGGCCGTGCCGACGTCGGATCTGATAAACGAGTCGAGTTCGTGTTGTGATTGAGAAAAAAATCTGCAGAATGGATATCAAGGTGATGGGCTTGCACAAGAGCAGTACTTTCAGTAACTTTGGAAATCACAAGCTCGGGAATTGGTTCTCGACTCTGGGGCACCCGCGCCGAAAGTCGAATGCCTTGAAGAATTCGAAGAGTCTCAGTAAGTGTTTGTTTACTTTTTTGCTGGTTCGGGGAATGTGTGCTGTGAGGTTTTTCGCAGCGCTTGCACATATGGAATCGGTTTTGGTGTTCTTTTCAGGTGCACGCAGTAACTGGACCTTTCAAAACAGGTTTTCCGAAACGAATTTTTGTGATGTAATACAAGGTTGCCTCAAATGAAATGATCAGTGAATGTGGTTTTTATGTAGAGTGAGTCAAAGTGAAAACCGGTCACCTGAGTGGGATTGATTGAAGCAATTGTAAACTCGTGACAACTGAGAATATCCTCAAAAAATTGTATTAGATTAGAGGTCATTTATTGCTCTTTTTAATGCTGGTATTTTCAATTTTATGATAATTCTAATTAAAAAAAATGAAAAACCGCCATGTGCGTGTGATAATGGTTATTACTAAGAATAAACAAGTAATATTAAACTATATATATGCTATAGAATCATAATTTATAAAAACTTTCAGTTTACAAATCAGTAAATAATGTATGTTACTATTTATATAGCCTTAGGAAATAGTGCTCCTGATTGTGCTCCTTTAAGATGCTAGTGGTACCATATAGTATGATTTTTGGCAACAGTAATTAAAATTCGATTAATTAAAAACGAATATCAAGCAAATTGTAATTTAAAATTCGATTAATTAAAAACGAAATTCTAACAAATTATAATTTAAAATCCGATTAACAACTGTTATTAAACTAATTGTAATTTAAAATTTAATTTATTAAAAATTAATGTTAAATAAATTACAATTTAAATTTCAATTAAAGTTCAAGCTAATATTAAACGAGTAAATAAATGTTGAAATTTTAAAAAATTCTTTTGACTTTTAATAATAAGAAACTGAAGTCCGTCAACTGCGTTCTCCATCTGCGCTCTGAAACTCAACCCAAACAAAATTGTCTTGTCACTGTTGGATTTAAAATACACCAAACATTTTGCCTTTCTTCATCTTGAATTTTTAAGACCTAACAATTTATGCATTATACCTACTCCAATAATTAATGATTTCTTCCGGTAATTGACCAACTGGTCAAATAGATACTTTTATATTTAATTTATCTAAAACAATTGCCAAACACCTTGTCATGAAATATCTAACTTCAAAATTAAAAACAAAATTTGCCAGTAATTGATCACTTTGGCCAAACACATGCTATATATACATATTCTTCCAGTGGACTGTTTTATTCTTCCAGTGGTATTTATGACTTAAAATTAATTTAGATATGAAAAACTACAATGTTTATCGAAATTAAGAGATATTTATTTATTTATATACACCAGACTGAAAATAAGAAGTAGAATTCAGATTGAGACATCACTTCAGAACAAGTCCACTATACTGTAATTTTATAGATCCCAATGATATATAGCTGACTTATTTTTTATCAATAAAAAGAAATATTAAAGAATTTCAGATTAGTGTTACTATTAATTCCAGTAGTTAATTTTCTGCAAGAATATCAATTTGATTTATTATGGAATAGATTAGTTGTTTAAATGAGAAATATGAGGAAATGATCAATTGCTGATTGGTTGGTCAGGGACTGACTGGTTCACACTATGTATTTTTGTCCTGGTGAAAACCAGACACAATAAAATTCAAGGCATTTCTAAGTATCAAGACATATAAATTTTAATTTAAGTACTTAGTGTCCATTCCCTTATATTTTTCACAACTAATTAAGAAATTTTTTATGATAATCAGGCACAATTTTAATCCATGAAATGTGTTTGAAATTGCTATGCTCTTACTTTTTGTACCAAATGGTTTATAAATTTTCCATAATAAAGCTTGAGGACTAGGAGGTATTCCTATGACATAGGAGCAGTTATATAGCCACAAACTTTGCCTGTGATCATTATCTTGATAAAAGTAAATGTTGCTTTCTATGCCTATTCTTTTGCTCATTTCGAAGTAAATCAATTCATACATAATCCATATTTTCCATCAAATGTTTGCTTGTGTTTAATGTTACGGTACACATATAGTATGATATTCATACCCAAACCATTATGGAACCTTCATCATGTTTCATAATGGAGTTCTGAGAAAGCTCTTAGTTATTTCTTCAGGAACTAACTTTCCTGATAGATTCAGACAAATTATGGTACAGCTCTGATATAGAGTTTTTTGTGGCAACGCTTTTAATAACTTGGTTAAATTTCAATAACCTATAATTTTGCCAAATGGTGAAATTATACCACAAAAATTCAGTGTGGGGAATATTGCCCACATTGATACTATTTAGTGTAATGAAATATATTTTTGGCCCTCAGGCTTCTAAATTTTGATCACAAAACCTTAATCATCTACAAGAGCACAAAATGTTTAGTCCCCAATAGCAACTGAAGTGTTTTAGTTTTAAATCTTTTAGAATAGTCAGATAAGAGTATTGCCACTTGAAGTCTCTTTAAGTATGTGTTTATCGTTTTTATGGTCACTACTGTAAAGTCAGTGAAACATACCTAACTTAATTTATTGTATGCAGTAAATTAGAGATGGCTTTATAATTTTGTCATAAGAAAACTTAAAGAATCAATGTTCATTGTTTTCTTTTTCCAAGGGGTGAAATTGCAGTCAAAGCGATAGATATATCTTGAATTGCAATTCATATGCATAATAGTATAAGTACAGGGCATTTCTGAAAAAAAATGCAGTCTTTTTCAGGAGTGTTTTTGCCAAGTATGCTAGACTAATGACACCTTTTGTAATTCAAGTTAGAGTATACAGGTTTGATCGTTTTCATGTTACATGTATCATCTTCTTTCACTGATGTTGATGAATCACTGATTTGGACAATTTTTTGGTTTTGATTTCAAAGAACTGAATTAACGTAATAGCTTTTTGAAAAAGCCCCACTGAGTTCAACTTGTGATTCACTATTAATTAATGAAAAGTTATTTTAAAAATGTGTTATAGCTTGTTCCCTTTTTCATCTTATCAGTGGCATAGTTAACAACTGGTTTTGGAGATTGGTGAGAGTTAACGGAAACATCGTTATTAGTTTTCTTGATTTGGATGTTTCATTGTTGCTATCTGTTTGTAATATACTTCAGGGATTGATTTTTATGATCTGAACACCTGATTTTGTGAAAATCATCCAATTTGCAATTATGGCATTTGTTCATTAATAGTAAAACACATTTTGATCAAGTGTTCTAATTTCAATCGTCGATGTTTTAAACATTTTAATTCATATACCTTGGGTTTAGAAGACATGGTTGGAGAAAATCCTAATACAAACATTTTTAACTTTTTACATGACATTGGTTTCATCCACCAGTTGATTTTACATACTATATCTTTTAGTATCACCAGACTTCTCTCATTTCATCTTATTGCATTCATTTTAAAAGGATTACGTCTGTTGAGCTTTTATATTTGAACCTTTTGTGCAATTTCATTGAGTGATGTTTTCGAAGAATTGTTTTTTGATTTAATGCCTTGAGTTTGGCACATATGTCCCTAAGGTGCCATAGAAACACCCAATCCGGATTTTGTATTTACAATCTAGTCTCGTAAACTACTCGTCAACGTGCATGTGATCAGTATGTTGTGTGTAACTGCTGATATTTTTAATAACTAAGTTCTGATATTTTATTTTTCATTATCCCCTTACACATTAAAGTTTTTTTTATTGAATGCTGTAGTATGGAACTAGTACTTGATTTAAGTCCTATTATCATGCTCAAGCTAGTGCCTCTACTGAGGGAAAAATATGAGCTTAAAACCGGTATTTAGAATTTCTATCAGCAATTTACTGGTGTTGCCAATGTCAGTTATATGCAAACCCTAAGTCGTATAACTTAAATAAAATCTTAACAAGTGAATTAGTAAAAATAATTTTTCTTATTTAAAGGAAAGGGTAGTGTTTAAGTTTTGTACAAACTAATCTCTATCATACATATAAAACTTCATTATGTAATACTCATGTAATATAATCTCATAATAAAAATGCTTTCATAAATATCAGGTTATTTATAGAAGTTCTTAACTAAATAGCCCTGAATTCAAATTCGTATTGGGTGTTAGTAGTTTGGAATTTAAGTATTGGGTCGCGGTGCGAATGAAATGTCCGGAAAATGACCATCACTCTTCGATGGCGATAACTGAAAAATACAGTACCTGACCTACTCGAAATAATCTCCCTCTGAATTGACACACTGTTGCCACTTGTCTGACAAGGCCATAATCCCGGAACGAAAAAAGTCTTGTGGCTGGGATGCGAAGAAGTCAACTCACGGTGAACCTCCGTAACTTAGGTGAACCGTTTGCCAGGCAGAAAGCGATCCAGGTGACGAAACAGATGAAAATCTGTAGGTGACAAGTCAGGGGAGTAGGGGATGAGGCATCGCGTCATAGCCCAACTCATGGTGTCAGCATCGTCCGTTGTGCGACATGAGGACGGGTGTTATCTTGCAAGAGGAGAACGCCATGCCTGTTTACCAAAGCCGGTTGTTTCACCATCAATTTCCGGTGCATCTGTGTTCATCACAATATCGTTCTGAAGTGATGGTTTGGCCACTTGGCAAGAAACTGCGATGAATTATTCCAGCTGTAGCCATACAAGAAGCATAACCTTCCTGGGATGTAAGGGTGGCTTGGGATGGCGTCCAGGAGGCTGTGCTTTGCTCAACCATTGTGCAGATCGTTTCCGATTGTCATAAAGGACCCATTTCTCGTCGCAGGTAAGGATTCGCTGCAGTAGGGGTTCTCTTCCATTCCTGGAAAGGAGCGATGTAGACTTCCAAACGTCCCTTTGTTGTCCATCTTTTTGACCTTACCCAGTGCAGCCAGACGGCGAACAATTGTAGTGTGCTAAACACCTAGCTCGGCCGCTATCTCGCATGTTTTCCGCGGTTCAGCTTCAACCACACTTGGAACATCGTCAGAAACTGCAACTTTTCGGTGACCACAGGGTTTGTTTTTCAAGTCCATATATATCTCCACTTCAAAACTTCTCAAACCATCGCCGAATGGTTCGTTCATTGGCTGTATTCTTCCCTAATGCTGTGTTAATGTTTCGAGCAGTAATTGCAGCAGAATGTTTCAGTTTAAATTCGTAAAGGAAGATGACTCTCAAATCTGAGTTTTCCATGTCGAATTTGGAAGCACCTTACGCCCAAACAAATTAAATCTGGAACTTCACATGCGTGTGTGGTAGCTATTTATAGTAGCTTTGACGTAAGATGCCGGAATCTTGTAGGTAATTACTTTTAGATGTATGAGGGTCATTCCCAAAGCTATTTCTCATCGGGCATTTCATTCACACCGACCCAATAGATCTTGGTTTTATTAGCCTTCATGTAACACCCTAGAATGAGGAACCCAACTTGTAAAAATAATTTCGTTTCTTAAATTTGGCTTAAAATTTATTATCTAGATAATTCTTATTCATCTTTCAGGCATTGTTTCCCCTAGCCACACATTTATGTGGATCAAGTTTAATTAGGCATGTGTTCTCTGCAGTGTCATATTTCTAATTAGGTTATATGTAGACTAGCCTAGAATGGCAAATTAAGAAATGAATAATTTTAATCTTTTTGTATTCCAAAATCTGAAATTATGTTATGCATACGCATTTATGAACCATTTGCTTTATTAAAATTTAAATGGCATAGAGGTTTAATTTGAGTTGTTTCGAAACAACTATGTAATAGAACACAAAATATCAATTGGGTATTTTGCCATTAGAGTTGATCTGATCACCAAAGCAGCTTGTTTTTATTCATTCTGGTTTTTGTAAAAACTTTTTCTGTTTTTTACTGAAAATCTATTGGCCAATTTAGGGACCATCGTGGCTTATTGTGGATACCCATTGTGCTAACAATTTGCGAGTTGTACGCGACGCAGATTCAATTCCTGTCAAGTACATTCCACCCTGTGTGTATTTCTCTCTTGTGTCAGGAAAGCTTTCACTGTGGTGTATTACTTGATACCTGTTATTACCTATTACTTGATATTGTATGCCTTGTGTCTGGCACAGCATGGCCAAATTGGGCCCTTGCGCCATATAACCCCAACCAACCATTGACCCATTTAATTTAACTATTTTAGTTTTATCTGGTTTATTTGATCATATCAGGATATGATATATATGATATTATCTGGAAATATGCTGACAATCTAAATTTTGTGCCTTTCAAATGGTATTGTAACTAGTTTCTTAACTTTTATAACTTAACCACCATTTACTCCTTTTTTTAAAGAGTTGAGCAGCTCTCAGTCTAACAAGCTTTAATTTAATATTGCAAGAAAATGACCGAAGAGTCAAACTATTCTGGAGTAGTTACTAAAAAATTGGGTTTGTACACCTGGGAGTCAGTTCGGGAAAATACACTTGAAACATTGAAATCTTCGTTTGATATGCACTTCCTAGATGGCGCCGCGGTTTGCGCCCCGTCTTTTTCTGCACTTTAAACCTTTGTTTATTCAATGGTTGTCCACATAGTGCTGCTCCGGTGAGAAGGCAGATGATCTTAGGGAAGTCCATTTGAACCAAGTTAGTTAAATTCGCATGGGAAAGGGCTGCCATTCTCAAAATCATGTTTGGCGATCGCCATAGGTGATTATGATTTTTGAACCAACTCGCCTTTCGTACCAACTCGTAAGCACTTATGACTTCGTCATCGATGGCAGTGGGAGAGCATTGTTTATGTTTAACTTGCCCCCTAATTTTAACGTATAGACTCGTCCTAAGAGTACATAACCCAAATTCCAACTCACTGGAGTCGGCGGACTGCAGGATGGCTTGCGCTAACTTTTCTGAGTTCGTTGGATTGACTTGTGGTTTATTGCGCTTTAATCTCATAGCGGCTTTCTGTAGATAAGAGGAATGAGAGCTGTTTAGAGAAGCTATGACTGCAAATAGGACATTTCAGTGAGGGAAGTGGAAGACATCTTGATTTTTTTATTGGAAAGTGTAACCTTGTAACGAACAGGTTTTTTTGCTACGGTTTCATTTCAATTGAACTGAACCTCCGAGAAAACTCAACTCCTGGAATTTGCTTTTCTTAACTGTATGAACCTTGTAGAAAAGCGAATTCAGTTCGAAAGTTCTTAAGATACAAACAACGTACGGAAACACATTTGTGCTTTACTTTTTATGCAAAACAAGTTTAAGTTAAAATAACAGAATTCTACCATTTCCACAGGAAGCTATTTGCAATACATTCTAGACAAAAATGGAGCGAAAAGGAACTAAAACCGGATCTATTAACTTGTCTATAGGATGCGCTTTTTTTCTGCCTTAGTGTGGATACTACATGTTGGGAAATATTTCCAAAATATTGTGATAGCAAATATTTTTTTGTTTTCGCCAGAAGCTAGATAATTTTTTATGATTTTGATCTCTATCCTCAGCTATGGTTTATGTCTTACCACACTTGAATGCGAGTTCTAAAATGTACGATTTTCTAAAACAGTGATTCGCAACCCTTTCCGGCTTGACCAAATGACCCTTTCGCCATAAAACCCAACAACTTAACATTTTTGCGCATGTTCAACCTCGATACTTCAAAAAATGTGATATCCCATCAGTCTGCTTTTTATCAAATCTACACAATGTGTAAAATTCACAAAATGTGCCAATTTATAATTTCAGTACATTTAAATACACGATTATTCACTTCGCTGCAAAAAATTCTCAAACTTGCCGCTATAGGCTGCTGTCTATTTATAATTATTGCACTGTAGTCGATTCAATTTAGTCACGGAACGTTTTTCAATACTCTATGCTAAATGAAAATATTTCGAATAGTAAAAATTCCAAATCAGCCCTGTAGGCCTCGCGTTCAGAATCACGGCGCTAGATATTTTTTTTATGATTTTGACTTCCTGCATTGAAAGCAATCGCTTATGTAGGTTATACCGAGCTCAATGACACCAACTGGGGGAAATTATTGGAAGGTTTCAAGTGAAAAATCTTTATTTGTTCAACACAGATAATTACCAATGTTATTCTCTCATGTTGGAGCTGGCCAAATGTGGCCCTTGTGCCATAAAACCCGAAAACAACCAACTCATTTCTCGTGTTGGAGGGTTCTACCATAAAAATATTTGGGTTGGGACGTGGCCCCCTGTTTCCGACATAGCGATCAAACGATCCAATAAATGGGACCGAATCACCCTAAGTATTTGGTTTTCTTATATCTGTATTTGTCATTTATTCCTAATGTTTCGGTCTGACCGACGGTTCAACAGGTTCGGGGTTCAATCGAGGCATAGTAATTAGGAATCCAGTTTAAACCGTAGGTCCCGGCCTTATTAGCCCTCGTGTAGCAATAAGTAGTAGCTCCTGATGTGGATTTTTAGTTAAGTGACTCAAGGTCCAAAAACGGACAGGGGCCGCCGTGGCTCAGTGGGTTTGTCCACTGCTCTAGCAACCTGTGAGTTGTAGTCGGCGCAGATTCGATTCCTCCCTTGGTGCATTTCTCTCTTCTGTGCCAGTAAAACTTTCATTGTGCGCTTGTCCTTCACTTGCTTGTACTTGTTGGAATCGGTCTCAAACCTCCATTTATAGTGCCGTGTGGGGCACATAAATTTGAAGAATGTAAATCTTTGAATGTATAAAAGTGAAGAAATTGGGGATCATGATCTGATCAGACTTCTTGTTATTCTTAAAATGTATGTTTTTAAACCATAAGACTTGGCTACGTAATAAAATTTATTTTTAATGTGTAAAAACTCTGTCTTCAATCGATAAAACCCAACAGTACTTGACGTTGTCTTGTGTTTGGCGCAACTTGGCCAAATATGGCTCTTGAACCATAAAACTCAATGCAACCAACCAGAGGACAAGTTGAGCCAACTCCCGATGTGGGTGTTTTTTTAAACAAGTCATTTGGTTGACAATTTGATTTAATATTCATCCCTTCCATTTCGGGGGACGGCCCCCTCTATGAAATTATTTTGGGGAAGGGGTCCGGGCCCCTTGGAGTTTGCGCACGTGGTACCGTTAAATACGAACGAAAAGTACGCAATTGTTTTTTACTGAAAGCTTTATTGTTACCAAAGGTGACACTTTGCAACCGCGGATTTCGAGGGAAATGAAGCCATCGGTTTCCTTTGGCCGATGATGTTCGCGGAAGCGATTGTTGTGGTTCCAATGGAGCGTTTCTCTATCTCCGAAAAGGCACGGCTCCGAAACAAGATTAAATGATCGTTGCACTCTTCCGAGCGCTCGTCGGAATGCGTCGTTAAGCTGCTCCTGTCATTATGTCGCGCAGTGGAACCTTAATTAAAAGTTACAATTTGCGAGTGCAACATCAGAGAGCTTCTGCACTCCTTTTACTTTAAATCGGCGTTTAATGGATCTCGTGTCTCCAGGGGATGCAGCGGCGGAAGTAAAATGTTACTTCCTCACTTTGTTGTCAGTTTAATCCCGTATATTTTGTCTTTTTCAAGGTTAGTTTTTGTGACATGGAAACTGGTTTCTCGACAGGTAGTCTTATAGTCTACCTGTCTAGATAGTAGGATAGTCTTGAACCTATAAATTTCGTTTTGACGACCGGATTCAGTCGTTTTTGACAGCTAACTTTTTTGGATGATTTGTTTGGCGCAGATTCCAAACGATTTACCTTTTATTTTCCCTTCTAACAATCCATTCTTTCAAATAGTTGGATGAAAGTCCCGGCACTAGTCTTCACACTGTTTATACACATCCACAAAACAAATTATGTTTAAAATTGCATCCAAGAACATTTTGTGGCGTGGTTAGGTGACATTGATTGACACCTGACTTTCTTCTAATTTCTAACCCTGCCTGTAAATTGCTAGAAAATGTATTCTTGACTCCCAAACACCTTATGACCAAAAATGACTACATAAAATTGCATATTTTTTCTGACAGTTTCTGCGTCACATTGAAAGTTTGAATTTTTTATCCATTTTGCTAAATTTAATTGAATATTTTTAGTTTGCCATGGAAAACAAAGTTTATTTCGTCAGTTTAGAATTGTAAAGCTGAACAAAAATCATGCGCAGATTTTCAAGACAACAATTTCTAAAGTTTTGAATCTCGGAAAGCTATTTTTCACTTCTACTGAATCCACGGGATGGTTATTTTCTTTTGATTGTTTTGAAAAAACACAAATATCAGTGCATGCGCACTTGTGCATTAAAAATCTAGAAACGCCGTTGAGTTTAGAGCCTCGCTCTCCTGTTATTCCCTCTACGTGACTCCAGTTACTGAATAGCGAAGACTGCTGTACAAATACGGCTCATGCAAGATTTTTACAAAAACTCTTTGCTCCTCAACAGATGTGTATGAATCGATCCAGTGTCTTGGATGGATTGTTGTGTCTATATATTATAAAGATATTCCAATGTGTGCTTTTGTGTAAAAAATCCTCTTTTTGTCATGTCGTTGCATATTAGGATTTAGCAATGTTTTTACGTTCCGTGTAGGTATAGCATTTTTTAAAAACGTTCTTTTATGAATTTACTAGCAGAATTACCCGGCGATGCTCGGGTTGAATTGGTCAAATGTTGATTCTATTTCATAGATAGATACAAGCCTCATTTAAGTGTACAGAAAATATTTTAACATCGTTTTTAACTTTTTTATAGCTTCTACCATTTACTTCGGACGCAATTATGTATACATAATATATCCATCTATATAATCCATAAGGTATGTTACTGGAATGTTCAAAGATGGCCCAGACTTCGTGGACGCATGTTATGTAAGATCAAAAAACATAATTTCCAATTAGAAAGATGTTCAAGGCATGTTTGGAAAGTTGAGTATGTCGTTAATGTTATACAAGTGCTGTTCGGCGCATTCTGCAAATATAAATTTCGTTTTGACAACTGAGTTTTTGGATCCAGTCGTCAATTTTAAAGCCAAACCTTTCTGACTTTCTCTCTTGTTTAGCGCAAGTTCGGACCGATCAATCATTTATTTTTCCTTCTAACGATTTTATGGGCACAAAACTCGCCTATTAAAATACTATAAGATAGTACTTAGTCATACTATCTGTTAAGACATCGACGAAAATAAGATGAATTCTGCCCAAATAAAACATTTTGGCAACTGAGGGAAAACGTTTAGTTGCCATTGACGCCCAATCTTTCTACTGCCAATTTCTAACTCTGTACTGTGCGAGTATAAATAATTCGAAACAAATCACTATGGTACTCGTGGTAGAACAATAATCATCAAATATAAAGCTTGTTCATGGTGAAATGCTTTGGAAAGGGGGGCGGGAGTTTTACGATCAATTTTGAATATGGACACTTTTAAGGTCGAGGTTTTGAAATAAATTTTGAAGGACATCTCTCCGTGTTGTCTGTCATAAAAATGATCCAGCAAAAAGTTGGCGCATAACTGTTTTTGCATAAAATGAAGCTGTCATGTATTTTAGTTGTACCTGTTAACCGTGCGGAAACTTGAAATAAAAGTAAGGGAGTTCAGTTGTCCATTTCAAAAATTAAAATAGTACTTTTAGTATGCCTTATTTTTAACATTTGAAAGACGTGCTTTTCACATTTTGCAATGGAGCGCGAAGTCCTGTCAAAATTTGAATTTAAACATGGTATTTTATCTGCCAGTATCAACCGGCAGTGGGGTCATTCAATTCTCCACATTTCTGCACTGTATGCTTTTAAACTAGAACCGTATCGAGTTGTTCGATCGCGTTTCCTTGTTCCAGTTGACGAATCCGAACTTACTTTACATTTGCACTTCAACCCATTTCTTCAAGAGAGCAATTTAGTTATTTAATAAAGCATACAAAAGGAAATTCTTTTAATTGCAAACTGATAATGCACGACTCATGATAACGAAGATTTTGCGACAGAAAACTCAGAAGTTTCAATTCCGCGCGCCATTAACCGGGTTCCATTTAACCGGGAAGAAAACGTTGCTCGAAAGGTTGGTTGTTTAGGTGTTTTATGGCGCAAGGGCCATATTTGGCCAATCTGCGCCAAACACAAGACAGTGTCAAGTAATTGTGAAAAGAAAGGATAGAGAGGAGAAAGTATACAGATCGCTTGGGCATCCTGGAGTCGCGACCCGCATGTTTACCATAGGTAGTAAACCGCATGGGAAAAGAATAGATCACTAGGGTACCTCGAGTTCGTGAAGCCCTTAAAGATGTGACCCTGGAGGCTGATCGTAAGGAAACTCCAACGAACTTCAGCTTAAAAATTTCTTTGCTTCAGATCTTATAAATGTTTTAACATTCAAACTTACATATTCATCAATAAAATGATGCTGTAGGCGCCGGTCATAAAAGTAATTATTTAATGTATTAAAATAAAAGTATTTTGATGTCAGTCAGGATAAATGAGACTTCATATTGAAGTTTGTGTTGCTGTGTTTTACTCTGAAAAAGCTTGTATTCATTTTTGTGTTGTAATATTGTTAAGGCGCCAATGTTCAGATCTGCTTATTTCTCGTGAAACATTCGCACTTTATCGAAGAATTTTGGTTTGGCAGATTTGAATCTTGGATATCTTAGTGATTTAGTTACCCAGGCAGGGCTTGCATATGTAACTAAAGACCGGATGATGGTTGAGTAATAAGTCGTATTTTGGGCCTTTAAATTTTGTTTTGACGACCATGTTTAGACCCAATCGTCATTTTGGACACCTGTTTACTGAAGATTTTCGTTTGTATGACGCAAATTTTGACCTCAGCCGTTTATTTTTCCTTCTAACACTAATCTACCTGCAAAGGCAACAATCTGTGTTGCAAATATAAAACAATTGACCCCAAACTAAAAGTCCTTAGAGAAAGGCCACAAATGCAAATAGTCATCCAAGTCCACTGCATGTTCGTGCACATCCGCATAACCAAAATATATTTTAAAACTACCCAAGTAGAGTATTTTGGCAACCAGGGGAAAATGTTTAGGTGCCATTGACACCTGACTTTCTGCTCTTAATTTCTAACCGTGGTTTTTGAGATCTTGCTAGGAGTGTTCTGGCTTTTAACTCTTCTGGTAGTTGTCTCGACGAGATATCTCATCATAAGCAAAACTGATCAGATCTTGATGGATGAGGCATCTCGTCATTAAAAGAAAACTGATCAGATCAGAATCTATATCTTGATCTCGTCACCATAAAAAAATCGACAATATCTTGATGACGAGGTATCTCGTCATTTGCAAAATTGGTCAGATCTTTATGGACGAGATATCGTCAAAACTACATGTAGGGTTAAGTGGATCTAAGTTTATTTGTAATGCCATTTATTTTGTCTATGTTTTGGTCTTCAGAAGTAACCCCATCATTCTTTGTACACTATCTGCTCGAAGACAATGTTGGGGGTGTGATTGAAATCGGGGGAATTTTTTTTTGCATTAGCATTTCCTGTGCGGTCTGACGTTGTGGCGTAACGTGATGACCTGCATTTTACCACGAACTCATTGATGTTCGTTTCGTTGAAGCAGATCCAGTTAGATGGTCAGGGCTTTGTTGCTCACTTCCATTTCGTTTTGCGGTAATGAAGCGCTCGAAATACCAGATGGGTGAAACAAGTGTGGTGTTATTCCAGTGCGATTAACGCGCTTTCTGATACCCAATGTTAAACTGAACAATGTTTCTATTGTAAAGCATTTCGAAGTTGAACAGAAAAGCTTTTCTGTTACAATCGATCATCTAGTCGGAAACTAGACGTGTGAACCGACAATCAGCGATTGTTTCCTTAACCACTCGTATTGTTGTAGTGATGCAATTCATTGATAAGCAATAATTTAAATTATTTCTCTATTCTTGTGTGTCGTATTGCACGTGTAAGAAACGTATTTTGTCCAGTAGCAGTAAGTTGCCTCGGTGCAACAGGTCCTTCACGGAACCGAATCCAGGTTTGGACGTGGATGTTCGAAACTTGCAATTCTTAATTCGCCAGATCAGGGCTGACTCTCATTTTCATTGGAACTTTGAAAAATCGTTGAATTGGGGTTCTAAGCTCCTGTATTGCATAAAATTACCTTTTAAATTTAGCCTGCCAAATAAAATAATCATGGACGGTGGCGCCAACTTGGGGAATTCTTTTCGGGGAGGGAAGACCCTAATTTGTGTACAAGTTATTTTGTTTTTCAGATCATTACCAATTTTAACGGCATATTTGTCTTTTGTGCGTCATATGTCCACAATTTGTCATTTGTGCGTAGGTGTCTTATTAGTTGGCCTCCGATATCAGATGGCTCTCACATCTTTGCGTGTATTCGGCCATCACAACCCCGAGGTCGATGTGTGATCTGACCTCTTATGTTTTACCCTCGCCTACCCTTCTGCTTTTTGCTTTTTCCCCCTCCTCCCTCGTTGTCTTGTGTTTGGCTCAACTTGGCCAAATATGGTCCTTGCGCCATAAAACCCCAAACCTATCGATAACAGATGATTTAACGATGAGCAATTGTAATTCAATTTTAGTATATATTTTAAAGTTCTCGCTCTTAGCCTTTTCTGCCAATATAAAGACGGTCTCTGGGCCGAACATTTCGCTTTTTGTCAACTTCTGACTCAAAAAAAGGGAAAATGAAATTCTTCAAAAGGCATTTCCTGCGGGGCATTGCCCCACCGGAACCGGGCAACTTAAGAGTTGAGCCATAGATGGAAATCTCGTGGAGTGCGCAACTAAAGCGACCGTAGGGCGTCGCTGCACCAGTTTCGATCCCAGACAGGTCGCCAGTGGAAAGAAAGAAAAAGTGTTTGGAATGTGCGGCCCATGGATACGGAATGCTGTGACTCACTGGTTTCGACTCTAGGTGCGGTTTCCTTCGCCTTAACAATTATCAGCAGGGACTGTCTCGCCTTGTTTGCCAACCGAATAGTGTTTCTCGCAAAACATGGGTAATAAACGAACTTGACTTCGGAGTGGGTCCAAAGTAAAAAGGCTTTATGCTAAGTTAAGATTTCATGATCGTAACCACCAAGAGGGTTGACTGATGATTCAGCCACCCCAAAGCAGTTGATAAAGTAAGTTTTCAGCGATTTGAATGGTAACATGGGATATATTCTGCAGCATTCGTTTCAAACTACAGTAATCCCTCGGGGGCAATAAAGAAGCTCGATATACTGAAGGCTCAAACAGTCGAATAAAACTTGTTTAATAGAAATAAAGGCACGTTAAATTGCGCATTTTTTAAATTTAAAATTACAACATAGTTCAACCTTTTAAACTCTTTTATCCTACGCTCACACTCGCTGTTGTGAGCATTGGACACCTTTAGGTGTGCACGGGCTTCACGAACCCGAGGTACCCTAGTCATCTATTCTTTTCCCATGGAGCCTCTGGTAAACATGGTGATTGCGGCCCCAGGATGCCCTAGCTATATTTCTCTTCTCTCCATCCTTTCTTTTCTCAATTACTTGACATTGTCTTGTGTTTGGTTCAGTTTGGCCAAATATGGCCCTTGCACCAGGAAACCCCAAACCAACTAGCCAACTTATGAGCGTTGGGTATCATGCAATCCAATAAAAATGAAACAAAGGCCAGAACACACATTAGGTGGAGCCGAGCAAGTCAAAAGGTGCTTGCCAGTATATTCGCACACAGTGGGAGTTTCCAGAAAGTTATTCGATGCAGATGAGCATCTGATCCATTTTTAACTTCGGGCTTCCTCTCAAACGAGACATTTTGTGTGAGGTTCTTAAAAAGGCCCTTTTATGTTGGTGACTGAATTTTAGGAGGGATTCCTGTACGTTTGGCTTGGACCTCCAGCGCTCTCCTATGTCAACGCCACTAGAGATGTGTAAGTTTGCTAATGGTTCACTAAATGGCTCATTGAACAGTTAATAACTTCAACCTTTAGTTGCCAGCTGATGATAAAACTTTGTTAATTAGTAACAAGTATTAGCACTGTTACCGTAAAACAACCGTTTTGCTCTGCTGTTCTCTTAACGTGACATTAAGCTCCTACTACTTTTAAGTTTCCTCTTATAAGCAGGGAATAGGGGCGCACCGAGAAGGAAAAGAATAACCGCTGAATGTGGAAGTTGACCTTTGGTTCAAGGCATTGGCCATTGTTTGGAGTGTGTGCGCTGGTATCTTTTAAACATTGCTCTCTTCCTGGTATAAAGGGGAAATAATTGGTTCATGAAACGTGACAGCTGATGAACATACTAGATGTTAATGCAAAAACTAATAGCAATATCTCTTTAAAAAAATCTTAAATCGTTATCAATAAAACAAAACGAGAAACTCAACAGAATGGCGTATTAATTTAATCATTCCAGGAGTTTCAGCAAGGAAAAAAATTGAGCATTTCATTTTCCGTATGACAAATTATGAACTGCACAAAAGGTTCCTAAATGAAGAAAATGTATATGCACAAGGGCCAACTCTTAGGAGCCCGAACGTCTTGGGTTCTAACAATATTTTTTATGGAGAATTTTAATATTACCCTTTATTTAAATTTTAATCTTACCAATGTATTTTAAATAATGAAAATATACTTTTTTTCCAATGGAAGATACGTTGGGTTCAAAATTAGGTGTTGGCATAGGATCTTTCCCTTCGGGATTGACCCCGGACCGTTTCCAATTGCCTGTTGTGTTGCTCCAGTGCGATGTTAATTCAACTACCTACCAGTAGAAGATGGTTGGTTTGGGGGTTTTATGGCTCAAGGGCCATATTTGGCCATGCTACGCCAGACACAAGACATACAATATCAAGTAATAGACATACACACACAATGAAAGTTTTACTGACAAAGAGAGAAATACATCCAGGATGGAATACGCCGCCTTCAACTCGAAGGTTGCTAGCGCAGTGGGCATACCAACTGAGCCACGGAGAGATACCAATGGAGGATAAATATTAAAATTGACTTTCAAATAAATTTATTAATTTTACCAATGAAGAACCAGATAAGTTGTTTCAACAAAAACACTAACACGCATTTATACAGAAATTTTACTCGCCCTATCCCTGATTTCCTAAAATTGGCATCCATGTGTATATGAGAAAATGGAAAAGGATTCAAAATCTTTACAAGTGCTCTTTCTTTGGATTGAGTTCAAGTCTTCTCGTAAGAATCTAAATATGTACAACAATGGAGAAAATAAAGGAAGTTCACGAAGAACTTTATAAACGAAAGAAGTATAGTGGCTGATATTTTGACTGGAAGTACACATGCAGACTTACTGTTTCAGTAATTCAGCGAGTAGTACTTATACACATGAAACCTGACTTATGAATCAGTCGAATTTTCGTCACGCATCCTGGATCGAAATCTGAAATAGCTTTGTTAGTCACGAAAAGCAAATAACTCGCGCATCTGCTTAAGAATGAAGATATCAATGGGTTGCCGAATCGCTGAGAGTTAGGTTGAATTTATGCCTCACTGGAGCAACACAAACGGGCTATTGGCCACGGTACGGGATCAGTCCCAAAAGGAAAGATCGAAGGACAACACCTCGTACTTTTGAATCTCGGTCAGATAACGAGGGCCAGCCACATCTAAGCTGGCACCCCGCTCTCCAAACTTCAATATCACTAACGTGAGGACATTTGAGGCCACGGCAGATTGAACTTGTACCAGCCTCTACGAACAGAACGGTTTTGGGTTCGATCGACTATCGAACGTTCAACCCTCCGGTTGCTAATCCGTGATTCTACCACCTGAGCTACCGTGGCCCCTCGAATCACAGATTTAGACCTTTCGGATAGTGGTAAAGTGTATTCCTGTGTCTAGGTCTCAACCTATTTTCCTCACATGGATAATGCTTGTCAAAATCCGGCGGGCTAGCCGGATTTAAACAAGCTAGCATTTTTAAATGCTTGGTTTTAAACGAATCTTAGATTAGGGGGCCAGTTAATCAATGCTTTTTCCCACATTTGGCTTGGCCAGATATGGCCCTTGAACCATAAAACCCACCCACAATTGGTTCTTTATCATGGTTTCTGGGTCCGAGTTTATCGTTATGTGTCGGAAGCGATATTAGTGATTTCTTGCGAGCTTGGCTATCAGTACAATTGGATTCCACCAAGGACATCCGTCTCCTCACCTTTGCGTTTTGCGACTCGGGTGAAGGCAGTCGAGTCACGTGGTTTTGAATGAGTAGTAGTTAAAATTAGGGGACTGGTTGTAACGTCAACAAATCCCTTTCACACAATTGCGCGGATTCTGCTTCATAGTTCGGTGCTGAAAGCGATAACATTGATAACGAGTTGGTAGGGGGAAAACAGGTAGTTAAACGCAATTAGCTCGACGCTAACTCTCCAGGTGGTTTAGACGAGGTATCTCGGCACCAAGATATATTGCCGATTTTTGATGACTGGGTTTACTTTTGGGATGAGGGGCCGCCGTGGCTCAGTGGGTATGCCCACTACTCTAGCAACCTTCGAGTTGTAGGCCGCGCAGGTTCAATTCATGTAAGGTACCGAGTGGAGCCCTGTCATTTTAAATAATATATATATTTTGCCAGGCCCATGAGGGCCAATGGCCTGTAACATTTATTTTTATGAAACAATAAATTGTTCGCCCACGCGTGCCCCCATTGAGGAGCGGTGCACATCCCGTCCGGCGGAGCGGGTGGCCCGGGGTCCCATCTCTCGAGTGCTGGTGGAGGTGTACAAAACTCTCCCCCCCCCATATGAGACTCTTAAGCCGTCAGACGAGTCTGGGGTGCTTGGGTCTCGAATTCATGTAAGGTGCATTTCTCTGGGTCTCTTCCCTGGGTATATTTCTCTGTGACAGTAAAATATTTCATTGTGTATCTATTACTTGATATTGTATGTCTTGTGTCTGGCGCAGCATGGCTAATAGGGTCCTCGCCCCATGAAATCCCAACCAACCTTTTTGATGATGACGAGATCAAGATCTGGTCAGTTTGTCTTCTCTTCGATGAGATATCTCGTCCATCAAGCTCTAATCAGGTTTGCTAATGATGAGATACCTCGTGGAGACAACCACCAGGAGGGTTAACGTATTCAATAGCTCTTATGAGAGGCTTTCCTGGAACGCTAATATCAGATGGCGCTAGTATTTTTTGTGATAGAACGTAATTTCTGTACGAATTCCGTTTAAATTTAGTAGTTTTAATAAGTGTAGTCATTTTGAGTTATTTTTTTTTTTAGCATTTGGCGACTCCAATAATAAAAACTTGATATTAGCGCTAAACTACTGACTATAGCGACAAGGTGACCGAATACATCTGACCCATTGTAGAAGCCGTTTGTCATCTCCCCTTTTCAAGTTCTACCTAGGGCCAATTTTGACAGAATGGATTTTCCATGCACGTCTAAAGTGGTATTTAATCGAGGAATTTTTCACTCTCGATTACCTTTGGGTGGGCGGACCCTTGTCAGATCGTGTTTTCACTGTCGTGAAAACGGACCAGATTCTGCTCACGTAACAAATGGGACGATTAGCGTCCGTCCTGTTTGCCGTTACCATAACAGCCGAAAAAGTTTTTCAGGAAACTTTCGGAATAATTTAGGGGCAATGCAGCACACTTCCATTTCTCAACCCCATTAGCTCCCCTCTCCCGTGGGTAAATGTTCTAGAGACGTACTCAGATCTATGGCTCTTAACCATTTTAGTGTCATTGCGTGCGTCACGAAAAACGCCCCTGCTATTGAACGGCAATTTAGAAAATAGTCATTAGCTTCGCAAGAAACTTAATCGAGGATTTTGTATACTTCGGTTACTTGAAGATTATCAGGTTGACTGGATGGCTCAAGCGTTAACTCCCAGAGTTCTGAAACTCACCCCAATAATTCTACGGACCATCCCAAAAATCCGTACCCGAGTAATCCAAGTAGTTTAAAGAAACCCACACATCAGCGACTCCAAATCCTAGGTATCATATAAACTGTGGGGCCCCAAAATGTGTTTGATTCCCAATCATAGGAGATAAATTTTACAGTGGGATTCCGACGAGAAAGCTTCGACTTCGGGTCAAGCGATTTTTGATTAGGTGTGCAAGCTCGTTTGGTGAAGGCTGCTGTACTCGTGAGCACGAATGGCGATCGCCGTGCATTGTCTCCCCTCCGGCCTACTCGTTATCAGTGCTATCATTTTCGGTAATGGGCGATAAACTTAGAACCCGAAACGTGCTAAAGACGCTAGTTTGTTTTCCAACCCATCACCTAATTTAAAGCCGGTCACATCTTAAGGTGTGTACGGGCTTCACGACCCGAGGTACCCTAGTGATCTATTCTTTTTCCATAGGGTTTACTGCCTCTCGTAAATATGGGTATCGTGACCCCAGGATGCCGATGCGATCTCTCTTCTCTCCATCCTTTCTTTTCAAGATTACTTGACATTGTCTTGTGTTTGGCACAGCTTGGCCAAATGTGTCCCTTGCGGCGTAAAACGCCAAAACAACCATCTACATCAGTGGTTCTTAACCTTTTTAGTGATCGGCACCCCCTTGAATCTAAAAATAATTTCTCGCACCCCCTTGAAAAATGTGTTTCTATTGCAAGATTATTGAAAAATTAACACATATTTACATAAACATACAAAACAATATCTCATTTTTAATGTCTACGTTGTTTATTTATAGCAATACTTTTAAAGCGAGGCTCGTTTTTTAAGAGCCACGCGTAAGTCTTCACTTGCATTGAAGCGATTTCTGGCTTTTGTTTTTATGTGATGAAAATCCCATTTGACACAGGTAGGTGGTGGCAAATGGTGAAAGTGTCTGCAATGCTGCTTTTGACAGCTTTGGATAAGATTCTAACTGTTCACCAGAATTGTTTTAAGTCCAGTTTTTAAAATTCCATTTGAATACGTGCATTGGCTCATATTTCAATAAGATCGTCTTTTATTCAATCACATCGAAACTTCTCTCACACTCCTGTAAATGCTTTAACGCACCCCCAGGTGCACACACCCCAGTTAGGAACCAGTGATGTACACGGTCTGTTAGGCCGTTGAGTTGGTTGTACCGGCCATTGTGGAGATGGTGGGTGGTGCGCTAAGTGGCGTGAGTTATGTCGGTTGTATTGATCTCAATATTGTACAATATATGGGGCCGAGTGGAGCGAGAAGGTGACACGGCTGCGGAGCAATCGATCCCTGGTCGATACTCTTCACGGAAATCCCTCGCCTTCCTTTGAATCTGCTTAAAAGCTTACCTGGGTCAAGTGAAGCGTCGCGCTTTGCTTTTTTGCTACCTGGGCCGCTCATTCAGTGGGGGTGAAACAAATCGCCCCATCCTTCTCAACAAAGAAAAATATACCAAAAATATTTAAAATGGCATCCTAAAAAGTTTCAACTCTTTGGGGTGAAGACTTATCACGTAATGTCAGGGTCCCCATGCGGATAGAGCGGCCGCGGTAGTCCGGTTCAAGACCCTCGTTCCCCCGACTCACCGAAAGGTTTGGAGTCTTATGTGGGGGACGGGGAGGTTTTGGGGACTTCCACCAGCACGTCGGAGGAACCGGGCCGCCCGCCTGACGGACGGGATGAGCACAGCTCCCGATGCGGACACGCGCGCGGCCGAACAGTTTATTAAATTCTCTTTTAAAAAAATGTAGTGGTCAGATTGGCCACTCAGGGGCCCAACATAAAATATAGTGTAAAGACAGGGCTCGACGCGGTTAGTGCCGCGGAGAAAGCAACAGGGCCACACACAAGAAGAAATAAAAACCACACAAAAGAGCCAATAGGGCTAAAAATGTCTCTAATTTTCAGCAGATGGGTGGTCTCAAAATTTTTTTAGACTTTTTTAATCTTTTAGCCCTATTGGCTCTTTTGTGTCACTTGTGGTTGCAACCGGCGGTAGTCCGGTTGGAAGAGTAACGGATTAGGAACCGGAGGGTTGCGAGTTTGAATCCAACCAAGGCGTGTACAAAGGGGTGCACGTTCAATCTGACGGCCTCAAATGTCCTCACTTTCGCCGGGTGTGGAAGTTTGGAGAGTGGGGTGCCAGCTCAAGTGTGACCTCGTCATATGACCGTCGTTCAAAATGACGTGGTTGGGCCAACCCCCTATTCATAATTCTTTACCTGCTTTTTCCGGGTTTTTACTATATTTATAAAATTTAAATTGAATTTTTTCCATGAAATTTTATCATTTAAGATGGGGATACCCCATCTTAGTTTTCATTGCATCGAAATAAAATTTTACATTTCTTGTGATTGAAATTTTAACCTTTATGTTAATTTTTATGTATTATATCTTCTCTTTTAATGTTGGTCTGGCTGTTATTCTAATGTCTTTTAAATCTAGTTTCTAAATTTTATTGTCTTCTGTTTGGCGCAGCTTATCCATTTTTGGATCTTGCGCCGTAAAATCCAAAATCAACCAACCAAGGTTGATTGTTTTTATGGCGCATATTTGTGCAAGTTGCGCCAAACACATGACATGTAATGGGCATACATACACAAGGAAGGTTTTTGTTCCATAGGATTACGTTCAGAGCAAGAGCATTTGGAACGTAGGCCCCAGGACTCACTGAAAAGGTTTGAGCTCGAGGGGTGCATGTGGAACGTGTAGATCTTAGCTCTTCAGGGATTTCTTAGCTGATCCTGCTTCCGGTTGATAAGGACTGTAAGATCTTGGATTCATTGCGGTCTCCCCTGGGTATTTCCCCGTCACGTGAGGGTGACAGTTCATCCCAGAATAAACCCCGAGATTCGACTCGCATTTCGGCAGAAGAGTTAAAAAGAGGCCTTGTTGAGTGACGCAGATGGAAACGGTTACATTAAAGAAAAGCTTTTCGGACGACACAAAAAAGTGTGTGGGGGTGTAAAGTACTCCGAGGAAAGATGAGAGTCGTCGCTCCCAAAGCCATTAAAACACTGCGAAAAAGAGGACCAACGAAAAGAAAAAGGAGTCTTGAGTGCTAATTGAGACCTCTGATGGCTAACGAACTGTTCTCGAGCTTTTTCTAGCAAAAGGATTAATTTACTAGGTTATCATGGGGTCATCGTGGCTTAGTGGGTTTACCCAATGCACTAGCAACCTACGAGTTGAAGGCGGCGAAGGTTCGATTGCACCCTGGGTGTATTTCTCACTTCTGTGTTAGTAAAACTTTTACTGTGTATATATCCATTACTTGACGCTGTCTTGTGTTTGGCCCTAACATGGCCTAACATGGTCCTTGTACCATGAAAACCCAACCAACTAGGTTACCGTAAACATTTTTTGCACAGGGTATGGTTTGTCACTCTACGGAGATTTTCTTATCGATAGTTTGGCGCGACTTGACCAAACCTGGCCATCGTACCATAAAAATTAAATCGATCTACGGACATTTTCTATTAGGAGGGCTAATTAGACTGGCACCTGCGGCTTAAAGTGGATTGATTCCAAACGAAGATCCATGGCATGACCATCGGGATTGATCCCGGACCGTCACCAATAGCCCGTTGTGTTACTCCAGTGCGACTTTAATTAACTACCTACCATGACCGAGATTTGAATCGAGAACTTATTTAACAGCGCTAAAATTATTCGGCTGTCAGGCTGCCTGCATCAGCAATAGGAGTTTTTTCGAATCGCGATGCTTTTCCTTATGCCCTTGCATGTGTGTACTTTTACAGTGGCTTAACCCCTTTAATGTTCTGATAGTTTATACAGATGGTATGTTTCTCTCCGTGGTCATTTTTTTTGCTCCACGCATAGTCTAAACAGATTATGTGAATATATATTTTCGTTCACAAAATTGTATAATTTATTTTGACAGGGCCATCCTTTTTTCATAAGAATCATTATCGGTGTTTTTGTAAAGATTATAGTCATACGTAATACATAGGAAAATACCTCAAGCAGGCAACCGGATCAAACCAGCTGCAAAGATCTAGGAAATCAAAAACTAGCACGCGTTCCGGTCTACTGCAGTCGATTTTCAACTCCGGTTTTCAACGCGGGCCGTTTTGGCTCAGTGGGTATGTCTACTGCGCTAGCAACCTTCGAGTTCTAGGCGGTACAGGTTCGATACCTGTCGGGTGCATTCCTCCCTGGGTGTATTTCTCTCTTCTGTGTCAGTAAAGCTTTCATTGTGTGTGTATGCCTATTACTTGATATTGCATTTCTGGCGCAGCATGGCCAAATATGGCCCTTGAGTCATAAAACCAACCAACCCGGACCGTGCTGTGTTGCCTCCAGGGCGACATAATTTCAACTACCTACCTACCGGTCTACAGAAATTTATTTTCAGTTTTGTGTTCGTTCCTCTTATGTCCATAGTCGACATAAACATTACTTTGCCAGATCTGGTCCTAGATCTAAACTTATCCTTTAAAAGTTCTTATTTTCATTGGGATTCTTGAAATATTGGGATGTCCTATTTACAAAGAAGGGGAGGGGCATGGATTTGGTCTTCGTTCCTTTTCTCATTGTAAATTTCTGGCTTCGCCAATGTATGTGTAACTACAAAGATCATGGTAAATGATCTTTGTAGTTACACAATTATGAATTTAAGGTTTTTGTAAGTGCGTTGGGGCCTTTTGCTATTATTGCGTTCCTTCCGCTTCCAACGATTGTTTTGTGCAACTACCCCTTCCATTGACTGCCAAAAGTGCCTGGTAGGAAGCAAATACCCCGACACGACCAAGGTTACGCCAGAATAGCGTTTCTGTTGAAATGGTTAGCGAGTGTAAACTCTTATTTTTAAAAATTTAGCTTGTTACTCGGATCTGTTTAGATGTCAATGATGACAAGAGCGCATTGAATATTCCCATCATTCTTGTCGTCGTCATTCATTGGTTCGACGAATCCAAATGCACATTGCTGACTAGGATCGGGGCCATCGTGCAGGAGGCCCCGTTCGGATTGACGTATACTGCGACTCGCCGGAGAAGGCAGTCGACCTTGGGTCGGTTGATTTCTAAATAGGCGAGAAAGCGCATTGGGAGAAGGCTGTCATACGCAAAAGCATGAATGGCTATCGCCGTGGATGTTTTCCGTCTGTCCGCTCGATATCAATGCTGTCTTTTTTGGCACCGAACGATAAACTTCGAACCAGACTCCGCGCTAAAGAAGGCCCGGTTGGAAGGGTAAAGGATTAGCAACCGGAGGGTTGCGAGTTCGAATCCAACCAAAGACTATCCTGTACAAGGGGGGCACGTTAAATCTGTCGTGGCATCAAATGTCCTCACGTTGGCGTGGCGTGGAAGTTCGGAGAGTGGGGTGCCAGCTCACGTGTGACCTTGCCATCTGACAGTTGTTCATAATTACTGTTGACCTTGGGGTTTGATCCCCGACCGTCGCCAATAGCCCATTGTGTTAGTCCAGGGCGACGTTAATTGAAATACCTGCATACATACCGCGCTAAAGATGCCAATTGTGGATGCGATTCGTTTAGGTACCCACTACTCCTCTAATAGGCTCGTTCAAAATCGCGTGACTCGACTGCGGAATCGCATTAGACAAGTGAAAATGCGCCTTAAGAGTTTCGAAAACATTCATATGAAGCAGTGGATGTTCCAGTAATTTCCGGGCCGTCGTGGCTCAGTGGGTTGCAACCTTCGAGTTGTAGGCGGTGCAGGTTCGATTCCAGTCAGGTAAATTCTTCCCTATATGCATTTCTGTGTCAATAAACGCTTTCATATGTGTCTATTACTTGACAGCCTGTCTTGTGTTGGGCGCAGTATGCACAAATATGTCCATTGCGCCATAAAAAACACCCCCAAAACAACCAACCCAGTAAATTTCCCAACTTGCCGCTGTTTGGAGAGTGGGGTGCCAGCTCAGGTGTTGCCTCGTCATCTGACCGTGGTTCAAAATTACGTGGTGTTGTCCTCGGATCTTTCCCTTTGGGATTGATCCCGGACCGTCACCAATAGCCCGTTGTGTTGCTCCAGTGTGACGTTAATTGAAATACCCCCCCCCCCCCCCAACTTGCCGCTGTTGCATAGATGGTTTTATGGCGCAAGTGGCCAAGCTGCGCCCAACACAAGACAGGCTGTCAAGTAATTGCGAAAAGAAAGGACGGAGAGGAGAAGGATCGCTTGGGCATCGTGGTGTCGCGACCCCTTCGTTTGCCAAAGGCAGCAAACCCCTTGGTATAAGAATGGATCACTAGGGTACCTCAGGATCGTGAAGCCCGTACACACCTAAAAATGTGGTCCCAAAGGGTGCGTAAATGGTTTAAAGTATTTTGCAACTGTTTGGGAAAACGAAAAACATGTGCGAGAAATTCTTGTATCGATGTGAATTGTTAAATAGGTTTGGGAGTTAGTTCACTGTATCGCCAAAATTGTTTTAAAAATGTACTTTAAATTAAAAAATGGATTTTTAGCATCTCGCATCTTCAAGAAACGTGATTACTCGCTAAACAATTACAGACCCAAAAAGAAATTTTTTAGACTATTTTTTTCTCTAGAAACTACGGGTTTTAAGTTCAGTAAGAGGGTGTTGAACTTCCTGCAGGAGTTTTTTGGGGCCGTTGTGGCTCAGTGGGTATGCCCACTGCGCTGGCAACCTTCGAGTTGTAGGCAGCGCAAGTTCGATTCCTGTAAGGTGTGTTCCTCCCTGAGTGTATTTCTCTTCTGTGACAGTAAAACTTTTATTGTGTGTTTATTTCTTGATATTGTGTCTTGTGTTTGGCGCGCAGCATGGCCAAACATGGCCCTTGCGCCATAAAACCCCAACAAATCAACCTGCGGGAGTTTGCATATGGTACTCTACAGCGACTCTCGAGCGAAGACAGTAGAGTCACGTGTCGACTGCCAATCGGCGAAGGCGATTCGTAAGTCCACGTGATTTACCCTTCAGAGATCTTAGGACAGCGACTCCGCCCACATGGTCCGTCTATTTCATTAGAAGGTCGATGGTTAAATTAGAGAATTGGTAGCAACGTAAATTAATCCCTTCCACAATTGGCGTCTTTAGCGCAGATTCTGGTACTAAATCGTTCGGTGCCAAAAGCGATAGCCGTGATGAGGTATTCAAGGTATCGTTTCGAGTGTTAAACAAATTTGGTTTTAAATAATTTTTCTTGAAGAATCGCCTGAAAAACGACCATGACCTCGCCGAAGCTGGTGGGCGCTGGCTTCTCGACTCCAAGTGATCCCTAACCAAAACATTGAACGTCGTTTTACTTCATATACATGTAGCTGTCATTTAATGTACCAGAAATTAAAAATAATATTTGAAAAAAAAAGGTGACTTGTGAAATCCAAAACCATCGATTTAGCTGAAAAATTTTGACCAAGTTTTTTTTGCTCTAAACGTAATATCACTTTTCTCGTTCGTCAAATGATAAATGGATATTTGCCCGACATGCTGTGAAAATTTTAAGTCGATCAATCCCATAGCTTTATAGATATCATGCCAACTACTACTTGCGGAAAAGGTGTTTCGAGAAAAACGCATTTAAAGGTTCAGTACATTTAACGGAAGCATATTGAGTACTTATAGTATTTTCCTGCTAATCTGCTGTACCAGTGCCATACTGTGATTATCTTTTGATGACAAATACTTGTAAATCGGCTATGGAATTCACATCTTCTATGAACGCACACACTGCGCTCGTCTGTTGATGGATTAATTGGACCAATTTTCCGAATTTTTTTCGACTTGAAATTTGGCACACAACTCATGGTCTTACGACCCTAAAGAATAAAATTACGTGAAAAATTCAAAACGAATGTTTCCCCCGACAAAAAAGAAAATTCTCGGAACATCACGAAAAAAATTTACAGAAGACGTTTCCTTTTCCCGAAAGTAACACGAATCCAGAAATTTAGATAAGTACAACTCATTTTTATCATTACAAGTCAAAACTTAATTCTCGTGATGGGTCTGCACTTGTTGACGAAATGCGTTGGCTCCTGTTACCGAGCAATGACATGTTTACACGCCTAGGGACCAAGGGCCCCTTAGGAGTTGGTGCCCCTGATCTATATTATATTTCTCGAAGGTCTTTCATTTCGAAGAGTCAACGAAATCATCTGTTTCTGTTCCGAAAGTAAGCAGCTGCCGAAACCACCTTAAATTTAGCTGTTGGATTCTCGCCAACTGGCTCCTGCTTGGCTACATCATCTCTTGCCTCGTTGACTCTCGTTCGCTCAAATTGGGAGTTCGTTGGCAGCTTTATTAATTGAAACGTCAGCAAATGACAAGTCGGCCGCCGCGGCCAGATTTTCTCAGGCAAATAACGTGAACAAGCAAAGTCGGAAATTTAAATTTCCTCGCCAATCCGAAGTTCAACTGTTTACACCCTGACTGGCCAAACAGGGAATAACGGATTTAAGAGATGAGTGAGAACTCCATTACCGAAACATTACCTGTTTTCTGAGCTATATATTACAATATTAGCTTTACTTTTTAGATAATACTTTTAGGGATCACGGCTTTATTTGACGACAGTAGTTGCAAGTGCCGCAAACAGTAGTGTGTTTCACAATATCCAAGCGTAGCCTTCCGCTCAATAAAGGCGCTCAGGGTTACAGTATCTTTAGGTGTGAACGGGCGTCACAACCACGAGGTACAACCGAGTGATCTGTTCTCCCTTCTGCTTTACCCTCACCTACCCTTTTGCTTCCTCCTTCCCGTTTGGCGCAGCTTGGCCAAATATGGCCCTTGCGCAATAAAAACCAAAACCAACCACTCAATAAGACCCTTGGTTTATGGGGCGCCGTGGCTCAGTGGGTTCGCCCATTGCAAGTTAGCAATCTGCCAGTTGAAGGCGGCGCAAGTTCGATTCCTCTGGGTGTATTTTTCTCTCTACTGTCAATAAAAACTTTTGTCTGTATATCTCCATTACTTGATGCTTGTCTTGTGCCTGGAGCCGCTTGGCCAAATATGGCCCTTGCGCCATGAAACCCAACGAACCCTTTTATTTTAATTTATGAGTTTAGTATCATCTCTTCGAAGTAACAATGAATTGCTTCCGTATTTCAAACGATGGGAATAACTTGCGTAGTAGATGTTTCCAAATGTTGGCATGTCAACGGAAAAATTGCGTGTTATCCGTCTACACAGCAGCAATTGCTTTCATATAGGAAATGGAAATGTATTTTAAAATCAACTCGCTAAGGGGGGAAAAAACTAGATGTTGAGAATTTCCGTTGAAAATTAACCCGTAATCAGGATATCGATAATTTGCAAATCATGTGGCCAACCCGTATGAAGTAGGGTTTCCAAATTACCGAAATTTTCGTTACTGGTAAATTTCCGACGGAAATTCTCAATACCGGTTCGAATTTTTTCTCCTTTACGAATCGGCTTTATCACATTTCCGAAATGACAGCAATTGTGGTGGTGAAGGCGATAAGACAGATGTTTTGTTAGTTTGCCAATATTTCAAAACGTTTACTGTGCCGCTCATCTCCTTCCAAAAACTCTTTTGAAATAAGTAGGCAATGGGTTTACTTCCTACAGAAGAGGTTCTTTTGGATCTTGCGCCATGAAACCTAAAGCAACCAACCTACAGAAGTGGTACCAAAATGTTTCTGCAGATGACTTAAAGCAGGAGTTTTTTAAAACATTCTGCTCGTACTCAACCCCTACTTGATGGAGGGCGTGGCTTAGTGGGTATGCCCACTGCGCTAGCAACAATCAAGTTGTAGGCGGTGCAGGTTCCATTCCTGCCAGTGTATTTCTCTACAGGGTGTCCCAAAAAGGTTGTTCCGCAATTTATCTTACCATTTGGAGATAGGTAGGCAATGTAAATTGCAAAAGTACACCAAATAAGGTAAGTAATTTAGATATGTGAATAAAATTATCACGTGATAACAATTTAAGCGGATTCAGTTTTTAATTTGTATACGACCCCTCTAGATAAAAAATCCGAGACAGCAAAAATGTTCCTTACCTGCATCCCTATCGTTAGCAGAAAACTATTTCTGTAGGTCGAACAGTAACGGAGGCATAAGGACGCAAAAAAGTTGAATTATACCGCTTGTGCACAGCTGTTCAAGCAGTCAGATTAGGGACCGTACACAAAGCTAAAAATCATTTTTTTTTCGGTCAAAAAGTGCAACATTGTGCAAAGTAATGTAGTATTGCAACTGCAGATGAAAATCGCAATGAATAATAGTAGACTATGCAATCTTTAATAAAAGTATTGTAGAAAAAGGTTTAAATAAAAATAAAAGGAAATTTACAACGCATGTTCAAAACGTTTTCCATCTGCAGCAATGCAGAACTTAAGCTCTTCATTTTTGGCCATGGGTCAGTTTCCGTTCTAAATTGAGATACGGCCCCCTTAAAATGGAAACTCTTGTATCTCCGTTACTATTCAACCTACAGAAATATGGTTTTTTACTAACATTTCTGCTATCTCGGATTTTTATCTTGAGGGGTCGTATACAAATAAAAACTGAATCCGCTTAAATTGTTATCACGTGATAATTTTATTCACATATCTTAATTACTTACCTTATTTGGTGTACTTTTGCAATTTACATTGCCTACCTATCTCCAAATGGTAAGAAGATAAATTACGTAACAACTTTTTTTTGGGACATCCTGTGTGTGTATAGCTGGGTGGAACAACATAACGGGCTATTGGCGACGGTCGGTCATTTTGAACCACAGTCAGACGACGAGGTCAACACCTGAGCTGGCACACCCACTCTCCAAACGTCCACACCCCACCAACGTGAGGACATTTGAGGCCACGACAGATTTAACGCGCACCAGCCCCCGTGTACACGACGGTCTTCGGCTGCACCGAGTTTCGAACTCGCAATCCTCCGGTTGCTAATCTGTTGCTCTTCCAACTGGGCTACCGCGGCCCCACGTTTTATAAGGATGGGAAATGTGAAGGTGAGTCAAAATTTCTCTCCCAGCCATGTCGGGTCGCGGAAAAAAACGTACGCTCTTGCGTTATCAGGATGAAAGATTACGCCTTTTCTGTTGACCGGACTCTTCGTCGGCTTTCAATTGGTCTAATTGAGAGCTGTTCTTGCCCGAATGAATCGTTTGGTTTGGGCGGGAGGGCCTCACAAGTACTTCCTTCCAATCCCACTCATCACCTTAACACGGGCGCTGTGCGCTTTAAATCCAGTGTCCTCACGTTGGCGTGATGTGGAAGTTTGGAGAGTGGGGTGCCAGCTCAAGTGTCCTCGTCATCTGATCGATGTCGAGGCGTTGTCCTTGTATCTTTCCGTTCTGGATTGATCCCGGTCTTTCGGACAGTAAGAAAAGGCTCCCCTTGTTATGTGCTTTGTGCTAGACGTTTGTGAGAAGAATTTAAATGTGTCTCTTGAATCTTATCTGAATTGGAAATACGATTACAGGGGAAACAAAAATAATCGATATTCTCTTATATAAGCATTGTTTTAAAGATCGAACTTGCGTGAGACGGTCATTTCGCACGCTTTACACTGGATTATACAAGCACATGTTTAAAATTATAACATTTTTTAAGAACCCAAGAAAAACCACTTCTAAATAAATATTTCTGCCGACACTAGCTCTCGGTGCCACCGCCCCTGTCGCCCTTCCTTATAGCTACGCCACTGTTTATTTTTATAGCACCAACAACATTTCGATGTGTGCCCGAAACCCCCCTCTGAATATGGTAGGTAGCCCAGTTGGAGAAGAGCAACGGATTAGCAAACGGAGGGTTGCATGTTCGAAACTAGGTCCAACCGAAGACCGTTGTGTACACGGGGGCTGGTTCACGTTAAATCTGTCGTGGCCTCAAGTGGCCTCGCGTGGTGTGCAAGTTCGGAGAGTAGGGTGCCGGCTCAGGTGTTGACCTCGTCATCTGACTGTGGTTCAAAATGACGAAGCGTTGTCCTTGGATTTTACGGATTGGTCGCGTACCGTCGCCGGGGCCGTCGTGGCTCAGTGGGTATGCCCACTGCGCTAGGAACCTCCGAGTTGTAGGCGGCGCAGGTTCGATACCTGTAAGGTGTATTCCTCCCTGGGTGTATTTCTCTCTTCTGTGTCAGCAAAGCTTTCATTGTGTCTATTACTTGATATTGTATGTCGTGTCTGGCGCAGTATGGCCAAATGTGGCCCTTGCGCCATAAAACCCTAAAACCAACCAACCGCGTACCGCCGCCAATAGCCCGTTGTGTTGCTCCAGTGTGACGTTAATAAATTACCTACCCTGTCAGTGATCGAGTGGAATTTGCGAATAGTCTGAACCGCCTTCGCAAACTTTCTAGCGCCCCTCGATCTGAAATAGCTCGAGAATGAGAATTGTTTCTTCGAATTCATCTTTCGGGCTTCGCTCGCATTTTCTGATTTTGTCAGTTCTGGATTTTCACAATGTCATAGGTTTCCTGAAAACACAAGTGTAGCGTGGATTTTTTTTCGGTGTCTCGAACATTCGCATTCGGGCGTTTCGAAACGCGCTGCCAAACGACGGCTTTGATTCAGAAAACGTATAAACAGATGAGGTAAAAAAGGTGCCGATGATTCTTTTGAAACGTAGGTGGAAGTGTGTACTTTTATGTTCGTTTTCTCCGCTCGCTGGTAGAAGTTTATTTTGAGACTGATTGCTTGTTGCCGGTGTTACCATGCTTCCCGCTGTCGGGGGTCCCCGCTTGTCATGGTACCCGCTTGAACCTCACCAATGGAGTATTGAGTGAAGTTCTTGTACTGTTTAGATCGTGTACTAGTAAAATATTTGTTTTAAATGCAACATTAAGTGAGCTAGGGAAAGGAAGATACAGTGTTCAGATAGCCGAGTGGGAACGCTACTACTCACTCAACTCAACTCCGTGGGATACCGACCCTACGAAGGATTTTCGGTAAAAATTTTTTTCTCCCAACGCGATCGTGTAAGGTGACTGAATGAGGATGAGGAATATTTTTTGTGATGCAAAGCATAAACATTGAGTTATATACAGTGCGAGTCTAAATTGTTTTTACAAAATAAGAGGGGTGATAGTACCCATCCAGACGAGCAATAATTACCGTGGAACATAGGAGTTGTAGGTTGTATTCCACTCTGAGAGGCAGAAAAGAGTCATATTAGAATTTCAACATGAACTTACAACAGTGTTGGGAAAGCGAATGAGCGATACCAAAAGTATCTGATTGATTGATCAGAGAAAAACTCACAGCAAGTGCTCAAAGTGGCGGCCACGCGTGTCGTTGCACTGTTCACACCGAAGAAGGAATGACTGGTGTTGTGTTGATTTTGTCTGCGGCAACACCGATTCTCGCTACGAGATCTTCAGCCGAGTCCACAGGCGTCTGGTACACTAAAGATTTCATGTGCCCCAGAAGAAAAAGTCCAGGTCCGGTGAGGCCAAGCCACAGGTCCGCCACGTCCGATCCATCCTGCGGGATATGTGGCATTCAAGAAGTGCCGGACCGTGCTGGAAAAGTGTGCTGGGGCGTCAGAGGCGATGACTTGTTCTTGCTCTTTCGACTTTACTCTTTTCTGCCTCTCAGAGTGGAATGCGACCCTATGTTCCATGGTAATGATGGCTCGTCTGGATGGGTACTATCACCCCTCTTCTTTTGTAAAAACAATTTAGACTCACCCTGTATATACTAGCTGAGTTACCAGGCGTTGCTGGGGTTGAATTGTTTATAATTCATCGTAATATTACTCACTCTTATTCCTATGCAGATTTCTAATTGTTTTAGCCCCCCTGCAGACCCAGGACAAATCGAACGGGGTTAATATATAGCCTGTGTTTCGCAGAATTCTACAGGATGAATGTACCAAATTTAGTGTGAATTGATCTGACATTGATCGTATAAATACGCAATCTTATATTATACAAATTTACATTCCAATAATAAAGCTACAGTTTAAGAATTTACAGACGGGATACATAAACGATATGAGACAGCGATTTTCAGCGCAACCGCAACCATCTGCAATTGCATCATACTCTAAGATTCTAAACAAAACTCGAAGGTCATCTTGAGAATCTTGAGAGGCGAATCCTGTAGATGTTAACTCTGACGTCACAGCCTGACCGGGAGAGAGCGCCCCCTATCAAATGCTCTGAAGGATGACGGGACGTTACACCCCTCTGCACACCCAAGACAAATAGAACGGGGTTAATATGTAGCCTACTGTAAAGACTTCAGACTAAGATAGATGGCGCTCTTGCGCATGCCCAGAAGGACTTTGAGAAAGGAAAGAGTTGAGAACGAGTGTGGCGAGAGACGTGTGGGTTGTGTTTTTTGGAGAGTGATCGAGACTGTGTGAGATGTTTCGTTTTTGATATTTACTACCTTTATTATTTTGTGTTGTGTGTCGTGCCTGTACTGTGTCCTGTGAGTTCATTAAAATGGTTTGAACCAAAAAAAAGGAGTATTCCTTGTGATGATAATTTAAAATTTTGAGCAAGTCAGTACAGACGACGAAGAAATGGTGGCAGCCGTTTGGATACGATCCTGGTATTGCTGATATCTCCAGTGCAAATTATTGGGTGAGTACCAGATTTCATTAGCAACAGTGCCTTTTTAATTGTAATTTGTAAAGTTTTGCATGTTGAGTTTTGGTTCATTGAAGAATCGTTGTTTTGGTTTCATGCAGTTTTGTTTTGTAAAAGGCAGTTGTAATATGCAAAAGTGTTCTTATTTTAACTAGGCTGATATAGTTAAAATTTTGTTTGGTAAAAGGAGTGATAATTTCGAAAAGTGTTCTTATTTTAACTAGGCTGATATAGTTAAAACTTTGTTTGGTGAAAGGTAGTTGCAATTTTGCAAGTGTTCTTATTTTAACTAGGCTGATATAGTTAAAATTTTGTTTGGTAAAATTGAGTGGTAATTTTGAAAAAGTGTTCTTATTTTAACTAGGTTGATATAGTTAAAATTTTGTCTGATTTTGAAAGGCAAATTTATTCTGTTGATTTGCAAAACTATTCTTATTTTAGCTAGACTGATATAGTTAAAATTTTGTTTGATTGTAAAAAAAAAGAAAATTTAGGACACTCATGTGGTATATATAAAAAAAGAATTTTCTGTTCTGAATGGTTAGAATTAGAACTATTCAAATGGTCAGTTTGAGTTTTGTTTTCTGAGAAAAGAGAATTATTTTAAAATTTTAAATTGAGATAGCCTAGTTTGTTTTGTGTTCTTTTGTATGATGCTATCTGATGACAATTGAAGTGTTGTTAAAATTTGATTTGATTCTGTTGTATGATTCAAAATAGAATTAAAAATTTGGTGTAGAAGTATATAGTTTGAATTACAAGTATAATTCTTTTTGATGAGTGTTGTCAACAGCACCAAATGCCTAGAATTTTCAATATTTAGTGCGTCTTGGGTTATTTTGCTTTGGAAAATATTTTGTTATATTTCTGAATGAATCGGAAATTCATTTAAAAGAGTTTTGGAGTGTTTTGAAATTGTCATTTTCATTTGTTGCTCATTTAAATGACTAAGAAACCCCTTAGAATTGTTTATTTATTTTGCGGAATTTTGAATGTCTAACTTGTGTACTTAAGGAAATTTTTGTTAGTAATTTGAAATTGCTTTGTGTAACTAATTTGGCAAATGTGAGACCATTTTGTGTTCAGAAAAAGAACTCGAAAAAAAAAAAATCCGAAAGTGTGGATTTGAATTATTCACTTCCTGTGTTCGTTGACGAAAAAAAAAAAAGGAAAAGAATGATATTCTGTTTTATATTTTTGTGTGTGCATTTATGCTTCTGAGTGTGAATCAATTGTTCATAGAGAAAAGGGAATTCTTTTGAACTGCAATACCTTTTCTTGATTCGACAGGAAAGTTGAGTTTATATTCTGAATTGTATTTTAATTGTAGTATTATTTTCAAAACAGCTGTTCTTTAGTTGAACTTTTCTGTAACTGTTTATTTTCTTCTCAATTTGAAAACATCTTTAAAAAAAAGATATTGTTTTAATGAATGAAAATTTTAATTTGTTTATGTGTTCGAAAATTATTTCTATTGATTTTTGGTTGTTCGGTAAGAAAGTTGTAACGTAGAATTAGCGAATTTAATTCTTTGATAAAGTCTTGTGAATTCTGTTGGAATTTAATACCTTAATAGAGGTTTTTGATAGTGTTTCCCCTGGCCCTTAATCATGGCATTTCTTGCAATTGGTAGAAAGCAGGACTTAATTGCTGTTGCGGAAGAAATTGGTGAGAAGGTACCAACTTCGTGCAAGGTTGCAGATATTAAACAAATAATTTTAAAAAGCCCAAATTTCGATCGGGAGGAGGTAACGATAATCATGGAACGAGTCATAAAAGATAGACTGGAAGAGGAAGAATTAGCTAGGCAAGAAGAAGAACGACAAGAGCGGGAAAGGGTCAGACAACATGAACTCGAAATTAAAAAACTAGAAATGGCTCAGAAGGAATTTCGCCGGTCTGAAGCGGAATCTGAAAATGGGGCGGATAGAAACAGAAAAATCCAACTTACCCAAATCACTCCCAAATTTGACGAAAAAGGGGATGAAATGGGATTGTATTTGATCAATTTCGAGAGGAAAGCAGAGATGGCTCGAGTGCCGAAGGAGGACTGGGTGGCTTATTTGCTGGCCGTTTTGCCAGCCGAGTTATCTAACATGCTTGCCCGAGAACCTCCTGAAGTGGCCAACAATTATGATGTTGTGAAAGATCTCATTCTGAAACGATACAAAATGAACGCTGAAAAATTGAAACAGTGTTTCTATAGACATCAGAAAACAGCAGAGAAAACATGGAGAAATTATGCTCATGAACTGTACAGCTACTTCACTGAATGGCTTGCTGAATTGGAAATTGAAACCTTTCAGCAACTAAAAGATTTAATCGTTGCCGAGCAATTGAAGTATCGTGTACCAGATCAAATCAAGGAGCATTTTCTTGACAAATGGATGAAGTTGAAGACACCTTTTGAATTGGCAGAAGTGATCGAGGAGTACGAAACCATCAGGCAGAGTTTCAGGAAGAAGGAATTTCCAAAGAAGTATGGCTATCAAGGTTCAAAGGGACATTTTGGTGGAAGTAGACCCAAAGTACCATTCAAGGATGACAAGAACAAACATCCGGTAAAAACCGAACCCGCAAGCAACGAAAACCGTGAAAGAGAGTTTGAAAAGAGAAGACAGCTCCGATGCTATGAATGCGGTTCGTTATCACATCTGAGACCCCAATGCCCAAAGCTCAAGAGATCTGAAGTAGTAGCTGCCAATGAAGTCTTTGGAAGACACGTGCCTGAGTTGATGTCTCCTTATACTAGTGCTGGGACAGTAAATGGAGCCCAAATGTCTATCTTGAGAGATACTGGTGCCAGCATCGATCTTATTCCCAGAAAATTTATCAAACCACATATGTACACAGGTGAGCATGTGTGGCTCGCTTCTCCATTAGTAGACAGCCCGGTCTGCTTGCCCATTGCAGAAGTTGATTTGAACTGCGAGTTGGGACATGTCCTTACCAAAGCTGCTGTAAGAGACAGTTTTCTGGATCAAGAGCATTACCTTCTAAGTAACAAAACCGTTGCTCTGATCGAAAGTATGAAAAAAGATAAGGAGCTGGAGATCCAAGTTATTAATGCAGTTCAGACGAGAGCTCAGAAAAGTCTTTTGACAGCCGAAGTTGAAGAGTATCCAGTTGAGTCGAGTCCTGGAGAAGAGAATGACAGTACCGTGTTAACAGAGGAAGACGGAGAGGTATTGCCTATGGCGGAAGAAGCCTCACTTCCAGATCTGATTAAAGCCTCACGGAATGATTTTGTCGAAGAGCAGCGCAAGAGTAAAGAGTTGAAACCACTTTTCCTAGAAGCTGAGGAGTTAGCAAAGAAAACCAAGTATGCAATCGTTAATCAAATGCTGTTCTATCTGAAAAGTGACAAGGATGGTACGCAGAGAAAACTGCTGATTGTTCCAGAGAAGTTTCGGGACCAATTAAAGAAACTGTCTCATGAAGGAACAGCGGCTCACTTAGGAGTGACCAAGACTAAAGATGCTCTTTTTAAAACTTTTTTTTGGCCGAATTGTTACAAAGATGTTGAAGAATTTGTCAGATCTTGTGACCAATGTCAGCGAGTCGGGAAACCTCGGGATAAGAAGAAGGCACCCATGAAGATCGTTCCTGTCATCTCGGAGATCTTCACAAAGATTAATGTGGATGCTTGTGGTCCTTTACCTACTACACCATCTGGAAACCGGTATCTCATCACTGCAATTTGCATGTCGTCCAAATATCCCGATGCAGTTCCTGTCCCAAATCTTAGTTCTTCAACCGTGGTCGATAGTTTCCTGCAAATCTTTAGTCGGATGGGTTTCCCGAGGGAGCTGCAAAGCGATCAAGGAACGTCGTTTACAAGTGCACTCACAACGGAGTTCCTGGAGAAATTTGGAGTTAAAGTAGTGCGAAGTTCCGTACATCATCCCCAGAGCAATCCTGTGGAGAGACTACATAGAACTTTGAAGAGAATTCTTCGAGTCCTGTGTCTGGAGTCAGGACCTGATTGGGAGAAAATCTTGCCTCATGCCCTGTTTGCTCTACGAGTTGTTACTCATGACAGTACTGGATATACTCCAGCTGAGCTGGTTCATGGACAGAATTTGAGGACTCCCATGACTCTACTGTACGAGAACTTGACGGAAAGCGAGGAAGAGAAGACTAGCGTAGTATCATATGTCTTCAAGCTACTAAACCGCATGAAAAGGTGTCAAGAATTAGCCGTCCAAAACATGGAGAACGCCAAAGACAAACAAAAACTATGGTATGATCGCAAGGCTGTGAAGCGTAAATTTTGTGAAGGCGACCTTGTGCTGGTTGTCGCTACATCTAGGCCTAACAAAATGGCAGTTCATTGGATCGGCCCAGGGAAAGTCGTTAAACAGCTTTCCGAAACCAACTACATTGTGCAGTTTCCAGAAAAAGACAAATCCCATGTGTACCATGTGAACATGCTCAAGCCATATTTCCAGAGACCCGAAAATGTGAATTTAATCTGTCTAAAAGAGATTAGGAACTGTGACAACGAGGAGGACATTCCAAGTCTCGAGCAGAAGCCTGAAGTCTCGGAAATGACACAAATTTGGCAAGACATAGAACAAAATGGTCGCTTGTCAGAAGATCAGAAGGAGCAGCTGAGAGAGTTGCTATCAAAATACTCTAGCTCATTCTCAAACCAGCCGGGGTGTACTGATCTTACTGAACATGACATTGAGCTTGAATCTGAGAGGCCCATCTGTGCCAAACCTTACAAGATGTCTCCACGCCAAACAGAAATTTTGAAGATGGAAGTGGAGAAGATGCTGTCGCTCAAAGTCATTGAGCCAGGAGAATCTGATTTTACTTCTCCTCTTATTCTGGTAGAAGTACCAGGAAAGGATGCAAGACCGTGCATCGACTATCGAAGACTCAACAAGGTCACTAGAACCCAGTACTTTCCTCTGCCAAACATTGAGCAGCTTGTTGAAAAAGTGTCAGCTGCCAAGTATATCACCGTTCTAGATTTGACCCGAGGTTATTGGCAAATACCTCTGAGTAAACGAGCCCAAAGATATTCAGCTTTTGTAACCAGTTTTGGGACATTTCGACCGTTGAGATTGCCATTCGGTTTGAAAAATGCCCCTTATGACTTTAGTCGTTTGATGGCCGAACTGTTGAAAGACTGTGGAGAATTTGCATGCCCTTACTTGGATGATGTAGCCATCTATTCCCTAAGTTGGGAAGATCATTTACAACATTTGAAAACCGTCTTAGAAAAGATGAATGCAGCTCATCTGCACATCAAGCCTTCTAAGTGCCAGTTTGCTCGTGCGTACGTAAAGTATCTTGGGCACTTGGTTGGTCAGGGCCAGAGAACACCTGGAGAATTGAAGATCCAAACTGTAAAGGACTTTCCGACCCCTGCGACTAAGACGCAGATCCGATCTTTCTTAGGACTTGCGGGGTATTATCGAAAATACATTCCTGACTTTTCAGTCCTCTCAGCACCAATTACAGATCTGCTGAAAGGAAAAAATCGTCGTGCTGCTGTCATATGGACTGATGCTTGTCAAGAGGCGTTTGACAATTTAAAGAAACGGTTGTCGGAGAATCCGGTGTTGCACAGTCCAGATTTCTCGAGACAGTTTCTCGTCCAATGTGACGCGTCAAATCTTGGGATTGGCATCGTTTTGTCCCAAATTAATGACATTGGTGAGGAACATCCTGTCATGTACTTGAGTCGGAAGTTCTCAAATGCAGAACAAAAGTACAGTACCATCGAGAGAGAGTGCGCAGCTATCGTGTTCGCCATCCAAAAGCTGCGATGTTATTTGGATGGACACCAGAAGTTCATCATCCAGACGGACCATAATCCCCTTGTTTGGCTGGACAAAAATACGGGAACCAACCCTAGACTTTTACGTTGGGCTTTGATCCTGCAGCCATTCAATTATGAGGTTGTCCATAAGAGGGGGAAACAGCATCAAAATGCTGATTCATTAAGTCGCATCCCATAAACCTCATATCCTTTTATTTTATATTAGTAAGTTTATTGTTTATTTTGATATTTGTATTATGTGTGAAAATTTTAAATTTTTCTTATCATTAGTGTAAATTGTTTTCCTAAATTTTTAATAAGTATATAATTTTTTGTATAATATTTTTGAGTTCAAGGCACTGATTGCTATAATCTGGTACATGTGCAGTGTATTTTGTGTACTTGAACTCTTGAACTTTTCCAATGACTGCACCTATCTGGAGACTTTTTCAGGCAGTGGAGTCATCAAAACTTTTCCCTCATTCTTCGAGAAAAGTTTCCTCCTTGTGGGGAGGAGTTTATAAGTCTGTAAAGACTTCAGACTAAGATAGATGGCGCTCTTGCGCATGCCCAGAAGGACTTTGAGAAAGGAAAGAGTTGAGAACGAGTGTGGCGAGAGACGTGTGGGTTGTGTTTTTTGGAGAGTGATCGAGACTGTGTGAGATGTTTCGTTTTTGATATTTACTACCTTTATTATTTTGTGTTGTGTGTCGTGCCTGTACTGTGTCCTGTGAGTTCATTAAAATGGTTTGAACCAAAAAAAAGGAGTATTCCTTGTGATGATAATTTAAAATTTTGAGCAAGTCAGTACACTACGTTACTCGTAGAGTTCCAAAAATATGTGTACCAAATTTGGTGTATATTGGTCAAACGACGTAGATTTGTATAGAGAATAGACAGATGCTAACTCTGCTTTATATGTATAAATATTAAATGCACATGCAGGCGCTGCTCTAAATAAATTTTTCTGAGGTTTTTAGAGGCAAGACTGAATTTAAGTGTCGCTGGTAGTTCGATGTGTTGTCCAGTGCGACATTAATTCAACTACCTACCTGAGTGTCTTTCGGCAACCGAATAGAAATACGTAAACAGGCTGTTATTTCGATAGCAGTTTCAGTAACAGTGATTGCAAAATAACAGTTAGCACTATTGAAAACAATCAGTTGTCGATATTGCTGGACAGCAGTGAAGCAATTTAGCGTGGATTAAATTTTAAATTAAAAACATTAAATTCCTTAAACTATTTCACGAAAAAATCCAATTTAAAATTACTTAATGACTTATTTAAACAGTTAATAACAATTAACCCTCCTGGTGGCTGTCTCGACAAAGCATCCTGTCATTACAAGAAAATTGACTAGATCTTGATCTCGTCATCATCAACAAATCGGCAACATCTTAATGACGAGATATCTCGTCATTAACACAATTTGTCAGATCTTGATGGACGAGATATCTCGTCAAAACCACTACGAGGATTAAAATCAACCGCATGTGTCCATATCAAACATTTTACATTACTCATTAAATTTATTTCCTAATGTTAGTTGCTAACTTAATTTCAGCAGTTATCACGCAAATTAGTAAAAACCGTTAATACTGCCATGGTGAAATAAATGAGTGAAATGGAAGAGGAGGAAGGGCAGTCGGAGAGTTTTCTTTCGCCGACTAGACTCTGGCTTGAGGCTATATCGACCTGTCCGTTAGTTTCTATTGGGTCACAACTTTCCATCACCTAATTGCCATTTTAGGCGTGGAATGACTCGCACTTTCAGTGTCGTGCTTACGAAACGTTTCTCGATTGTTTTCGTGCATTGCCTACTTTCTTTAACTTTCGTCTCCAGGGTGCTCGAGGTTATAAAATTCGCATATCATTTGGGCTGGCTGGAGTTTCTTAATTACTTGGATCTTTTGTTACTAACGTTTCACACTTTTTTAAAAATTCGTTTGTAATGAATATACGCATCGAAATATGCACATTGTTTACCAGATCGAATAAAATATTCAAAAAATATAAAGCAGAATTTCACGTGTTCTTTCTAATGTGAAATTATTATTTCTAATAAAGTTAAGCTCACTTCAGTCCAAAGAAGGGGCCATCGTGGCTCAATGGGCATGTTCACTGCGCTAGCAACCTTCGAGTTGTAGGCGGCGCAGATTCGATTCCTTTCTGGGTATATTTCTCTCTTCTGTGTGAGTAAAACTTTCATTGTGTGTGTATGTCTATTACTTGATGTTATGTCTTGTGTCTGGAGCAGCATGGCCATATATAGGACCCTTGCGCCATAAAACCCCCAAACCAACCAGTCCAAAGAGGAAATATAAAAGTAATGATCAATGGTAATCTTTCTGTGTCCGGGATCATGTGACCAAAACTAGTAGTAACTTGACCCTTAGACTGCTTTTCGTCTTCTGGGTGGAAACGAACATTCATCTGATTGGTCCACGGTACGGGAGAAGACGCCCATCCATTTATTCATCATTTGATTGATCATGTGATAGTAGTAGACTCGAGCGATTTCACCACTTTTGTCGTCACTAGAAATGCGGATTCACACCCTGTTTGTTATAAGGTGTTATATCGCCAAACAAGGCGATCAGATACCAAATCGACCTACCAAGTAGATTTTTCACAGGTTATTAGTCACACTTTTTGAAGCTCCTCAACAGCAATGCTCAGTCTACTCATATTTCACGTCTATGCTTCAATCATGTTACTACTGTTCTGGCATAGTGGCCATAGCTCTTTCTGCCATCCCGTAGGTTGGAATCCCGGTTTGTATCGCATGGGTGATTATCCTTGTTAGGAGTAGTGGCTGCTCACTCATTGGGTGCTCCTTCACAAGTAGCCATCATTTCGCCCTTATAGGCTCTGGGGAAAAGCTTCTGAAAGTCCTTAAATTGCATCCCATTCACTTGTTCAAAGGCGATTCAGAATTATTTTTTAGACATCTAAATCAATTTTAGCGTTGCTAGCGTTTTCTACACTGATTTCCATCTTTCGGATTTCTCATTGCCTTCTGTCACGGAACCAGACGGGCATCACAACCCCGAGGTACGCGAGTGATCTCTTTATGTTTTGCCCTCGCCTACCCTTCTGCTTTTCCCCCTCCCTCTTTGTTTTATGTTTAGCCAAATATGGCCCCTTGCGCCATAAAACGAAAGCTAACTAACCTTAGAACCAGACTCCTGAATTTTATTAGAGCAGCGAGTTCTGTGTGGTATCAACAATACTACGTTGTAAAATGTTTATTCAATTGAAAAAAGCGACACGTGTTGAGTAATAAATGTTGTTTGCCCAAATCTGCTCACCAGATGTTAGGCCGCTTGACTTAGTGAGAGACGGTTCATTCATCAAACGTCCAAAGTGTTGAAAACCAAAAATTCAACTGTCACAATTACAACAGTCACAGCAGCTTACAATAGAAGGAGGCTGAATATCAGCTCGATGTCACTCCACGCAACGAAAGGTGCATTTTGAAGTTTTTAAACAATTTCGTCACAGCTTTTTGAAGTCATGTAACAAAATCTGAAAGCGATTTGTTTCTATTCAATTTGACAAATTTTGTTGTGATTCTAAGTCAAATCCTCTAATGCGGCCATTTTATTTCTTCTGAGCATTGCCTTACTTTAGCGTAGTTGACCAATAGTTCCCTTGAACCTGAATTAGGTTTTATCTCCCAGTCTTCCCTTGTTCTAGGTTCTAAATAAGGCACTTCCTAGAACAAACGCGAGAACATTGAATGCAATGCATTCAGGGGTGCATCCAGGATATCAATCTGGAGGGGCTACGCTTGTATCTTTATAGATAGTTACCTAAAGACTGGTTTTGATTACCTAAAGACTGGTTTTGATTACCTAAAGACTGGTTTTCGAGTGTGTTACCTAGAAACTGTTTTTAAATTGACTACTACTACAATAGAAGTTGCACTGAAGGGTAGGTAGGTATTTTAATTAACGTCGCACTGGAGCAACACAACGGGCTATTGGCGACAGTCCGGAATCAAACCCGAAGGGAAAGAACCGAGGACAACACGTAATTTTGAACCACGGTCAGATGACGAGATAACACATGAGCTAGAGCATCCCACTCTCCAAACTTCCACACCACGCCAACGTGAGGATTTGAGGCCACGATTTAACGTGCATCCCCTTTGTACACGACGGTCTTTGGTTGCTAATCCTTTACTCTTCCAACCGGGCTACCGCGGCCCTGCACTGAAGGGAAAGGTACAAACGTTCAAATGAACAATATTAGTCTTCACTTTTATTCAATCCTAGTAAATAAGAAATGAACACTTTTGTTGGGCTGAAATCAATGAATAAATATTAGTTGACTAAGGAGAAAATATGAAAACATCTTTATACGTGGTTTTTGAAGAAGCAATCAATGAATTAAATAAGGATATTTTTTTTGCTTTTGTACGGTCTGGAAGGGGCTTAAGCCCCCATAGCTCCTCCGTAGGTGCGCCCCTTGAATGCATTACTTGTGCCCACTATTCATTCTCGCAACCAAATTTTTTTTTTCGTGATCATCTGTGACGAAATTTCTGCAACACCATAAAAAGAGAAACGCTGTCTTGGAAATTAAAACGCCATTGGCGAAAGCGTGGCTACATGTGTCACGAAAAAGAAATCAGGCCTGTCCCAGCTCTCAGTGATGTCTGTCTTTCGAATTAAGTTAAGATTCCGAGCAGAAACGTTATCATTGAAATATCCTCCATTTTGATGACTTAACGCCAACAGGATATGACTGTAGATTCCGCTACAAGGATGCAGATTGATTTTTTCGATTTCTCCAACTTACGGCGTTTTCCCGTTACGTTCCAATGTAGGTGTAGTTTTTTTACGAGCGGTGGCACAAGTAATCCTTACCGTGGAAGGGGATTGTTATTTGAATGGATTTAAGGGAAAGAGAAAATAAGTGGCAACAATGGCTGTCTCTTTCTAAATAGGTTGCAGTCTAGAGCTGGAAATTTCGCAATATTAATTAATGTTACTATGCAGTCCCTCCGGGATCTCCACCGTAGGGTGGTCAAAACCAAAACGTGTTCAGTTCAGGCCCTATTTCTGTTCTGTCCTAACCTAAATTTAAGATTTCGGACCCTACAAAAAGATAAATAATAAAGAAAAATATAAAAATATTTCCCCATTGATAGAATTGCGCTCGCCACATGCTGTTTGCAATATCCGCAAGTCTGCACCTGACTTGTTGAAACGGATCCCCAATTTCCGACTCCTCAGAGGCACATATCCTTTTGGTGTGCGGAACCGTCGTGGTTCAGTGGGTATGCCCACTGCTCTAACAACCTTCGAGTTGCCGGTGGCTCGGTTGGAAGAATAACGTATTAGCAACCGCATGGTTGCCAGTTCGAATCCAACCAAAACCGTGTACATAAGGGCTGGTCCACGTTAAATCTGTCGTGCCCTCAAATGTCCTCACTTAGGCGTGGTATGGAAATTTGGAGAGGGGTGCCAACTCAGGTGTTGCCTCGTCATCTAACTGGGGTTCAAAATTACGTGTTGTCCTCGGGTCTTTCCCTTCGGGTTTGATCCCGGACCGTCGCCCGTTGTGTTCCAGTGCGACGTTAATTAAATGTCTTCGGACCTACCTTCGAGAGTTGTAGGCGGCGCAGATTCGATTCCTGTCAGGTGCATTCCTCCCTGGATGTATTTCTGTCTTGTGTCATTAAAACTTTCATTATGTGTCTTACTTGGTATTGTGTCTTGGGTCAGCATTGCCAAATATGGCCCTTGCGCCATAAGCCCCTAAAACCAACCAACCTTTAGGTGTGCACGGACCCGAGGTGACCGAGAATTTGCAGTTGGCTTTATAGCGTAAAAATGACTTTTTGCAGTTCAAGTTTTGACTATTTTGGTAAACGTTTATAAAATCAATAAACTTCCGATTGTCGCGGTTTTTATCGCATCCGCGAGGAAGATTTTGTTTGGAGCGAAAGGAGTTTCTCTATCGAAAACACTAGCTGTCTCTTGTTCGAAATCGGCGTAATCAAATGAAAACACTGAAATATAGATAATGAGATTCTATCCTCTTATCTACCTCAGATTATGCTTGATTGGTCGTTATCTTTTAAATTGTGTTATAAGTGGGCACGATCATCGCGTTGATACTTCGACGGATAAGAGTAAGACATTCTTTATGATTGCATCTTTCTTCAAAATATAACGTATCCATATTTTGAAAACAACTCCATTTTAGTTTTTCATTTTTGTACGTTTTCTGAACCTTTGTTTTTAAAAGAACGTTCCTTCTCATCCGAAATGACCCCCCCCCCCATTCCGTGTCTTTAATTTTATTTCAATAATTATATGCACAACTAGTAATTCTTGTACCAGGTGAACAATTTAAATCTCAAGATGTGCCATCTTTTTGAAACAAGCGATTCAATTGGAAGGGAGAAAATAAAATAACAAAAGACAATTTAATTTTTTTCCTTAAAAAACAAGTTTGTTCACGTTTCCGTATTTCTCGTATTGGTTGATAGAGTGACAGAAACGTTCACCAACTATTCAGAGTACAGCTCTGGATTAAGAAAATCGGATCAGGTTGTATCCACTGCCACCTAAAGAAGTCTTCTTCAGGCGACACCTTCTAAACCTCTTACCTCGTCGAGACAACCACCAGGAGGGTTATCTCGTCATTAGCAAAGCTGACCAGATATTGATGGACGAGATATCACTTCATAAGAAAACTGACCAGATCTTGATCTCGTCATCAAAAAATCGCCAAGATCTTGAGATATCTATTAGCAAAATTGGTCAGATATTGATGGACGAGATATCTCGCCATTAGAAAAAGTGGTGTGATGTTGATGGACGAGATATCTCGTCGAAACCACTTGGAGGGTTGATGGTCTCTAAACTTAAAAATTACTGTCACCTAAAAAAGTGGATGGTAGTGACTTTCGCTCCTAATTTTTAAATTCCGGTACACAAAAGACAAATTTTCAGGGAACTAAGATATTGAACATGTAACTGAATTACCACACATTACGATACTGTTTTTGATGCCTACGAGAAATTTTATTGTGATCAAAAACCGGTTTATTGTGATCAAAAGCAGGTTTAAATGCTGCTACCCGAGTAAGAAAATCTGGTTTCTGGCACCGAAATATTTTCATTCAGTCGCCGAACATTTTCAACTGGGATGCAGTTTTAAACTTTTCTTTCCGTGTATATATCTAAATAGCGTAATGACCAGAGCCTGGACATAGGATGCGCCTATATTTAAAAGACTAAAAGGAGGAATATATAAACGTTCGGAATTTTCGCCCCAAAAGCGAAAATATTCAGAATAAGGCATTTAAAATGACACTGGATCTTCAAAATCTTGGTCATCCGAACGAAATTTACAGATGCAAAGTACTGCCCCCATCATGAAGCTATGCCCATCGTGAAGCTATGCACGATGTTTTGAAAAATTTTCTGAGGCCATAAAAATAAATATCACAAAAAAATACGTAGTTAGGATTCATTTTTAAGACTAAATCCATTTTCGCACGCTACTTTACGACTTTGACACTGCGCTTGAGAGTGATATTCACGTGAATGCCATTTATGGTCTCTTTGAAGCAATGGGATGGACCAGAGATTTTTACACTGTCTTTTGGACTGCTGTCTGAAAATTGTTACACGAAGTGTTCCGTTTTATGAAATCATAAATCCCTCGCTGTTGAGATCGAACCCGAGGTACCCTAGTGATTTATTCTTCCATGGGGTTTACTTCCTCTGGTAAACATGGGGGTCGCGCACCCCAAGATGCCCAAACGATCTTTGTCTACTTCACATCCTTTCTTTTCACAATTACTTGACATTGTCTTGTGTTTGGCACAGCTTGTCCAAATATGGCCCTTGCACCATAAAACCCAAAACAAACCCTCTCGGTGAATGGCCAGCAAATACACCATCCCCTGCTAGATCCTTGGCTCGTTTTTACTTCGAGTTAACTTATTGGTAGACCAGCAACTCTAGCTTCTAGCATATCTCAATAGTCTGGAAACTTGACATGTGCTTAGTAAATATCACATGGCTGCCACAGACAGCTAAAAGGTGACTTTTGCTACTATTTTTCAACCTTGGTGACTAGGAGGGTTATCGTTGTAAGCAAAATTGTCCCCACAGCTCCTATTTTGAAAGTTTTGGCGACTTATTTTGACAATTTGCCTTAGGTCTACTAAAATGAACCGAAAGAACATGAAAAAGGCTGTAATGGGCAGATTTTCCTGATATGGTTTGCAAATACCTACATTCTGATGTATTACCGACCGAAATTCGCAGTGCCGAAAAGCTTGACATCCATTCGCTTATACGGACAGGATCGCGACCTGAAGCACTTTGAATGCAAATGCCGTTTCTGTGGGGAGAAGGTTTCGGTTGCTCTTTCTCAGTCTCGAAAAAACAAAGCTTGCCATTGATGAGAGATGGGATTGACGTCATTGGAAACCCGGTTTCGAATGGTGTCGAGTGCCTTCTCACCCGCTCGCTCTTTCCATTTGTCCTCTCGCCATTCAAACAATAGGTTTTTTAAAAAATCATGTCAGATTTTTAGCCCTCATGACTGTTATACTGTACAGAAATTCTTGTTCCAGAACCGCCAATATCCTGTTGTGTTGCTCCAGTGCGACATTAATTTCTTCCCACCTCTGAACGTGGCATCAGTTGTATAGAATACGTTTTCAGCACTTCGCCAATAAAAATTCCAAATTGAAATGCGATAATTGATTGTACAATGTCATTTAGATTAAAAGCAAACGTTGTTGAAACGAAGTTTTACTGAAACGGCGACAAAACTACATTTTAAGATAACTTCATTCTATATCATGGGTGAGCATTTGGACAGAAGTAAAATTTTCGCAGACCACCTGGTTTGTTTTGCCCTAAAAATCCCTCAGATTGTGATAGAAGGAATAATAAACGGTTGAGATCGGTCGCAACTTGCGCCAAACTTGCGAAAAGAAAAGTTAGCCGTCTAAAAACAACTGGATCCGAAAACGTGGTCGCCAAAACTAAATGTATCAAGCGACTTCCGACCCAACTCAGCCTCTCTGTGGTTTCCCTGTGTCCTTGCTGTCCTCGAGTGAACTTGATGCTTCTCACACGTCTCTGTCATGTGATAGCTGTCCTTTCCCTTGTTTATTATTGCTGTTTTAAATTGCAAGCGGAGTTTGGAAAAGCGACTTGGAATTGGAATGTCTTGATTTCGTGACTTTCGACGCCCCAAAGGCGAGATTTCCCTTTGTTGAATGGATAGAAAAATAAAACAATGCGTATATCCTGTTCTGGAATTATGCATGCCGCTGCCGTGAGATACGGAGTAGAATTGACCAAATGCTTGTTCCTTATGTATTAGTGAATGGGGAACGCGAGTTGTTTTTTCAATTTCCTTTTGTGACTGAGTCTTTGAGAATTATTCCGGTATGTTTTCGCAAATCTCGTTTTTTTTTTCTTTGGAATACTGGCCGCGGTTGCCCGGTTGGAAGAGTAACTGATTAGCAACCATAGGGTTGCGAATCCAACCAAAGACCGTCGTGTACAAAGATGGCTGGAGCACGTTAAATCTGTCGTGGCCACAAATGTCCTCACGTTGGCGTGATGTGGAAGTTTGGAGTGGGGAATCTTTCCCTTCGGGTTTGATCAAGGACCGTCTCCAATAGCCCGTTATTGCTTCAGTGCGACGTTAATTAAAAATACTTACCATACCTTTGAAATACTTTTTTTTCATCTGGAATACGTTAGTTCTGTGATCGTCAACTTAAACTGAACCTTCAAAACCTTTTCAGGGACTGGGACGACTGACATCCCAAATCTTTGAAATGATAAACGTAAGGTATATAAATATTCTATGTATATTATAAGATTGTTAACAGGGTTCGCGCGAAATTAGCGATCGTTTTCCGTATTTTGCATGTTTGAATTTCTTTTTGTCAACCGAGGTCTTTTTAAACCCAGTCGTTTTTTAACGCTTAGGTTTTCTGAATATTTTCACTCGTCTGACGCAGTCTGACCAACCGTTTATTCTTCCTTTTAACAATCTTTCCCTTGGGGGATGGATCATCGCCAATAGCCCGCTGTGTTGCTCCAGTGCGACGTGAATTAAATACCTACCTTTAACAATCTGCACTCTAATCTATCTCTGCGACAAAACAGAAGTCATTAAAGAGGAGGAAATATCCCAAATGCAAATTTGTCGTCTTAGTCCAGGACCTGAGAGGGTTTGTCTGTGATGTGAAGTCTCGATTAGATCAAGCTGGTTTAAGCAGAGAATGCAGTTTTGTTAAGCATCTTTTTCTTTTCCAAGTTTCTGTAAAAAATTTTTGGAGAAAATGAAATAAATGAGACGGAGAAATGTTTTTCATATTGTTTTTGATTTTAAAAAAGTAATCTTGTGTAGTCTTACATTTTATGGCTTGAAAAACCTTCAGCTTACAGTTTTGTTGAATAAAAATATTTTATATCAAATTTTAATCACTTTTTCAATATTATTTCCTGAGTAATTTAAATACTAGATTTTCTCGTTTTGGTCTTAGACAAATAATGTTTGAAGACTGACACTTATTTACAATAAAGCAGATCACAATGGAATTTTATTGAAACTACAGTGCAAATTTTTAAATAGATGCCTTTGGACTTCAATGTGCTTCAGCTTTATTTAAAGTAACATTGAACTAATTTCAACATTAATTAAAAAGTAATTTTATGTTAACCAAGTTAGGTATGTATCAAAAATTCTCATCATGCTTATCAAATTGCTGAATATATTTGATTTTTTAGATATTAAGCTTAACAGATATTCTAGTATCTTAATCTTTGAAAGTTAAGAGTGACTTTTTAAAAGAAACTTAAGATGTCTGCATTTGGTTGGTTATCTTTTCTGAAAGCATGCAGAATTGTTTCCTTTCAAGAATTGTTTATTTACAATCAGGGGAAAGCTTATCTGAATGCCTCTACCGAGATATGATAACTCATAAGGTGATAAGAATGCCTTACTTTTGCACCCAAGTAAAGGTGCTGTGTTGCCAGTGTAGTGTAATTATGCCGTCAGGAGACGTTGTCACTCTCCGTGACCTTTTGAATCAGATGTTTACACCTTGTTTCAAGAAAGGTATGTCATTTCTTAACAGCAGTAACAGTTTTCTTCTTATTTTGCACCCAAGTAAAGGTGCTGTGTTGCCAGTGTAGTGTAATTATGCCGTCAGGAGACGTTGTCACTCTCCGTGACCTTTTGAATCAGATGTTTACACCTTGTTTCAAGAAAGGTATGTCATTTCTTAACAGCAGTAACAGTTTTCTTCTTATTTTGCACCCAAGTAAAGGTGCTGTGTTGCCAGTGTAGTGTAATTATGCCGTCAGGAGACGTTGTCACTCTCCGTGACCTTTTGAATCAGATGTTTACACCTTGTTTCAAGAAAGGTATGTCATTTCTTAACAGCAGTAACAGTTTTCTTCTTATTTTGCACCCAAGTAAAGGTGCTGTGTTGCCAGTGTAGTGTAATTATGCCGTCAGGAGACGTTGTCACTCTCCGTGACCTTTTGAATCAGATGTTTACACCTTGTTTCAAGAAAGGTATTGTACTGACTTGCTCAAAATTTTAAATTATCATCACAAGGAATACTCCTTTTTTTGGTTCAAACCATTTTAATGAACTCACAGGACACAGTACAGGCACGACACACAACACAAAATAATAAAGGTAGTAAATATCAAAAACGAAACATCTCACACAGTCTCGATCACTCTCCAAAAAAACACAACCCACACGTCTCTCGCCACACTCGTTCTTAACTCTTTCCTTTCTCAAAGTCCTTCTGGGCATGCGCAAGAGCGCCATCTATCTTAGTCTGAAGTCTTTACAGACTTATAAACTCCTCCCCACAAGGAGGAAACTTTTCTCGAAGAATGAGGGAAAAGTTTTGATGACTCCACTGCCTGAAAAAGTCTCCAGATAGGTGCAGTCATTGGAAAAGTTCAAGAGTTCAAGTACACAAAATACACTGCACATGTACCAGATTATAGCAATCAGTGCCTTGAACTCAAAAATATTATACAAAAAATTATATACTTATTAAAAATTTAGGAAAACAATTTACACTAATGATAAGAAAAATTTAAAATTTTCACACATAATACAAATATCAAAATAAACAATAAACTTACTAATATAAAATAAAAGGATATGAGGTTTATGGGATGCGACTTAATGAATCAGCATTTTGAAGCTGTTTCCCCCTCTTATGGACAACCTCATAATTGAATGGCTGCAGGATCAAAGCCCAACGTAAAAGTCTAGGGTTGGTTCCCGTATTTTTGTCCAGCCAAACAAGGGGATTATGGTCCGTCTGGATGATGAACTTCTGGTGTCCATCCAAATAACATCGCAGCTTTTGGATGGCGAACACGATAGCTGCGCACTCTCTCTCGATGGTACTGTACTTTTGTTCTGCATTTGAGAACTTCCGACTCAAGTACATGACAGGATGTTCCTCACCAATGTCATTAATTTGGGACAAAACGATGCCAATCCCAAGATTTGACGCGTCACATTGGACGAGAAACTGTCTCGAGAAATCTGGACTGTGCAACACCGGATTCTCCGACAACCGTTTCTTTAAATTGTCAAACGCCTCTTGACAAGCATCAGTCCATATGACAGCAGCACGACGATTTTTTCCTTTCAGCAGATCTGTAATTGGTGCTGAGAGGACTGAAAAGTCAGGAATGTATTTTCGATAATACCCCGCAAGTCCTAAGAAAGATCGGATCTGCGTCTTAGTCGCAGGGGTCGGAAAGTCCTTTACAGTTTGGATCTTCAATTCTCCAGGTGTTCTCTGGCCCTGACCAACCAAGTGCCCAAGATACTTTACGTACGCACGAGCAAACTGGCACTTAGAAGGCTTGATGTGCAGATGAGCTGCATTCATCTTTTCTAAGACGGTTTTCAAATGTTGTAAATGATCTTCCCAACTTAGGGAATAGATGGCTACATCATCCAAGTAAGGGCATGCAAATTCTCCACAGTCTTTCAACAGTTCGGCCATCAAACGACTAAAATCATAAGGGGCATTTTTCAAACCGAATGGCAATCTCAACGGTCGAAATGTCCCAAAACTGGTTACAAAAGCTGAATATCTTTGGGCTCGTTTACTCAGAGGTATTTGCCAATAACCTCGGGTCAAATCTAGAACGGTGATATACTTGGCAGCTGACACTTTTTCAACAAGCTGCTCAATGTTTGGCAGAGGAAAGTACTGGGTTCTAGTGACCTTGTTGAGTCTTCGATAGTCGATGCACGGTCTTGCATCCTTTCCTGGTACTTCTACCAGAATAAGAGGAGAAGTAAAATCATATTCTCCTGGCTCAATGACTTTGAGCGACAGCATCTTCTCCACTTCCATCTTCAAAATTTCTGTTTGGCGTGGAGACATCTTGTAAGGTTTGGCACAGATGGGCCTCTCAGATTCAAGCTCAATGTCATGTTCAGTAAGATCAGTACACCCCGGCTGGTTTGAGAATGAGCTAGAGTATTTTGATAGCAACTCTCTCAGCTGCTCCTTCTGATCTTCTGACAAGCGACCATTTTGTTCTATGTCTTGCCAAATTTGTGTCATTTCCGAGACTTCAGGCTTCTGCTCGAGACTTGGAATGTCCTCCTCGTTGTCACAGTTCCTAATCTCTTTTAGACAGATTAAATTCACATTTTCGGGTCTCTGGAAATATGGCTTGAGCATGTTCACATGGTACACATGGGATTTGTCTTTTTCTGGAAACTGCACAATGTAGTTGGTTTCGGAAAGCTGTTTAACGACTTTCCCTGGGCCGATCCAATGAACTGCCATTTTGTTAGGCCTAGATGTAGCGACAACCAGCACAAGGTCGCCTTCACAAAATTTACGCTTCACAGCCTTGCGATCATACCATAGTTTTTGTTTGTCTTTGGCGTTCTCCATGTTTTGGACGGCTAATTCTTGACACCTTTTCATGCGGTTTAGTAGCTTGAAGACATATGATACTACGCTAGTCTTCTCTTCCTCGCTTTCCGTCAAGTTCTCGTACAGTAGAGTCATGGGAGTCCTCAAATTCTGTCCATGAACCAGCTCAGCTGGAGTATATCCAGTACTGTCATGAGTAACAACTCGTAGAGCAAACAGGGCATGAGGCAAGATTTTCTCCCAATCAGGTCCTGACTCCAGACACAGGACTCGAAGAATTCTCTTCAAAGTTCTATGTAGTCTCTCCACAGGATTGCTCTGGGGATGATGTACGGAACTTCGCACTACTTTAACTCCAAATTTCTCCAGGAACTCCGTTGTGAGTGCACTTGTAAACGACGTTCCTTGATCGCTTTGCAGCTCCCTCGGGAAACCCATCCGACTAAAGATTTGCAGGAAACTATCGACCACGGTTGAAGAACTAAGATTTGGGACAGGAACTGCATCGGGATATTTGGAAGACATGCAAATTGCAGTGATGAGATACCGGTTTCCAGATGGTGTAGTAGGTAAAGGACCACAAGCATCCACATTAATCTTTGTGAAGATCTCCGAGATGACAGGAACGATCTTCATGGGTGCCTTCTTCTTATCCCGAGGTTTCCCGACTCGCTGACATTGGTCACAAGATCTGACAAATTCTTCAACATCTTTGTAACAATTCGGCCAAAAAAAAGTTTTAAAAAGAGCATCTTTAGTCTTGGTCACTCCTAAGTGAGCCGCTGTTCCTTCATGAGAAAGTTTCTTTAATTGGTCCCGAAACTTCTCTGGAACAATCAGCAGTTTTCTCTGTGTACCATCCTTGTCACTTTTCAGATAGAACAGCATTTGATTAACGATTGCATACTTGGTTTCTTTTGCTAACTCCTCAGCTTCTAGGAAAAGTGGTTTCAACTCTTTACTCTTGCGCTGCTCTTCGACAAAATCATTCCGTGAGGCTTTAATCAGATCTGGAAGTGAGGCTTCTTCCGCCATAGGCAATACCTCTCCGTCTTCCTCTGTTAACACGGTACTGTCATTCTCTTCTCCAGGACTCGACTCAACTGGATACTCTTCAACTTCGGCTGTCAAAAGACTTTTCTGAGCTCTCGTCTGAACTGCATTAATAACTTGGATCTCCAGCTCCTTATCTTTTTTCATACTCTCGATCAGAGCAACGGTTTTGTTACTTAGTAGGTAATGCTCTTGATCCAGAAAACTGTCTCTTACAGCAGCTTTCGTAAGGACATGTCCCAATTCGCAGTTCAAATCAACTTCTGCAATGGGCAAGCAGACCGGGCTGTCTACTAATGGAGAAGCGAGCCACACATGCTCACCTGTGTACATATGTGGTTTGATAAATTTTCTGGGAATAAGATCGATGCTGGCACCAGTATCTCTCAAGATAGACATTTGGGCTCCATTTACTGTCCCAGCACTAGTATAAGGAGACATCAACTCAGGCACGTGTCTTCCAAAGACTTCATTGGCAGCTACTACTTCAGATCTCTTGAGCTTTGGGCATTGGGGTCTCAGATGTGATAACGAACCGCATTCATAGCATCGGAGCTGTCTTCTCTTTTCAAACTCTCTTTCACGGTTTTCATTGCTTGCGGGTTCGGTTTTGACCGGATGTTTGTTCTTGTCATCCTTGAATGGTACTTTGGGTCTACTCCCACCAAAATGTCCCTTTGAACCTTGATAGCCATACTTCTTTGGAAATTCCTTCTTCCTGAAACTCTGCCTGATGGTTTCGTACTCCTCGATCACTTCTGCCAATTCAAAAGGTGTCTTCAACTTCATCCATTTGTCAAGAAAATGCTCCTTGATTTGATCTGGTACACGATACTTCAATTGCTCGGCAACGATTAAATCTTTTAGTTGCTGAAAGGTTTCAATTTCCAATTCAGCAAGCCATTCAGTGAAGTAGCTGTACAGTTCATGAGCATAATTTCTCCATGTTTTCTCTGCTGTTTTCTGATGTCTGTAGAAACACTGTTTCAATTTTTCAGCGTTCATTTTGTATCGTTTCAGAATGAGATTTTTCACAACATCATAATTGTTGGCCACTTCAGGAGGTTCTCGGGCAAGCATGTTAGATAACTCGGCTGGCAAAACGGCCAGCAAATAAGCCACCCAGTCCTCCTTCGGCACTCGAGCCATCTCTGCTTTCCTCTCGAAATTGATCAAATACAATCCCATTTCATCCCCTTTTTCGTCAAATTTGGGAGTGATTTGGGTAAGTTGGATTTTTCTGTTTCTATCCGCCCCATTTTCAGATTCCTCTTCAGACCGGCGAAATTCCTTCTGAGCCATTTCTAGTTTTTTAATTTCGAGTTCATGTTGTCTGACCCTTTCCCGCTCTTGTCGTTCTTCTTCTTGCCTAGCTAATTCTTCCTCTTCCAGTCTATCTTTTATGACTCGTTCCATGATTATCGTTACCTCCTCCCGATCGAAATTTGGGCTTTTTAAAATTATTTGTTTAATATCCGCAACCTTGCACGAAGTTGGTACCTTCTCACCAATTTCTTCCGCAACAGCAATTAAGTCCTGCTTTCTACCAATTGCAAGAAATGCCATGATTAAGGGCCAGGGGAAACACTATCAAAAACCTCTATTAAGGTATTAAATTCCAACAGAATTCACAAGACTTTATCAAAGAATTAAATTCGCTAATTCTACGTTACAACTTTCTTACCGAACAACCAAAAATCAATAGAAATAATTTTCGAACACATAAACAAATTAAAATTTTCATTCATTAAAACAATATCTTTTTTTAAAGATGTTTTCAAATTGAGAAGAAAATAAACAGTTAAAGAAAAGTTCAACTAAAGAACAGCTGTTTTGAAAATAATACTACAATTAAAATACAATTCAGAATATAAACTCAACTTTCCTGTCTAATCAAGAAAAGGTATTTTCAGTTCAAAAGAATTCCCTTTTCTCTATGAACAATTGATTCACACTCAGAAGCATAAATGCACACACAAAAATATAAAACAGAATATCATTCTTTTCCTTTTCTTTTTTTTCGTCAACAAACACAGGAAGTGAATAATTCAAATCCACACTTTCAGATTATTTTTTTTTTCGAGTTCTTTTTCTGAACACAAAATGGTCTCACATTTGCCAAATTAGTTACACAAAGCAATTTCAAATTACTAACAAAAATTTCCTTAAGTACACAAGTTAGACATTCAAAATTCCGCAAAATAAATAAACAATTCTAAGGGGTTTCTTAGTCATTTAAATGAGCAACAAATGAAAATGACAATTTCAAAACACTCCAAAACTCTTTTAAATGAATTTCCGATTCATTCAGAAATATAACAAAATATTTTCCAAAGCAAAATAACCCAAGACGCACTAAATATTGAAAATTCTAGGCATTTGGTGCTGTTGACAACACTCATCAAAAAGAATTATACTTGTAATTCAAACTATATACTTCTACACCAAATTTGTAATTCTATTTTGAATCATACAACAGAATCAAATCAAATTTTAACAACACTTCAATTGTCATCAGATAGCATCATACAAAAGAACACAAAACAAACTAGGCTATCTCAATTTAAAATTTTAAAATAATTCTCTTTTCTCAGAAAACAAAACTCAAACTGACCATTTGAATAGTTCTAATTCTAACCATTCAGAACAGAAAATTCTTTTTTTATATATACCACATGAGTGTCCTAAATTTTCTTTTTTTTTACAATCAAACAAAATTTTAACACTATCAGTCTAGCTAAAATAAGAATAGTTTTGCAAATCAACAGAATAAATTTGCCTTTCAAAATCAGACAAAATTTTAACTATATCAACCTAGTTAAAATAAGAACACTTTTTCAAAATTACCACTCAATTTTACCAAACAAAATTTTAACTATATCAGCCTAGTTAAAATAAGAACACTTGCAAAATTGCAACTACCTTTCACCAAACAAAATTTTAACTATATCAGCCTAGTTAAAATAAGAGAGCATTTTTGCATATTACAACTGCCTTTTACAAAACCAAAACTGCATGAAACCAAAACAACGATTCTTCAATGAACCAAAACTCAACATGCAAAACTTTACAAATTACAATTAAAAAGGCACTGTTGCTAATGAAATCTGGTACTCACCCAATAATTTGCACTGGAGATATCAGCAATACCAGGATCGTATCCAAACGGCTGCCACCATTTCTTCGTCGTCTGTACTGACTTGCTCAAAATTTTAAATTATCATCACAAGGAATACTCCTTTTTTTGGTTCAAACCATTTTAATGAACTCACAGGACACAGTACAGGCACGACACACAACACAAAATAATAAAGGTAGTAAATATCAAAAACGAAACATCTCACACAGTCTCGATCACTCTCCAAAAAACACAACCCACACGTCTCTCGCCACACTCGTTCTTAACTCTTTCCTTTCTCAAAGTCCTTCTGGGCATGCGCAAGAGCGCCATCTATCTTAGTCTGAAGTCTTTACAGTATGTCATTTCTTAACAGCAGTAACAGTTTTGTTCTTAAATGCGCGGAGTTCAGAATTATGGTTTGAAAGTCATGCTGTGACCTTAGCTCTTATGCTCAGTTCGCTGTTCCATATACAAGCCTTATATCTTCTAAGAAAGTGCATATTTAGGCTTACCATAACATTTTCTTTTAAGCAGGGACCTTTTTTTTTGTAGAGGTGTAATCAATGAATTCAGATTCAGAGACGGTGGGAGCTACAGACAATTCCCCCTTCCTTAGATAACCATTTAAATAGTGCTGATCTTAAACCCTTGAAAATATATTTTATTATGCATACATTCTTTTACAATTCACATGAAGCTGTCAGTGCCTGTTTAGAACTCTGGAAAAATATAGATGGTGCTGTCATGGGCTGTGAGCTATGATAAAGGGATTCCCCCTTTTATAATTTCCTGTTTGAATTCGAATTTTATTTCAATTGCTGAAAGAACATGGGAGCTCCCCTTCAGTTTTTGAGTCTTAGATACACCTTTGGAATATAAACTCCTTGCTTCTATTTGATGGGTCTCGGATATCATGTAAATAATTTTGTTTGTCGGTCAGTATGTGCCATTAAAAATTTTACTTTTCAATTCAATATGATTTGTTGACAACTATCATTTTGATTGGACTATTCTTCAGTGTCACATCTAAATAGACTAGCTTAGAGTGGCAAATTTTAGAATTTTTTACAGCACAAGATAAGTATTCAAAATTTATTTAAAAACTGAACTGAAATTGCAAATTTGTGTATGACATGATGTCTAATAAAAGCAAAAGTGCTAATTCAATAGGTAGTTTGTCATAAACATAGCCTGGCACAAAAACCAGACTTCTATCTTTGTTCTAGTGAAAAGAGGTGGCAAATTTTAGGTAGCCTCGACTGGCAAAACAGTAAGTCCATCCTACCTACTAAGCATTGTTGTCCCAAGTGCTACTTCCTCCCTGTGGAATCCATTGATAGAAATATCCATGGTAGAAAAATCGCAATTGTACTTTAACAAATGTACAGATACAATATCTGAGGGTGATCTGTTTTGAAATTTTGGGTGAGATTTAACTCTGGTCATGTTTTTCTCATGTTGGTTAGCATGCTATGAATTATTTCAATATGTTGATCCTAATTCCCAATACATTGACTACACCATTTTGCCATTTATTTTTCTTTCACCCTCTTGGTGAATTAAGGTGTGTACTGGCTTTACGAACCTGAGGTACCCTGGTGATCTATTCTTTCCCCTGGGGTTTACTGCCTCTGTTAAACAAGGAGGTCACGACCCCAGGATGCCTAAGCAATATTTTTTTCCTTCCATCCTTTCTTTTCACAATTACTTGACATTGTCTTGTGTTTGGCACAGCTTGTCCAAATATGGCCCTTGCACCATAAAACCCAAAACAAACCCTCTCGGTGAATGGCCAGCAAATACACCATCCCCTGCTAGATCCTTGGCTCGTTTTTACTTCGAGTTAACTTATTGGTAGACCAGCAACTCTAGCTTCTAGCATATCTCAAGTTTGGCCATGGAAACTAGACATGTGCTTAATAAATGTCACTTTGCTGCCACAGACAACTAAAAGGTGACTTTTGCTACTATTTTTCAACCTTGGTGACTAGGATTATCCTTGTAAGCTAAATTGTCCCCAAAGCTTCTATTTTGAAAGTTTTGGTGACTTATTTTGAAAATTGCCCTTAAGTCTACTAAAATTAAGCCTCCTTTTTTAACCAATAGCATGAATCCTTGTGTTTCTGTCACTTATTCATGCCTTCTGCTTCATTGGGGAAAATATTTTTGATTCTTACCCACTGTTCTCCAAAACGTTTGGTCAATCAAAAACTTGGTAAATATAAACATTCTGATTGCTTTAATGAGTTATTCTAGTAACACCGTATACAGAGGATGTTCGGACATTTTTTGAACGATTTTAATGGACTGAAGCGCAATTTTTTACATGAAATTTTTGTGTTTTAAATGTTCCATTTGATAGCCCTTATTGTTAACTATCTTTCTACACCTTAATTTCCATGATATTAATGATTTTTGTAGTATCGACAGGGGTATTTTGTCCCATTCTTGTTTCACAGTTTTCCAGTCCTTGAATGGTTTTCGGTCGACGTTTCGATAATTCTCTTTTTTAAAAGTCCAAAAGCACAAAAGTGCATGGGTGAAACATCTGGAGATTTAGCAGGAATATCATTAAAGGACTTGACACCAGTTTCTTGTTCCATTTTTTCCAAGAATTTAATAGTCGATTTAGACGGTGTGGCTGCTTGCTTTACCCTGATGCAGTTCTACTGATTGTTGGCACTGTGGGTAAAGATATGGTATTTCTTTTTTGAATATTGGGGATAAAATATGGTCTTGATAATATGTGGGAGTTGATTTTTACATTTCCCCCCTCTTTTTACTGTTAATTTTCCATTATATGCAAAACCGGCAACAATCACAAATCTCTTAGAGAATGTTCTCTCGTTCACTTTGCTATAGTCCTTTGACTTGGCGGAATCCCTTTTAAAATTAGAGATCTTACCTTACAAATATTCTCAGAAATTTTATCTTTTTTCGAAGTATTTTTCCACTTTTACTTTTTTTCCTCTCATTAATAATATTACTTATCGTACCTTTAGATATCGAAATACCATGACTTTTACAGCGTTTTTGAATAATTGAATAAGCATAATTCTCTTCGGAAAGAGCGGAAACATAGCCTTCCATCCATTGCTTATTTAAAAGCGCCATTTTGAAAGTAAACAAAACTCTGAGTTAGCAGACGCTAAGGTATACTTTAACTATTTAACTGCTGTGAAAATAAAATTCTTTCGTAGCATACAATTTTTTTGCAGCTCATCAAAATCGTTCGAAAAATGTCCGAACAACCTCTGTATAGCTTTTGTTTGTAAAAATTGTGAATTGTTAACTATGCACCAAATGCGTCTTTTTACTTTTACTCGAACTCCACACAGTGCTTTGGAAGAACTTGCCCCAAGGATGTAGCTGCTGGGACCAACTAAAACTGCTACTAAAATTAGCTTTAGATAAGACTAAATTTCCTACTGTGTTTTAGAATTTATGCTACTAAGGCGACTATTTCACAAGTGTTGTGGTAGTCCTCATGGTGGCAAATGTTCTTATATTTTAACTGCCATAATTTTTTATTTCGAAATTTTCTTTTTAGGCTGTGTGATAGTATTTACTTTTCATTTTCACACCTGCCTAAACCGCCTTGTTTTTTTCGCAGGTGTGGTCCACGAAGATCCGAGGATAGGGTCAGATGGGGAAAGCGAAGAAGCTTCTGGAGCCTCCGATGAAGTCGTCTCACCAGTCAAACTCAGAGCTAGGCATCGAAGAGTCAGTCAGGTGGGTATTCCAACCTTATTTACTCTCAATGTACAAAAAGAACGAACCATGAAAAGGACAAAAGGAATGACTGAGCAAATTCAAAGGTACCATTTTCTTCCCGTGGAAAGCAGTACATTGAAGACCGCTATGGATATTGAGGAAATCCCTAAGAAAACAAATTGCCTGGTGGATCTCACTAGAGCAAATCAAGATTCGCTTTCCAGTCATGCATAGGAATCGTCAGCAGGCCTTTCTTACTAGAACACAGCACAGAAGATCACTGCATTTTCCTTGAGGATAGTGCCAGATTTTAGATGCTTGGTGTCTAGAATGGTGACAACATTGTTCGAAGATAACATTCAACCCTCTAAGTATTACAAGATTTATGAGTAGTGTAGTTTTACATTTACTCCATAACACTCACAATGACCAAATAACCATGTGTATTGGTTGAAAGAATTCTAGGAAAGATTCTATTGGTAACGAAGATGAAAACTGGTTGGAAGTCATGCAGGGAAGGCTAAAGATGTCAGAATGGATATACTTTTATGTACCCCTCAAAGGGTTAAACTCGAGTTTTCCTCTTGTGTTTTATCGTGTTCCTGATGAATGTGTTCTACCAAAATCACTACAGGACATTTTTACTATTTTTATTACATGGTTTTTGAAGCTTTTATGCATTTAATTAAATCTTTTTAGCAGAAATCCTTCTCTATTTTCATATTTAGGACTAATTTTTATCTTCCGTGTCAGGTCAAAAGGGGTCAAGTTGAAATGGCTACTTCTCAGAATCTTAAGTTGAATGTTTCACTCTTTCTCACAAATATTTAGGAAAAAAAGAAGTATGCCATGATACTAATAATTGTAATTTAGATTCGAAAATTCATTCCATTTTGATTTGTAGCATATTATTTTTTAAATTAATGATGCACTTGATTCCTTTAGACCCATCTAAAGTCAGACTTAACCCCTTTTACCCTGACACGGAAAGACACTCTGCTCTTAAATCTCTATAATTTAACTTTGCATAGCATTTTTTGAACCATTAAGTCTAAATGTGTTGGTTCCATTTCAGCAAGACATCAGCAAGCGACTCTCCCTTCCTGCGGACGTTCTCCTCCCCGAAAGCTTTCTTGTCAAACAGTCGGTCAGCCCTACCTTGGAGGGCCCCATCAGTCGTACACTAAGGAGGCAGTCCTTGGTGAGTGTTTTCTCCCACTTGTTTGTGATGCTATTCGGGCCGTCGTGGCTCAGTGGATATGCCCATTATGCTAGCAACCTTTGAGTTGTAGGCAATTCCTGTCAGGTGTATTCCTCCCTGGGTGTATTTCTCTCTTCTGTGACAAAAAACATTCATTGTGTGTGTCTATTACTAGATATTGTATGTCTTGTGTCTGGCACAGCATGGCCTAATATGGTCCTTGCGCCATAAAACCAATCACCTATTCAGGAATAGAAGGCTAGGACATCGAAGTGCTAAAACATTTTGCACTCAAATAAACTTTGTAACTTTTAATATTGTATGCATGGTAAATGGCGATCTATAAGTATTCTTCCAGAACCAATAGGGATGTGTACTTTTCTCCAGATGCGTTATCAAGCAGTAGCCCAATTGGCCCCTCGCTCGTATCTGGTCATGCCGGAGTAGTATGCCCTGAGATCTCAGGTCTCATCAGCCGGAGTGAGTGCTGCTGCTTCGGCGGTTACACCCCCTCAGTGGAGGCGGATGGGCAAGGCGGGGGTTTTCTGGGGCCATCGCTGCGTCGGTGATGTGGGGATCTTGGCGGCTGATCCGCCTGCGAAGATTGAACCGGAGATGTTGGCTAGATAGGGGCCGACAATCTCCAGCCGGGATCAGGAAGTTGAAAGGTCAAAAAGGGATTTGGGCCCCCTTTGTCCCACCGTGAGACTGGTCACCTCCAGGGACGGTCGACCAAGTAATGCCCGATTCTGGCACCCCGGGCCATGCTTTTGGACCTCGCCCTTCCCTAAACTGTGGGGGAGAGGCCGCCTATGATCTTCCAAACTTTGATATGGCGCGTCGGTGTTGGGTTCCACCGAGAGCATACCCAGTGTCCCTGCTCGCCCGACCATGGAAGGTTTTGCTGGTTTTACCTTCTACGTAATGCAAATGCAGGTCGGTTATTAAAAGTCCTTCCAGTAATGGCAGCGCCCTTAGGAGACTTGTTATTTATCGGCTCATTTTACGAGATGCTAAACCAGATAGTCTCATGTATTCTAAATTTACTTAGCCAGCACGCATATTTGCATGTTAGGACTTTGGATCAATGTTGTTTAGGTGCATATTTGCAACAGCCCACCCTGATGTAGAGTTGGCTATGGGAGGGAGCTCCTGCCACTCTTCCCTTTTGATTTCGACACTGCTTTTTTCTGTGCCGACCAATGGTTGGCATGGTATTGCTATGCTGAAGGCCTTCGGGTCACCTCGTCACATGGGTCTCTGCTCCCGCTTATTGAGACGTCACGAACTTTATTGCCGGGGCCTTCCCCTCTACTCTGCTGTGGCATTATGTCGGGCGCAGAGGGGGCTGAGCCCCCAACTAAGTGTAAGGTAGCCCAATTGGAAGAATAACGATTAGCAACTGGAGGATTGCAAGTTCAAAACTCAGTCCAACAACAGACCGTCATGTGTACGGGGACTGGTGCACTTTTCATCTACTGTGGCCTCTGATCTATCCGAGGAAAACACGTCATGCGGGATGGATGCATTCACTGGGGATGCATCAACACTCGGGATGGATGCATTCCTCTGCATCCTAACTACCTGCCTACCACTGAAGAAAGTTTTCTGATGTATGGTTGCTGTTAATACTCAATTTGTTATATCTTGAATATTTCAATGCATTCCAACAATTGAAGAAAATTGATTAATGTTGCTTGTACGAGTAAGTGGATGACCATACTGCCATCAGGTTGACCATTGGCTCAAGGAAAGGATGGTGTTTTCTACACATTGCAGTCCAGTCGTGTGTAATCCAACATTGTTTTTACATCAAAATTTTATCACATTGTTCATTCCCTTAATTTTGATTATCATTTTTGTAAATCATTGGTCAGTTTATAATTGGTGGCACCATAATCAATTGTACTTTTCCTCACATTTGTTTTACACACCAAGTTTTATGCAAGTGAACTAATATTCTTATAGCCCTTTTGTAGATTTTATTTAAAGCCTACTTAAATACATGGTTACAAATAAAAAATGCAGGAATTATGGATGAAGAAGAAATTACAAAAGACCTAGGTTCTGTAAGTAGTGACGAAGATTATTTGTGAATTTGACGAAGACTTTCTGAACATATCAAATGAAGATGAAGGCTTTGTGGGAAGAAGTACTGATGATAAATGTTTTAAAATGAAAAAATTCAGACCAGATTATTAAGAGTGAACGGAAATAATTGAAAAATTTGAACTATCCATTTGTTTTAGATAATAGAGTTGTGGTGAGACAGCAGTTTGGTTTTTCTAATTAGTCACAGGAAAAGAATTTTTAAATCCTGGTGAATTATTTACTTAAATGTTTCTTTTAACTGAGTTGCTTTTTGCAAACCTTTATTGTAATGAGTTCTGCTGATAATTCTGAATTTTTAATATACATTTTTTTTAGTCTGAAATAGGGTTTGGTAGAATGGAGTCCTACGTCAAACTACACCAGCTTGGTGAGGTAATGAATTATTTTAGTATCATTAATCTGTAGAAGATGTTAAACCCTTATTTCCATTTGTTTTAATTACTGATTTTGTTAATTAAAAAACATTTTCGTTATTATTGGACATAATTTTTTCTCAAAAAGAAGTCTTCAACCAATTATTTTGTATAAAAATAACTAAAGATATTCTATACATTTTTCATTTGATAAATATAATGAAAAAAATTCTGCACTTTGTCTGATATTTGAATAATTTTATACAAGAATTTATTATAATGTGTCGGTAGGATCCCACACCTTATTTATCTATATCCAAGAATTTCATGTTGCCGGTTATGGTTTAAAATCAAAGTAATCTAAGCCACTCGAGAACCAGATGGAAAACATTGCTTATACTTGGCATTTGCGGCAATGTTGTATTTACTCTATCATTTTACTTTACTAATTCGTATGTTCGTTTTTGGCTCAGCTTGTCTGTCTTTGGAGCTTGCTCCATAAAACCCAAAGCAATGTATGTCGTGTTTTAATCAATCAAAAATTTACTCTGCTCTATTTTCTAATATATTAATGTTATACATCATAAATTAATGCTTTACATAAATCAAAATTATCTCTAAAAACTACTCTGTGATTTGCATGTGTCATGTCCAACAAGTTTAACATTGTACTGGCAACAAATTAATTTAAATCTGATTTAAATTAAATAAATCCAATTTTTTAAAAAACATGATTTTTTCATACCCTGATTATCATTGAAATCATTTTATTTGGAAAAGTATACATCTCAGTAAATTCAAAATGAATCCTGATTTTGGAAAAGTTATGCATAATGTAGATTCGCTAGACACTACAGTTTTATCATTTTTAATATAATTGTAATACTTCAATATGAAAATATGAATCAAACAAGCCTTTGAAAATACAATTTCAAAAGCTTGTTTGAATCCCTGTCTTCTTTCAATATGTATTTTAATTTTCATATGTTAAATGTCTCATACTTTGTTCTCATATATCTTTGTAAAGAGTGAGAAGGTACTAATTCATCAAGTGGGATGCTTTTGAAAATGACTTATAGAGGCATTTAGCACTCCTATTTAAAGCTCCAATAAGGCATCAGAAGTGCCTTTAAAAAGTATTTTTTAAAACCAAAAGTGCCTTTTACATTGTCCCTGAAGCCATGATCTAAACCAAGCATGCATTTTTGCCTTCCCTTTGATGCTGAAAATTCAAGGCCTACCTTAGACCTCAAAGGATTTAACAGCGAGTCTGGATTGTAAAAAGTTAATAGGACTGCTGACAAATAATTATCTAAACAATTTCAGGATTGCTGTACACATACAGGTGCTGTAATGTGGATTTTCCTAGCAGGTTTTTCTTAGCAAACCTTAAAAATGCCTGAAGTTTTAGTTTTTAAGGGCCCTTAAGGTGTATGTATGCATTTGAAATTACAAAGATTGACTAGAATATCGATACTTTTTTATTAATTCAAATTATTTTCCAACCCCTTAACTTTCAAACGATACCTAGTTCTTGCAAATATTTGCAATAGTTTTCTAGTTACAGGGATTTTCGTTAGGTACTGTCCCCTTGTACAAACATGTTTTCAAAACTTTAAACTCAATTTCTGAAGAACTGTTTTTGCAATAGGATATTTTGTTCACAGTGATAACTCAACAATGAATCAATCTATTATAATTATTTTTGTATCATTCTAATCTATATAATGCAGTAGATGTTTTGACCCTCAGTCAAAGTTATTGGTTAGGAAATTAATTTTTAGTTGATTTTTAAATGTCAAAATTCCTGAAAGGATCTTGAATTTTTAGACTTGGTAAAAAAATTGTATAAAAACCAATTCTCTCTAACTTGATGGATTGTCAAAACATGAAGAATAATAGTAGGAATTGTCTTTCTGAACAAATTAGAATTTGAGATATCACTGTTAAAAACATTATAATTAGCTAATTATATCTTAATTAGATAATTAATGATTATATTAATCTGAATTTTTCACACTGAAATGAGTTAAGGTACAAACCTATGACCTATTGTAAAAATATTGGATTTTTAAAGTTAAAATTTAAAAAATCTTGTAGTGTATATGTACACCTTAAAAAAAATCCTTATTATTTGCTGAAAGTCCTTACAAATGTGGGGCCACGATAGCTGGTTGGAAGAGTAACAGACTAGCAACCAGAGGGTTTCAAGTTCAAATCCAACGAAAGACCATTGTGTACAAAGGGGACTGGTGCACGTTACATCTGTTGTGGCTTCAAATGTCATCACATTGGCATGGTGTGGAAGTTTGGAGAGTGGGTGCCCGTTCAGATGTGACCTCGTAATCTGACAGTGGTTCAAAATTACATGGTGTTGTCCTCGGATCTTTCCCTTCTGGTTTGATCCCAGACCGTCTTCAATAGCCCATTGTGTTGCTACAGTGCGACGTTAATTAACTACTTACCTACCTTACAAATGTGGGGCCGTTATGGCTCAGTGGATATGCCCACTGCACTAGCCACCTGTGAGTTGGTGGTGCAGGTTCAATTTCTCTCAGGTGCATTCCTCCTTGAGTACATTTCTCTCCTGTGTCAGTAAAACTTTTATTGTGTTTGTGTCTATTACTTGATATTGTATATCTTGTGTCTGGCACAGCATGGCCAAATGTGGCCCTTGGTCCTAAAACTCCTAAACCAACCACCCTTACAATTGCAAAAATATTTGTTTTTATTGCACTGCTAATTTTATTTCACCTGCATGCAGAAACCACGATCAGAGATCAAGTGTTATTGAAAGTCGAGGGTATAATATTGACGAGTCAAATAAAAAATGGGTGTTTTTAAACTGCTAGTCCGTGAAACCCAAACCTAGTGTTCGTGAATTTGTTTTCATAAAATGTGTTAACCTTACGGGCTGACAATCTAGCAGAGTAAGGTATGCAATGGAGAATATGGTTTACCACAGTTGAAAAACGAACACAGCACGGTGAGACTTAAAAGATGTTTTAGTAGAATAAATATACATAAAGACCCAGCATCAAAAACCATACATAAAATATTGCATGCAAATTTGAAATTGGAGCCAACACGGCTCGCAAACATCAAATGGACACGACCAGTATATCGTACTATAGAATCTGACTAGGATACAAACCAACCTCTTATATCAGTCTGACCAATCAGAATATAGGGACGTTTCACATGCAAAACTGGCCGGATTTACAAATCCATTGAAGGATCTGATCCACAGAGCAAATAGCTACACATACATAGCTACCTACTCTGATCCGATTGATCAAGAGTGACATGATCTCAAGTGAACTCACACTGTTTGCAAACACAGTCAAGAGAACAGGAGAATATCTGACAAAAAGAGTAAGAACTTTCGAGTGAAAAATGACCAGAAAGCCTTTTACAGAGGTATCTCGTTTTCTTCAGGGCACCTATGCGACCGTGCACAAAGGCAGGAGCCGCCTGACGGGTGCTCCGGTGGCATTGAAGGAGATTCGGTTAGAGCATGAGGAAGGAGCCCCCTGCACTGCCATTAGAGAAGGTAAGTGTGGAAAACAATTGAACTTGTTTGTGTGGGACAGGGCTGTGCCCCATGTGGGACACAACGACCATAATTCAGTAAATGAAGATATGAATTAAAATTAACTCTACATTAATTCATTCATTTACAATAACTCATTAAAATCGTGTGCTGTAATGAGTTAATTTTGTAAAGAAAAAAACCCAAGTTGCACAGAATTGTTTAGTCACTTATTCAGCTTCAAAATTAGTATAAAACATCAAATAACATGTTTTATAAAATGATTTATTCAATCATAAGTTTTTACGAAAGAAAACATTTGCCGTTATGAAAGACAAAATTCATGGCACAGCACAATTCGCCAACTTAATCACAACAGTGTCAACAACTTACTAATGCGTTTTGACATGTGTATATTTTGTTTTCAGTTATTTACACATTTATCGTTAGTTAATAGCATTGCCAACTCAATGAAAAATTAAATAAAATATTAAACTGTATAACTGAGTAATTTCAACTTTTGGAGGTTCAACATTGTGGGTTAAAAAATATCCCACCATGCATAAAAAGCTAAGCAAAAAGGTTGGGGCAGTTTTTAACTCACCTAACCCCAAAGAGTTACGAGAAATTTAATACAAGCTAAATGCACAAAGTATTTACAAGAATGAGATGAATTGAACGAGATAATTGGGCCATCTTATGCCAGAACAGTTAAATTTAGTTCACATCTTTGCAGCATTCTGCTGCAACATCTTTGTTAATCGACCATCAGTCGTGTTCTTTGCCCTTCTGCTGATTTTGGTGGAAACACTGCTATTGCTGGGTGAGTCTTGCATCATTTCGAGCATGCGATGTGTCTTTACGTCCCGACATCTGCGTTCACTGGGCGACGAGGGATTTCCGGTATCCCGCATTCATGCCTGAAAATATCTAGGAAAGATGTTTAATTTATTTTCTGTCAATATGAAATCAATTCATTTGAGTCTAGCTAACATCTATTTAGTAAATTTTTCTATTTAATGAAGTTTTTGTCTGAAATTTTCATTTGATTTCACTCAGTATAGAAAAGTGACTATTACCTTTATTACAGCAAAAGTTGTTATGGAAAATCTCACTTGGGTCACATTGGTTCAGTGAGATCGGTTCGCCCATTGTGCTAGCAACCTTTGAGTTGTAGATGACGCTGACGTGATTCCTCCCTATGGGTTACTCTTCTATGTCATGTATTTGAGCATGTATGTCCATTTACTTGGTGTTTGACACAGCTTGGTCAAATATTGCCCTTGTACCATAAAAATCCTCAACCTAACCCTAAAATATTGTGTAAGGCTAGGCTTGTTTAAGTTTATAAGTTTATAGACAAGTGGGCATAAATGCTTATTTGAAAATATGTATAGCTCAAATATTTTGTTATCACCATTTACTTCAAAATAAATTCTATTTAATGGATTTTTGATTATGAATTTTGTGTATCTGACCAAAATTATTTGATTTTATTTCCCTAGTTTCCATCCTCAAAGATTTAAAGCACAACAATATAGTCACTCTTCACGATGTTATTCATACTGACAGATGCCTCACTTTAGTTTTTGAATATCTGGTAAGATGTATTCTTTTAAGATTAAGAAGTATTTTTTAATACTTATTTTGTTGATAAAAGTAAGTTTATAAGATAAATGAAAAATTGCCAATTTGTGAGGACATTATGAACCTTTTCTGTACTTTGAGTTTTTTATTTTAATACATTTCAGTTGATAAATAAGTTTATAATATTTATTATTTATTTTTGAGAACTCTTGTTTATCTATTTTGGAATTTTAAACGGTCATCGCTAATCCGTAATGCTCTGAGCATCGCGAGATTTCTGAGAAGTGTAATATTGCTTTTCCTCACAACTACACTCACTGCCAAAAGTTAAGCACAGAGAGGAAAATTTTAATTTCCGGAAATCAATCTGAATTTGAGAGGCTGCATTTCGCTGCAGAGGTAGATGGAAATATGCAAATATGTTCTGTAACAGCCAATCGAGGTTTCGTGTCAAGAAATATGCAAAAGAAGACAGTCGTATAAGAAGCCAGCATTCTGAAGGGTTAGAGGAGTTTCATGTAAGTGCTGATAAAAAGTGTTAAGAACTTTCGTACGATTAGTTTTCAAGACATGCGTGTTTCTATGGCTTCCAGAAAACGAATGGCAGATAGTGAGCGCTGGCGTTCTGTGGGACGTCTTGAAGCAGGACAATTAATCACAGATGTTGCTCTTTTCTTCTGCGTTCATCATTCCGTCAATTCACGATTATGGAAACAATTCCAAACAAGCCATACAGTTGTCCAAATACCTGTGTCAGGTCGCCCAAGGGTTATGAACCCCATGGAAGATCGATATATTAATTTTTTATCGAAGCGGAATCGAAGAGCGACCTCAACACGTGTGACATCTATGGTTGCAGCGACCATTGGTAAGACAATATCTGCCATTACTGTTCATCGAAGGCTACACATGAATGGTCTGTACACCTGGGTACCACGAGTTTGTGTTCTTCTATCCATGCAATCCAGAGAAGCACGATTAAAGTGGTGTCGGCAACATGTGAATTGGACTGTCTGATTGAGCCAACGTAATGTTCACGGATGAGTCGAGATTTGCCCTGGAGCCATATGACAAACGTGTAAGGGTCTGGATAGAACAAGCCACGCAATCGGCCCCAGAACATCATCACGCATTCTGAGGTGGAAGCATCATGTGTGGGCAGGGATTTCGATATATCGCAGTGACCTGTATGAGATATCGCACTGACCTGTATATCTATAGACAGGGTTCTGTGACGGCTGTCGGTATCGTGATGAAGTCCTAGAACCCACTGTGAGATTGTACGCTGCAGCAGTTGGTCCTGCTTTCGTTTTAATGGATAATAATGCATGTCCCCATCGAGCTAACATCGTCGACGACTACCTGGAGAGTGAAGGGATTGCGCATATGGATTGGCCAGCGTACTCGCCCGATCTTAATCCCATTGAAAATCTTCGGGATGCCCATGGCTGTGCTGTGTCTGCATGTTTCCCACTCCCAATCATTCTCACAGAGTTGCAAACTGCTCTACAGGAGGAATGGGGATTACTTGACTCTGGGGTGGTTGATCACCTCATGGAAAGCATGGTCACACGCTGTAAACTTTGTATGAGGATGACGGGTGGTCACGTACCCTATTAATGTCGGTTTTGTTTGTTTTGGATTTAAACATTATTTTGTTAATGACTCCAATATGACTTCATCTTATAATTTATGAAAATTCAATATTGTTTTCATCTTTGTATGTAATTCTTTGTTTTGTTTCATGCATAAACATATTTGCTACTTTCCTGCCGCATTTTGTGTCAATCAAATCTGTCCTTGTCGATTTTTTCCGCATTTTACCACTTCATGCTTAACTTTTGGCAGTGAGTGTAAATAACCTTTGATTGGAGAAATCCATGGATTCTTTCAACTTTTGGGAAAATTCTTTTGGTCCGTTCCTTGGAATAGAATCCTTTTGAAAGATTCTATTGTTCCTTTCCTTACAATAAAATCCTTTGGAAAAATTATTGGCCCTTTCCTTAGAATAAAACCCCTTGGAAAGATTGTATTGCTTCTTTCCTTGTAATAAAATTCTTTGGAAAGTTTTTACTGTTTCTTTCTTTAGAATAGAATCCTTTGGACATATTCTATTATTCCTTACCTTACAATAAAATCCTTTGGGCCGTTGTGGCTCAATTGGTATGTCCACTGCGCTAGCAACCTTCGAGTTATAGGCGCCACAGGTTCGATTCCTGCCAGGTGCATTCCTCCCTGGGTGTATTTCTCTCTTCTGTATCAGTAAAGCTTTCCTTGTGTGTGTCTGTTACTTGATATTGTATGTCTTGTGTTAATTACTTGATGGTTTATTGTGTCTGGCACAGGCCCTTGCGCCATAAAACCCCTAAAAAACCAAACCTTTGGAAAAATTATATTGGTCCTTTCCTTAGAATAAAACCCTTTGGAAAGTTTCTATTGCTCCTTTCCTTGGAAAATAATCCTTTAAAAAGATTATATTTCACAAGATTGTCAACACTAATTATAGAAGTCAATTAGGGAAGAATGCAGGTTGCAAAGTGAATTTATGCTTGTGAACCCCTCAGAGAGTTAATGTGTGAAGTTTTATAATCTATTTAATCATATATATATATATATAAATTTTACTTCCAATATTAAGGTGAAAAAGGATAATTTTGTTCTTATGGTGATCTCATATGCCCCATGTACTTTTGTAATCTCAAGGGAAAATGTGCTTTTTGACTGAAAAATTTGGGAACCATTGTTCTAAGGAGCTTGAAGAAGACATGTGCATTTAATGTTTAATTGCTCTGCAGTTTGGATTTGGAGAAAGGTTATTGTGAATTTGCAGACCATTGATATAAAGGCAGAATTTCTATTAAGTTCCATGTGCATCTTATCTCGAGTATGGTGGTGGAATGCACAGCAAAAGATAGAAGAAATAAACATCACAAGTGTGCGGCTGTTTGAAGAGTGGTTAAAGCTGGACGAAAAAGTTCAGGAGGTTGACTGGAAGTAGTGTAAATATGCCATGGGGTCAAGAACCAGATGACTAGCAATGAGAAAAATAAAATGGCAGGGAATTAGATTCTGAAACAAAATTGTGGGTGAAAATAGTCAAAGAAAATATCTTGCATATTTTTCTTAAAGTCTTAAGAAACAGTTTTCCGGATACAAATGGTATCTGGATTTTTCTTTAGGGAAAAAATTTTCCAAGTTACTCCAATTTAAAAGTTTTGCATAGAATTGAAATTTTTTTAGGTGTTAAATATTAAATATTTCTCTGAATTAGATTGTTTCAATATAAATTTTAAGATTTTATCTGACTGCCTGAAATGTTACATATGAGGAACTGAAAATTTTCAATCCAGTATTTATTTGGAAAATATAAAATCAGATGTTAACTTATTTGTAAATGTTTGCAGGAATATGATCTGCAAACACATTTGAATATGGTTGAAGGGTGTGAAACTCCACAAAATGTACAGGTATGGTTTTTAACTTACTTTTTTACATTATCTTATTGCACAATTTTTACATTTATTTCTTTTTGTTCCTTCTGTTGACTAAATCACCGGGTGTAGCAGATCTAAAGCAAAGTTAGGAAAGAAGTGGGAAATAATCAATTAACTAAATCAAATTTATTTATGAATGACACAGATACAGGTACTTGTTGAATAGAAAAACAATTAACAAATACTAATATTTTATTGATTTCAACACCTGCTTAATGAAACTAGTTCAACAGTTTTTATGCAGTCTCAAATCAGGCCTTGGCCAAAGGTTTTGTTAGAATGTCTGCAATTTGATTCTCCGTTTTAATGTACATCAAATTAAATGTTCCATCTAACACTTTTGTCTCATGAAGTGGTAACTAATGTCACTTTCATCTGCTTATAATGCTTGGGATTTTTTGAAACTCAAATTGCAGTCAAACTTATTGTAAATAATCATTTTTCTCGATCTGCGTTATACTGAGCTCACTAATGATGCCTCGTAGCCATGTACGTTAGCAATATATATATATAGATAGATTAGTGATATTAATCAATAATCTTTATTTTTATTCAACACTTGCAATTTGAATACGGTTAGATACTCTGTTTTGCATTTTGACCGTTTTTATTCCCCTTATAAAAAAAGATAGAGGTTCTTATAAATATTTGTTACATGTATGTTATTAAATTTCAGATATTTCTCTTCCAATTGTTACGTGGTCTTGAATACTGCCATAGAAGGAAAGTTCTTCACAGAGATCTGAAACCTCAAAATTTGTTAATAAATGAGCTAGGAGAACTGAAATTAGCAGATTTTGGTAAGGAAGTTTTTATGTTTAAAAGTAAAATGTGTGTACTTGCTCCTTGCTTAGTTTGCTGAATGCATTTCATTTTATTGTAGGTCTTGCTCGAGCAAAATCCGTTCCCACAAAAACATATTCCAATGAAGTTGTAACACTATGGTACGTTTCTCTGTTTATATTTAATGCAAATGTTCCAAGACAAATTTAAAAGAAAAGATGTACTCGTTAAATGTATCTCAGCAAAGAAAAGGGAAATGCTGTGAAATCCCAAAGCCCTCCGTTCTAGACCAAGGGTTCTCAGTGAGGTGTAAAATTTTTCTGACTATGCTGTGAGAGTTCAAAAGTCGCTAAATCTAGTACTATGTGCCACCTAAAGAATTGCTTGTTCATTTTGAATTTATGGTTAATATTTTATTCTATTTTGTGTGAATGTAACTCTGAAAGGGGTAGTTACTAGTTTTAATCTTCACTGCAACAAATAAGAACCATAAGTGTGATTGCAACTTGTCATTAAGTTTGCCAATAATTCAAGTTTGATTAGATTTTTTCAAGCTTTCCCCTTTTTGACACTGGGATTGTTATACTTTAACTACATCCCCGTGTTAGTGAAGATGTTATATACCTGCGAAGTCTTCTCTTTTTATTCCGGCCTTCAGGATTTTTCTTTCCGATGTGAGAAATTTTCAAATGACATCAAATTCAGCATTTGGCACCAGGTCATGGCAATCCATAAAGGAACGATATTACACACCTGCCAACATTTCCGGAAGTCATCCGGAAAGTTCTTGGTTTTTTGGTCTTGCGAACGAAAAATGTGTTCTGGATTTTTCTTAAGGAAAAAATTTTTTAAGAGCCGCCGATTTCAAAGATTTGGCGACAAATTATAGCAATCAGGAAAGAAAATCATTGGATTCAGTGGTTTGTAGACTGTCATTAAACCTTTTTCCCACTAATTTTCAAGAAAAACCTATGAATATATCTCCAAAAACACTGAAAGAGTATAATTGCAAATTTTTGCATATATTTGGTGCCATTTTGTGTAAAATATTGCAGTCGGTTTCACCAAGTACAAACCACCGTCCAGCATATAATAGAAGGGAGCATGATTACTTTTCTGCTTTGAATTGCTTTATCAAAGCCAATATGGCACATTTGTTACTTATATATTTTGTGCTTTTAATTATTTTTATTTTAATGATTAGTTAGACGTTTTTCATTTCTGACAGTTGTTCGTTGGTGTTTATGGTGTAAAAATCTTGTGCATTTTTTTCTTGGTTGACAGATATACTCAACCCATGCTTTGTGTTTGAGGCTACAAAGAATCCTTTTTACTCCCCGAGCAATTACTAAATATAGGCTAGTCTCTTATATGTACATCTGCACTAGACACTATAAAATTATAGGCATCTCGTATTGCTGTAGATACCCATTCATGCCTTTGAGTTTTCAAAACAAAGGATGGTGATTTCTAACTTTCTAATAAACATCTATTTTGATTCATATGTATATCTTTTCTGATACAAAAATTATGTGTCCTTACAGTGCATTAGTAATCTTTAATTTGGAAATAAAATTCCGGATCAAAAAATGGTCAGCATTTGCTCTATTAATGCCCAAGTCTCTGAGATAAAAAAAGTTTTTTTCGTGCATCCTTTATTTTGTGTATGAAAAATTCATGAATTCATTTGCTAGACCAAATGAAAAAAAGTGTTTGTAATGTTAACGTTTGGTGTTGCATTTATTGTTTGCAGCCAAGTATAGACGCAAATGTGGGAGCGACAACACATTTTACAGAAAATCAGCTCCTGTGTATTCAGGATGCAAAATATCCAAAAAAAACTTATTTTAATCAAAATGTACATTATTTTGTCAGAAATACATAAGTGGTGTTTGATAAGTTATAATAACAGTCCAAAAATGTTTAATTAACCTTAATGCCACAGCTTACTGTTAGTTCTTACGCTGCTACAGTACAGCTGCTGTAGCATAAAGGTTAAACATGTTTTTCATTGCTCTATCTATACTTCAAGTTTGGGGTAAGTTGGCACATTTTGAAAAATCATATTATTTCAATAAAATTCAATGTTAAACTCCAAATTTTAGTGTCTTAACTTCCTTTTCTTAATGGAGGTAAATAGCATGAAAAAACACCTTTTGCTAGCATTATTAAGTTCAGAGTTGGATACGATTTTATCTTTGCTAGTGCTGTGACTATCATACTAAATAAAATCTTAATTTTCCCCATTCAGTTCTTACTATTAATCTCAAATTCTTTTTTAACATTTCCAGGTACAGGCCTCCTGATGTTTTATTAGGCTCAACAGAATATTCTACATCTATTGATTTATGGTAAGAATCAGCATATTTTTTTGCATCTTGTTGAAGAACATCATACCTGTCAACTGCAAAAGAATTTCCATAGTTTACAATTTTTTGATAGGATGGGTCCTAATGCAATATTCAAAATATGGATAAGAGAAAATTCTGTTTCTGTAGTGAAAAAATATTTTTCCTTTCAATCTTTGTTTTTCCCCCAGAAATAATTAGGAAATGGAGAATGTTGGCACCTTTTTCAAAGCAATTCTTAATGTCATTTGCACAGATGCCAACCATTACGGATTTTCCATCATAGGTATGGATTTTAACCTTTAATTATGGCATTATGACGAATGGTGAAATAATTAGGAAAAAGCTACTTGGTTGTGTGGTCGTCCAAAATCGACATTGGCAACATTATCCTTTTTTTACATAAAGGTAGCCAAATTGCCATCTTGTAACAATCCATAAATTCTAATCCATGCATTAAAGATTGATATTATCTGGCGCAGTATGGCCCTACCATGTATTAAAGAAGGGTGCTCTAGACTCCGAGACCTATAAGACCAGTGACTTTTCATACTGCGAGGTTAATCATACTTATGAAATTCAAGAGATTTTCAAGAGTGAGTACTTACAATTGTCCAGGGGCAAGAGTTGGGTAGTACTTGATGAGATTTCTCTTATTCCAACACCTTAAGAGCTGCTGTTGCTTGCTTTAGACTATTGACTGCACGCGATTGCTTACGAGCACACCTGTCTAAACGGCATGATATTGATACTATTCTTTCCAATTTTGCCCATCATGATGTTGCCATACATATCGAGTTGATTTTATCGCATGTTGGAGTGTATGGTAGCGAGGTTGCTGACCAGGTGGCGAAGGAGGGTTGTGTATATCCCTTTCCACTTAATAAAGACCTCTCGGCCACAGAAATTTTTTTCCAAGCAAAAACCAGAGACTTGGCATGTTCCCCCTGCACATGCATGGTATTTGGTCAGCTTTCCTGGAGTGTCACTGAATTGCAAGTTGCCTAGAGTTTTCCAGACTTCTCTAGCGAGACTCAGAAATGGCCTCACAAAGGACTTAAGTCTCGAGGATGGCGTCAAGATCTTCTCCAGATGTCCCTGTTTCACATTGGTGTTACTGACTCCCTGAACTGTATGTTTGACCCTCATCAACCTATGACAGCCAAACACCTGGACGCCTGCTTTGCACTCAGATGTTTTGATAGTATCATGTCTAAATATTGGAGAGCACTGGGATTTATGGCTTGTGGGCCCATGTCCTGCAATTGTAAACAACATGCTTTATCCGCAAATGGACGTTCTTTTTGGCCCATTGTTATCATTTGGCCATGGCTTATTGACAATAAATTGAAATTGTGCCAAGGTGGTCATTTACCTTAACTCGAATTTTATCAAAATTCAAGTTTAGAAAAGGAAATATCCAGCAAGCAGGGATTGAGTAAAAAAAAATAGAATACAAGACACAAGAGCTGATGACTAGGACTGTTGTCAGTGTTGTGATGGAAAATGCACACCGAAACTATTACAATTTTTAAAATGAAAATTTTTCATTCACAATCTTTTTATATTGCTTATTCAAATATGTATTTTTCCAGTTGCTGTATTTCATCGCAAGAGCAAGTGTACCAATTAGGCAAATATCGCCTAATTTTTCATTACTTCTGAATTAAACATTTTATGATTTTTTCAGTAACTTGTCCTGTTTTGATGGCTTAATTTTTCCAGTCGGTCTCAGTTGAGGCAATTTTCCATTTTATATTGAAAGTATTTGAGGCTGTATTTCTTGTATGAAATGTATTACTTGGCACGGTCAACCAAAGGTTGGCTCCTGTAATACTTTTTTAACGTTGGTCTGCTTTAATGTCTGTTAAAGCTCTTATTAAGTATTACTTATATTTAAATGCTAGTTTAAAAAAAAATGTAAAAAGAGAAATTCTTAAATAATCTATACATATAATGCAGAGTTGGCATCTGTTTGTCCTTTATAAATCTACACCATTTGACTAATCTACACCAAATTTGGTACACGTATTCTTTGGAACCATGCGGGTAACGTAAGGTACATATTAACTTCCTTTCTATTTGTCTTGAATTTGCAGAGGGGTGTAATGTTCCGTCATCCATCAAAACGCATTAGTAAGTTGACACTGCAATTAAGGTTGGCGAATTGTGCTGTGCAGTGAATTTTTCTTTCATAATGGTAAATGTTTTTTCCATAAAAATTTATTGAGTGAATAAATTGTTTTATAATAAAAAAAACATGTTATTAATGTTTTATACTAATTTTGAAGCTGGATAAGTGAATAAATAATTCTGTGCAATTTTTTTTCTTTAAAATCGTGTGCCTTAAAGTTAAATCCAGCCCGAAAACTCATGCACCCAGTTGCAGTATAAAAACCACAGGGATCTATATTAAATGTAGCCTTTTTAACACTTAAAAAAAGGCTAATTTTTCTTTAGCTTGAAGTGGGAACTGATCGTCGCTAAGTATAACTAACTGGTTTTACTTTTTTAGGGGTGTAGGATGTATTTTTTATGAAATGGTCACCAAACGCCCACTTTTTCCCGGCTCCTCTGTCGCCTGGCAACTCCAGTGCATCTTCCGGTCCCTCGGCAAACCCAACAAGGAGGTGTTTCCCGATATCTCGATCACAGACAATCCAAATTCCGAAGATGTGGAAAGTTTGAAAACTTTTGCTTCCGATTTAAAGGTTATGTTGGGAGGGAACTTTGAAGTGAATCACATTCACACTCACAGTCGTGAATTTTCTTACCAGGAACCTTTCGAGGATTTCTTCAGTCGGATGGAAGATCCAGCGAAAGACCTTTTATACAAATTACTGAAAGTAAGATTATTTTTGAAGCATTACTAACCTTGTGTACATGCCAAATACTATGAAAATTTTGCAATTGCTACTGTTGCCAACAAGTACTGAATTGTCAATCCGATCCGTAGCTCTACGGGAGAGGGATCTGCACGTGGAATGATCCATCAATTTGAATGCACTTTTTTGAAGGGGTGTATCAGTGAAGCAGTCCGAACCGTAACCTGTATATGAAGCGAGCATGCCATAAAGTTTGAAGTGTTTCTCATAATCTCGCATGCAGCAACTTAAAATCTAGAGTTCTGAAGTGTTAATGAAAGCGATTACTGAATAAAAAAAAATTTTGTAGTGGATATGGATTTTTATTAACTTTTGTAAAGAAAATCTTGCTTTTTATTTTAAAACTCATTTCATCGGAATGTAAAAAAATCTAAATGTTGCTTACTCATTCACGATTTGATCGTTCACCTGATTTTAGTTGTGGGTTCTTTAATTTTTGTGGAAAAGCAGTTCAAGGAAGATGCTATTGCTCCTGGTATTACATACGGCAAAATAATTATTTCAATAAAACTAGTTTAATCTTGCTTTTAAAGCAAATATACACTCACTGCAAAAGTTAAGGATGAAGCGGTAAAATGCGAAAAAATCGACAAGTACAGCTTTGATTGACAAGAAATGCAGCAGGAAAGTAGCAAATATGTTTATGCATGAAACAAAACAAAGAATTACATACAAAGATGAAAACAATATTGAATTTTCATAAATTATAAGATGAAGTCATATTGGAGTCATTAACAAAATGATGTTTAAATCCAAAACAAACAAAACCGACATTAATAGGTATATGACCATCCCTCATCCTCATACAAAGTTTACAGCATGTTACCATGCTTTCCATGAGGTGATCAACCACCCCAGATTCAAGTAATCGCCATTCCTACTGTAGAGCAGTTTGCAACTCTGAGAGTGACTGGGGGTGGGAAACGTGCAAGACACAGCACGGCCGTGGGCATCCCAAAGATTTTCAATGGGATTAAGATTGGGCAAGTATGCTAGCCAATCCATACGTGCAATCCCCTCGCTCTCCAGGTAGTAGTCGACGATGTTGGCTTGATGGGGACGCGCATTATCATCCATTAAAACGAAAGCAGGACCAACTGCTGCAGTGTACAATCTCACAGTAGGTTCTAAGACTTCATCACGATCCCGGACAGCCGTCACAGAACTCTGTCTATAGATATGCATATCAGTGCGATATCTCAATGAAATCCCTGCCCACACCATGGTGTTTCCACCACAGAATGCGTGATCCTCGATGATGTTCTGGGGCCGATTCCGTGTGCCTTGTTCTCTCCATACCCTTACGCGTTTGTCATCTGGCTCCAGGGCAAATCTCGACTCATCCGTGAACATAATGTTGGCTCAATCAGACACAATCCAATTCACATGTTGCCGACACCTTTTTAATCGTGCTCCTCTGGATTGCACGGATAGAGGAACACAAACTCGTGGTATCCGTGTGTACAGTCCATTTATGTATAGCCTTCGGCGAACAGTAGTGACAGATATCGTCTTACCAATGGACGCTGCAGCCATAGATGTCACATGTGTGGAGGTCGCTCTTTGATTCCGCTTGGATAAAAAGTAATATATCGATCTTCTGTGGGGTTCGTAACCCTTTAGCGACCTGCCACAGGTATTCGGACAACTGTTTGGCTTGTTTCCATGATCATGAATTGACGGAATGATGAAAGCCGAAGAAAAGAGCAACATTTGTGATTGATGGTCCTGCTTCAAGGCGTCCCACAGAACGCCAGTGCTCACTATCTGCCATTTGTCTTCTGGAAGCCATAGAAACACGTCTGTCTTGAAAACTAATCGTACGAAAGTTCGAAACACTTTTTATCAGCACTTACATGAAACTCCTCTAACCCTTCACAATGCTGGCTTCTTATACTACTGCCTTTTTTGCACATTTCTCGACACAAAACCTCAATTGGCTGTTACAGAATATATTTGCATACTTCCATCTACCTCTGCAGCGAAATGCAACCTTTCAAATTCAGATTGGCTTCTGGAAATTAACATTTTCCTCTCAGTGCTTAACTTTTGGCAGTGAGTGTATAATTGTGGAAGAATAGCTTCACACAATCAAAATTCACGAGTTACAAATTTAATGAAATACATGCAGATGAATTGAAAATAATTGAAATGGAAACAAATTAAGAAAATGCAATGTTTCAAGTCCCTCCCTTAAACACATGCTACACCTAGTGCTTGGAAATAAACTTCACTTTCCGGTGGACATGCGCACTACACATACTGATTGTGTTTAAAAGTTCACTCCAAGAGCTGACTATGGACAGCATAGCTAAGACTATTGAAAACAGTATTAAGACGCTACCAATTCTAAAATTTTGAACTGTGAGAGGCTATTTATGATGCTTTGCTACACCTGCCAACTTTGAAGGAAGTCTCCCAGAAAGATATTTTGTCTTTGGAAAAAAACTGTCGTGATCTAGTCATCAAAACTCAGAAATATTGATGACATGTGCTCTTTGGTCAGATCTTGATGGATGAGATATCTTTCTGGAACCACTTGGATGGTTAATTATATGTAATTTTATGTTGCTCAATTTCATTAGATGGCTTAAATTTTGTAGATTTTGCAAGTATGATTTTTGCTCATGCTCACTTCATAATAGACATGTGTATACATAAGCTGATGGTTCCCCCAAAATTGACGGACAATCTATTTACTGAGTTAATTTAATGCTTTTAATACAAAATATTTTTCAACTAAAATTGCATTTTTATTTTCAGTATGATCCAAAACAAAGGATAAGTGCCAGTGAGGCATTAAAACATCCATATTTTAATAACTTTGATCCAAAAGTTCATAAGCTACCAGATAGTAAGTGAATATATTTATATATTTCTCATTCTGTTTATTCAAAAGTAATTTATAAAAGGAACTATTTGCACTTGAAAAATTATCAACCACATTTTGTTATTTAGTTCATTTTGTTTGCACACTTTGTTGTCTGGCAAACTTGGGGAAAAATTGAGCCTCTAAGTTAAGCATCAGGAATGATAGTACAAATACTTTCCAATCAAAATTATCTATCTAGAAAAGTTTCTAATTAGAATATCTATAATAGTTCTCTCTAAATTAGAATAATATAAAAAAAGAAATACTTAAAAAAATAATATATTCTATTCCTCAAACACTACAGCATACTGCTCAGCTCTGAAAACATCTGGAAAAGTTTTGTGATATAAAAAGCAACATGCAACTGTCAGAAAAAATGTCTAATTCAAAGCAGAATAAATAAGAGTGTTATATAAGCTTGGTGGCAGTTTGAACTTGGCGTAACCGATTTGGCGATATTTTACAAAGTGGTGCCAAATATATGCAGAAATTAGCAATTAAACGTTTTCTTGAGTGCTTAATAGGTATAGTGTAGGTATTTCTTGAAAGTTAGTGCTAAAGTTTTTTCTGAAAATCTCGCAACCCCTGATTCCAGTGTTTTTCTGTCATGGCTTGGATCTCTGGATCATGATCCAGATAAGCTTTATAATCAACACTGGCTTATGTTTTAATAGTGCATTAATACAATTTATTTAAATCACTTACAAATATCATGTGGATATAAAAATTTCAAATTCATTATTAACTTAAATGATGTATTTGGTTCTAATATATTTCCATTTTAATGGTAGTCCAGTGCTGTCAATGCTGCAACAACATAAGCAGTTCTCAAATTACCATCAGATGTCCAACAAGAAAAGCTAGCAATTCTGTGGATTTAAGAAACTAATCTACTCTCATGGGAGACCACTAAACCCTCAAAGATAGGCATGGGGTCTTTCCTGGCAGAATGTCAATGTAGTACTTTATTCAAAATTCTAATTTTTGGATTAAGGGTCACAAAACTGAGTTGACTCAATGCATTTCACTAACGAATACTTAAGTTTATCAATTTGTTATGTATAGATCTTATTTCTCAAAAATATAGTGTAAAGATTTATGGAATTTTTATCTCAAGCTAATTCCGTTTTCTTCTTTTTTCCAGCCGCATCCATTTTTTCAATTCCAAGTATTGTTTACAAACCAAGCGCAGGTACTTTTCTTCTTGAATCCAATTTGTAAACACAAATAAGATGTTTGTATTTAACTAACGCCAATTGATGGTTCTGCATTGATTTTGAAGTTTTTAATAAAAAACTGTTGTACAGTGTTTCTTGCATTTTAGGGCCCATTTTATGGTGCAAGTGTCAATTGGTCATTACTAAAAAGTCCTTAATTTGTCAGTTTTATACCTTGCATGAATGGAGATGATGAGGAAAAATTTAGATCACCAAAAATTGGTTTAATTCTGGAAAGAAATTTTGTGTGATTAGGATTGCAGTAACACATACAGCAAAGTCCTTATGGGATATTATTTGGTGAAAATCATATTTTTCAATTTTAGTTCTGAAAAAGTATAAAGGGAATTTTTTCTTTTTTTTCTGCAGAAAAAAATCAATTTGTATTCTTCACGTCGTTTTAGGGTTTTAAGAACACGTGTGCTGTATTTCAAGTCGAAATTAACAAAATTGGCGGTTATTAGCCATTAACAGATGAAGAATTTTAACTTTTTTTCTCTGAACAGCTTTGTCACGAGTGGTTCACATGATATCTATAAAACTATGGATTGATCAACTTGAAATTTTTACAGCATGTCAAGTAAACATCCTTTTATCATTTGACAAGCCAGAAAAGCGATGTTATGGTTTTATATTTTTATATAGCAAGAAACTCGATCAATTTTTTTTAGCTAAATCAGTGTTTTGCAATTTCACAAGTCACCATTTTCTCAAATATTTTTAAGCAATTTTTCTGGTTCATCAAATGCATATGAAGTAAACCATCATTCATTTTTTCCCCTTCAAAATCGCTTGAAGTTGAGAAATCACACAGCATCATGATCAAGGAGGGTTAACAGGCGTGATTCTTCATGATTAAAAAACTTTTTTAAATACCTGAAACAATGAATAAACATGTAAAGTTTTAAATGATTTGATTACATAGTTTAAAAAATCCCCCAAAAGGAGTAATTTTAGCAAAAAGAAAAAGAAACTCCTTATATAAGATGCTTGCTAATATATATGTTGAAGTTTTACCACTTTTAAAAAGTACATATGATTGCAAATTTGGTCCTTTATTCACACACATTCTTGTATGTTAATAAATTTTTATTTAACTTTTAATAACATAACTTAAATTTACTGACCATCAAAGTAAATATAGATTGATCGTTTAGTTAACTGGAAATTTAAACACTTTCCATGAGAACATTCACTATAATCCATTTTATGGCCGTGCTGAAATTTGCATTGTATTAAAATAAAATTTTAATGTTTCTGTTTTGAAATAAAGAAAAACATACCACAAGCAAGCGTTGAATTTCTACACACAAGTTACAGATAAGATGCAATCCATGAACCAAATCAAATGCATTTTTAGTTACTGGAATTCTTAGTATGCTACCTTCTGTAATAACCATTTTAAAAGGTATTCCAAACCACACATTAAATATTAATAACCCTTATCATAATTTTGTGCATTAGGTTATTAAAAAAATTACTGTTCAATGACTTAAATGGTAGTGTAACTTTATTAGTATTAAATAATTTTCAAAAGTGTAATGAGAAGTGTACTTCAGAAAAATATCTGCTAACTATGTGACAGTAGGCAATTTAATCAACAATAGTAGATTCTTTAGTAGAACATAAATTTTCAAATTAAGATGACATTTTCTATTGCTTTCAATATTTGATTTAGCCACTAGAACATCTAAAACTGCATAGACATACTGGAAGATATTGATTGAATGATATGATAAAGCTTCATTTTCCAAAGTAGTGAACAATTTGTAGATAGAAACTAGGAAGAAATCAAATTACTATTTTTTGGCTGTGTACAGATGATCTGTTATGTTCATTACACTATTTTCCCAAAACATTTGAACTCAAGCTAGCACATTTAATTTGCAAATTGAACTGACATGAGCTCGTTTTTTTTATACAAGGCTCCAGCTTTTGATGTTTAATGCAAATAAAAATGAATTCAGTTGCAAAACTTTCCTTAAAAATTGAACATTAACAAATTTGAAATCTGACAGTAAATTAAATATATACAATTCTCAGAATAAATAGCACATCTTCATGCCTATTGATTTCTGTTGAACTTAGTCAACAGCGATGTTGAATTTAAAATTATGGGGAACTGCTCATTTAAGTAATGGCACTTATCTCTTCTGCCTTATTTGTAAAGAAATTTTGTGCTTCATGTGAAGCTATGAGGTTGAATTTGGGGTTTCATGGCACAAGGTCCAAAAAACATATAACTGCCAAATGTAACATACAAATTAAACTATTGAAAGCTGCGTTGAGATAAGAATACTTATGAGAAGTCTCTGAAAGGTTCACTATCAAGATACATGATAGGTGTCAATTGTATAATAATAAAACTAATTTTAAAGCCTGATAAGGGGATAAAGAATGTTAAAATATGAATTTCAGATTTTTGAAAATATTTTGACAAAAGTTGGATGATTAGTTGCATGTTACTGAACACATCCAAAATTTGATAAAAATACGTAGTGTTTCAGATGTAAATTTGTTTCTATTTTCATTATTTTTAAAAATGCTCAACATGGCTTTGAATTTTAAATAGAAAATTGATATATTTTATCACAAGCTGGAAATCGAAACAATTAAAAGTTGGTTTTCTTTCATAAAATTACTTAAGCAGTTAGTGGAAAATAATAATGTAGCTGGGGCATTTTCCCTCTATATTTCATAATTTTAGAAACATTTTAAAAAGAAATATCCCTTATTTTCCAAATACATGCCAATATCTGTTCTATGTATCATTGTGAGTATATATTTAAAACAGGAATCTGAAAAATTAAACTGCAAGGAATGTTTTGTGTGAATGTAAGTGGAGTAAAGCTGTGTCGAGTTTGACAGTGCCACTCTTTCCTGTTTACGTATTAAAATGCTGTTATCTTGGTAAAATATCATCAGAATGACAAAAGGTTTTTTTGTTCGACAGATTTATGGAATTTATTTCCATGAAAAGCTGAAAATCGATTTTTTTCATTGCTTATTCTGATATTTAATGTCTACTGTCGCCTTAAAAATCTTTGATTGGGGAAAACCCCTATTCAAATCTAATTTTTAAATGACATTGAATTTTTAAACCTCATTTGATATTTTAATTATTCACAACTATTTATTAATCATACCTTTTATGCTATACACCTTGTTGCTGGTCAACATGTTTTTAAATGTCAATTCATTTCATCTATGATTTTATATTATGGCAAATTTTAATCTTATGCTTTCCATCTTTGATTAAATTTAATTTTTCCTCCACATATGTTTTTGTACTCTTTTAATAAATTTTTCATTACTGGTTTGTTCGATTTTCCGAAATGGCACACTTATTGCTTTTTATTTCATCTTGTTTGTCACAGCTTGTCAAATACTGGACCTTGCACCATGAAACCCAAAACAACCCCTTTAAAATCGATAAAAATATTGTGAGCAATACTAAAGGTTTAAATTATATGAAAAATAGGTATAATTTTAACAAGTAAAAGAAAATTCTGTATTTTTAAACCTGCCTATGCAAAAGGGATATTATAAACTACAATAAATAAAATTAAAAAACATCAAAACTATGGTGTATTTTCAAAATACAATTACTTGTGTATCTAGATTTGATGCCAAGTGGTGTAGTTCTCATGTCAACCTTTTGGAACTCTTCCCTTTTTTCTACAGCAAATTAATTACACATTACATTAATATGGAAACTCCTTACGTATTGATGTATTCTGCATTAGTCCTTGTTACTCATTTTTACTTGTCCCCAATCAATGACTGAAGTTGTGCAGTTAGAAAAATGAAATTATGGGCTCACACAGCTGCTTAAATCTTGTTTCCAGATAACTTGGGTGAATTTAGTGAAAAGTAAGCAGGAAGATTTTACCTCACATAAAAATTACACAAGATACCACTGAACATGCGACATTTTACAAAGGTAGGTTTCATTCTACAAATAACATCTTAAATTACCCAATAGTAAAATTTACATCTTTTCAATTTGATATGCTTCAATCAGGGTTCAAAGTTAGCTACTTGTATTTTGCACCTATCGATTTCATTGTGAGTTTTCCGATCGTCATTTTTTTAAACAATTTTGAGTTGCTTGACTCAAATTTCCATCAGTAAGCTGTTCCATTGAAAAATCTACTCCTTTTAAATAGATTCATCAAGATCATGCACACATTGAGAGTTTTCCCACTGCATAACAACCAGCTAGTTGTAGACTGCAGGTTCGATTCCTGTAACTTGGATGTATTTTCCCCTTTGTCAGTAAAACTTTCCTCGTGTGTCTGTAACTTCTGATGTTATCTGTCCGATATGCTGCAACCAGGGTTCAAAGTTAGCTGCTTGCATTCTGCACATATTGATTTCATTCTGACAGTTTTTCGATCCAGTCATTTTTAAATGTATGACTAATTCCGATCAGTCAACTGTTCCATCAAAAATGTACTCCTGACTTTTAAATAGATGCGTCAAATCATGCACTCCTTGAGTAGTTCAGTGAGTTTTCCCACTGCACTGGCAACCTGCTAGTTGTAGACTACAGGTTCAATTCCTGTAACTTATCTTAAATGTATTTTTCTCTTCTGTGTCAGTAAAACTTTCCTTGTGTATGTCCATTACTTGATATTATCTGGTGCAGGTAAGGCATACGCAAATTAATTTCTTTAGTTATGTTGCAGTCCATGATCTTGTTTTTATCCTCTGATTATTTGTATATTTTTATTCTCATCTACACATTATACATGTTTCAAATCTATCTTTGTCTTGATTTTTAGATGTCTTGTACTTTATTGGGTTATTCTGTCTTCTGTTTGGCGCAGCGGATCCTTTTTTGGACTTTGCGCCATAAATCCCTAACATCCAATCCCAACCTTGAATATTACATCCTTCTGGGGTGTATTTCTCTCCTGTGTCAATAAAACTTTCGTTGTGTGTGTATGTTCACTCGATTGAACTGTCTAGCCAAATAAAGCACATGTGCATAATACAGAAAAACTAACCACCCTTAAGTGTCACTAGTAACATTCACAATGATCGACACACCTTAACTTCATCAAACTGTATACTTTTTATAAAAACATGACAAAATGCTGCCCTTAAAAAGAAAAAATGCAAGTGGTCACAACAGATGCAGTGGTCAGTTTATTATTGCTTACACTTGTTAAATTTCTTTTTGGAATAACATTCAAATAAAGCATTTTAGCAACTGAAGATGTTACTTAGGTGTTGATGCTTCTCTTCCTGCTCCAAATTTCTAACCCTGCCCTCTGAAATATCAAAAACCTGGTGCAAATAGCTTCACTAGTGTTATACATTTCAGAAGTATTCAGGTAAATGACTAGCATTTTATTGTTTTGTTCAAAATGAAACAGGCAATTAAATTGTAAAATATACAACAAACTTCTGACAGACAGGAAACATCAATACCTAATTCTGAAAAACAATCTTACCACAGATGTGGCATTACTATGGTAACATACTTGATCTTTATAATCGACACGTTTTAAGTGAGAGTTTAAAATTTAATGCATATCAACACACTTGATATTGCCAGAAGAGTTTAAAAATGTATTTAAACTAGTTTCAACATATAGCTCTGAACTTTGGCAGACGTATGAATTATAACTTTTTAGGCATTAAAGCATTTTTGACTCAGTTTTTACCCTTTCATTGTCCTAATTTAAAATTTCTTTCAGTTAGGAAAAAGCCGGTTCGGAGATTTTTTCAAGAAATAGCTTGACGTAAAAAAAGTCGACGTGTTCTTTCTTTTGATATGGAAACGGAATATTGGCATGAAGAAAAATCAAATTTAAGTGTCATTGCACTTGAAACTGGAGGAAAAGAAATTGCTGTTCCATCTTTTACAAAACATATCATATTTTCTCATCAACGCTTTCTGTATGTATAAAGTGGATTTCTTTAAGAAAATGCCATGCCATCCTGTGTAATAGGTGATTGGACAATTCGTGAGACTTTGTAACCAATAACAATACTGTATTTGCATTTACTTTGTCACTTGGTTCTGATTGTGAAACATTTGGCAAAACATCTTGAGTTCCTTGTTATGTTACAGAATTTGGAATAAATTACTTTATTTTTTGGTATATAATAGTGAATTGAATGTTTAAGCATTTTCATGTTCTGTACATTACTTTCCTGTTTTCAGGGTTCCTACAGTACTTGAAGTAGATGGGCAAAACATGATAAGTGTTAAATGATATTTCTAATTTAGGATAAGTTATAATTAATTATTTATTAACAGTTTTGTTATCAGTTAGCTACCAATATTAACAATTGCTTTTAATATATGTTGACCGTTTAAATTAATTATTGAGTAATTTGGAAAAAATTAGTGTATGTAACTTTTTATTTTAAAATACTTTTAGAAATTTTAATTTGATTTAAATTGCTCCGCTATCAATAAAAAATTTATATGTAGCTTTTTATATATTCAATAATATTTGCGGTAACTGTTTTACAATAACACCGATTTGAAGTGCTATAGAAATAACAGCCCATCACTAAGACTTGAATTATATTTTTCTAACTCGGCCTGAAAATTTCTCAAAAAATGCTAGAATTTCCATTTAATCCATAAATTTTCCTCTGGACCTTATTTTTAAAAAATTTGCTTCCAAATTAAATTTCTCAAATTCTTAAGTTTTCTGATTTTTCTTTAATTCTTCATTTTTATTGCAGTTATGCCTTTGACCTTTTATTTTACTAAAGCTTTCAAAAGAAAAGCCCTGTTTAGATCTGGATCCCATTCAGAGTTTCAATTATAATTCCCAAGAATATTTTAAATACTTATTTAATACATTTTACCTATTCATATAAAATTTTACATCAAATTCTAATTTCTCAGTTTTTTCCATGTATGTACCTTAAAAATTTTAAATTTTTTAAAGGTAATGGAAACCATGTGTTTTTGTTGGAACTTTTTACTTGAACTGAAGTCTGCGACATTCTATTCAGTTAAGTTTATAAAGTCCCCTTTCATTATAATTGGATAATGAGTTTTAACACTGCAAATTCTTGAATGAATTAAATTTAGCCTGTAAAGCTTCTTAATTTTTGGAGTTTCTTATTTTACAACTATTGCATTTTACACACATATTTTGATGAAAGATATTCTAACATCCTTAAAAGGTATTCTATAATCAAAATTTGAAATATCAAGAAAATAACCTGCAGATTTTTTAATGCTACCCAATATATTGAGTGAGTGTTTATGAAAGTTGCAATGAGGCTCATTTCCATACTAAATTTTATGGTTACTGAAAAAGTTCTGTGTTAAAGTAAGCAGAAACATTGCTTTTGTCTTTATATTTCCATTCTTTGTGGCAGTAAAATTTTCATCCAACTCTGATTTCATCTGCATTTAAGATGGGTGAAATACAGGAAACTTGGTCATTTTTTAAACAAACATTGATCAGTAATTTATTGGCCATTCAGTTTTACCTTGTAAAATAATGGAGGTAACCAAATGTGCCCGAATGTTTATGAATGAAATAGTTTAAAATTGATACATTGTGCAACGTCAAAGCAATTCATCTGTTTTATTTTAGATTCAGCTGGGAAATATCAACTCATAACTTAAACAAGAACGATATCTTTGTTGCTTAGTAAATTGACCTTTAAAATTTTTCGAACCAAACGTAATTTAAGACTCATTTTCTAAATTATCTCTACAAGTTTTACAACAACTTTATATTTTTAAAATGAATTACTCTTTTCACTACCAGAATTTTCATTGTGTTTGTTCAGGTTTTGGAAAAACAAATCCTAGGTGTATGAATGAGGCATCAGAATTGAATTAAACACAATGCAACAGAAAATTGACTGTTACGAAATTACTTCAAGTTAAAAAATCGTTGCATTGAAATACTTATTTGTAGCTGAAATTTTGTATTTGCTGTCATATTTTAGCCTTCTGAATATCTCATTCCATCTTATACCTGCCAAAAGTGCAAAATGACAGTATCACCCTCCCTGTTTCTGAGCAAATCCTTTAAGAGGTAGAAACAAACACAAGAAATAAAAGTCAAGTGTTGAATTTACCACTTGTCTTCTCTAAAGCACCATAAAAATTGGCTCCAGCCTTCCATCTCAAAGTAGTTTTATTTTCTCTTCAGTTTTTCTTCAGAATAAGTTTTAAACCAATTTACAAGTTTAATAATTTTTTTTGCATTTTTAATTATCAATTGAAATACATATTTTTCCAGGAGTAAATTGCAGTTATTGGATAGCTTCTAAGAAATTTCAAGGAAAATTATTTTGCATTTTATTTATTCCTAAAGAAATTTCATTTTCTTTACAAATGAGTTTCAAAAGTATATATATTCCAGATTTATGGGTTTTAATTATAAAAAAGCATTTACATTTTTTGTCAGGAAAATTTGAATTTTCTGAGTATTACATAACTATATTTGATCTGTGGGCAAGGTTCGCAAAGATAGGTAGGTCTAAAATATCTCATGTAGCAAGAAACCATAGAGCAACAAACCCAGACTAATTAGCCCTTGTGTAGCAAAAAATGACCAGAGCCAGAAAAGAAATCTTGTTTGGTTAAAGGACTTGTATGGGTTGGTTTAAAATTTCAAAAAATATCAGAATTGTACTGAGTACTAATGGTATAATTTCTTAACTGGTAGAAGGAATGTATAAATCCACACGTAGTGTGGCTACAAGCCCCATTTTTACACTAAAAAGTTATTTCTTTAAAAAGAAGAAAATGGCCTGGCATTTTAGGAACTCTTGGCAATATTGGTTGGCCTGGCATTTTTATGTATGAGGTGAAATGCATTTGAAGCTTTATTATGCACAAGTTTAAATCTTTCTCATTTGTGAATGCTATTGGAAATTCAGTGTTAAATCCTTTTTTAAAATTAATTTAAATCATACAAAATTAACTACAAGCAGATCATGGGTTAGCTACTATTAGCCACTGTTTAGGAATAAAATAGACATGACTTTTGTAAATTAAAGGTGCTAGAAAATGAATTGCAGTATTTTAGGCATTGCCCTGTATCATTTGAATGGCTATCTTGAAAATCCTAAGTGTATTGTTTATGATTGAGAATGCCATATCCCATGCTGTCAAAGGAGCGACTTGGTGACATTTCAAAGCTACTTACTGCATGTTTCAGTCTGGAATAACCAAAATTATTAATGCCCTAATTCTCAATGTATGAGTGTAAAGCAAATGTGAAAAAATAGCATTTTAGCACTGCATTTTAATAGAAAAAACAATTGTATGTAAGTGAAAAATAAAAATACATTGATGTGGCCTAAAGAAGCCTGAAACAAAGCTCGGGCAACATGAGCTGAAAACATAGCATTGTGAGTAGCTATGTTCATGACCTCGCTGATGGCTTGAGATATGGCATCCGTTGTTTTATTCTAAATATTTAAGAATAGTTTTCATTGTTTGGAATAAAATTGTGTTTCTGTTTTTACAAAAAACTAAAAATATTATCCATATTCAATGTCATAATGAGCATCTCTGTATTAAACATTACAGCTGTGATTTGCTCAATTTTTGCAGCTCATACTTGACAAAATGTGATGTGTTACTCTTGTGATTAATGTGTAATAGATTTTTATATATATGAAATTATCTATGTCAACTCTGCACCTGCTATTATAAACTGCAAATCGATGTTCCAATTTTAATCCAAGTAAATGTTGCTTTTATTGCAAAGAAAAGTCACTTGCAGATCGAGGCATGTTTAGAAAATGGCTGTTCTCTTTAATTACCCATTAGCAAAACATGGCATATAACTCAAGCTAAACACACTATTTGGTAACACTCCTGTTTAATATGTAGTACTCCACATTAGACAGCTATTGTAACGCGCCAAAGGCACGAATCTACAAAATCTCATTCAAAGTTTCGATGCTTCGGGAAAAATCGAGTTACGACTCACATGTTTTCTGGTGAAAATCGACATTTCCACTAAGAATTAAGATGATTTGTGGCTTTGTCATAGTATAAAACATGAAATGGTGACTAAAAAAATGCAAATAGGTGAAAATCGGCAAAATGCAGATTCGTGCCTTTGGCGTGGTAGTAACGATGTCGTCGGCTTACAAGTGAAACAAAAACCATTGTCAAAATATGAACAAGTCAAACATTGTTCCGAAGGAGAAATTCTACTCCCTGTGCTATACTCACCGAGTGCGTTTCTCGAGAAGAAATCGACCCTTCATGCAAAAACAAACGGACACCACCAATCTAAAGATCCTCATTCTGGTCTTGGGAAAACTAAAAAATTCATGTTAGAAAATTTTGACTCGGGGTTTTACATGTAAGTCGGCAATGTAAAGTCTTAAGGAAAACTGACGTTTAACTTTATTAAGAAAAGTTATGAGATAGGAACACATGTTTTCAGATATGACAATTTAAAGTTTCTTTAATAGGACAATTTCGAAATGGGGACCTTTTGTTGTAGAGCACATCATTCAGCTTTTACCAATTCAGGCCAAATAGGATTCTGCAAGTGCCATCACGTATGTATAATGCTGGACTTTCAAGATTTAAAATGTGTTTTTCAAAGCATGCTTTTATAATCTTAAAACTGAAAGTAACCCAAAACAATTTCTGAAATGTACCCCTTTTTTCTGATGTTTCCTTTAATTAATCGCTTGTTCACTATTGGTCCTTGCACCATAAAACTCAAACCAACCTTTATTGATCAGTATCAAAATATAAGCAACTTATCTTTTTAAGATTGTTTTCACTTTTTATAACAAATCCAAGGAGATATTTTAAGATGAGCACTCATTTTACATGATTTGCCTTTTCTGTCTTCACTTTGTAAGAATTGCTTGCAAAACTTTTAAAAACTGTTTTGTCCATGTAGCAAAATTTTCAGAAATAAGTTAAGAAACAAAATATGATAAGAATTGTTCATATTTTTGGGTTGTGCAGATCTGACTTGCACCATAAAAAAAACATTGCTTTCTCTGCTAGAGTAGAGATTGTACAACAAACACCAGAAATGAATCACAGTCACTGAATGAGACAAAAACTTCAAAAGTCCAGCTAGAAAAATTTGATCACATTTCTATCTCATAATTTAAAGGACTTTGGGGCTTATTTAATTAAGATAAATCAGAAACCTTAAAGTTTCAGAACTGTTTTCAATGTTTAATCTTGAAAAGGCACTTAACTTAAGCAGGTTTCCTGTTTTTCATTTTTTAACTTTGTTTCATACTGATTTAATAATTGTTTTTTAATTTAACTCACTGGCATAATGATAAAAACTAAAATCTTTATTACTTTTTGTGTGCTGCATTTTATCAAATACAAAACTGTTGGTGTGTTGCATGTTTCTTAAGACAGTGATTTAAAGTAAAATTTGTTTTTTCTATCCTGTAAAAATTGAAATATTTAAAATTTAAGTTTTCAAAATATCCTTGCAGTATTTTGATATTTTGTTTTAAAAGTGGAAACCTTGTTTAAGTTTTTATCAGTGGTAGCATTGAGTTTTTAAATCATTGGAACTTATTTAACAAAATATTCTTAAAACTCATGTAGAAATGCTTGCTGAAAATAGCTCGGAACTGCAATTATAGATGAAATGAAGTTGCAAGTACTAAGGGAGCATCTGCTAGTGCATCATTGAAGTTGATTTCAAAAGTTAGCGTTAAAAATCGCCCACCTTTGAATATTTTGATACATGTGCTTAGATTCCACTTAATATTTTAAAGTACCATTAAAATGACACAAGTTAAATAAAATTACAGAATATTTTCAATTTGGATACTTAAAATATGTGATGTTTATGAGAACAGGTTACAGGCCAATTTATTTTCATTCTACGAAATGTGCAAAAGCATGGTTATCTTGTCAATGTTTAGTGTTCAACCAAATCCTTTTCAAATCGCATTTAGTCGTGAGAATGGAATAAGAAATTTCTTCCTTCTAACATTTTTTGTTTATTACTTTTATTCTTGAATAATTATGATTTGTCAACTGGTCGAATGACATCTCGGTGCTTTGAGTGTGATCTTGGAGATGTGCAATTTCAGTTGGAAATTATAATTTTGTGTAATCTATCACTAGTTAGGCTATTAAAATTCGACATTTTCTTGAAACATCTAAATGGTTATCTGAAAGCAAACCCCTATATCCAGACGCAAGTTATCCATAATAGATCAGTGGATATACCCACTGATCTAGCAACCTTCGAGTTGTAGGCGGCGATTCCTGTCGCGTGCATTGCACCCTGGGTGTATTTCTCTCCTGTCCCAGTAAAACTTTCATGCGTGTGTCTATTACTTGCAATTGTGTCTGGCGCAGCATGGCCAAATATGGCCCTAATATGGCGCCATAAAACCCCAACCATAATAGATTATACTTTTTAAAATTGTAAATATAAGATGTTTCCATATCTGATTAAGAAAAAAAAAAGGAAATATAAATCCAGTAGAACTTAGTTTTTATGAATTTTAGCCGTCTTTACTTGCAGTTGCATTTTTCTATGAAAGAAATGGGATGATTCTGTTAATATTTTTAATCAACATTCAACTCGAGCAATTGTGGTTGCAATGAATAAAACTACTGGTAGATGATATTCAAAAGGAAGTACCGCAATATCCTAACGTTTGATGAGTTTCATAATCAGGTGCACCCATATTGTTTCTGTATTTTATATATTTTGTAAAAATACCATGTCAATGGGGAAATAATTTTTTAGTGTAGTATTGTCACGCGAACTGCTCCCGTATCATCGACCTGCTAATGAAATAGACGGAGCACGTGTGCGCAGCTTTGTGTCGTTTCTTCCGATCGCTATTCTTGATGATCTGTCACATGGTAGAGGGTTGAATTAACGTCGAATTGGAGCAACGATCCGGGATCAAACCCGAAGGGAAAGAACCGAGAACAACACGTAATTTCGAACCATGACGAGGCAACACCTCAGCTGGCACCCCACTCTCCAAACCTCCACACCACTCCAACGCGAGGCCACGACAGATTTTAACGAGCACCAGACCCCTTTGTACACGACGGTCTTTAATTGGATTCGAACTATGGATCCTAAATTATTGATTGGTTAAAGCGATCAAAACACTAGACTGCGCTTCGATAGTCATCCGATTCATAAGCCCACTTGATTTATCCTTCGGAGATCTTACGAGCCTACATGCTGTCTATTTCATTAGGTCGATGGTCACTGTAGCAACAGAGGTTGTTCATTTTAAGTAGGTAAGACTGTAGGTTGCCTTAATTTTTTTATTCTTGGCGAATGTCGGCACCGGAAAAAGGTAGTTCATCTCAGCATAACAAGAGCGCCAAACTTGAATGCATTCCAAGGGCCCATTTCTACGGCAGCAGACATGTTAGCCTCTGTAGAACAGATTCTGACGACCTGATTCCAATGATTGGTTGCTTTTGGATTTTATGGCCAAGCTGTGCCAAACATAAGACAATGTCAAGTAATTTTGTGAAAAGATAGGTGAAAGATCGCTTGGGCATTCTGAGGTCGCGACTCCCATGTTTACCAGAGGCCCATGGGAAAAGAATAGATCACTAGGGTACGTACCTTGGGTTTGTGAAGCCCGAGGGGTCCAATGAATCTGGATATGGGGGTGTTCTACTCTGTTCGGAGCAAAAGCCCCATAAGAATGCAATAACTCGTTGAAATCTCAGTTTTCATTTTTATGTTATGTGGAAACGATGTTTCATTCAAATTACTATGCATTTCTTCCTCTAGACACTTCTGTTTCTCCATGCTCAAAAGTTTTATAGGTGTATGAATTCCTATTTCAAGTGTTCATCAAATGCATATAATTTTAATTACTTTTGTTAAATACTTTGAATCAGTTATCCGTTAACTTCAGCAAAACGAATAACGTATTATTTTTTTATTGCTTCTTAGTGTTGTGTCATTTTAAATACTTTGTAGATTCAATTTCTGTAAAATAAGAACATATGCGTGTAAATATTTATGTAGAATAAGGATAATATATATTTAGTGGAAGAATGGAGTGTGAACTTATTTTTGATATAAATACAAGGAATCGAAGGACATTATTCTTTGCTGTAATCTGAGACAGCAGCTGTGAATGAGAAATGTATTTAAATTTGTATGCTTTAGTATTTCCTGTAGAATGAAGGAGCACAAGCTAAACACTGGTGGTGCTAACCGTTAGATTCATTCCTGGGTAAATTTGGGGACTTCAAACTAGAGCCCATACAATCAAAATTACCGACGGATCCAAAATTAATCGGATCTTAATACCGGTTTTTAGTTCTATTTATTTCAGAGCGATCGCGCTATGTATTAAACATGGAATTTTTCAGTACACTTAACTGACTAGGGAAGAGAAAAATAAATTACTTAATACTCATCCAATGCAAGAAATGGCTATTTTTTACATCTCCCGAGATCTCAAGATATGTTGTGTATTGCATCATGGAAGCAAAAAAGAATGGGTTTTCGTGAATGCGGAATTTCTTTAATGATGTTTAAGACAAGCCGGGGCACGGTTAAATTGCAGTTAAGTAGATTTCTGGCGGCATTATCCTCGTATAAATCGACAACAAAGCAATTAAATCTAAAATACTGATTAAAAAACTAAGAAAATCGTTAGCGATGATTCGGTAATTCTCTCCAATCTGGTAATATGTTAATTCTTCCGAATTCCAAAACCGGATTTTAAACCTAACCTATTTTGAAATCAGCACCCCAAATGTGCCCAAGAATAAATCTAGCTCTCATGGCAACGCATTCAAACTTTGTTGAGCTGTGTTACTTCTCTACATCCATTTTCGTTGGTGACAATTGTAACTGAGTTTGCATAACTGCAAAAGCGTAGGATAGTTTTGGAGGTATTGTTTACTTTTCAATTTGTTAAACTTATAACAGCAATTGCACTTAAGTAAAATGCTCTCAACTAGAGTATGAAAGACTAAAATTCAAAAACTGCTTTCCTGTGCAGTTAACTCCCCTGGGCACATTTTTCTTTAATTTATTTACTCTAGAACTGTCTTAATCCTGTTCTGCAGTTACTGTCTTAATCCTGTTCTGCAGTTACTGTCTCAGTTGCAATAGAACGCATCGTTTTATGTTAATTTCAATTGTTTTTATTTTTCTGTTCATGTATACTTTAGAAAACTTTATTAATAGCAAATAAAACTTTTTGATGTGTATTTGTGTTGCGGACGGCTTGTTTGTATACATAAGAAAAGTTCACAACCTCTTTATAGGAAATTAAAACGCCACATTTGAAATTCAGTTTTTCATAAATTAAAGTAATACTCTTCAACTAACAGATAAAATATGGAGTTTAATCAATCCTTAGTGCAAAACATGAAAATAATACCTCAGTATGATGTAAAAATTGTCTTTGTGTTCCTTGAAAACAACAGCACTTCAGCTAAGTTCATTTCTAGAAATAAGTAGCACCGCCAAATTGGGTGAATTAGTTCCTAAAGATGGGACATTTTTTTCTGTACGGAAGACCCAGAAAATTGGGATAAGTTCAGAGGCATTTTCTGTTAAGCTAAAATAGGTGGCGGTAGTGTATTCTGAACGTGACGTCAGTTGGCTTGTTTTTCGAATACGATTTCAGCACCTCGCCAAAAATAATTCGGAATTGAAAAAAATGATAGTTGATTGGTCAACGTCAAGCGTTGCCAAAATAGCGATTAACAACATTTTAAGATAGCCCGGACATGTATCATGCGAGAGTAACAGCAGAAGTAAAATCTTCGCAGGCCGTCTTATTTATTTCTCTGAATATCCTTCACACTAATTCGGGTTTGATCGCGGATCGTCGTCAATAGCCCGTTGTGTTGCTCCTGTGCGACGTTAATTAAAATACCTACATATATACCCTCTCACACTAAGAAAAGCACTTTTCAGACTATCTTTGGAAATAAAGCACTCAAGTACCCACAAGTTGGAACTTTCGAATAGGTGCGCATAGCATTTTCATATGGATGGTAGGTATCTTAATTAACATCGCACTGGAGCAACACAACGGACTATTGGCGACGGTCCGGGATCCATCCCCAAGGAAAACATCCGAGAACGTAATTTTGAACCACGGTCAGATGACGAGGTCAACATCTGAGCTGCCAACGTGAGGACATTTGAGGCCATGACAGATTTAACATGCACCAGCCCCCGTGGCTGGTGGCCCTTTGGCTGGATCGAGTTTTGAACTCGCAACCCTCCGGTTGTTAAACCGTTACTCTTCCAACTAGGCTACCACGGCACCCCGTTTTAGGAGGCATGGACTTCTGAGAGTTGTTTTTCTTACAAGAGCCATAAATTTTATGATTTTCTAGATGCCTCTGTAATTTTTCTCTTTGTGCGGAAGGGTATCCCAACTGGGTGCACAAGTCGATCAATTGATTGTTTTGGATGTCGAAGCGTTTTAAAGAGACGAGTTCTTCCGTTCCATCCCTGCACTGGGGTTGTTCTAAGTGAACGACAAAAACGTGGCAATAGTCCCGCTGGCTTTTCTTTTGATCCATCAACAGAGAATCTAAAGCCGACACAAATGCCTTGCCTTTCTGCAAAAGAACATTTCGGTGTTGAATTGTACGCTTCAACACCAAGTGATAAAAAAAATATGTGATATTGTATAAAACGCAGTCTAATTATACTGTACAGCTGTATTACACGCCTCGTTTTGTGGCGCACTTTTTATGTCGCCAAGGAAAGAATTCTTAGAATTTTTTTAATGAAAAATAAGTTTTAGCGGAAAGTAATTAAACGGAAAAATACAAAACTTTGAAAAAACGTTTTTTATCGGAAAATAATCAGAAATAGTTGGAAAATGGACCGTGATTAAAATCAAAAGCTGAACGCGTTTGAATTCTTCCATACATTAAATGGAAAAGAATTGGGAAAAAATTAAAAGAACCAATGAAATCAAAGGACAATTTAACGGAAATGGAAAGAACATTCTAGAATATTCGAAATGAAAATTTAAACTTTCCGCTTGTCGAGGTTGCCATAAAAACTGGAATTACCATAATAAAGATGGGTGCCTTCACCTGCCATAACTCGCTATTAAAAGTGCGCCAAGAGAGTTGTCACCAAACGAGGCGTACATTACAGCTGCACCATCATATTAACCTAAAAATTATCTTATATTTAACTGATACACTTTTGATCACGAAAATAATTTCTATAGGCAAAGAGTCAGTTATAAATATCTGCTCACATATAGACATAAAAAACATATTTCTTCTAAAAATATTAAGGTAAGTAGGTATTTTAATTAACGTCACACTGGGCAACACAACGGGCTATTGGTGATGGTCCGGGATCAATCCCAAAGGGAAAGATCCCAGGACGATACCACGTAATTTTGAACCATGGTCAGATGACGAGGCAACACCTGAACTCTCCAAACCTAAAATAAGATGAGTTGTTGGTCCTATGGACAAATGTTTTTTGTATCCTACGACCACCAATCGACGAGCAGCAGTTTGGAAGTGAAAAAATATAGCTGAAAAACACCATCTAAGGTATTTGCTATTCTGCTGTTAACAATTTGGGGGCAGTCCTTAGGATGGTCTCCAGTCATTTCGTCCAGTTTACAAAGGGGACAGATAGGTGATCTCGTTACTCCAATGCGGAGTGTCTTCGTAGGTAGTCATGTCCGGTCAGTACCTGAGATGGTACCCCACTCTCCAAACTTCCACACTACGCCAACGTCAGGACATTGGAGGCCACGACAGATGTAACATGCACCCGTGTACACGAAGGTCTTTGATTGGACAAAGTTTCGAACTCGCAATCCTACTCTTCCAACTTCGCTACAGCGGCCCCTTCAGTGATTAAGAAACACATTGATGTGCTAAACCTTAATAAGTACTTCGATTTTGTTTTAAGCTCAAATGCCCTTATTGAAAGTCTTTTTCTTCTGATCAAACGTGGACGGATCAGAGAAATCAAAACAGCTTGGAAGCAATTAAGTCAGAGCTAATGATAACAATGAATTGATCATAGTTGTAGTTTATGAAATTTTTGCACTAGATAAAAAATGCTTAGTGTAGGTTGGGACTACGAAACGTGAAAGCTTTCTTTGGGTGCGTATATCCATTCACTTGGCGCTGTCTATCTCGTTGGCCAAATATGGCCACGACGCCATAAAAACCCAACTCAATTAACTGCTTCCCGAGAATCAGGATACATCGAATGATTTCTGTACTTTAAAAGAACTTCCAAGGTATTAATGGACATAAAGAATAAAAACTGGTATTGGTACTCACATTGCAGTTGGCATCCGGTTTGTATCTTCCCGAGTGTATGAATACAAATTTCTTGTTCGAATCACCGGAGTCTCCCATTTTGGAACACTCGTAGTCAAAGATTTCTATTGTCCAGTGGTTTGGATCTGCGAGGAATCGATGCAGCAGGTCGTCTACCACCTCCAACTCAGCGCAGGTTTGCAAGAAATCCACGAAGTCTTTGAGGAGCTTTTGCCTTGCGGTGTCGTTCCACGAATCAAACACGTAGACTCGGGTCTTCGGAAACGCCAGAGGAATAATTTCTGATGCTGGAATACTCAGCTTTAGAATTAAGAAATCTTAACACAATTAACCAATAACTTATAAAGCAATACACATTTTGGTACTTTTTTCGACGAGATTTCTCATCCATCAAGATCTGACCAATTTTGCCAATAACAAGATACCTCAACATCAAGAATGCCGAGTGATGAAGGTAGGTATTTAATTAATGTCGCACTGGAGCAACAGAACGGGCTATTGACGACGGTTCGGGATCAATCCCCGAAGGGAATGACCCGAGGACAACACCACGGTCAGATGACGAGGTCACACCTGAGCTGGCACCCCACTCTCCAAACTTCCACACTACGCCAACGTGAGGACATTTGAGGCCCCGACAGATTTAACGTGTCCCCTTTGGTCTTTGGTTGGTTTCGAACTCTGAGAGATGGAGATACTGCTATTTTTTTTACCATGACGAGATCAAGAAAGTTTTTCTAATGAAGATCTATCTCGTCCATCAAGCCTAGATCTAGTCAGTTTTGCTAATGAGACGAGGTACCTCGTCGAGACAACCACCAGGAGGGTTAAATGTAGTGTTGCAGACAGAAATTTCAAAAAACGGTTGCTGCCAAAATACCCAAACCTCCTCCATAAACTCTTCCAGATGTTGGGAGATTAAATCTATGAAATGAAAGCTACGGGGATGATAGTTGGAGTTTGGTTTTATGGCGCAAGGGCATTATATGGCCAAGATGCGCAAACACAAGACAACGTCAAGTAAAAAAGTTTGAGTACGTACGTACCCCGATCGCTGCCTGATTGGACTGGTTTCCTGTACATAGGGTGTTTCAAATTTTCCAGTTCATACTCTAAGTAGGTAAAGCAAAATTAAACACTATCCACGTAGGAACGAATGCCAAGCTGATGTACTGGAGAATATAGAAAGGAAATATCATGTGAACAGCCCTATTAGCCCTAATTTTACAGTATAGTGGGGCTCTCGGGAGAAGGCAGCCGACTATGGGTTAGTTGATTAGGGTGTGAAAGCACGTTAGCAGAAAGCTGCCATACGCAAAAGCATGAATGGCCGTGGATGTTTCCCCCTGCCAACTTGTTATCACTGCCATCGCCAAAAGATTCACTTGGAACCAGACGATGCCAACTGTGGAAGGGATTTTTTTCGTTACCACCTGTCCCCTAATTTAACGAATAGGCAAAACCACGTGACTCAGTTGTCTTCTCCTGGTAGGTATTTTAATTAACGTCACACTGGAGCAACGCAACGGGTTATTGGTGACGGTTCGGGTCCCTAAGGGAATGGATCCGTGGACAACACATCATTTCGAATCATGGTCAGATGACGAGGCAACACCTGAGCTGACGTGGACATTTGAGGTCACGACAGATTTAAACCCCCTTGTATACGAGGTCTTTGTTTGGATTCGAACTCGCAACCCTCCGGTTGCTAATCCGTTAAGCCGTGTCCACGAGTGAAAAATTGCGCGAGATGCTTGATCGTGTCCACGACGTGCAAATAATGCTGCAACTTTTCTCGCCGAAAGGTAGCGCGATTTTTCTCGCGCGGAAATCTCGCATAGCTGTGTTCACGGACGGCAACCGCGCGGTGAGAAAAATTTGTTATCAGCGAGTACATTGCCAAAGCATGGATTCTCACAAATAAAAGGCTGCGGCAATTAATACTTGTAAAATTAAACTTTTATTTTTACCATTATCCTAGAAGTTAATTTAACAAGCACATGCAACCATAGCTCTTGCTTACAAATATTAGTCTACTTTAAAAGTAACGATTACTCTGATGGCACAAAATTATGTATCTGTATTCTCTGTTACATTCTTATTGTAACGGAGGATACATATTTATACCCATGAACCAGAATTATTACAATTAATTTAACTATCAATAGTGAGAAATATGCATGATGTAATTGATAATCTGAATGAAATTTTTAAGAATAACATTGTATTATTTTTTAGTAGACTTCATTTCACCCAGAAACTCACTAATGAATATCTATATATTATTATAATACATGCAAAATGAAAGTAGGTAACATAAAATTTGTAGAAACACCAGTTTCCTTATACGGAATTTATTCTACGCTCTCTCTTTGCAAGTCCGATCCCTATATTCGGACAAACCTGGATTACATAATTCAGACTGCACTCAGAATTCCAGCCAATTTAGAATTTCATCTTTGCCCAACGAACGATTCATTGAAACTGGATGTAGAAGCCATTTCAGCGACAACTCGCAGCAACAAGCGTTCCAACTGACTGGAACTCGGCGAGAAAAATCGCAGCTTGTTTACACGGGAAATTTTATGGCTCGAGCAAGCATTGCTGCGTGATTGGCGAACTTCTCGCAAGGCTGTGTGCACGTGCAAGATTGGATCTCGCTTGACACTCGCGCAAGTTTTTTCGCTCGTGGACACAGGGCTTTAGTTTTCCGACCAGGCTACCACGGCCCGTACTCTCCTGGGAGCCGTACTAGAGTTGTACACTTGTGGTAACACAGTGTACAACTATACAGAAACGCTCCTGGTGGTTGTCGCGACGAGATGTAACGCTATTAGAAGAAAACTGACCAAAACTGGATCGCGTCATCAACAAAAATCTGTAATATCTTGAAGACGAGGTATCTCGTCATTAGCAAAGGGACCAGATCTTGATGGATGGGATATCTCGCCATCAGCCTGACTAGATCTTGAACTTGTCATCATAAAAAAATCGGCAGTTTTTAGATGACGAGATATATTGTTAGTAGCAAAATTGTAGTTTCTTCTACCCCCAATCACAGGTGTAAGAAAATGGAATGGAATTAACATCAACTTACTATCGACACTTTCTTCCTCGCACTTCTGTTTGTGCCCTGAAAAGCATAGAAAAACAGGAAAATGAATGGCTTGTAATTGGGATTCTGTAAAGAGGAGCCAAGAAAATGTTGCTTACGTAGTGCACGTCTTATGCGCAACGAAATTCCGAACCCAGCAATAGACAGGAGGAGGATTGCCGCAACAATAGTTTCAACCGGAAAGTTCTCATATCGACGAAATTTCAACACTTCTTCCGTCCCTTTAAGGAAACAAGATTGTTAAGTGGAGGACACATTTTATTTAAAAAGTAAAACGTCTATTTTCGGTTCAGTGGTCGAAAGGAAAATTGCAAAACATATCTATATACAGGGTGAGTCTAAATTGTTTTTACAAAATAAGGGGGGGGGGTGATAGTACCCATCCAGACGAGCAATAATTACCATGGAACATAGGGTCGCATTCCACTCTGAGAGGCAGAAAAGAGTAAAGTCGAAACGCGTCGAGCATAAACAAATCATCGCCTCTGACGTCGTTTTGTACCTGCCTACGTAGCATATCTCCTAAGCAAGATGGCCTGTATGGCAAGATAAGCTGTGGCTTGGCCTCCTCGCTCACCGGACCTCAACCCACTGGACTTTTTCTTCTGGGGGGCACATGAAATCTTTAGTGTACCAGACGCCTGTGGACTCGGCTGAAGATCTCGTAGTGAGAATCGGTGTTGCCGCAGACAAAATTAACACAATACAAGGAATCTTCGAGAGGGTTCATTCCTTCGCCGGTGTGAACTGTGCAACGACACGCGTGGCCGCCACTTTGAGCACTTGCTGTGAGTTTTTCTCTGATCAATCAATCAGATTGTGCAACTTTTGGTATCGTTCATTCGCTTTCCGTTGAAAGTTCATGTTGAAATTCTAATTTTACTCTTTTCTGCCTCTCAGAGTGGAATGCGACCCTATGTTCCATGGTAATTATTGCTCGTCTGGATGGGTACTATCACCCCTCTTATTTTGTAAAAACAATTTAGACTCACCCTGTATAAAGCAGAGTTGGCGTCTGTCTGTTCTTTATACAAATCTACACTCCGGAACTTGCAACCCTCTTATACGAAAACTTGTCAATCATACCGCAGAAAATTGTATATGCCGAATTAAAACACAGCTGGCCTTGACAGATCCACACCAAATTCGGTACACTTATACTTTGGAATCCTCACGCAAGCTATATATTAACCCCGTACTAACTGTCTTGGGTGTGCAGAGGAGGCTTAAAACTATCCGAAATCCCCATGGGAATAACATTGCGTATTTATACGATCAATGTCAGACCAATTCACACTAAATTTGATACATTCATTTTTAAGAATCATGCGGGAAACAGGCTATATATTAACCCCGTTCAATTTGTCCTGGGTCTGCAGAGGGGGCTAAAAACAATTTAAAATCCCATACGAATAAGAGTGAGTAATATTACGATGAATTAGTACAAACAATTCCACCAGAGCAACGCCTGGTAATTCAGCTAGTACTCACTAAAGATATTTTCAAATACTAAAACAGTTTTATACGAAAGCTTGTCAATCATACCGCAGAAAATTGTATATGCCGAATTAAAACACAGCTGGCCTTGTGGTTAAGACTTGGTATAAGGATTTATAGATATAAACAATGACATTATGAATAAGGATTTAAAATAACGGACAGGACATACATCCAAGCTGCTTGGAAGTTAAGTCAGAAGAGAGGAAATGTGCGAAACGAAAAGCACGGCATGAGAAACAAACAGCAAAATTTTAGGCTTCTGAGGTAGGTACTTGAATTAATGGCGCTCTGCAGCAACATAACGGGCTATTGGCGAAGGTTCGGGATCAATCCCGAAGTGAAAAATCCGATTGAGACTTATGTTAGAGGAAAGCAATAGCTCTGAATTATCGAGTGTCTTGGGTAGGTAGGTATTTTAATTAACATCGCACTGGAGCAACACAACGGTCTGTTGGCGAAGGTACAGAATCAATCCGAAAGGGAAAGTACCGAGGACACCACGTAATTTTGAACCACGGTCAGATGACGGGGCCACACCTAAGCTGGCACCCCACTCTCCAAACTTCCACACCACGCCAACGTGAGGACATTTGAGGCCTCGACAGGTTTAACGTGCACTCTTTGAACACGATGGTCTTTGGTTGGATTCGAACTTGCAACCCTCCGGTTGCTAGTCCGTTACTCTTCCGACCGGGCTACCGCGGCCTCCGAGTCTCTTGGAAACTGGATCGGGAAATGAATAGCGAATATAAATAGAGATTAACTGGATGTGTTTGGATTTTGGTTGCACATGGTAGAGTTATGTTTGATACGTGTGACGCTCCAAAATTGACGTCCTCAAATTGTTTTTTGATGTGGATTCGTTAAGAATCAGCATTCGATTTACAGCCACAACATTTATCACCACAAAGCAAGGACCGACATTAAGACATTTTTACAGTTAACTTGTTACATCATCATTGTCTGATCTCTCTCAGCACAACAGCGCGGGCCAATTTTCTACACTCTTCAAAACTTCAGAGGCGCGCACAGCGCCCTCTTTTGCTCAAATTCTCATTGGCCGTAACAATACGGGAAGGCAGAAAATTAATTTTAGAAGAGAAAGTTTTAATAGTTTTGTCTAAACTGTCCGCAATTCCATAGTCAGCTGTCTACAACAGTAGAAACTACGGGGTATTCCGTAGTTGGCAAGTTTGTTGAACATGGATCTCAAAGAAATGGTTTTGATATTTTATGGTGCAATGGCTATATTTGGTCATGCTGCGCCAGACACGTCATACAATATCAAGAAATAGACATACAATGGACGATTTACTGACACAGAAGAGAGAAATACACCCAGGAAGGGATGCACCTGACAGGAATCGCCGCCTACAACTGGAAGGTTGCTAGCGCAGTGGGCCGCCCGGATCAATCAAATCCACGTCAAGAGTTTCTAAAAAGGAGCAACCACAAACTATAAATATGTAATAACACAGGAAAGTTGGTTGGGTTTTATGGCGCAAGGGTCATATTTGGCCAAGCCGCGCCAAACACAAGACAACAACGAGGGATGGAAAAAAGGGTAGGCGAGGATAAAACAGAAGAGGACAGATCACACGGGGCAAGTACACACCTAAAGGAGACGCGCCCCAAAGGGCATGGAAAGAAATTGCTCTGCATCTTATTTTATGATAGTTTTAAAGGATTGGATGTTGGGGTTTTATGGGTCCAAAAGTGCACAAGACTGAATAGGACACAATAAATGTACAAAGCATTTAAAAATCAAGACAAAGATAAAAGGTAGATTTAAAACATGTAAATGAGGATAAAAATATTGTACAAATAGTCAGATGATAAAAGCAAGACCACTGTCTACAGCATAACTAATGAATTGAATTGACACACGCGTAAAATTTGGAAGTGTGAAATTTAAAAGATTGAATTATAAAAGAATTTGATAAAATAGACTGATGAGTCATTTTGAAGTTGGAAAAAATTAGATGAGATTTAAAAACCAACTGAGCGTAAAGGTTTGAGTGTGGATTTTCCCCAATCAAATCTCGGAGATTTAAATAGTTTTAAAGGATAACTTTGTAAGCCTGACAAAAGAAAGTGGAGGAATTACCATGAACAATTGTAACAACCTGGGAAGAGACTGCCACAGCTTCATGGATGGAGTTCATGCAAGGTTCAATCTAGAAATATCAGGGAATTACAGTTCAATTTCAAGAAACAAATTTAAAAATGAAGGACTCCAACATGGAGATTGAGAGGAGGAAGTGTTAGTTACCAATGCACAGAAATTGCCTTCTGACAGATTGCTAAATGTTGCTTCTCCGCGCTGAAATAGATTGGATAAGTTTATGCTCATGCACTCAATACAATTTGAATACTAACAAATGATAGATTTCTACTCTGTTACTTAAAAAATTAGGGAATTTTCAAGGCCCTAAGTTAGGTAGGTAGGTATTTAATTAACGTCGCACTGGAGCAACACAACGCGCTATTGACGACGGATCAATCCCAAAGGGAAAGATCCGAGGACACCAACACGTAATTTTGAGCCACGGTCAGGTGACGAGGCAACACCTGAGCTGGCACCCCATTCTCCAAACTTCCACACCACGCCAACGTGAGGACATTTGAGGCTACGGCATATTTAACGGTCACCAATCCCCTGATGACGGTCTTTGATTGGATTCGAACTCGCAACCCTCCGGTTGCTAATCCGTTACTCTCCAACCGGGCTACTGCGGCCCTGCCTCCAAATGGAGATAGTTGAACTTCAATGTTCAACGACACACAAGTCAAAAATTTTAGATTTATTTCTACAAAAGTCTGGGAAGGGGTATGTTTAAAAATTTGATAGAAACTTCCCAGAAATATCTTTCAAAGTACATTTGTGTAAGCAAATTTTTCAACTAAGAATCAAAATATCTTGAGGATTTCTACAACACGATTGTCTCCTGACTAAAAGTCTTGTTCTTTAAAAAAGAAACACGTAGTATTGGTGTTTAATAAATAATTCCCCATTCAAATGGGTTATTGTCATCAACCCTTACGAAACAATTTAGAGTGCCATAGAACTATAGAATTTTATATAGATTTCTATAGAGAAACGGAATTTCGTTTCTTAGAATTCTATATCATAGAAAAAATTCTATATATTATAGAAAATTTTTATATATAATAGAAAAAATTCTATATATTATAGAAAATTTTTATATATAATAGAAAAAATTCTATAGAATTCTATACAGAAAACGAGCTGATTCTATAGAAATGGAATTCTATAAAAAATAAAGCCGTGAAAGCAAATAAATGAGCTTCTATAGAATTCTAGACTATCTATAGGTTACTTTAAAGATCTTATAATAGTAAAACAAACCATAATTCTACAGGATTCTACAGACCGTATTTTACAGAATTGTATAGAAATTTTTCGTAAGGGAATTCCTTCCTCACTCCAATACCTTCGAACAAATACAGGTGGGCCGACTTCTCCATTCTCAAAGCCATTTTAAATTGTAAAAAGGTATTAAGCATGATATAACTTTACCTCATCCCGCAGAGTAGCAATCTCGTATCTTATTCGTATCCCATAGTGGGGATCACAGTTCAGAGAAAACAGTTTGTACAGGTACACTTCGTAGCAAGGAAAGCAGTTCTTGTATATTTCAAAAGGAGAAAAGACGACTGTAATGGCTGGCCTGAAAAAAATGCCTCAACAATCATCTGAGCAGTAAATAGAGCTTGCAATAAATGAGAACTTTATCCCAGCATGTCTGACCACTAAGAGGAGCTAAATATTTTGGGGACAAGGAACTCTTGCCGCCCTGTCCAAAACAAACTCAAGTAGGTATTTTAATTAACGTCACACTGGAACAACACAACGTTTTGGAGAGTGGGGTGCCAGCTCAGGTGTGACCTCGTCATCTGACCGTGGTTCAAAATTACATGGCATTGTCCTCAGATCTTTCCCTTTGTGATTGATCTCAGACTGCAACCAATAGCCCGTTGTGTTGCTAAAGTGTGAAGTTAACTAAAATACCTACCTACCTGGGTGTGCCCCTGAATAGATATGTACAAATATAGATGTTTAATGTATTTACATAAAAGTAATATTTTGTTAATGATTTCCTAGACTAGTGAAAAAAAGAAGCAAAGTTCGGATAAATATATAAACGAAACTATACACATTAAAGTTCTTAATGTTGAATGCAATAAAAATCAGAAATTTTTAATAGTCACACTAATAATTTATTCACCAATAAAAGTACTTACTCTTTTGAATGAATTAAAATGGGCGCAGTAGCTTGCCAGTTTTTGCAAAAAGTAGAAGCTGGAGAAAATCTGTCCATTTCTTCTGCTGCTCCTAAAAACGAATACATTTTATGCTATGAGAAATCTTCATTCACGTGTCATATTTCAGTACTAGAAAATATATAAGTTTTCATGGCAAATATTAGCTCATAAAACAATATTGAAATTTCCACTGTTACAAAAACAACTTTCTTCAATTTTTTTTAATTTACAGGATTAACAAGCTGACTTCAAGATTTAGTCTGGTTAGCATATGAAAAAGTTTCTTTGAGGCATATTTTGAACTAATTTGGGTACAGCTGTATTATATGCCTCGTTTGGTGGCAGCGCTCTTGGAGTGTTTTTTGGCGCACTTTTAGTAGCGAGTTATGGCAACCCATCTTTATTAGGTTTATTCCCGTTTTTATGGCAACCTCTGCAAGCGGAAAGTTTAAATTTTCATTTAGAATATTCTAGGATGTTCTTTACATCTCCGTTAAATTGTCCTATGATTTTATTGGTTCTTTAAAACATTTTCACTAACTCTTTTCCATTTAATGTATGGAAGAATTCAAATGTTCAATTTGATTTTAGTCACAGTCCAGTGCAGTCGTATCACGTTGTCTTGTTTCTTGCTATTTACTTTTGAAAATCGTTACCTTTTTCTATTTGAACATGCCAATTTGTATTTTTTCTCAATTACTTTCCACTAAAGCTTATTATTTTCCGTTTAAATTTTTTTTTCTAAGAATTCTTTCCTTGGCGACATAAAAAGTGCGCCACGAGCATTGCCATAAAACGAAGCATATGATACTGCTGTGTACCCTAATTTTCATTGTTTTTTCCAAAAAGATTTTATAACTAATTTATCAGTAGCATAAATCCTTACTCCCATACTTGTAATAGATGTGGTTCGGCACCAGTCATTCTGTGTCTGGCAAAGAGTAGCTAAAAGCAGTATTAAGAGGTATGATTTCATTCAGAGTCTGTCTCACATTCATGAAATACTAACGAATTTGTGGTCTTGAATGCAGTTCGATGTTTCCTAATGGATTTTTAAATCAATATTGAAATTCATATTCTAGTACAAAAAATCAGAATCGAAATCACTGATTTCAAGAAGCATATTTCAATTTTCTAGAAATATCAAGTCTTCTTTCTTATCCCAGTGTAAAAAAACAAATTACACTAAGTCATTGAGCCTGTGCAAAAAAGGTTTTTGGACAATGGCATACGGGTCCTTAAAAATGTCTTCATGCATGGCTCCATGCAATTCGGGATGTAAAGCAGAGGCTGGTAATAAGCCACACTTAGTACAGGTGGGAAAGAATTTCTGGCCATCCTTTTCAAATGGCCAGATCGAAGCCTGTCAAGCATAGAGAAAGTTATCTGGGGCAAATTGAAGGCAAGCAGCTCTCCTGGTGTTCTACTGAGGTACCAGTGATAAAAGGGTACTGGGAAAGTGACCTGCACAATTGCTTTTTAAGTATGGACAGGTGATCATCCTCTGAGAGCAGGACGGTACTTTCTCTTCTGCCAGGTTGTTTATTTGCTCCAGCTTTTGCCAATAAGTCAGCTCAGATAAATTCAAGGAGTTTTCGAGACTCCTTGAAAAAGATTATCCAGTTTTAGGGATTTTCAAGCATGAATTCTAAAGATAAATATTTTTGGCAAAGTAATCTATATTAATTTCAATAATGCTGTAAACTTGTAAAGTTAAGAAATTAGAAAACATCCCATTCAAAAATAACGCATTTTAAATGATGCACAAATTGCTATCAAACTGTTGATCAAATAAGCATACTTTGGAAATAAGTGATTTCTGATGACATTCTTGGATAAACCGAACTGCAGCTCCTATGTGGATTGAAGGCAGTCGTCTAGATTGAAAGAAATTAAATGAAATTCAAAGAATGTAAAATCTGAGAGTAAAATTGAAATATACAATTTATGTTTATGCTACAGTTCTTGAAATTGATCATGATAAATAAAAATTTTCCCAAATGAAACTTACACTAACGCAGTAGAGTTGGCAAGGTTTAAAAAGGGATTGATTGCATGCTAGAGAAAACTGGTGCTATGGGGAAAAAGACATTTTAATCATTATTAAACAGCGGAAGAAAGTAATACAAAAACGACAGGATTAAGTTAAAACTAACACAATAAGATGAATCCTTCACTCTATATTCCAGTTTGAAATTTACAGACACTGATAAATTACTGAAGAAATATCTTAAAAATTGGTTTTTCTATTTTTTTCTTAGCAGGAAGCACTGATTGGCACGATTATAGGCTTTAAATTAGCACCTGTTCTGAAAAACACATTCAAATTGGATAATGCAAAAATATATGAAACTTCGTTAATGGTTACTTCATTATAGAAAAATACACAGCATAATGATCACATTTTCAAGTTGCCAGGCAAAGTTCTGAATTTTGACCACATGCAAAGCAAGGTTGTAAAAACATAGTCAGTAAATAATTTCAATCATTCAATGCAACTTCTAGCATAGATTTACAATTTGAAATAAATTATAGCAAACTGTTCTAAAAAAATATATGAATTATTCAGGTAGGTCGGGGCCAGTGCAGCCTATACACACCTAAAGGACGTGCCCCTGAGGGCCTTCCTAGCAGGTGTCAGCTTGTTTAATTATAATTTGATTGTCGTGAGAGGTCGCCACGGTGAGTATGGTATACATAGACGTTTTTGTTGTGGTGTGTGAAGAGAATGGTTGAGTAAGTGATGAGAAAAGATGGTCTGTCTGGGAATGCTATTACGGAGGGCTGGTGGGTTGATTGATATGTGAAAGAGGGTGCTATGTATATCTATTAACTGTACATAAAGATTATTATATTGAGTTTCCATGTTGCCATCCATCGAGACGTCTACATTGAAGTTTGCCAGTTGGAAATAAGCGACAACACAGTGAAGTAAATCGATTGAACCACTCGAAACCCAATTCATGATGAAAAGAAGCGTGACCAGGGTTGCACTTCCTAGGTTACCTTGCGTGTCACTACCCTTAAACAGATTGAAGCTAGATTTTGTTGTACAGTGATACAAGAACTTGAAAGTTGAAGTAACTGTTGAATATTTTTGAATTTAATATCTTAAATTAGTCATTAGTTTATGCTTTTATCCAATTACCAATCACTAAGAATTTTTTATTTGATCTACAAAAAGTAAAAATGTAAAAGTACCGTAGGAAATGGTTTTATATTTGTGAGAGTAGATGTTGCATTGCATATTGGAACTCCACTTGTACCACATAACTTCTTTTCGTCAAATGCATTAACTGAAACTTTGTAAACTTTAAAAGAGCATTTTGAATTGATGGTGAGATGGAATGATAGGTCATCAAAATAATACTTAATCTGCAACTGCTTTGACTTAATAGTTTCCTTTGCAGAAATACCTAGAAAACAATTATACATAGATAAATTTGTCTGAAATAACAAAATTAAAGGTACATTACAAACACAAAATTTTTACCCCAAAACATTTCTTAATATATAATTATAAACAATTACTTTCATTGAAATATTACAGTATACATCAAGAAATTACATACACATTGTCTATTCTGGTAGTTCTCAACATTTGTGATACCACGGCCTGGTGAATTTTCTTTTTATAAGATGAGACAGATCCCCAACAAATTTACTCATAAATACCTTTCCAATTTCAATAGTCATACATTAAACTAATGTAATTAGTAATAATTAATTATGACAGTAATTAATAATTAATTATGGTAGTAATTAATAATTAATTATGGTAGTAATTAATAATTAATTATGGTATAATCATAAGGAGCATTAGTATACTTATGCATAAGGTGTGGTATGTTGACAAAAGATTTACTTAAATTACACCAAAATTAAACAGTTCCTTGTCTCCACATTAAAATTTATATCTGTAAGACTGACTTTCATAAATTCATGGCACTCAGATTTCAAAACAAGAACTTACAATACGAATTTGTGAAGAAACAGTATTGTAAAAGAGAATCTGAGAATTGGATAAACTGCTTTGATCTGCAATTTCAGTGGAAAAATTTTGTTATACTTCCTTGCTGATTGATCAGTGACATTTGTTAGATGTTATTTAGGAGTTCTGGGTCTGACTTTTTTTGACACATTTGTGAATATTATTCTCCGTAGAATATTCCCTATACAAAATATTTATTCATCGAAAAAGCTAACATGTCAAACTCTAGGTTTCAACCTAGTGATTGAGTAACACTGATCTATTATGATGACAAACAGCTAATGTTTATTGCACATTTAGCAAATGCTTATCTACAAACAATTTACTCTTAAGTAGTTTATATATAATATATAAACTACTTATAGTTTGTATACATAAAATATATATACAGTGATATAATTTGTATGATAAAATTTTTTATCATACAAACAATATCACTGTTTGTATGATAAAAATTCCGAGTGATAAGCTAGGTCCGAAATAAAATCTAAGTATAATAGCTCCCAAAAAGAAATTATAAGAAACGAATAGATTTTTATTTGATATATTAGCTGAAATACCAAGCACTACTTAGAAAATTACACATGGATAAAAATTTTATCAGCTGTGAGGTTGGTTTGGTTTTAGGGGGTTTTATGGCGCAAGGGCCATATTTGGCCATGCTGTGCCAGACACAATATCAAGTAATAGACCTGCACACACAATGAAAGTTTTACTGTCTCTGAAGAGAGAGATACACCCAGGAAGGAATGCACCTGGCAGGAAATGAACCTGCACTGCCTACAACTTGAAGGTTGCTAGCGCAGTAGGCATACCCACTGAGTCACGATGGCCTCTTATCAACTGTGAGAGCTAATTTTTTTTGTATTGAAATAAGTCCAAGCAGTCACTCAGAGGACTTTTTTCCAAGCCTACCTCTCAGCCTTCGGTACTAGAAGGTGCAAACTGAGAGCTATTTGTGAAAGAGTACTGAATGGGTTAGGTGCCCCTACTCCTAACAAGGACAATCACTGGCATCCATACATGCACAAACCAGGATTCGAACCTGCAACCTAGTGGGTGGTAGACAACCGCTATGATCACTATACTAGTTAGGTGGTTAATTATTCAGAAGAGATGTTATCTTCAATTCAGGTTAAACATGGGATGTTGTGAAAATTGGCCTCTCATTGGGCAATAGGGTTGCACGCTGGTTGATATCAATTTGTTGTATGTTTCAATGTTTTAAAAATATTTACTGAGTATGATTAAAGGATGCAATCGATATGCATATTGCCAAGTAAAATGTCCATTTGCTAAGTTACTGTAAGCATACAAAATTTCATGAAAATATATTCAGCTGTTTGGTATGAGAATTGTACAAACAATGCAGACAGCGACAGGCTCATGTGGAATCCCCCATTCACTAAGTTACTGTATTCCAAATACTCAAAATTTCATGAAAAAGTTTAGAAATTTTGTCTTGATGCTTGCACAAACATGCAGACTTTACAACCCACTCAGATACCTAATAACTATTGGGATTTCACCCATTTGGCCAGACATGCACAAATCTATTTTTGATCTAGCTTAAGTTGAACAACACTGGGAATTCATTTCCCCTTAGTTGCCCCCACTTATCTGTTTGGAGGACATACAGGCCTATGAATTTAACACGCACATACTTGATATGTAGACAAAAGCCTGTGGAATTCCTATGCATAAATGGTGCTCACAGTAATGCTTAACTTTGGGGATCCAACAGGGAACTGGCATTTTCACATTGGTATTATGTCGTTGGCACTCAGATAGACACACTGAATAGCAAATTCACTAAGTTAGTGTAAGAATACAAAAATTTCATGATAATATATATACTCTCATTTTGATACGACACGGCACAAAGATAGACAGGCTAATGTTGAATCGTCTGAATTAATGTAAGTGTGAAAATATAAACCAATTTCAAGAAAATGTATTCAGCTGTTTGGTATGGTACTTGTATAAACAATATAGGCTGATACTGAGCATTCAATTCTCTTAGGTATTATAAGTATGCAAAACATATTCAGCAGTGAACCACTGATCTAAATGGCCTTCCGCAGCCATTTAGATCAGTGGTTCATAACTGGGGTGTGGGAAAGCATTTCAAGGGATGCTAGAGAAGTTTCGATGGATGACGGCAATTTAATAAAAGACGATGTTATTGAAATACGAGCCAATGCACGTATTCAAATGAAATTTTAAAAACTGGACTTAGAAGAATTCTGGGGTACAAAATTAGGACCTTATACACAGCTGGCAAAAGCAGCATTGCAGACACTTTTACCATTTGCCACCAACTACCTGTGTGAAATGGAATTTTCATCACTTTTGCACATAAAAACAAAAGCCAGAAATCTCTTAAATGCAAGTGACGACTTAGGCGCGGCTCTTTCGAAAAAGAAGCCTCGCTCCAAAAGTATTATGAATAAACAACGTAGCCATTAAAAATTGAGATATTGTTTTGTATGTATATGTAAATATATGTGTTTATTTTCAAACAAATAAATTATCTTGCAATAGAAGTAATTTCCTAAATAAAGAAATTGAAACACATTTCTCAATGGGGTGCAAGAACTTATTTTTAGATTCAAGGGGGTGATGATAACTAAAGAGGTTAAGAACCTGATTTAGATAATAGGTTAGCAAATAGCAGGCATTACTAATTCTGAAAAATTCTCAATACCAGCATTAATTCTACGTTTTGCTCTAGCAGAAGGCACTGACTGTGCATGCATACAGAACATAAATCGAGTACTACAAAATTCAATGAAAAAACATCTGAGTGTTTAATGGAATAATGTAAAATAAAAATTAACTCCAAGGTACTTTGTTTACTGTCATACAGGAGTAGCATGACAATATTTTTTTAGTGACATGCATAAGACATACTTCTTTTCTTGAAGATTATGTACAAACCACAAAGAGAAAAATTGAAGTAATTTAACACTGGAATCACAATTGCTTTTTTCACATAAATTATTATAAACAAATAAGACAATCGCTTTTTGTGTATTTCACACATTTCCTTACTGACTGTTTATTTACCCTTAGACATAGCAAAAATGCTGTTCAGATTCGATACTTGGTAGTATTAAGTACCATATTGACAGCATTTAATGCTGTCTTCACATAAATACCTGAAGATATTAAAAACAAAGTAATTGAAGATAAATTTTTAAATTCATGGCTAATAATGACAGGTAATGAAGTTTTTGTAAAGGTAATGATCATCAAATATATTTCACTGGTATATAATAATCGGTTATTAAACTCTGGTAGGTAGGTATTTAATTAACGTAGCACTGGAGCAACACAACAGGCTATTGGCGACGTTCCAGGATCAAACTTGAAGGGAAATATCTGAGAACAATACCATGTAATTTTGAACCATGGTTAGGTGACGAGGTCACACCTGAGCTGGCACCCCACTCTCCATAACTTCCACACCATGCCAACATGAGGTTGCTAGTCCATTACTCTACCAACCAGGCTACCGCAGCCCTTAAACCCTGGTAGACAAGCATACTTGAAATGCATAATCTTTGATTTTGTTATAAAGTGATATAAATGGAATAAAATTGAAATGGTACAAAATATTCTTTGTACAAACACGTCATATTTTATTTATGCAGCATAGAAATACTTCGTAACATTTGTGTTGCAAAATGTAACACATTTTCACATACTATTTAAAGGATACTCGGTTGCTTGCAGGTAAATTAATTCAGCCCTTTCTCTGGCAGAGGCTTTGTAGTAGATTGTCAGCAGAAGCTTTAGGCTTTTTTCCAATTCAGTTGATACTTGAATACAAGGGAGAACAAAAGAGTCCTAAAAGGGAACAATGCACTCAATACAAGAAGTACAAAGAAAATTCTACTAAAAAATATTTTTTTAGTAATTCTATTGTTTAGCAAAGAAGTTTTTTCAGATGTAACATAAAATTGTTATTGGGTTGATTTTTAAGTATTAATTGTGTTGTCTGTAATTTTTTACTGTATATATTATGTTGCCTTTGCGCCACCTTTTGGGCGCTTGGTAGTTTTTCTCACGGGTTAGCGTGAGAAGGAATGTGAGTCCCCGTTGAGGGAAAAGCACTCATTAGTATCGTGGTATTTGGCAGTCTTTGATGTCTGACCCCTTGGCCCCTTTCGTCGGGGCGGATTGTCCACTAAGAGGAGGGGGATTTTGATGGATGACCTCTTGGGGCAGGTGGGCTTATCTTTTACGGGGTTTACCGTCGATCAGGGTTGATGGATTTGGGCGGTTCTTCAAAAATCGAAGGAGGATAAATAGTCGTACACCCCTACAAGGGGGCACTTGATTTTTCTCTGCAGAGAAGACGATCGGAAGAGGAGGAAGCGGCGAAGAACGGATTGCCCTGACGAGTTTCCCCGGCGACCTGGCGGTCCAGCGGAGTTGGAATCATCTCGACAACCACGCTCCTCCATGGATAGGGGCCTGTTACTAGATTTGAGAGGATTCAGAAGTTGCATGTCTGACGCCCGACGTACCGAAACCTCACACCATTTTCCTGAGATCTTTTGCCGAGGGTGAGTCCATCTGTTCCTCGGGTTGTGCCATTGGTCTCCTTCTCCTGAACTTTTGACTTTTGTATTGTGTCAAATCCTTATTTGTAAAAAGTGATGTTTTCGGTGTCTTATCGGGGGCCCCTCTTGTCCAATTGTTAATCAGCATTTTGTTTACCCTTAAATTTTAACTTAATAAATTTTCTAATGTAATTTTTAAAGAACTGTGTCTAGATACTTTACTGTTCCTACGGAGGCAATTCACTGTTCAAAGTAAATTATCCACTATACGATCCGAACTAATTTTCGACACAACATTGTGTTTTAAAATGTTTTTTTATTAATTAATTCCAATTATGATTTGATTCAATTTATATTGCACTCTTAAAAATATTTAACATTTATTTTTATTATTTATGTTCAGACATATTAACAAGGTAGAAATATAGAAGTAAACTTGATTTTTAGACTTTTGAGAAAAATCATGCTGAATAATTTTAATCATGTTTAATTATTCCAAATTTATCCAAAAATAAATTTCTATATAGAATTGTAGAAAATATTTTAAATAAGTGTATTACTATTGTTGATATTCAGAACTTTAAAGAGGAATATAAAAGTACAAACTTTGATGAAAGATGCTGGTACAATAAAAGTATAACAATGGCTATCTTGATTAAAATAAACACGCACAACAAACATTGCTTGGTTACCTGAAAAAATAAAAGCATTATTATATTTTTGGAAATTGTTAATTGTAATCAGATGAATTCAAAAAAATTCCACCTCAGATCGAACAGAATATTCTTTTTAGATTTTATTTACGAACTTCCTTGTTCCTACTTATTTTTTCTGTTTTGTTAGTCCATGCTTTTTGTTTACATTACTATTAAAGAACAAACAAAATCTACATAATGTTTCTTTTTAAAAATAATTTTTAATAGCAAAAATAGTTTGGCAAAAATATAGTGATGGAAATCGATTCAAATAGACATGCCTGTAAAATTTTATCCCTTTCCTCCAGATAGAAGTGAGTTCCTCTTTACAAATAATAGATAAAAAATAGTGATATAAAGTTAGACACAGCCAAAACTGAAATTTTCATAAATGAATTAATTCATTTAGATCTTATAATTTCAGTACATCATTAATTTGCAATTAATCAATATTATCAATTTAAGCAGTTTTTAAGTGTTTCATAATGAAAAATTCATTATATATTTTTTATAAAATCATATAAACATATATCGTTCATAAATCTGAGATATATTGGGGCTACAAATTTATCTCAGCATAAGGTCTCAACATGACTAGCTTCCCACTGGGGCCAATCCCTAATATTTTTAATAGATGGGGGCCAAGTGTTCCACCTCAATTTTTTTTTCATGTATGCACTTTTTTATAGTTAAGTAAAAATGCAGGATAACACGACCTCACAAATGATTAATTTAAATCATAAAAATTCATTTTAAATAAAAAATCTAATTTAAATAAAATAAATCCAGTTTTAAAAATAAAAATCTTGTTTTTTCATACCCTGCTTGAACATGCCGCTGAGAAAGATAAAGTGATGAAAATTGATTTCTCCAAAGGAGTTAAGAGTACCTGGGTTTGGATGGATTTCACTAGGCTTAATAGGACAAAGCTGCTTGATGACCCAGGTATTGAATGCCTAGGATTTTAACTCAGATATAATCAATGGACAATGATAATGTGATGGCAGCAGATAATTATTTTGCTAGAATCTTTAAAAATGAAGTGAAAGGGCTTGTGAAAAACTCACCTACCACTATAATCAGTAAGTTATTATACAGTATTATAGCAGATCTTTAAAGGTAGGAAGGTATGTATTTTTAATTAACGTTGCACTGGAAACAACGCAACAGGCTATTGTCGAAGGTTCCGAGAACACCACCACGTAATTTTGAACCATCGTCAGATGACAAGGCAACACCTGAACTGGCACCCCACTCTCCAAACCACGCCAACATGAGGACATTTGAGGCCATGACAGATTTAATGTGTCCCCTTTGTACATGATGATCTTTGGTTGGATTCGAACTCGCAACTCTCTGGATCCGTTGCTAATCTGTTATTCTTCCAACTGGGCTACTGCAGCCCAGATCTTTAAAGGAATACATTTTATTAGATATTTATTTGTCTATTCAACAGAGGGATATTTCTCACAATTCAATGGGCAGGCTACAAAAAAGATTTGGTTGGTTGGGGTTTTATGGTGCAAGGGCCATATTTGACCATGCTGCACCAGACGCAAGACATACAATATGAAGTAATCGACATACACACAATGAAAGTTTTACTGACACATAAGAGAAATACACCCAGGGAGGAATGCACCTGACAGTGACTGAACTTGTGTTACCTACAACTTTGGAGGTTACTAGCACAACGGACAAACCCCCTGAGCCACGACAGGCCCACTACAAAAAAATATCCAAAGTCAAGGTTTTAGGAATGGTATTGATTTAACACAACTCACATGATTGGAAGAATTTGATTAATGAAAGAAGATTAATTTAAACTATTAACAATGATATACACTGTGATCAGACTAGGCCACACGATAATCATGCTATTCCTTGTTCCAGGCATGATTCAAGTGATCTTTGTAGTGTGTAGTATACAAGCATGTTTGCAAAATCAGACTATCAAATTAATAAAATAAATTAATAATCAAATTAAAATTTGTACAGGATGGTTTGAAAACCTCGCACGCTAGTGTCTACAAATACCAGTCTCAGTCGAGAAAAACTAAAGTATATAATTTTCTACATGGTGGTCAGAACTGATCGTAAAACAATCATAACACATGATTTCTTGTCGGAAACCAAACAGTTTTGCTCATTTTTTGATTGGATGTGGCATTTCGGAGACATTTGTGTTGATATGTTCTTTACAATGTTGAGACTTCCTGCCATTTAAAATTCCAATGCTAAAAAACGCCACAAACTATTTTTTTGGTGTCACCGGGAGTTGTTGGCACTCGAGAGTCCATCAAGATGAAAACAATGCATCAGAAAGATATTCAAATTCGAATGTGTTGAGCCATCAGTTGTAGATATGCATCGCTGTGTGTAATTGTAATGTTCCTCGCATGGTTCTTTTTGGCAAAAGAAAGAGAACACCTAAAATTAACATGCTTATTGAATAAACATTATAACAACAAAATACAAATGATAATCTTTCGTCTCAGGAGAGAGCCTTACAAAGTACGATCGGTCTCCAAATACCCGATGTCTCCTTTATTTCCCTGTCCCTCTTTCTTCTATCCAATCACCCATCACAGCATCACTATTCTCTCTGACCACGTGACATTTGCCCCTCTGCTTTCCCCATCAAGTAAGGGTTGGGTGAAGAGGCAGAATATCACACTACAGTCATGTTCAATCAAAAATGAACCTACATTTTTTCGAGTTGATTTCAACAAGGAATCATGCGGTAGGATTATTGTGTGGTCGATACAGACCTCTTCGAATGCAGAACATGTACAAAATCACATGTACAATCATTATGTCTAACTTCAATTGAGGAGTAGATCTAAGTGATGCAATCCCACTGAACACTCACTAATACTTGTGCAGGTACCACTGGCATCGCAGGTCAGAGTTCACATACTGTCAAGTGCTCTTTGATGCTCTGTTTTTCTATAAGATTAGACTGTTTTAACATGCAAGTTGTTTCAATTTGTTGAATGATCAGTGTTTATTTACTCGAGGGATGACAGGTGTTGCATTAGAGGGAGGTCCTGAGCTTGAGCTCTCTATCTCCAGTGAAGTTGTCTTGTAAACTGAATTTCGATGAGTTTTCAGAACATTTTGATGTAGAGCAGGTCTTGTTGGTGGCAGCCAATGAGAATGCAGCAAGTGTCACTTGATACTACTTATCTAATGAGCTAAGGGATGTAACTAAAAAAGGGGTGCAAACTTAAAGAATGAACATAAAAAAACTATTTGGGCAGAGTTACGCTAAAAAATTTAAAAGCGATGATTTTGAGTTAAAATTAAACGATTAAGAGTGGCTCTTGGCCTTTTGCTATTATTCTTCAACGAAAGTCATATCTGGGGATTCACTGAATTGCAGTGTTATCAATTGCTTCCTTCATTTACTCTTTTAATGTAAATAATGTTTTATAAATTTCAACAAATAATGTTTAAAATGTCTCATCTTTTTATTACTTAAATTTTATTAATTAAACAAAGCTTGACTTAAATTTAAAAAAAAAATTAAAACAGTTATTTTCTCAAAAAATACAAATAGCTTCCAATTAAAAGTATAGTTTGTTTTCTTACATTAATTTTCTAATAGTTCCTAGTGTTTCTGATAGAAAAGGTAAAAATGTTCCGTTTCTGGCCTGAATAAACAATTGGCCCTTGTATAATGAATGACTATAAAGCCACATTCCCAAGACATTGTAAAGTATTTCACTAATTTTTTCAATACAATGGAAATCCATACCTTGTGGAATTAAGTCACGATGATGTGAAGATCTTAAGATCAACTGGGTCCACAAACCCTCATTATTGTGATGAATTACAGCATTCTTCAAAGCAATTGCATAGATATCTCCTTGCAATTGAGCATTGCAAGATGAATTCCTTTCTGCAAGAAAGTATCCCATCAGTCAATAGATATTAAAGCTTCCACATACCAGTACAAACATTTTTAGCAGTGGCATATATCTGGAAACTTCCATGTTAACTCAAATTCACACTTAATTATCATTGTTTGAGGGGATGAAAATTCTTAGTACTTCAGTTCTAGTAAAGATATTTTGTTTCTATTTTATAGTATTTTAATCCTTGTGACAGAAAAATAACAAGTCCAACAAAAAAGGGGAAGAAAATGTAACATAATTGTTATCCATGGTCGAATGAATGATTGGTAATTAATTCTGACAGTGAAAATATCTTTACAATGAAGTATATTAGTACTTCTGTGGAATACATTATGTAGCTGAAGAAGCATGAGTATAATGAGGGTAAGCAATTCAAATAAGATTGATTTAAATCAAGCGATTTTTGTTAAAAATTCAAGATTTAAATCAAACCTTAAATATATTAAAAATGGTACAACCTGGGACAGAATGTGTTATTTTATTCAAATTAGTTTAAAAATATGCTCCTACTCAGTAACACCTGAAGAAGGACCTTTTTTAACTGAAAAACTGGATTCACTATTAGAGATGGTAGCTTTAATTGGGATGCAGTGGTGCCAACTTGGAGAAATTATTGGAAGAAGTAAAACACCACTTACTTCACATATAAGGATATTTCAAAACTCTTTATTTTGTTAATATAAATAATTACCAATATTATCGGTATATTTGCAATATTCATACCTCATGTTAGAGAGGGACCATACCCCAAACCAAAACATTTTTGGATCCAAGGAGATTAGGTCTAGAACTTTGCACCCCTTCTGATAAAGTGATCTGTTAAAAGAGATCGACTCACTCTGCCTACTTGGTTACTCATATTATTTGTAATATTAACCCCTTATGAGTCTAACATAAGAAATCCTGGGTCTAGCATAAAATTTTTAAGGATGTCATGTTCCTAAAGTATACTTGGTGTAGGTGTTTTATAAAAATCTTATTTGGTTTCTCATTGGAAATATTTACCTCTTCCATTTGTGGGGCACAAGGAGTTCGTGTCCCTAGGAGTTGGCACCCATGTTGGGTAGGTATTTTAATTAATGTCGCACTGGAGCAACTCAATGGGCTATTGACGATGGTCCGGGATCAATCCTAAAAGGAAAGATCGAGAAAACACCACCAGGTCTGAACTGCGGTCAGATGATGAGGCAACACCACCTGAACTGGCATCCTACTTCCACAGCATGCCAACGTGAGGACATTTGGAGCCATAACATATTTAACATGCACCAGCCCCCTTTGTACACAACGGTCTTTGGTTGGATTCGAACTAGCTACCTCTGGTTGCTAATCTGTTACTCTTCCAACCGGGTTACCATTGCACTTCCCATGTTGGGATGACAACTGATCTGATTTCTTTTTGCTCACTGCAAACAGGTGGAGGCTGAGTTTGGGGCCAGTTCATACATTGCAAAGTGTTTTCGGTTAATTCTGAGTCTTCCCCATAGAAAGGTTGCACAGGCTTGAACTGGTGCCCTTGAGAGGGAATTTGCTTTTCCCTTATTAAGGAATCTGATTTTTTCTTCAGAATGTTAAAAATAGGTATTCTGTGCCCCTCACTTCCTAGCTTATTTAATAAATCCTTTGGAAGAAAGTCGTCTGAGTCAATAAAAAGATCCTCTTAATATTCACAAAAGGAAAATATTCATCTAGTATCATGCCTGTAATTAACAGAAATCAAGAGAAAGCAGAAAAGTTTTTTTTTCTTTGTGAAAACAGGGTATTCCAGATATCTCATTTTAAGCAGGGGAAACGTATTAAGATTTTAGCGTCTGTAGCTGCGATAAGAGATATTCATATAGCCATCTTACCATCACAGCTACCTTCTGTATTTGTAAAAAGAATATTTTCAATTTACTTGCTTACACTTAAAACAAGATGGATATCAAAAAGGTCGGAAAATTAAAATTTGCTTAACTTTTTTTTATCATGATTTATAAAAACTTATTGAATTTTCATCTCCTTTTTAAAATTATTATTTTTTAATTTAGAATTCCAAGTATTATGGACTTGTAACATGAAATACAATTCAAATTAAAGAATAAAAGTAACAAGGCCCAATGATTATTGTAACTGTTTTAATCTTTCAAAAATGTCCTTGCTATATTTACGAAATCCTGATATATATGTGGTGACCAGACTGCCACTAGAGGGCACCTCCGCGCTGATGTCATCTCCGACCACTGCGCAGCCATTCCGCGCATTGGAGGAACGCAGTCAAAAAGCGATACAGAAGGAAGACGACGAAGCTACAAGACGGACGTAGCGTTAGACTGTGCAATGTTGACGGGCGATGAGCGCCGGTGGAGTTTATGATGTCTGTGCTGTGTGCACTTTACTTTAATTGTCTTAGCCAAATTCATTGTAAATATTCATAAATCTCATCATTAAACCTAATCATTCTTTAAAAATTTCGTCATGTTGCCAATCGCCCACAAACCAGCACCCCCACACATCTATATATATGAAACGATACCTAAAAATAACCCCCTAAGTACAATTTTCACTACAGATCACCCCTTAGCGGTTCCCTTTTATCCCAGTCTTTGTCTCCCTATCTAAGTGGTCAATATCTTGCCTTTCACCTTTCAACTCAAGCCGTCTCGTTAACTGGACCTCCCACGGACCTTGTGACTCCCTTTCACCTTTGAACTCAAGCCGCCTCGTTAGCTTAGACCTCCCAAGGACTCTCCTGCTTTCAAATCGCATATGTAAGATCACATTCCCCCTTCGTAAAACCACGGACTTCTACCAATGAAATTTGTTGTTAAATCCCCTGGTGCAATAATATTTTTCTTAATCCTAATCCCTCTAGCGAGATCTTTGTAAACTATTTATTCTTTCACGAGCCTCTTGGGCTAAGGAGCCCTCAGAGCCGTTCCAAACTCCAAATCCTCAACAACCTCATGATGTAATTACTTGTCTACTGAAATAATAAAGAATTGTTGTGGAATCTGCATTACACTCAATATCAATGGATCATTCTCTCCGGTTGCCTTACACCACTCTTGCCACTCTCGTCACGACTGCAGGCTTATAAGATCTGTTATTATGACAGTGAAATTTAACATAAATCAATACTACCTAGAAACTACTGATTTGAAAGTCTCATGTAATTAACAAGTTTAAACATATAGAGATGATGAATTAATTAAAATCAGGTTTAAATAAAACTGTTTTAGATAAATAAAATATGATTTTTATTATTTAAAAAAATCACGACCTTTTCATGCCCTGAATACAACATAAAAATTTAACATTTTACCCAATATTCTGCATGATTGGCTCTTGAAACATGTTATGTTGGCTGATGGTAATATCTAAAAGAAAGAGAAACATGTAATAAGAGTAGAATGTAACATAAATTCTGTGTGCATATGCAAAATGTATGTACATTTGTGTATAAATGATACAGGTTAATTACAGAAATGAGATAAGTCCTTAAAATAATACAATTCAAATGCAATAGATAGTACGCTGTATGAAAAATTATAGGAAAATAAAATTACAAACCAATTATTTTGTCTTATTGAATGTGTTTTCCAGGCAGAGATAAGCAATCCTTACTTCATACATTGGAAAAATATTAAATATTAGGTGAATTATGGAAACCTACATGTAATAGGATTGGAACTTAGGAGTCAGGTTAAGCTGGAATTTGAATCGGTACAGCTTTGAAAAGACTTTTTTTGTGGCAATGCTTTTGGCACATTTTTTAAAATGCTTTTTGTAGCGAGTTGTGTCAGGCAAAGATAACCCTGCTTAATTAAGATTATGACCTCATGATTATTTGAATATCTTTTATTAATTTTTGTGAATCATTATCTTTTTACCATGCCTAAATTCTTCCAGTTTGCATATGCTTTTATAACATTAATATGAATAGACTGGTTCCATTAGACTTAAAATTAATAAGTTATTTAACTTGGACACGAATACTTACCCAGTAATAAGAATATTCAGTTGTGTTTATTATTTTTCAAAAAAATTCTTTTCGTTAAATTTTTCCTGCTAGGCATAAAATTGTTTCTTCTTCAAAATTCTTTCTTGGTGACAGCAAAAGCATGCCACAAAACGAGCAAAATGCATCACAAAAAAGGCTGTATCAAAACTGTACCTTTGAATAATCTGGTCTTCAAATTAATTCAGTAGCTTTAGCAGATCCTGCCTTTGGATTTGTCATTCGATGCTGTAAGAAATAGCAGTGATTACAAGACCCCATTGTTCAAAAGAAACATCACGTCTTCACATATGAAGCCTTTCTCTTGACACAGTACTTTTTTAGATGAGGATGTAACTATGGTCACTTGTGTTCATATCAGAGCCACACTAGATATTGAAATCTTAAAAATTTTAGAATTAAACCTATACACAATTTAGGTACTCATATTCAAGTAATAAAATTCACATTGCACATACTTACATAGCTAGAACCTCTTCTCTTTAAGCAAGACGGTTTTAAATTACATTGATTTTCAAATAACGAAAAGGAAATACTTGCAACTGTTAAGAACACAATGCAATGTGTGCAGTTCTTCATTTTTACTCACGGCCGTTGATCCGCGGCAAAATGTATGATCCTAAAACTATCTTATAGATATCTCAACACATTGAATACAAGCATGTTGTGTTTAATTCGATCGATCAATTTTTAAATCGTGGTAAAACATCATTAAGCACATAAAAATACCGAAAATAAAATCATTGGTATTAAAAATTCAAATTCCGATTTCATGAGATTTTGTGTAGGAACTTACGAGAACTTTTTACTATAATTTAAGAGTAGGAAATACATGAATGTAAATGGCATTGTATTTTGTCGCTGACTGCAAAAATTGGGTATTAATCAAAATAGAATAGTATATCTGACTCAAAGAATTTATCCAGTAGCATAACGTATACAAATTGAACTGTCAAAAACTACTGATAAAAAAAAATTGAGATTTTTTTTTCTCGTCAAGCGGCCTTTGATCTCGATTTCGCAGATAAAATTATAAAAACTATGAATTTTGAACCAGTGTAAACAAACATTGCCATGTGATGTTCCTTGTAATGCCAATTTGATATTGTGAACTTTGAAAGTTGGTTCTGTTATTGGTATTGTTATTTTTTAATTAACTTCACACTGGAGCAACACAATGGGCTATTGAAAGTTGGTTCTGAAATTATTTTTGTAGATAGGTAATTATAATTAACGTCGCACTGAAGCAACCCAATGAGCTATTGGTGACAGTCCAGGATCAATCCCGAAGGGAAAAATCCCAGGACAACATCACGTCATTTTGAATCACGGTCAGATGACGAGATCACACCTGAACTGGTACCCCACTTTCCAAACTTCCACAACATGCCAACGTGAGGGCATTCGAGGCCATGGCGGATTTAACGTGCACAAGTCCTCTTTGTACACGACGGTCTTTGGATTTGAACTCGCAACCCTCTGGTTGCCAATTCGTTACCCTTCCAACTTGGCGGTATTATACTTAGATTTTTCCTTGAGGATTGATCCCGAAATGTCGCTAATAGACCTTTATGCTGTTCCAGTGCGACGTTAATTAATTACCAATTACCTTCCAACCGGACTACCGGGGCCAAAATATTAGTTGAAAAAGTTTTTTGGCGTGGTGTGGAAGTTTGGAGAGTGGGGTGCCAGCTCAGGTGTTGCCTCGTCATCTGACCGTGGTTCAAAATTACGTGGTGTTGTCCTCGGATCTTTCCCTTTGGGATTGATCCCGGACCGTCACCAATAGCCCATTGTGTTGCTCCAGTGTGACGTTAATTGAAATACCCAAATACCCGAAAAAGTTTCATTTATTTGACATGAGAAAATGGCAACGATCATCCATTATTGAAATGTGCAGAATCTGAATTTCGATTAGTCTTGCTGTTTTATTTTTCGTGAATTAATTGTTCTTGCATCTGACATCATTTTTACCATTTGAAGCGTATCATTATGTCTACAAAAGCTGCGTATTTGGAGCATTATCTTGACAGTAAGTATGGCGAGCAAAATAGTTGGGGAGTTAGTGTTACACAGTTCCATTGGCACTACTTGTTTGTTTTCTTGAACTTGAATTTCACTAGTCCAGATCTGCATGTCTAAGTTTTTGGGTGTAAGGTATCTGAAGATTGAACTCCTTTTAAATCGCTCATGAATACGTTACTTTTGATGAATTCTTGATGCAGCACAGGCAGAGAGGGATGCTACTTTCTGCTCCTAATCAGGGTTAGAGATTAGGAGCAGAAAGTAGCATCAATGACAATGAAAACAATTTCTTACGTTACCAAAATGGGTAAAGATGTCGAGGCGATAAATCGCTAGTGCCCCGGATCAGACATCACCACACTTCGTTTTGATTATCCTAGCGCTGGTTAGAGCACTGGAATTTTGACATAGTGGATCTAAGTTCAAACCAACCACAAGAAACCAGTGGATCATTTATTGTTATTTATTCTTCATGCAAAAGGCAATTTTCAATACATGATTAGTGTAAGTATGCAACACTGTTACCTGTGGTATCTGAATACTTTGGCATTCGAATACCTGGGATAAATGCTTAGATATTTAAGTATTTTGGTATACGAATACAAGAAGAATCGAGAACAATAAGTAATGGTAAAGATGTAGCATCCGGGGCATGTTTGTCGCCAAATCAAGATGGCGTCTAAAGCCAGTATGTTTATTAAAAAAAACGTGGACTTTCCTACGCGAAAAACCTTTTGCATAGGGTTGCCATAAAGCTGAATAAAAACACCAAGGTTGCCATGTTTGGCAATAAATCGCTAGTGCCCCGCATTCGACATCTCCACCCAAGTAATTTTAAATATCAAGTACACGAGTTGTATTCGAATATTCCCACCTCTAATTATAGATGTGTATAGACACACATTGTAACAACTAGGCCCTGGACTTTGATGGCATTTACATTTGGGAATGAATTTACTTCATTTATTATTTTGAAAAATGTAACAGTATGAACTTTGGTACAGCTGTAGTCTCTGCTGCGCGCGGTGGCAATGCGTTTTTTTTGGCGCCGTGTTTGGCGCACTTTTTATGTCGCCAAGGAAATCTTCCAACATCGAATATATACTGCATACGTACGGAAGAATTATGTAAATCTGAATTAAACAACATTGTGACTAGAAAAACACTGCAAATATTGAATAATTATATGGACTTTTAGCGTAGTTATAAGCGACTCATGCCGGTGAGGGTAACCCATTTTTTCTCGAATTTCCAACAGTGAATCTATACTGTACATATGGATGAAATGAATCAAAAAATCAACATAAGTAGAATATAAGTTATTTTAAAAGTAAGCGAATGGTTTACTGTTAAATGATTATACCCATTGCTTTCTAAATTATTTTTTGAACTTAAATACCCCTTCCAACAGTCTGAGTGAATTGTTGTTCCCTTCTCAACCCATTGCGTTAAAACGTCCACAAGCGTATCTGCTGACCTATTGTGAACTGCAACCAAAAACATTTTTCCTGATCCTCTTTCAATCCCCCCAAAAACCCACTGGCCTTCAACTCTCCTACCCCTATTATATTTACGTTTCCCAAATTTAGACTCATCGATTTCGACTACCTTACCTACCCCTCCTATTTTTTCTGATTGCGTTTCAACAAAATCAGAAATCACCTCGTTAACAAACTGCCGCCAATCGGCTAAGGTGTGGGATGCAAAAAAATACTCCTCCCCTATATCTTCCGTCTTTGTACCCCTTAAAATCTCATATGTCAAAAAAAAAATCTCCTCCATCTTCAAATTACTCTTACGGAACCATGACCCGTGTCTAATAGATTTACAACTACGACAAGGCTTATCATCCCGACGATTTCGACAAATCCATGTGTAACCATCGCTAACAGCATTCCTAACTGAAAAAGTCATATCCACGTTACATTTATCACATGAAACTTTAGATTTAATTAATCCCGTTTCCTTTAAAAAATTTTAAAAAAGCTCTTTATCTCGACACAACTCGTAACAAAAAAAACGATTAGCTACTCCCTCAGTCCCGTAAGTTAGCCTACCACCAGAAAAAGAAAACTTTAAATTGCGAGCAAAATTCTCCTGAAACTTATCTACAATACTAAAAACAGAAGGCATCTTAAATAAGGAATTCTAGAAATAATAAAATAAAATAAACCGAAAAAGTACAACCTGATGCAATATCCAGAAAAAAAAGACCCGCTCTCCACTTCTATCCTGAAAAAAAAAAGACCCGCTCTCCACCGTGTCCAAACTAAAAAGAACAACCAATGCTGGACAGAACTGGACGCCGGCAAGGTTGCCATAAAAACAGGTTAACCCTAACCAGGAGAAAATACGAGAAAAAAATGGGTTACCATCACCCGGTATGAGTCGCTTATAACTACGCCAAAAGCCGCGCCAAGAGTCGTTGCCACCGCGCGCAGCAGAGACTACAGCTGTACCTGAACTTTATAGGGGTTGGAGGACAATTACAGGTCTGTCCTAGTAATGACACACTGAGGGAGCATGTGACTTTGATGGGCCTATTTGAAAGTAATAGAATAGACTGTTAAAGGAAGAACAAATGATTGATCTCACAGAATTCTCGCCAAACAAGCTGAAAAAGTTTTGAAAAGGTTAAGCATCCAAAATGATGAATTCCTCCCTGGGAGTAATTCTCTCTTCTGTGTCTAAAATTTTCGTTGTGTGTGTTTCTCTATTACTTTATATTGTATGTCTTGTCTCTGGCACAGCATGGCCAAATAGGGCCCTTGCACCATAAAACCCCAAAATCAACCAACCAAAATGATAAACGAGTGCGAAAACTTGACCATCAGAACTTCATCAGTGAAAATTATGAATAACGACTCCTAATTTTGAAACCTGGCTTATGTTAGAAGTTTAAGAAATGTTGATATATCAAAGTCAGGGTTCAAAAGTGGTGGTTGTTAGTCGTACTTTTGCCCCAATTAATTTCTTTTTGATGACTGAGTTTATTGATAAAATTGTCACTTGACACCAAATAATTTTTCAAAATTTCTTCACTTGAATGACTCGCATTTTAGCTTTTCAACCATTTATTCTTGCAAAAATCGATTCCGACTTTTAAATAGATACATCAGGGTCATGTTCTCTCTTATCCTACCTTACTTTGTGACCATAGTAATGTTTACCATGATCAACATTTTGATTTTTTATTAAATGTAACCTTTTTCATTAGCCTTTACATTACGGTGCCCAAATTTCGTTACCCTCGTCTCAGAACGACAGATTTCTCTTGACTTCCTCCCGCCTACAGAACTAACTTGTGAGAGAGTCGTGAATGACTTTTATGACTGACCATCTAGCTCGCTTTCCTTTCATAGTGTTTGGCATGCCACCGGTGCAACATTCTAAGTTTCCCAGCATTGACAGAAGGATCGACAGGGTAGTGCTTCGAACAAAAGGACCATTCCACTTTAGAACCAGTCGCTAACAGCTCGCAAATAGTGATCAATGTCAGTGGTCACTTAAAAGGGGGATAAAATCTTCAGTACAGCATCTGCACCAAGCCGCTCTAGGAAGGAAAAATCTCACGGTACGACTTGTACTGCCTGTAGTCTGAAAGTTAAATGACCAAAAATGCGAAACAATAACCTAAAATAAAATATTGCCCTTAAAAAGGACCATAATTACTAAAGGTCATAACAGACCTTATTACATTGCTTATATACATCCATGTAAACAAAATAACTGAAAACCCAAATAGAGTGTCAGCTGCTGAAAAATATACAAGTCGTCGAATGCCTGTTTCTGCTCCCGATTTCTTACTGTGTTCTTAGGTGAATTTTGTGTGTTCAATATGACTGCTAATAGCTATACTTACCATTTCCAGGTCTTGAAACACTACCCACCGAGTTGCAAAGGAATTTCACTTTGATGCGAGATCTTGACACACGAGCATGTGGTAAAGAACCTCTCCCTTATATAATGATTGAATAATGCCCAGATATTTATGGCATATAAGTTTTCATCTATAAATTGAAATCTCTTTCTATGTTAAGTATATTGATGTTTCATTTTTTATAATAATTTAAATTCATCTTTTATGTTTGTAAAAACTAATTTTTATTTAATATTACTTTGTAAAATAATTTTCAAATTAAGAAAAGTGACTCACCTGATTTAATTGGGGGCCTTGTATGCTCTAGTATAATTAGCATCTGTGCAAATCTTTCACTGATTCTTCATTCTTCAATAGGCATGTTTTCATACATATTTAAAATATTTTGGAATTGAAGAAAAATGGCATTTGTCATTGCTGTATACTTTCTATTTGTAACTGCATATTTAAAGTGTTTTAAGGGTTAATTTTGGAACAAAATCTTGTAGATGAGATAAGAGGTGTGGATAAGATTGTGAACGATTACTTGAGGAAGGTAGAACATTTATCCTCTGAAAATCAAGCAGAGGAGACGACTAAAATACGGAAAATGTTCAAGAAAGCCCTGGATTATGGAGATGATAAAGTTCAGCTAGCAATGCAGACCTATGAAATGGTATAACGCATTTACTTTTTCTCATTTCTTTCTATTTTCATTGGGGGCCGTCGTGGCTCAGTGGGTATGCCCACTGCGCTAGCAACCTTCTAGTTGTAGATGGCACAGGTTTGATTCCTGCCAGGTGCATTCCTCCCTGGGTGCATTTCTCTCTTCTGTATCAGTTAAGCTTTCACTGTGTGTGTGTCAGTTACTTGATATTGTACGTCTTGTGTCAGTTACTTGATATTGTATTGTGTGACGCAGCATAGCCAAATGTGGCTGTTGTGTCATAAAACCCAAAAACTAACCATCTACTTTCATTGGATTAAACATTGTTTTTCTGCACCTTTTGTTGCACTGAATTTTTATATTAATAGAAATATGTCCCTAAGCAAAATCATGTGTTTTCCATCTCAAGTAAAGTACTAAAACACTTAAAAACGATTGCTGACAGCAATGGTTATTTATTTTTTAAATATTTGTTTATTACTTAAATAATATTTGTTTAATTATTTTTAAGAGTTAAACTACATATATTTTCTCAATATCAAATGCCTTCACCCACAATTTCTCTTTTAGAATTTATGTCAGTTTTTAACTATCAATGAAAGATATCTGTCTGTATAACCAAAAGAAGTGCTCCCATCACAGAGTCTTCAGTTGTCTTCAAAATGAATCTTACCCCATTTTCTTTAAAACCAGGATTACCCTTGTCTTTATCCTATGAAAAGATCAACTGCTTTAGTACGCACCCCTGTGATTTTATTAACAAATGAAGAAAAAAGCATGCAGTATCACACACACACACAGGCCTCATAATTGGTCATTGAAGTTCCATATTCTCAAGCTCCACCCACCGAGAAGAAAGCAAGACCGCCACCTCATTTCCAAGTCCCTGTGAAATCTATGAAGTGTTCTGATTAACTCACCTGTGTTCAGTCCAGCTGCAAGCTTCGCAGGAGATGGAGGGCCATTGCCCCAGGTTCTCTCACCATTCCACTTTCCATCTGCCTCATAATTGGGAAGTCCTGATTAATGCATCACTTTCATCTTGTGTAGGTGGGAAGTCCAGTAGTTGGCGGGGCCGTTATGGCTCAGTGGGTATGCCCACTGTGCTATCAACCTTCAAGTTGTAGGAAGTGCAGATTTGATTTGTGTCAGGTGCATTCCTCCCTGGATGTATTTCTCTTCTGTGTCAGTAAAACTTTCATTGTATGTCTATCTGGTGCAGCATGGCCAAATATGACCCTTGCACCATAAAAACCCAAAACCAACCTAACAATAGTTGGCCTGTAATGTTTTACTTCACATATGTTGACATGCACCCTTTGAAGATCCTTCACCTGGAGGATGTCTGATGCCCCATTTTCAAAAGTGGATGCCCTGAGAAATGTGTTCAAGTTTGTAACATTGACAACAAATGGGGAATAGATTTGTGAATTTAACTTGTTGCTGATATTAGTTGCCCACCTCTTTCCACCACCAACATTTGCCAAAAACAAATTGAAATTAAGACATCCACCAGAGTCATCCCTACTCAAAATGAACAAGCCCCGTTCATATAGCAACCTCCACTCTCCAGACCTGATGGTGGGAGCAATTCTTATTGCAGACAACAGTACTTGTGGTTAGGTTACCTCAAGAAACACATTATACAACTACTTATTAAAGGGAAATGAAACTATGATTATACAATGTTATAAAACATGTTTTCATTTCAGGTTGACAAACATATCCGAAGATTAGATGCAGATCTAGCCCGATTTGAAGCGGATCTAAAGGACAAAACTTTAAATCCCCATCCAGTGGAGTCTGATACAGTTCATAAGAGTAAGTTGACAATTGTTTTTTATGTACACAAGAAAGGTTTTACTGGAGGTCAAACAGTAAAGTGTTAAAATGTCAAGCTTGAGTATTTGTGTTTCAATTAAAGTTATGCTTTACATATCCCTGTGTGTAAAGTAATTCACAGTCACAAAACAAATCAGTTCCACAACTAATTCATTGTTACTAAATAATTGACTTTAACTTTTACTAATGTACTAGGGGTGTATTTACAAAGTTTAATCTTTAAGCAGGTGGCATATTTTGAAACCTGAAACAGCGTCATGCTAGAGCATGGGTGTGAAAAGGGAAAAGTGGAGCTTCCAATGTATGTGCTATGGGTGGTGTTAGCTGCCAGATGTATGAGAGGTAGGTGGTTACCAGTAGAAGGCGGCACTACAAAATCTCCTTTTCATTTCCTACCAACTTCTGGGGCCCTCAGTACCCCGCTTCTAAGAGCAACTGGACGATTCGAATCCAATCACACTCGGGCATGTTAAATCGCCTCCAATGTCCTCACAGTAGGGTGGTGTGGAAGTTTGGGGAGGGTGCCGGCTCATGTCATCTGACCGTCATTCAAAATTACGTGTTGTTCTAGGATATCTTTCCCTTCTGAGGTTGATCCAGGACCGTCGCAAATAACCAGTTGTGTTGCACCCAGTGCCATGTTAATTAAAATAGTTTTTGTTACTTGATCAGTTGTCTAGGAACATTAACATTGGTACCTATTTTTCTAATCTCCCATCCACATTACGCTGTTCCATTAGCAATAGATGTGTTTTGACAGCTAGGGTTTCATTCTTAACTGGGGTCCAGATTTGGTTGACATGTCTTTTGTAAGCACTTCAACATGGTCAGCATTCCGTTTGCGATCAACAGATTCTAAAAACTATTTTTATGTCTAGTCTTTTAGTATGGTCGGTTTTCAGGGTAATATTCTGTCATTGAGTGAATCTCGCTTTTGCCTTGGGATGGAGATCCGGCCAGCTCATTTGTTGCCTGATCATCTGACTGGTTGAAAATTACATGGTGCTGTTCTTGGTTCTTTCCCTTTGGAATTGATTCTGGACCGTTGCCAATGGACTGTTGTGTTGCCCCAGTGTGGCGTTAATTAAAATACCTACCATCTGGATATTTGGGAAGCTCGGTCAGTTGCTAAGTCGTGGCAATCCAAAAAAGAATAATGTAAAAATTACGACTTTTCCAGACGGTAATTTGGGCCATCGAGGCTCAGTGAGTATGCCCAGCAACCGTCGAGTTGTAGGTGGCGCAGATTCGATTCCTGTCAGGTACATTCCTCCTTGGGTGTATTTCTCTCTACTGTGTCTGTAAACTTTCATTGCATGTGTCTTACTTAATATTGTATGTCTTGTGTCTGGTGCAACATGGCCAATTATGGCCCTTGTGACATAGAACCCCAACATACCAACCGGATGGAAATAGTACGAGTATCTGGATTTATCATTAACGAGAGAATTTTCAAGTGATGGCCAATTTCGAAGTTTTGGTGCTAAGCCGTGGTAACCATGTTAGAATAATATCATAATCAGTGATTGCTAGATTATTATAAGCGTCTAAACCTCGGGCATAAAAAGTGACAATTGTTTCTAAAAACTTGGTTGTCGAAACAGAACTTGCAGTTGAAAAATGCGATCAGTAACCTCTAATTTTGAACCCTGGCTGAAGTCTGCTGCTTTCAAAATGAGTGCTCTAATGTCACATAACTGATGTGGGGTTTTATGTTTAGATTTTAAATCTGAGCATGCTCTGTCTTAATTTTTTCAGAGAAGGGACGTAAAACAGCTGAGAAGGAAAAGAAAAAAGGCCGTCGCCCTGCTTCAGATGATGATGAAACTCCTAAATCGGCCAGAAAGAAATTCAAGCAACAGCTTGTAATTCAGTAAGTACTCAAATGAATGCTTTGAAGTCACTTGTTTCTTTCATTCATTTTGTTTAAACTGGCGAGTTTTTCTCCCCTTCTCATTTTCATTGTGTAATTTCTTTAACATGAGAACAAGAAATGCTGTTTCTTGCCCTTCATAAAAAATAAAAGTTAATGATCAATTTTAATGTAAAACAGATAACTCATACCAGTGCATGTACTATTATTGGTTGATTCTAGGGATCACGACTTCATTTGCACTAATGATTATGAGTAAATGTATATTTTTGAATCCATGTCTTAACCCATGTTATCATGTGTATTTAAGATGCTAATATAATCTATTTTTATTCTGTGAGGCAGTAGCTATTTATATACTCTTCAAAATGGTGAAATAAAAATGCTTAATATTTTCCATGAACACTCCTAATAAAAATTGTTTCTTACTTCAATTGCTAAAATTGTAAATAAGATACATTCAATTGTTTTTAATTCTTAGAAAGTTTCAAAATGTGAAAATGTTAAGTTCAATGAAATTGCCATGACAGATGATAATATAAGTGCATTATAATAAACTGAGTACACAATCCTGTAGTAAAATCCATGTACATAGATAGTAGATACCTATGTATTTAAAATAGCTTTCAAATTTCCCAATATACGTGTATACAATGTACGTGTCGAAACTCTTGTAAGTGAGCATCTCACAATTGGATAAAGACAGTGAGAAAAAAAACTACAGTTAAATTAATTCCTGTTTATTCAAAAATGACAAAGAAAGTTGAATTTAATGCAAAAGAATGTGGAGTACAAATGTGCAATAACAGCGATATCGGCAAAATGAAATTCCAAACATGTGAAACAGTCCACCGCTGAGGACCTATTGAATGAAACTGAAGCCTTTCTCCTCGATTCTTGCTCTTGCAGCTGTGATTCTCTGACATCGCCATCTGTTTTTAATGCATGGAGTTAAAAGTTGGCACACTCTGATCTCAAGGTTCTTAACAATCAGCTGGGTCTTATTAGCTGTCATGTAGCACAAAAATTGAACTAAGGCAAAATAAACTAACCATCTTTTTCAACAGTAAGCTGTGTTTTTTCATTGACTGGTACTAGTATAACATGGCGGTCTGGTAACAACTTGTCTCAAATATTTATTCCTTTCCAAGTAATTCTACTGAATGTGGCCATGCTAAAATTATTTCAGGCCTGAAATTGCTGCTCTGCCTGCTGCACTCACCATCACTCATCCGTCAGATGTGCTAGACATGCCTGTCGATCCCAACGAACCCACTTACTGTTTCTGCCACCAAGTGTCCTATGGAGAGATGATTGGCTGTGATAATCCTGATGTAAGTAATACTTTGTATATGAAGTACCATACCTTAATAAATTGCTGCAGTACCTGTAAATACAGTACCTGTTGCTTGATAAAATCACCTTCTGAACAATTTCGATTTTACTAGGCCCTTATTTTTACAGCTGAATTAAGACTGAATAAAATCAACTACTACTTTTAGTATGACATCATTGTTAATCGCTTTCTTTTCGTTTGAAAAAGTAAAATCGGGGAAGTTAACAGATACCATTAGTAAACTGAAAGTTTAAAACAGGTATTAATTCTTTCCTGATTATGAAATTACTTACAGTACAGGTTGATTCATAAGTTCATCTGTGGGGAAAGAATCAAACCAAACCCCTTTACTCACACATTCATAATAGTGTAAATTCAAAGGTACCATTCTATATGGAACTTTTATAAATTTATATGCATCAAATTTGCATAAAGGACCACCTTTTTAACTGTCTACCAAAAAATATCCAATTGTACAGAGCATGGGGGTTGTAATCCCAGGATGCCCAGCGATCTTTCTCTACTTCTCTCATGTTTTTTTTTTTCAAATTTACTTGGCATTGTCTGTCGTGTGCTACATACATACTTGTGTGTTACTACATGTGTTACTTGTGTGCTACATGCTTGTCACAGCTTGTCCAAATATGGCCCTTGCACTAAAAAACTCAACCAACCAATTACAGAGAACAAAATATATTTGAAAAATGTCAAAAAGACACAAATACAGTTATATAAGAGGCAAAGCAAAACACTTCATTGAAGCAGATTACTTATTGTATTGAAATCATTAAAAATGTATCAATCTCAGAAAGAATTAGACAGTTCATAAAATCTCTTCATAGCAAAATTGACTCCCCCTTTCACAACATCTTTTCTTGATATCTTGTCTTTGGCACAGCTTGGCCAAATATGTCCCTTGTACCATAAAATGTTAAAAAACCAACCGAACTTTGATGCCAAATTTTGAATCCATCAAAATTTGGCCCACCATATGGTAAATTGACTTCAGGGTATGAAAGAATCATGTTTTTTTTTAAGTCATAAAATCGGATTTATTTGATTTAAATCAGAATTTTTTGAAATCAGAATTTTGTTATTTTAATTAATCCCTTGCCTGTACAATTTAAAACTTGCTGGACGTGAGGCACGCAAATCGCAGTGTGGTTTCTAGATAGTTTTGATTTATATTAAACAGGGTATGCCGATTCAAATCAGCTTGATTTAAATCAAGTGATTTTTATTAAAAAAAATCATTGATTTTAAATCACTAATTTTCTTTTTTCCCTTAAGTTTAATAATGAAAATGAGATAATCTAGGACAAAATGGGAGGATATAAATCATTTTAAAAGTTTGCTTTTACTCAGTAACCCCGCTATTGATCCTTTATAAAACTGATAATTACTGGCCTTCCTACTTTGAGGACACTAAGGATAATTGCATTGATTGGGATGCACTGGGTTCTAACTTATATGATTTGATAAGATTTGCTTCATTATAAATATTTTGGAAACCTTTATTTTGTTTATATACATCATTACCAATATTAGTATTGGGATGTTGAATAATTTCTCGCTGTTTTTTTGTGAAAATTAATGTTTTATTTTAAAAAATCATTAAAAAACATGTTACTGAAAGTATTGTCCATCGCTAGCCACTACTTTTCCCCATCTTTCTGGCAGCATTTGAATTCCACGCCGGAAAAACGACACGTCTTTTGAGGCTATCCAAGAGTCGACCCAATTTTTGGCATCTTCATAAGAACGGAACTGCTGCTCAGCCAGGCCATGCGTCATCGACCGGAACAAGTGGTAGTCGGAAGGGGCAATGTCCGGTGAATACGGCGGGTGGGGTAGGACTTCCCACTTAAGTGTTTCCAAGTAGGTTTTTACCGGTTTTGCAACATGTGGCTGAGCGTTGTCATGCTGCAAAATGGCCTTGTCGTGTCTCTGCTCGTATAGCGTCCGTTTTTCCTTCAATGCTCGGCTTAATCGCATCAATTGTAGTCTGTAGCGATCTCCCGTGATGGTTTCATTTGGTTTGAGCAGCTCATAATAAACTATACCCAGCTGATCCCACCAAATGCAGAGCAGAAGCTTGGAACCATGGATATTCGGCTTTGCTGAAGATGTTGATGGATGGCCGGGTTTACCCTACGATTTTCTACGCTTAGGGTTATCGTAGTGTATCCATTTTTCATCGCCAGTTACGATACGATGCAAAAACCTTTCCTTTTCTGCCGTTGAAGCAGTTGTTCACAGGTGAAAAGACGTCGTTCGACGTCTCTCGGCTTCAACTCGTACGGCACCCAATGACCTTGCTTTTGAATCATTCCTAATGCTTTCAAACGTTTCGAAACTGTTGTGTGATCAACTTCTAATGATTCTGCAAGTTCAGCTAGCGTTTGACATGAGTCTTCATGAAGTAATGCTTCCAATTGTTCGTCTTCAAACTTCTTCAGTGCGCCAGAGCGTTCTTTATCTTCAAGATCAAAATCATTATTTTTAAAGCGTCTAAACCAATCTCTACAAGTTGTTTCAGACAGAGCATGGTCGCCGTAAGTCTCAACAAGAATTCTGTGAGCTTCAACTGCAGATTTTTTTTGAATAAAATAGTGCAGTAAAATTCCCCGCAAATACTCTTTTTTGGCACGAAATTTGACATATTTAACGCAATGAAAAATAAAGTTGTTTGCACTTCCACGAAATAACATACACTGGATTTCAAGCTTGCTTATAGTACTTGTAAATAGATGTGTCACTATCATAAACTAACGAAACCAGTTCCGGTAACGCCATCTGTTGGAAAACAGCGAGAACTTATTCAACTATCCAATATATTTTTAATATTATCTTATATTTATAATGATGCCAGTTGCCCTCCAACATAAAAATATTCAGACCCAAAGAGTTCTGTGTTTCTAGAACTTTGTGAACCTTCTGATAAGGAACTTAAGACAGATAAAACCACTGCATATTTGGTTACTCATTTGCATATTTACCCCTTAATGTTTGGGGTCGTGGGCCCTACCATACAAATTTGAAAGGGGTCGGACATGCTTGGTGTAGGTGGATTTTTTAATAAATTTAGTTTCTCATTGGAAGTATTTACCTCTCTCGTTTGGGGACAAAAGGGACTCGGGTCCCTATGGGGTTAACTGCTCATGTTGGGATGACAACTGTCCAGCAAATATTTTTCTCTTTGCTTACTTAAATCTGCTTATCAGCAGATGCTGAGTTTTGTACAGAGACCAGTCCATACATTGTACAAAATGTTTTCAGATAATTTTGACATACTGTTCCCATGGAAAGGTTAGTTAGACTTAAACTGATGCCCTTTAAAGAATTTCTGATGAGGGAATCTAGAATTCCTAAACCCTCAGACATGGTTAACATGAACTGATATTTAGTAACTACACTGATTTGCATGTCTCATGTCTAACAAGTTGAAACACAAAGGGGAATTGAAATAAAAAAATTCCAACAAAATGTCTGATTTGAATAAAAAAAATAGACATTTTAAAAAGAATCATGATTTTTTCACATTGTCTCAGATCTCCATTGGAATTGGAGAAACTCATTTTAATATTTGTGTAGAAGACGGGAAAGAGCCTATATAACATAATATTAACTAGATCCTACACTAAGATTTGCATCTCATGTCTGACACATTTAAACAAATAGGAACAACAAATTAATTAAAATCATAAAATCTTATTTTATTGATTTTTTTTAAATCGTGATTTTTCACACGCTGACATAAATCAATGCTATCTAGGATCTATACTGTGATTTGCATGTCTCATATGTAACAAGTTTAAAAGAAAGCAGATAAGTTTCTTGGTTTTCTCTTTGCGAAAGTATTTGCATTCCATAATGTGGAATTTCCTTTTGAATATGGTTCCTGTGAATTTAAATAAGTTTAAATTTAGATTTTCGTATTTGTAGCAGAGACAAGAAATGTGTCCAAAGAAACAAATTGGGTAACAAACAGGCCAGAAAATTAAAACTTGTTTAACTTTTATTATTATTTATAAAAATATATTAAAATTAAAATTTCCTCCCCTTATTTAAATTATTTTTTAATTTAGAAATTTAAGTGTAATAGTTTTGTATCATGAAATACAATTCAAATGAAAGAATAAAAGTAACAAGACCTAATGATAACTTTTATTGTTTCAGTCTCACAAATTTGCCAAAGTTTATTTGCATTGATTTATCATATGAATAAAATGTATAAAATTTCTTGTTATTTTTATATAAAGTAATTGGCTGGTTAGACTTGTTTTTGAGAAAATATGTCACCAATAGAAAATAAAATGTATGGAACTTGCAACAAAGTTCATGAAAAGATTCCTACTTTAGTTCACAAAAAGTACTTTTTGTTTAAAAAATGTTATTTGTAAGTAATAAAAAATGAGACAAGACATGAAAATGTACATTAATTGAAATCAAGTATGCTTATTCAAATTTTCTCTGAGCATTGATAAGTATTTCAAAGTTGCATTCCATCACACAAAAAGGGTTTATACATGACATACAAGAAAATAAAGCTTTCCTCTATGAACAGCATACAGTAAATGTATTATTGTTCCCCAGAGCATGTCAATTGAATGGAATTTTGAGCTTGCAATAAAAAACCCATAAAATAGCTTTCCGCTTCAATCTATTTTGTCAGTATACTCAATCATTGGATGGGCGAATTAACTTTAACATTCCAAATTTCGATTTCAGAAATACAGAATAGTTATGCTAGCAGTATAAATAATTCCTAGGGATCAATGCATAAAATTTCCCAATTCAGTTTAAATAAAAATTAACTAAGATTACACAAAACAAAATGAAAATATTAAAATTTCCAACTACAAAGTTTAATGTGCAAAATTGGAATGCTTTGTGCGGGTTATGCCGATTTAAATCATGATTTAAAACAAGTGATTTTTATTAAAATTTAATTAATTTAAGTGAAAATTTTAAATTTCATTTTTCTTTCTGTTTTAATAATATTGAGAATGAAATACTGAACAAGATGCATGTTATTTTATTCAAATAAGTTAACAACTTTGCTCGTACTGAGTTCACCCCAAAATTGTATTGAAAATCATCCTCCCTTTGAGGACAATAACAGTATTTGCTGATTGGGATCCTAATTACCAGACAAGCATTTCTATCTTGGGCCATTGAACCATAGGTGTCATTCACAAGCCTGATCATCAGTGTTGGTTTTGTTTTAAACATTCCGTGTGACTAAATCGGCCAATTTTAAACCATTCTCCACATGTGTTGAATGAAGATGTTTGAAATATATTCACTCAAATTATTAAAATTGGCAACTTACTTTCTTTTAAGATGTTTTAGTTATTTATTTAGTATTGTAGTCTATTCATAAAAAATATAGACTCAACTAAAAGATTTTCTTCAGTATCACAAAGCATTCCAATTTTGCACATAAATCTTTATAATTGGCAATTTTAATAGTTTCATTTTGTTTTGTGTAATATTGGTTAATTTTTATTTCAATTGAGAAATTTTTTATGCATTGATCCCTCAGAATTCTTTACCCTGCTATATTTATGGAATGTAAAAGTTAATTCACTCATCTGATAATTGAGTGAATATGTTGCGAAAAGATTGAGTTGAAGCAGAACGCTATTGGAATTGATAAATTTTTTATTGCAAGCTCAAAATTCCGCTGAATTGGCATTATCTGGGGGATACTATTACACTTGTTCTATGCTGTTCATAGAAAAAGCTTCATTTTCTGTTTTATATATAAACCCTTTTTGTGTGTTTCTGGCATGAAAAATAATTATAGATTTTGATGCATACTCCTAAGATTCATTAATTAAACTGAATACAAATATGATCAGTTATTAATTGAAGCTTCTCTAAATCAGAAAGGCCGGTTTGGGGAACTTTTAAGCATTCAAATATGCTATAAAGTGAAGAAGCAATAAATAATATTTTCTTATTTCAGTGTCCCATCGAGTGGTTCCATTTTGCCTGTGTCGGCCTCACGAGCAAACCTAAAGGAAAATGGTATTGTTCCAACTGCTCTGCGGAAAGGAAGAAGAAATGACTTTTTTGTGTCTATTGTTCATAACACATGTATATTATGATGTAAATATTTTTAGCATTTAGTTGGACAAGATATTTTTCCAAATTGTTCTGTCCACATCATGATCGCAATATCCTTACATTTTATAATGTGTAATCTCATGTTCTTTATCATGTACTTGTTTCCTGTGCAGAGATATAATGTTCATTTGCCATCATTGACTTTTGTTTTCATTATTCGAGTTGTTGGAAAATCTGATGGCGCATTTGCTACCTGACAAAATAAATGTTGTTTTTAAATGTAATTTTTCTCTGAATCCATTTGCAGTTCCTTACCAAGAGATGGTTATAGCAAATCAATGGAATCTAGAAAAGTTTAAGGAACTTTGTACCTCCATCCCCTTTTATTAAGTGCATTTCAAAGTGCTTTATATTCTGCCACACATGAAATAATTTTAGTAAGAGCCCCTTTTAATGGTTTGGAGAGTGGGGTGCCAGCTCAGGTGTGACCTCATCATCTGACCGTGATTCAAAATCACGTGGTGTTGACCTCTCACACACACACAGATATTTTCTTTCAGGCTTGACCCCGTACTGTTGCCAATAGCCCCTTGTGTTGCTCCAGTGCGACGTTAATTCAAACTATCTACCTACGTTTTATTGAAACTAACTATTTCTGTATCTGCAAAAACTAGTTCAAATATTTTTGATACATGCATCATTCTATGTGCACTGATGTGAATTTTGATTTTATGAGAATATTTTCGGGGTTAGTGCCCTTTTACAATAACTCAAGTGGACAAGTACCAGTTTGGAAAACAGCTTTGACCCTCTCTGAAGGTATACACATATACAGGGTACTTCAAAGCTCCCTGTACAAACTTTAAGGAGCGATAGGAAACAAATAATTATTCTATTCAGTTGGGGATGCATATCTGGAATCGCCACCTGTATGTGCTAGAGGTAGTGCTTGGTTTTTGAGCAGTTTAGACACCGATTTCATTGGGTAACATTTCATGAATGCTGAGATTTCTGGCAATCGCCTATTTTCCTTTGTGTGACGTTAATTAAAACACATACCTACCTATTTTCCTTTTATCAAAAGGGTCGCGGTAACCCTTTTGGAAGAGTAACGGATTAGCAACTGGAGGGTTGCAAGTTCCAATCTAACCAAAGACCGTCGTGTACAAGAGGGGCTGGTGCATGTTAAATCTGTTGTGGCCTCAAATGTCCTCATCTTGGCGTGGTGTGGAAGTTGGGAGAGGGGTGCCAGCTGAGGTGTGACCTCGTCTGCTGACCGTGGTTCAAAATGATGCGTTCTTTGATCTTTCACCTCGGGTTTGATACCAGATCATCTCCAAATAGCCCGTTCTGTTGCTCCATTGCGATTTTAATTAAAATACCGACCTTTTATAAAACAATATGGAAATCGTATTGTATCTTGAATGGTTCCTGTTTGCCGAATCACCAAACGTTTGTGTTTTCGCACAAGACCGGGAACATTTCATGTAATGTAAATAACCACTGTTGAAGTGGGGCCAAGAAAAATGTTCACATAGCTGCTCTTTCAGTTTTGCACCTTAGGTATCCTTGCTTATCCCAGTGGCACTATCAGATTTGCATCCCAAAATGAAAATGGTTTGATTTTGTGCTCCCTGCTGTCAGGACTCCTGACTCACCAGTAGAGGAGACTTGACTTTTCTGGTGATCTGATTATGAGTAAGGTTGCATTAAATACAAAGGAGTATCAAAAAGTAAGTGAATTTTTGATTGACAGAAAAACGTGCTGAATGTATGAAAATTTATTATGTTTGACAAATCGTATCACACTATCATTTGACAAAGGAACCATAGTGGTTTAAGCATTTATTCCAACGTGGCACCCAATCATCCATGCCCTTTTCAAAGAAATCTTGCTCCAGGTTCCCTAACCAGGTAAGTGTTGTGCCTCTTCCAGTGTATGGAAACGGAGGTGTTTCTTCAGGCTCCAAACAAATGGTAATCCAAAATGGCAATACTGCTCACTGAACCATATTAGCTATTCAATGCATTTGCAATATCATGCAACCTCACTCTTCTGTCTTCACGAATCATGGCATCGACGACAGCCACATTTGTGTCGTTACACCACACGTACACTTGTTTATGCGACATAACACTCTCTCCATAGACTTCCAACAATCCTCGATGAATATCACATGTTTTTTCCCCTTGGCCCATAAAAAACGAATGACACCTCCTCCTTGGAGTAATGCTCAAGTCGATGCACCATCTTTGATTGGCTCTAAGCACCAGACGGGTTGATGTAGAAGTTTCTACAAGCCGTCGCTTCTATCACCTGGTACTTGTAATGTATAAAACAATTAATTAGCTACACAAAAAACTCTGAGTTTTAGAGACAAATTCACCTTACTTTTTGATATATCCTTGTTGCAGATTAGCAATGCAATGACTGTTTCCAACCTCCAAACCCGTTCTTAAAATTCATTTCTCTTTCGTTCAGTAAGTTTGGTTTACTACTAGCCTTTTGCAGAGTTGGCTTTCACCACTTGTGCTTTTTCAAATTTCCATGTGTTTTTAATAAAATTTACAGTGGGTATGCCCACTGCACTAGCAATCTGCTAGTTGGTAGTGCTAGTTCGATTCCTCCTTGGGTGTATTTCTCTCTTCTGTGTCAGTAAAACTTGCCTTGTGTGTCCTACTTGACATTGTATTGAGTTTGGTGCAGTATGGCCCTTTCGCCATAAAAACCATGCAGCCATTGATCTGTTCAGTCACCATGGTGCTCTTGCTTGCATTCGAGAGCATCCCACTAATTATACATAATCGTATTTAACAAATACAGCTTGACAACTAAAGAAACTTTCAAAAACTCCTTTTTCAATGGATATTAAATTATACAAGTTCATATTTGCCAACTAATGGAGCGTTCATAATTTCCTTGATTTCTCTTATCTGATTTTAGAACTAGGGAAAGCATTGCTAAAATTATAAATTAAACTATTTGTCTGGTGTTTTAATTTTCTGCGACGTTTTTGCTACTTTAATTAGTTGTGTGCCTAGAAACATTAATGTTGGTACCTATTTTTCTAATCTCCCATCCATATTACAGGGCCTGGTATTCCGGTTGGAAGAGTAACTGATTAGCAAGTGAAGGGTTGCGAGTTTGAATCCAACCGAAGATTGTGTACGAAGGGGCTGGTGCATGTTAAATCTGTTGTGACATCAAATGTCCACGTTGGGGTGGTGTGGAAGTTTGGGGAGGGTGCCAACTCGTCATCTGACCGTGATTCAAAATTACGTGTTGTCCTAGGATCTTTCCCTTCTGAGGTTGATCCAGGACCGTCGCAAATAACCAGTTGTGTTGCACCCAGTGCCATGTTAATTAAAATATCTACCTACTCAGTTTTTGTTGATCAGTTGTCTAGGAACATTAACGTTGGTACCTATTTTTCTAATCTCCCATCCACATTACGCTGTTCCATTAGCAATAGATGTGTTTTGACAGCTAGGGTTTAATTCTTAACCGGGGTCCAGATTTGGTTGACATGTCTTTTGTAAGCACTTCAACATGGTCGGCATTCCGTTTGTGATCAACAGATTCTAAAAACAATTTTTATATCTAGATTTTTAGTATGGTCAGTTTTCAGGGTAATATTCGGTCATTGAGTGAATCTCGCTTCTGCCTTGTATGGAGATCCGGCCAGCGCTACCATCGTCATTACTACCGAGTGTAATGATGTGGGAAGCTATCACCCTTCTAGTCGTGATACGAGCTAGTTTGTTAGCATATCGGTACGTCCTGCAACCTGTTTAGCTTTTCATGTCACGTGTCCAAGAGATTATATACCAGAACGATAACACGTAACCACACAAGGCTCGCCTGTCCCAGTAGTGAACAGGCCAGTTGGAAGAGCAGCCGGAAGGTTTGGAGTTCGAGACTAGGTCCAGCCAAAGACCATCTTGTACACGGGGGCTGAAATATCCTCACTTTGGCGTGGTGTGGAAGTTTGGAGAGTGGGATGCCGGCTCAGGTGTTACCTCGTCATCTGACCGTGATTCAAAATTACGTGGTATTGTTCCCTGATCTTTCCCTTTGGGATTGATCCCATACCGCCAATAGCCCGTGGTTTTGCTCCAGTGCGACATTAATGAACTACCTACCCATTAAGCATGCTAGACCCTGAATTGCATCAACCTCGGAATATTAGGGACCTGAAGCAAAAGTTGGTAGGTAGGTATTTTAATTAACGTCCCACTGGAGCAACACAACGGGGTATTGGTGACTGTCCGAGATCAATCCCTAAGGGATTTCCGAGAACACCACATAATTTGAACCACGGTCAGATGAGACAACACCTGAGCTTCCAAAAGTTGGAGAACGTTATACATAATTTGCCACAGGATGGCATTTTGTTTGACATCGCTTGTATCTGCCGAAGATGCTTCACAACTTAACCCTCCTGGTGGTTGTTTCGACTCTGGATACCTCGTCATTTCAAAATCTATTCAGATCTTGATGGACGAGATATCTCGTCATTTGGAAAAAATCTGACCAAATCTTGATCTTGTCATAAAAAATTCGGTGACATTTTCGTGACGATGTATGTCATTAGCAAAATTGGTTTTATCACGAACTACATTTCTTGTAGAAACCACTTTGAGGGTTAGCAGAAGCAGGGTTGCCAACAGATTTCACAAATTTATGTTTTGATCTTTCACTTTTTAAAACTTATTCAGTATATATTCTTCACGCAACAATTTTATTCTTTTTTATTTTAGTTTTTTTCTGTTGCCTATTTAAATTTCATCTGTGAGGTTTTCCTTTTTAGTGCGTTTTGAAAATCTTTATCGGACGTCATTCACAGAAACCGACAGCTGTCGTTTTTGTCCCGCGATTTCGCTCTTGAATTATACTAAAACCACCCTAACCTCTTGGTGGCATTTGTACTTTTACTAGTGACACCTTTTCAACAAAGTTTACCAGCTCTGTTCATATTTATTCATACTGTCATTAAAAAATCAATTTATATGATAGCAGTGGGGAAAATACACAACCAATAATAGAAGACAAAGCATAATACAAAAAATAGCAGAAAGACAGCACATGAAAGGGGGAGTAAAACAAAATAATTTATTGCTAAATCGCAGATTTTTTTTTCTTTCAGTCCCGATGCTGACTTCCATATGCTTATTTTACATGTAAAAGTACTTGTTTAATATTTACTTAGAGAAAAAAATGTTGATAAAAAATATTTATTCTCTTCAATTGTCATTCAAGAAAATATAAATCTGAATAAAGATCAGCTAATTTATTCTTTTGAAACATTTCTATAAAGAAGCTATATTAAAAAAATCGTTTATAAGTAAAAGTAGAAATTCAATGATCATAGATGCTCTGTGATACATTTTGGAACTATTTTCACTATAACCATTCGCTTGGTTTAGACACTTTCATTGTATCCAAGAATGAATTATTTTTAACAGTTTGATTATATTTCAAATAATGAAGTCATTCCAATGAGTTCAGTTTATGATGAAACTAGCTTTTTTGCCCGAGAGCTTTTGCTGCTTCAGAAAAATCCAAGTCGTGCCTGTTTCGTCGAACAGCTTTTTGTGCTTCACGTGCTTCTTTTCTTTCCTCTTCCGATTGTTTGACCCGGATTAGCAACCGAAGGGTTGTGAGTTCGAATCCAACCAAAGACCGTCGTATACAAAGGGAGCTGGTGAACGTTAAATCTGTCGTGACATCAAATGTCCTCACGTTGGCGTGATGTGGAAGTTTGGAGAGTGGGGTACCAGCTCAGGTGTTGCCTCATCATCTGAACGCGGTTCAAAATTACGGTGTGTTATCCTCGGATCTTTCCCTTTGGGATTGACCGTCGCCAATAGCCAAATATGTTGCTCCAGGGCGACGTTAATTAAATACCCACCTACATAAAATTAAAGACTTAAATTCAGTCTTGCCTCTAAAACCCTGACATTAAAATTTTTTAAGAGAAAAAAATTATTCCTAGTCCACATCTAGTCGGTAGGTAGGTATTTAATTAACTTCGCATTGGAGCACCACGACGGGCTATCGGCGATGGTCTGGGATCAACCCCCGAAGGAAAGATTCAAGGACAAGACCACGTCATTTTGAACCATGGTTAGATGACGAGGCCACTACAGATTGAACTATCCCTTGTGTAGACGACGGTCTTTGGTTGTATTCGAACTCGCAACCCTCCGATTGCTAATCCGTTACTCATCTCACACGTTGTGGGGTTTATTTTATCGCAACCCTCCGATTGCTAATCCGTTACTCATCTCACACGTTGTGGGGTTTATTTTATCGCAACCCTCCGATTGCTAATCCGTTACTCATCTCACACGTTGTGGGGTTTATTTTATCGCAACCCTCCGATTGCTAATCCGTTACTCATCTCACACGTTGTGGGGTTTATTTTATCGCAACCCTCCGATTGCTAATCCGTTACTCATCTCACACGTTGTGGGGTTTATTTTATCGCAACCCTCCGATTGCTAATCCGTTACTCATCTCACACGTTGTGGGGTTTATTTTATCGCAACCCTCCGATTGCTAATCCGTTACTCATCTCACACGTTGTGGGGTTTATTTTATCGCAACCCTCCGATTGCTAATCCGTTACTCATCTCACACGTTGTGGGGTTTATTTTATCGCAACCCTCCGATTGCTAATCCGTTACTCATCTCACACGTTGTGGGGTTTATTTTATCGCAACCCTCCGATTGCTAATCCGTTACTCATGCTCTCACACGTTGTGGGGTTTATTTTATCGCAACCCTCCGATTGCTAATCCGTTACTCATCTCACACGTTGTGGGGTTTATTTTATCGCAACCCTCCGATTGCTAATCCGTTACTCATCTCACACGTTGTGGGGTTTATTTTATCGCAACCCTCCGATTGCTAATCCGTTACTCATCTCACACGTTGTGGGGTTTATTTTATCGCAACCCTCCGATTGCTAATCCGTTACTCATCTCACACGTTGTGGGGTTTATTTTATCGCAACCCTCCGATTGCTAATCCGTTACTCATCTCACACGTTGTGGGGTTTATTTTATCGCAACCCTCCGATTGCTAATCCGTTACTCATCTCACACGTTGTGGGGTTTATTTTATCGCAACCCTCCGATTGCTAATCCGTTACTCATCTCACACGTTGTGGGGTTTATTTTATCGCAACCCTCCGATTGCTAATCCGTTACTCATCTCACACGTTGTGGGGTTTATTTTATCGCAACCCTCCGATTGCTAATCCGTTACTCATCTCACACGTTGTGGGGTTTATTTTATCGCAACCCTCCGATTGCTAATCCGTTACTCATCTCACACGTTGTGGGGTTTATTTTATCGCAACCCTCCGATTGCTAATCCGTTACTCATCTCACACGTTGTGGGGTTTATTTTATCGCAACCCTCCGATTGCTAATCCGTTACTCATCTCACACGTTGTGGGGTTTATTTTATCGCAACCCTCCGATTGCTAATCCGTTACTCATCTCACACGTTGTGGGGTTTATTTTATCGCAAGCCCTTTGTAGGGTCGGTATCCCTTGATGGAATGGAGTAGAAACCTTTCCAAATAGAAATGCTTTGGCTCCAACAGGCATTTGGCGCACTTTATCCATTGTTGGACCTTTCTCCGTTAATCCTCCATGTGATTTCAACGAGATAACTCGTCCAGCAAGATCTGACCAATTTTGCAAATAACGAGATATCTTGTCTTGAAGATATTGCCGATTTTGTTGTAGGATGACGAGATCAAGATCTTGTCAATTTGTTTCTGATGAGATAACTCGTCCATCTGTATCTCGACAGTTTTGCTTATGACGAGAGATAAATCGTCGAGACAACTACCAGGTAGGTAGGTATTTTAATTAACGTCGTACTGGCGCAAGTCAATGGGCTATTGACGACGGTCCGGGATCAATCCCGAAGGGAAAGGTTCGAGGACAACACCAGATAATTTTGAATCACGGTCAGATGACGAGGTCACACTTACACTGGCACCCCCCTCCAAACTTCCACACCATGCCAAGACAACCACCAGGAAGGTTAAACCTAAGTCAACCAACACTGGCAGTTTAGAGATGATTCAAGTGTAGGAAGCGTTGAACTTAAACCGTTGAAACTCAACGTTTTAAGTTTACTCATGAAATTCACGTTTAGAAGCGATTCGACAGGAAACGTTCAATACCTTGTGTAAAATGAAAACAACGCTGATCAATTGCGACGTGGAGGGGGATTACGACCAATCCCGAGATGGGAAACGCCACTTTCTTGATGGCTATTGAAGTTCGGCAGAGATTTATGCAAATACTCTTTTAGTGTTTCGGTTATAAAACGAGCGCACGCAACACGAGGCTGCGGTTTTTATATCTGAACTGCATTAAATCTTTTTCTCCAATAGAATGCGATCTGCAGCCGGCACATTTCCCATTCAAGCTCTGCGTGAATTTTTCCAGAAGCATACATATCGTTTTCCTTACGAAACCGATCAATTATTTTTATGGTTTTGTTAGTTTACAGCTTTGGTATATGCCTCCTGCCAGTTACGACTTTTGTTTTCCGTTCCAAAATGGAACGTTCGATCTCTCCAGTTAAGAACCAAGTATTGTATTGTTCTTGCAGAATCGTTTTTCTTTGTGGTGCAATAGAGATAAAAATTGAATATCGTATTCCGTCTGTTATCATGCCACGATTAGAATTGGACGTTTTTTCAGAATTTCGTGGCCGTTTCAGTGTACTTATCCAGTCGAGGGTAGCATTTCGCTTTTCATTTAAGTGAATGCTTCCGGTTCATTGTGGGTGATCAGTTTCGTGGTTTCAACTATCTTCAATAGATATTGACTGATAGTGATATGCAAGAACCCATAGGCACTTAAGTAATCACAAAAACTGCCATCCTGTGGAATTGTTAAAATGAAAAACAAGTTCTAAGGATATACTGCAGCAATTTTACGGAATCAAGACGAGATGCCAGAAGTATTAGATGAAATTAAACATACTCAACTCAAAATATACTCTCCTCAAAGGACAAATTAAGCATAGTATAAGAAAATCGTTTTCATTCAATTACGAAGAGAGAAAACGTTCCTTGACTCCAACTTGATTCGTTTCCTTTTAATGCAAGTGATTGCTTGCTTGATTGGGATCAGTTTCGCCTTGCTCTTAGGTGAAGAAGCATTGTGGTAAGTTCGAATATGAGTTTCCTGACATTTTTTAACTCCCAAGTGGTTTCGACGCGTGATCTGATCAATTTTGCTAATGACGAGATATATCGTCATGAAGATATTGTCAATTTTTTGATGACGAGATTAAGATCTGGCCAGTTTTTTTACTAATGACGAGATGTGATCCATCAAGATCCGGTCAGTTTAGTTAATGGCGACATACATCGTCGAGACAATCACCAGGAGGGTTAATGATCTTTTGTTCACCCGAGAGATATCAGAGAATTTTACTTTAAAGATGTATAAATCCCATTATATGTTATACTCTTTGTGCTAAAGAAATCGAAACATCCCGAAGCCAGTGGAATTAAACTAGGTTAGGTTGGAATTAAACTGGGTTAGGTTGGAATTAAACTCGGCATGTGTGATGAAGAGATAGAGTTCGAGGTAGTATACTACTTCGAACTCACAGAAACTCGACTACTCGAACCAGCACACACACATCAATTGATCTAGTTGATTCTACAACCTGTTATTTAGCCTTTCATGTCACGTCTACAAAGGGTTATTAATCGGCATTATAACGACCATACATGGCTAACCTCTACCAGGAGGACCTTTGTGGTGTTGAAACCCTTCCTTAGCCAGAGAGATCCTCCAATCTATCTCCCGTTCAACATGTCTACGGTGCTCTAGGCCCCCAATTGCACCACCCCTGAAATATAAGATCTGGAGCTGCAGAATGCTTAGCATAGTTTCGCACAGGATATAGACTCCATTTGACTCAATGCCGCGCCACATATCACCGCTGGAGGCGGCTTTACGTACTAATTTATTTCATTTCTGATTAATTCTACAATCACAAGTGGTCTAATTTTGATAGTATGATCATTCCTTTTTCCTCCATGAACATCACACATGCAGTTTCATTTCAGTTTAACACTGACCAATTTTCTTAACCAATTTTTTTCAAGATATGCACATTTGCTTAACATTAATCCGAAATCAAATAATTTGCAGTACGCACTACGCTCAAACTTCATGATTTTTCATTAATCTGCTGAATCAGCTGCTGGTCATTTGATCTAAGGCTGATTTTAATGTACTCTATTACCTGGTATTGTAAATTTTTTACATATATTTCAACACCATGTTTGCTTTTAGGAGGTCTGATCAAAAATTTTCGCATTAACTAGCTATATTTCAGAGACGTGTTTTTTTTCTAGCTCGTTCGGCCCTTCAGTCGCTGCGAGAAAACCATTATAATTGCACATGTACTCTGCTTTCATCATATTTTCGTTTCGTTATCATTACACAAGACATTAGAATACACCACAGAGGAAGTATAAAAGTAGAGTGAACAATGGTAATCGTTTTGTGCCCAGGATCATGTGACCCAAACTAGTTGTAACGTGACCTTTAGACTATTTTCGTCTGCTGGGTGGAACCTAAGATTCATCATCTGATTGGTTCACGGGACAGGAAAATACGCCTATCTATTGATTCGTCATCTGATTGGTTCGCGTGACACAGTCGTAGACGTTTGGCAGTTTGACCATTTCTGTCGCCACTCTGTAAAGAACCGCATTCTCCCACATCTACCTGTTATAAGATGATATATCGCCAAACGAGGCGATAAGACACGTTGGCATGGCGTGGAAGTTTGGAGAGTGGGATGCATCTCATATTGACCGTTACCTGACCGTGGTTCAAAATTACGAGGTGTTGCCCTCGATCTTTCCCTACGGGACTGATCCCGGATCGTCGCCAATAGCCCGTTCTGTTGCTCTGAAGATAACAATCAAAGGGTATCTTAGAAGAAATTACGCAAAGAAAGAAATTACAAATGACCAAGCACCTAATGGAGGTCCGAAAAGATGACATTGGAGAGTGTTTTCAGCTGTAGTCCACTGGATAGGTAGGTAGTTAATTAAGTCGCACTGAAACAACACAACGGGCTATTGTCCACTGGGAGAAGTGTGTGGTGACTTAAAAGATCTACTTTGAAGGAGACAAGGTTTGAAGTAATTCTTTGGGGTGAAGTGGGTTAAAAACTGTCCCACCTTCTCAGCTTTTTACGCATGGTGAGATATGAGATATCTTTTAACCCACCTCAAAAAGTTGAAATAACTCGTAGTCATATAGTTTAATATTTTGTTTAAAGTTTTTCATTGAGTTGGCAATGCTGCGAACTAACGATATATGTGTAAATAATTGAGAACAAAAATTCACACAATGAAAACGCATTAGTAAATTGATACTGTTATGATTAAGGCTGGCGAATTATGCGGTGGAGTTAATTTTTGTCTTCATAACAGTAAATGTTTTTTATTTCGTAGAAATTTATTATGAGTGAATAAATCGTTTTATAATAAAAATGTTATTTTGAAGCTGAATAAGTGAATAAACATTTCTGTGCACCTTGTTTTTTTTATAAATCGTGTGCCTCAAAGAGTTAAATATGTAAAGTAGTTTTTGATCAGACCTTTAGGGGTCGTCAAATATTTCACACATATACGCAAATGTTTACTGAAACAGAAGAGATATACACCCAAAGAGGAATGCATCACATATAACTCGCTTGCTGCTAGGGCAGAGGGAAAACTCGCTTAGACACTAATAAAGGTTAAGGACCACAATGATCTAAGCGAATAGTGTTTTTAAAATAGAGATTGGATATATTGAACGCTTATAGAACTCCCTAATCGCCATACTTCGAGGCAGCAATAAAAACTGAAGATAAACCGAGGAAAGAAGTCAATTCTGCGAATTTATCTTCTCTCAAGTTCTGGTTTGATCCCGTACTGTCACCAATAGTCCGCTGTGTTTCTCCAGTGCGATGTTAATTAAAATACCTACCTCTTCTCTCAAGCTCTATTTGCGTTGTCAATCATTTCAGACAAACACTGATCCCAGGAAACTTTTGTGGGAAAAAATACATTTTTTTCTCAGAGATAGGTAGATAGTATTAATTAGCATCGACTGAAACACAACGGGCTATTGGCGAAGGTCCAGGAATAAAACCAGAAGGGAAAGATCCGATGACAACACGTCATTTTGAACCACTCAGATGACGAGCCAACGCCTGAGCTGGCACCCCCTCTCCAAACTTCCACACCACGCCAATGTGAGGGCATTTGAGGTCACGACAGATTGAACGTACACCTTTGTACACGATGGTGTTTTGCTGGATTCGAACTCGCAACCCTCCGGTTTCTAATACCCTCTGGTTACTCTTCCAACCGGGCTACCGCGGCCCCCTTTCCCCTCAGAATTGATCCCAGACCATCACCAATAACCCGTTGTGCTGCTCCTGTGTGACGTTAATTAAATACCTACCTATCAACTGGGATACCCCACTAACCATAAAATTCTGAAATCCAGTTTATTCCGAAATCGATATTCATGACGGATTTTACGGTACATACTTGAATAAAAGAATTCATTTTTTTCCAGACATTCTTTCTCATATTTGTTAAGTTTCCTGAGACATCGAAAGGAATTTGCATTATTTTTAAAAGACAGGACCAGCGACAGTGCTTCATCTTGCTCGACGCCGGTATTCCATTCATCACATTTTAATTACTTGTCCTGCTTCAAACCGTCATCTCGTCTCGAGGGTTTTTTAATCCACTATTTTAAATTTGAGGGGACACCCCTCATCCAAATATTACTTTTCCTTTTTGATATTGCAGTGATTTTTAAAAGTTGTGTATAGCATTGTTATCATTCATGTCTGTTAAAGAATGGTAAAAATTGCTACTTTTCACCCAACATACTCTTTTCTATTCATGATTTTGATTATAATGATAAATTTCTGATGCTGTTTTTCATGCTGTTGATCAGCGTATTTTTTGTGCTAACGTGGTTTTAATATCACTGATCAATGTTTCTATCCAGACTTTCTAAATTAAAAAAAAAATACCATTTATTGTCAATTACGCATTTTTCCTATGTACAGTATTATGTATTTGTTACCGTCAAAGTTTGAAACGCCGGCATTGTATAGAATACCTAGGCATTTTATAGAATGCCCGGCGTTTTTAGGCAAAGTATTGTATATGAGAATTATTATATACTTTCCCCTAGGCATTGTACAGAATGACAAATGCTATTTAGGAAAGTATGAAAAAAGGTCGTGATAAGGCTATTATTAAAAAACCGTTCATTCCTCAAAAATACAAATGTTATTTTGAAAAATAATGAAAGTGTGCCATTAAAAAACTTATTCAAAATGCGTAAAAAAATTAAAGTTATACAAAACGAAATTTATGCCTTTCTTATTAAAGAAAACAAAATAAAATATGAACCTACTGGTTGCACCAAGAAAGGAAATAATTTTATTTTGAATTACACTTAATTTTATTTCTCATAAAAAGTAAAACAGGGTCATTAAATGAACTTTACTAAAAATACACACATTAAAAAAGAAAATATAAAAAATGTAAAAATGTAATCGGAGATGTATTTCATACATTGTCTGTTTGTCATTTGGCATTCTATAGAATGCCTAGGAAATGTGTGAAATATTAATCGTTTCTTACATTGCCTGCCAGTTTTCGGCATTCTATAAAATACCTAGGTATTCTATAGAATGCCGGATTTGAAACTTTGCCGGTAACATATTTATTAGTATTTCTCATTATTGATTTACTTTTATTATTATGACTACGTGTTAACCCTCATGGTGATTGTCATTAGTGACCAGACCAAGAAACTACTCGGAGGGTTAACTTGTATTAGAGGATACAGAAAGTGTAACTTCAGTCGTACTTCATGGTGGAGCAGCGACTGATGTTACCATAGTTGACGGATTGTCCATCACGCAAAGCCTTGAGAACTGAGAGCGCGGGTGGTATAATTCGAATAATTGCACGACTGTCTTATGCTGCAATTAGCAGTCAAGTATGAGACACCGTGTGAAAATAAGGGCTGAGTGGCAGTGGAGGGAAGCTGTGATAGGAGTAGAAGCAGAGAAGAGACTTGAGGGAGTTGGTGGAAGGGATTGGCATCTCAACCGTTCATCGTGAACCATCGATCGAAGTGCAAGTGGATTATGAGGAGCGTCATCAGGCTTGTTTGAAAGCGCATTTGTTCATAATCACGTCTACTAGTCATCAATATAGCAGGGTGTGTAAAGACAATGCAACTTCAATCAAACCAAAAGTACTTCATGGTTGAGATTTGGTGCACCGCTGTATACGTATATGCTACTGTATTGTAAGTCAATTTTGAGTGGTGGTTAAGATCACTCCATACGATGTGCTATTTTTACTGTCATTCTCCTATTTATTAGGTTTTTAAATTATTTTATCTGGCATTTGGCAAGCTTGTTCCTCGTTTATGGTTTGTGTCCTAGAAGCAGGTCAAATCTCTCGCCAAAAAATGAGCCATAGGGTTTTCCGAATTAGAGCGGTGGTAGAAATCATTGCCTTTCTCAGCCAATCCTATTTTTCACTTCTTAACAAAATCGCTTACCTTTGAAAAGAATGTAAATTAATCGATGTGAAAATATTTGAATAATCAAAATCAACTATACCAAATCTTGAACAGTAGCTGAAAATTATAATAAATACCGGCATAGATACCAAATAAAACATTCAAATAGTAGAAAAGACAATGATTATGTTAGCTAAACATTCCTGTTATTTTCTGTACGTTTCAGAAGAGTGATGCCACCTCTCAGTACTTTTAAGAGCAGACCTCAGGCTCTGGATTTCTAGAAAAATCTGCGGATCAGCTACCGTTTGTGTTATGGATGCGACTATGGTAATCGGGTAATGATTCAAAGTGATGTATAATTATCAGGGAAAAGGGATTCCCCTCTTTAATTTATTGCGACCCGGCAGCAGAGAGTGTCCTATACATGTTGAAAGGGATTTAGGTCCGGTGAGCTTGTTGGCCGATCCATCCGTGCTATATTCCCTGATTCCAGGTATTTCGGAACCAAGCTAGCCCTGTGAGGACGTTCACATCAACAGACAAAAATTCACTAAATGTCCATTTAACATTCTTGGTTTTTAGCTCTCCTGGTGGCTGTCTCAACGAGGTATCTCGTCATTAACGAAACGTACCACATCCTGATGGACGCCATTAGAAGCCTGTACAGGATACCTGGCCATTAGAAGAAAACTGGTAAGATCTCTTCATCATCAAAAAACCAGCAAATATTTTTATTAGGACATATCTCATCATCAGCAAAACTGATCTGATCTTGGAGAACGAGATGTCATTAGCATATTGATCAGATCTTGAGATATCTCGTGGAAACCACTTGGAGGGTTAACTGGAACGTGAAACTGGGAGAGAAGATTCGGTATTCTCCGAAATTATCTTCTCTGAATACGACCTCTTCCCGACATTATAGCAAAGGTACCGATGAGTTTCACCTCAGGGACACGTCTCCTTTTAGGTGTGTACACAAACCTGAATGATCTTCTTTCCTTGGGGTATACTGTCTTTATTAAACAATGGAGTCTCGCTCCCGGGAAACTCAAGCGATCTTTTCCTGCTTTCATCCCATTACGCTCAATTGTAAATTCATGCTGTACTCCTTTTTCTGTTTATCATATTTTAATTGTTTGTCCTATTTTTAATCATCAACGTCTTAATTTTTTAAGTATAATTTTGAATATGCAATATTTGATTGTGGAAAACCCCATCTAAACCTTTTCGCATTTTTACGTTCTGTTGTTTTTTGAATCTCATCTAATTTTTTCCAAATTTAACATGCTTCATAAATCTATTTTATCTAATTTTATTTGTGAATCCTTTAATAATTTCACTTTTAAAATTTCATGAATTTTATACTTATGTAAATTAAATTCTTCAGTCTCATTAGTTTCTGCCTCAGATGATGATGGTCTTGTTTTTTTTATCTGACTATTTAAATATTTTTTTCCTCATTTACACATTTTATATATTTTAAATCTACCTTTTATCTTTGTCTTGGACTTGTTTCTTTAAATGTATTGTGCTTTTATTGGGCTATATTCTGTCTTGTGTTTGGCGCAGTTCGTCCACTTTTGGACCTAGCGCCATAAAACCGAAACCAACCAACAATCCCACTACGCTGTTTTACCTCTTTTTTCCTTTCGTGGCATTGTCTTGCGTTTGGCACAGCTTGGCGATATAAGGTCCTTTCGCCATAAAACGCCGAAACAGCCAACTAATCCTGAGTCCAATCTATACTTAAAGTTTGCGAAATTATTTTGCAGAAAAGTTGCGAGTGTCACCGAAGGCATCGGCCGAAAGGTGAAGCCATGAAGCGCGTCAGCAGTCGTCGCCGTAAGCTGCAGCAGAACGTGAAGACGGTGTGGACGTACTCGCGGCAGGTGTTCGCCGCGGCCAACGTGAACGGCGTGACCCACGTGGCGCAGGCAAAGTCCACGGGGAAGCGGCTGCTGTGGACGGGCCTCTTCGCCGTCGGCATCATCGGCTGGTTCTACCAGACCACGACGCTGCTCGAGTACTACTATCAGTACCCGTCTGTCGTCAAGATCGAGGTGGAGAAGCATCCCGCCATGGATTTCCCAGCCATCAGCATCTGCAACGTCAACAGGTGACCCAAACTGCCTTGTCCAGTACTGACCCACGTAGAGAAGCGTTTCACTTGGCTCGCATTACGAGTTGGGAGGCGGTAGCCGAGTAACGGATTAGAAATTGGAGAGCTGCGAGTTCGAAACTCGATCCAACCAAAGACCGTCGTGTAAGCGGGGGCTGGTGCACGTTAAATCTGTCGTGGCCCGAAATGTCCTCACGTTGGCGTGGTGTGGAAGTTTGGAGAGTGGGGTGCCAGCTCAGTTGTGGACCTCGTCATATGACCGTGATTCAAATGACTTTCCCTTTGGGGAGGATGCCGGACCGTAGCCAATAGACCATTGTTTTGCTGTGCGACTTTAATTCCCACTTACCCAAATTTATTTTGTTTTTTTTTTTTATCAGAAAGCTACTGCAGATGTGTTCCTTTTTGGACCATATATTGTTCTTTCCTGATTGAATTATTCGATTTTGTACAGCCCTTGTAGATTTCAGCTGCCATCTGTTTTCAGTTGATTCAGAAATTTTCATCATTAATTTCTCGTGCACTATAGAAAGTGTGCTTTATTGAAACCTCTATTGAGCAGGTTTGATTCAAAGAGAGAGGTAGGTAAGTAGTTTAATTAGCGTCCCACTGGAGCAACACAACGGTCTATTGGCGACGGTCCGGGGTCAATATCGAATTGATAGATCCGAGAACAACACCATGTAATTTTAACCCTTTCGCTCTGACTTTTGCATGATTAAAATTTAACTCTGAAAAGTAGTTTAATTTAGTTGTTTTTAATCTTTTTGACGGACGACCGTACTTTCGCGTTCTTTTCGTGTTTGCTTTCTCCCTTCCAACATTTATGAGTTGCTCAGCTAAGGGGACCATGAATGATAAGAGTGGCTCTGTTTTATGTTCCACATCACACTTCGTAATTCATGCATTCACAACAGAAATAATAACTAAAAATCTTTTTCCACCACTTGTCTGATTTTCTGCCATGTCCCTAAAAAGTAGCCATTTCATCACAGCGGTCAACTCCATTCATGTACATAGTGTAGTGGGAAATGGCTTATGGGCAACTAACGTCTAATTTTGTACCATCTTTTTGTTTCCGGTCACTCATTCATCAGAATGAATGGGCGTACTCAAAAACATAAGTCCGCCATTTGCAATCTGAAAGTATTGCCAGGTTTCTTGAGTCATATTTTTATTCCCTAATTCCTTAAGAACACTGAAAACGTAAAAACCCATTCAAAAGTGGGATTTATTTACCCAATCTAATCTCTGGGACGTATATGCCCATTAGGCCCGAAAGGGTTAAACCACGGTCAGAAGTCACACCTGAGCTGGCACCCACTCTCCAAACTCTGAAACACAAAGGAAAAACAATCATGGACACTTTCTATTATAGAATAATTAAAATAAAGTGATTGTAAACGCTTAAAAAAATGAAGAAATGAGAACATTTTCTCATATATCCTCTTTCTCAAACCTTTGTTCTGAGTATTTATTTATTTGACTTCGTTTATTTTTTGAGTTAATTTTTTAACCGGTTAACTTTTTTCAGAACATCCCTACTGCAAACATTCGTGTCGTTATATCACGTTATTATGAAAATATGTTTGTACGAATTTTATAATTGCAAAATTTAAGTCTCTGAAATAGTCAAGCATACGGTTTTTCTCTCTCCATATATATATATATATATATATATATATATATATATATATATATATATATATATATATATATATATATATATATATATATATATATATATATATATATATATATATATAGGCTCACTTAACATTTACATATTTTATTTCATCTTGTTTCTCGGGGAAATCTATTCTATTCTTAGGGTAGTTTTACTTATTATTTCCCTTTATTTGTTCTCTGCGGCTTTCAGCGCTGTTCATCTAAAGGGTCAATATTATTGTTGTTATTTTGCTCCATTTTTGTTCATATTTTTGTTCTTGTTATTATTTGCATTTTGTTTTTGTTTTTATTTGGTTTCTCCTTTTTGATTTGTGGTGATGGCCTATATATATATATATATATATATATATATATAGATAGATAGATAGATAGATAGATAGATATCTTATATATATATATAGATAGATAGATAGATATCTTATATATATATATAGATAGATAGATAGATATCTTATATATATATATATATATATATCTCTTTTATATTTTTGGTACAAAAATGAGAAAACCCGCAGTAACAATTGAAAACAATTTTGCAAAAACAAAACTTTTTCACATGCGCTCGTTTACCCTACTTTTTGAATTCGGCTTATTTTCAAAGTTTGGAACTGTGTATCTTTTTTCGAAATCTATTCCAGCAAACATTCGTGGAAAGAGAAATTGTCAGATTATTATCTTTCTAGGATACGAAGATCAGTGTTTTGTAAAGAATTTCCCGAAAGGTGTAAAGTCGAAAATATAGAGGTAAGTATACTTTTAACTATGTAACCTTATATTTTGTTTATCGCCGTTTTGACGATATTTGGCGTTAATTTCTCCGTCCCCCTAAATTAATATCATACATGCATTAGACATGTTTTCACTTGAAAATAAAACGAAAAATATTACATTTATGATTCTTCCTTCTTCCACTAGGAAAGAACCATCTTTACCTTCACATGCATAATCCCACTTTACAACTTGAAATCTTCGCTGTAAGACTTCTGTTTCACTTTCTAGACCAATAGAATCTTTCCAAAGGATTATTTTCTTAGAAAAGCACCAACAGAATCATTCCAAAGAATTCTATTTTAAGGAAATAAGCAATAAAACGTTGCGTGTTCGAAGAGTGGGGCTCCAGTTCAGGCGTTGACCTCGTCATCTGACCGAGGCTCAAAATTACGTGGTGTGATACTCGAATCTTTCCCTTGGGGGTTGATCCCTCCCGGAACGTCTCCAATAGCCCGTTGTGCTGTTCCAGGGCGACGTTAATTAATTACCATTCCATCTATTGGTTGGAAGAATCCATGGATTCTTTCAACCAGTAGGTGTGGTTATGAGTCATTAAATGTATTGTGGGTTAAAAATAATACTACACTACTCGGTAGGTATGTATTTCTAATTAACGTCCCACTGGTGCAACACAACGGGCTATTGGCAACGGTCCGGAGAGTCAATCCCGAATTGATAGATCCGAGAACACCACCACATAATTTTTAACCACTGTCAGATAACGAAGTCACACCTGAGCTGGCATCCCACTCTCCAAACTTCCACACCACGCCAACGTTAGGATATGTGAGGCCACATCGGATTTAACGTGCACCAGCCCCCTTTGTACACGACGGTCTTGGGTTGGATTCGAACCCGCAACCCTCCGGTTGCTAATCCGCTGCTCTTCCAACCCGGCTACCGTAGTCTACACTACCCTGAAATATCTCATAGGTTTAAGCGACGTGTTGACATTGCATTTTAAAGTAATATGCAAAGTTATGTCACTTCCGGAAAGAAACAGGAAGTGTTTCATACCCCAGAAACACTAACATCCAGCTTTACAGGAAATGCCTCCACACTTTTCTACATTCCACTACGTCCTTCTAAAAGACGACAAGCGGAAACATTCGATTAATATCCGTATAACTTAAACATAATTATGCAAGAAAAAGAACACCGAATTCTTTAAAAGAATAGAGAAACGAATAGATAAAAAACCAAGCACCCCGAAAAAACTTTTTAATGAAGAGCTAATTATTCTTATGTGTCACCGTACCGAAGTTCAAGTCTTTGAATTCGTAAATAATGAGCGAAACTTTAATGAATCCCCGCATCGCGGTACCAGGTTATTTGTTATGAGGTTGGCGTTTATGCCGGGTGATTCGTCTCGCCCCAGTGGCACATAAATCGAGCTCATTACGCGCACTGTATTCTCTATCATTAAACACAGCATGACCCAGAGTACATTTATTTTGCCTTCCATTAGCACAATGTGGATCTCCATCTGTTCTCTTTCGGTTGTTTATTTTTGATTTATATTCGGAAAGACAGAATTGTGGGAAAGTTCCTACGTTCCAGTTGTTCCTTTGGAATAGCACTTTTAATCAGGCTCAGAAAATAATTTAGGGATGGCCCTGTCTTTTCTCTCACACAGAATGTTTATTTGTGTGATTTACGCATTTACATCTGTTTTACTTGCATTATGCACGAAACTCAATTTTCGCTGATTAAAGCGGTTTCAATGTGTTTTTTTTTATAAAATATACTAGCTGAATTACCCGGCTTTGCTCGGGTTGAATGGTTTAAAGTCATCAATATTGTTCCTATGGAGATTTCATATTGGTTTTAGCCCCTCTACAAATCCAGGACAAATAGATCGGGGGTTAATATATAGCCTATGTTTCCCGCAGGTTGGTTGGTTTTGGGGGTTTTATGGCGAAAGGGCTATATTTTGTTTTCCGTAGAATTCTACAGGCTGAATGTACGAAATTAGGTGTATTAATCTGACAGTGATAGTAAAAATACTCAAGATAATTCCTATGGGAATTTCGAATTGTTTTTATCCCCTCCTGCAGACCCAAGATTAATAGAACGGGGATTAATATGTAGCCTATGTTACCCGCACGGTTCTAAAGAATACGTGTAAAATTTGGCGTGGATTCTTGGTAAAACGGTATAGATTTGTATTGAACAAACAGACGCCAACTCTGCTTTATATACAGGGTGAGTCTAAATTGTTTTTACAAAATAAGAGGGGTGATAGTACCCATCCAGACGAGCCATAATTACCATGGAGCATAGGGTCGCATTCCACTTCCGAGAGGCAGAAAAGAGTCAAATTAGAATTTCAACATGAACTTACAACAGTGTTGGGAAAACGAATGCACGATACCAAAAGTTGCACAATCTGATTGATTGATCAGAGAAAAACTCACAGCAAGTGCTCAAAGTGGCGTGTCGTTGCATAGTTCACACCGGCGAAGGAATGACCCTCTCGAAAATTCCTGGTATTGTGTTAATTTTATCTGCGGCAACACCGATTCTCGCTACGAGATCTTCAGCCGAGTCCACAGGCGTCTGGTACACTAAAGATTTCATGTGCCCCCAGAAGAAAAAGTCCAGTGGGTTGAGGTCCGGTGAACGAGGAGGCCAAAGTACAGGTCCTCTGGACTGGACGCCAGTGCGCTACCGACCAGGCCATCTTGCTTAGGAGATATGTTATGTAGGCAGGTACAAAACGACGACAGAAGCGATGACTTGTTCATGCTCGACGCGTTTCGACTTTACTCTTTTCTGCCTCTCAGAGTGGAATGCGACCCTGTGTTCCATGGTAATTATGGCTCGTCTGGATGGGTACTATCACCCCTCTTATTTTGTAAAAACAATTAGACTCACCCTGTATATAGATTTCGTATAGGGGTCGAGCCCCAATGGGCACTGAAACGTCCCTAACAGCTCGGTCAGATGGACTTCGACAGCCGTCCAGATGGATTTTAGGGATGCTGGTGATTGAACTTGTTCCCTGAAAAATCCGGCGACACAGAAAATAACTATCGGAGAGCTCGAGCTGAGCAGAGGTGTTTTTTTGTGGTCTCATTTTTGGGCCCACGGCCGTTGAGTAGTCCATTTTTGCTTGTTTTTCAGCGCACACGATCCTAGGGTCACAAATCTCTATTGTAAAACATTGTACATATCGTTATTGTAAAATAAAAGTTACGTTGTTCCGATAGCTCGACTAGTGGAGTGTATTCTAATTAACACAATTCGTTTTAATAAAAATAATTTTATTGACAACAAATATAACAAGTTTGTGAAAGGACCACTTTCTCATTAGGGCTAAGTAAGCCTCGCTCTCGTTCAGGCTAAGGAAGCCTCTCTCATCAGGTCTAAAAAAGCACCTCTCTCTCCGGGTCTCTAATGCCTAAAAGCCACCCACGCGCTCACACAACGCCCTCTGCAATATGTGGGAGACTCTTAACCCGTTACTTTATTTATATTTAATTTTGTCTGTTTCGTTGTGTCCATTGGCACACCACTACGTTGCAGCACTTCTCTTGTGCATAAGCGAATGGACAAGAAACCTCCATGAAGTTTTGTAAGACTTAATAATTTTAGTAACGGAGTTCATATTGGGAAGCCAGATGGTAAATGACGCAAAGTCGAGTGTCTTGCATTTGATTCATTCATTCAGCTCAGGGCATGTTCTGAATACGTTCCAGTCCTGTAGCCCTCTCCCTCTGCATCTCCCCGATTGTTACGTTACTGGACGGATGGCAACTCATATTCTCTGAGAGATATTGAGTAGCCCTCATCACTTGTGCATGAAGGGCTTAACTGCATCCTGTCTGTTCCGAACCCAAAGGTCGTTTGGATTTTGTCCGACATCTCCATCCAATGGTGCAGTGTGGGATATAGAACTGGAATAGCGATCCTTAACACACTCAAGCATGTCTTGTGAAGTGCACCTACAGTGTGGATTCCTTCACACTCAAGGGAAAAGAAGTAGCGGATAATTTCGGGAAGGAAGATGTCGATGAACCATTGTCCGATACCCACTCATTGAGCTTTACTTTATTAGAAAGAATTCTGATAGGAAGGCATGGATCGTTCTCTTGGTACCCAAAGGTCGTTTGGATTTTGTCCGACATCTCCATCCAATGGTGCAGTGTGGGATATAGAACTGGAATAGCGATCCTTAGCACACTCAAGCATGTCTTGTGAAGTGCACCTACAGTGTGGATTCCTTCACACTCAAGGGAAAAGAAGTAGCGGATAATTTCGGGAAGGAAGATGTCGATGAACCATTGTCCGATACCCACTCATTGAGCTTTACTCTATTAGAAAGAATTCTGATAGGAAGGCATGGATCGTTCTCTTGGTACCCAAAGGTCGTTTGGATTTTGTCCGACATCTCCATCCAATGGTGCAGTGTGGGATATAGAACTGGAATAGCGATCCTTAACACACTCAAGCATGTCTTGTGAAGTGCACCTACAGTGTGGATTCCTTCACACTCAAGGGAAAAGAAGTAGCGGATAATTTCGGGAAGGAAGATGTCGATGAACCATTGTCCGATACCCACTCATTGAGCTTTACTTTATTAGAAAGAATTCTGATAGGAAGGCATGGATCGTTCTCTTGGTACCCAAAGGTCGTTTGGATTTTGTCCGACATCTCCATCCAATGGTGCAGTGTGGGATATAGAACTGGAATAGCGATCCTTAACACACTCAAGCATGTCTTGTGAAGTGCACCTACAGTGTGGATTCCTTCACACTCAAGGGAAAAGAAGTAGCGGATAATTTCGGGAAGGAAGATGTCGATGAACCATTGTCCGATACCCACTCATTGAGCTTTACTTTATTAGAAAGAATTCTGATAGGAAGGCATGGATCGTTCTCTTGGTACCCAAAGGTCGTTTGGATTTTGTCCGACATCTCCATCCAATGGTGCAGTGTGGGATATAGAACTGGAATAGCGATCCTTAACACACTCAAGCATGTCTTGTGAAGTGCACCTACAGTGTGGATTCCTTCACACTCAAGGGAAAAGAAGTAGCGGATAATTTCGGGAAGGAAGATGTCGATGAACCATTGTCCGATACCCACTCATTGAGCTTTACTTTATTAGAAAGAATTCTGATAGGAAGGCATGGATCGTTCTCTTGGTACCCAAAGGTCGTTTGGAATTTGTCCGACATCTCCATCCAATGGTGCAGTGTGGGATATAGAACTGGAATAGCGATCCTTAACACACTCAAGCATGTCTTGTGAAGTGCACCTACAGTGTGGATTCCTTCACACTCAAGGGAAAAGAAGTAGCGGATAATTTCGGGAAGGAAGATGTCGATGAACCATTGTCCGATACCCACTCATTGAGCTTTACTTTATTAGAAAGAATTCTGATAGGAAGGCATGGATCGTTCTCTTGGTACCCAAAGGTCGTTTGGATTTTGTCCGACATCTCCATCCAATGGTGCAGTGTGGGATATAGAACTGGAATAGCGATCCTTAACACACTCAAGCATGTCTTGTGAAGTGCACCTACAGTGTGGATTCCTTCACACTCAAGGGAAAAGAAGTAGCGGATAATTTCGGGAAGGAAGATGTCGATGAACCATTGTCCGATACCCACTCATTGAGCTTTACTTTATTAGAAAGAATTCTGATAGGAAGGCATGGATCGTTCTCTTGGTACCCAAAGGTCGTTTGGATTTTGTCCGACATCTCCATCCAATGGTGCAGTGTGGGATATAGAACTGGAATAGCGATCCTTAACACACTCAAGCATGTCTTGTGAAGTGCACCTACAGTGTGGATTCCTTCACACTCAAGGGAAAAGAAGTAGCGGATAATTTCGGGAAGGAAGATGTCGATGAACCATTGTCCGATACCCACTCATTGAGCTTTACTTTATTAGAAAGAATTCTGATAGGAAGGCATGGATCGTTCTCTTGGTACCCAAAGGTCGTTTGGATTTTGTCCGACATCTCCATCCAATGGTGCAGTGTGGGATATAGAACTGGAATAGCGATCCTTAACACACTCAAGCATGTCTTGTGAAGTGCACCTACAGTGTGGATTCCTTCACACTCAAGGGAAAAGAAGTAGCGGATAATTTCGGGAAGGAAGATGTCGATGAACCATTGTCCGATACCCACTCATTGAGCTTTACTTTATTAGAAAGAATTCTGATAGGAAGGCATGGATCGTTCTCTTGGTACCCAAAGGTCGTTTGGATTTTGTCCGACATCTCCATCCAATGGTGCAGTGTGGGATATAGAACTGGAATAGCGATCCTTAACACACTCAAGCATGTCTTGTGAAGTGCACCTACAGTGTGGATTCCTTCACACTCAAGGGAAAAGAAGTAGCGGATAATTTCGGGAAGGAAGATGTCGATGAACCATTGTCCGATACCCACTCATTGAGCTTTACTTTATTAGAAAGAATTCTGATAGGAAGGCATGGATCGTTCTCTTGGTACCCAAAGGTCGTTTGGATTTTGTCCGACATCTCCATCCAATGGTGCAGTGTGGGATATAGAACTAGAATAGCGATCCTTAACACACTCAAGCATGTCTTGTGAAGTGCACCTACAGTATGGATTCCTTCACACTCAAGGGAAAAGAAGTAGCGGATAATTTCGGGAAGGAAGATGTCGATGAACCATTGTCCGATACCCACTCATTGAGCTTTACTTTATTAGAAAGAATTCTGATAGGAAGGCATGGATCGTTCTCTTGGTACCCAAAGGTCGTTTGGATTTTGTCCGACATCTCCATCCAATGGTGCAGTGTGGGATATAGAACTGGAATAGCGATCCTTAACACACTCAAGCATGTCTTGTGAAGTGCACCTACAGTGTGGATTCCTTCACACTCAAGGGAAAAGAAGTAGCGGATAATTTCGGGAAGGAAGATGTCGATGAACCATTGTCCGATACCCACTCATTGAGCTTTACTTTATTAGAAAGAATTCTGATAGGAAGGCATGGATCGTTCTCTTGGTACCCAAAGGTCGTTTGGATTTTGTCCGACATCTCCATCCAATGGTGCAGTGTGGGATATAGAACTGGAATAGCGATCCTTAACACACTCAAGCATGTCTTGTGAAGTGCACCTACAGTGTGGATTCCTTCACACTCAAGGGAAAAGAAGTAGCGGATAATTTCGGGAAGGAAGATGTCGATGAACCATTGTCCGATACCCACTAATTGAGCTTTACTTTATTAGAAAGAATTCTGATAGGAAGGCATGGATCGTTCTCTTGGTACCCAAAGGTCGTTTGGATTTTGTCCGACATCTCCATCCAATGGTGCAGTGTGGGATATAGAACTGGAATAGCGATCCTTTACACACTCAAGCATGTCTTGTGAAGTGCACCTACAGTGTGGATTCCTTCACACTCAAGGGAAAAGAAGTAGCGGATAATTTCGGGAAGGAAGATGTCGATGAACCATTGTCCGATACCCACTCATTGAGCTTTACTTTATTAGAAAGAATTCTGATAGGAAGGCATGGATCGTTCTCTTGGTACCCAAAGGTCGTTTGGATTTTGTCCGACATCTCCATCCAATGGTGCAGTGTGGGATATAGAACTGGAATAGCGATCCTTAACACACTCAAGCATGTCTTGTGAAGTGCACCTACAGTGTGGATTCCTTCACACTCAAGGGAAAAGAAGTAGCGGATAATTTCGGGAAGGAAGATGTCGATGAACCATTGTCCGATACCCACTCATTGAGCTTTACTTTATTAGAAAGAATTCTGATAGGAAGGCATGGATCGTTCTCTTGGTACTCAAAGGTCGTTTGGATTTTGTCCGACATCTCCATCCAATGGTGCAGTGTGGGATATAGAACTGGAATAGCGATCCTTAACACACTCAAGCATGTCTTGTGAAGTGCACCTACAGTGTGGATTCCTTCACACTCAAGGGAAAAGAAGTAGCGGATAATTTCGGGAAGGAAGATGTCGATGAACCATTGTCCGATACCCACTCATTGAGCTTTACTCTATTAGAAAGAATTCTGATAGGAAGGCATGGATCGGTAACGTGGGGATCGCCCCGGAAGATTTCTTGCTCTTAATTGTGACAGACCTATTCAGACATCGCTCTCCTGCTTTTTCAGTGGCCATCTGATGACTCTCACTGTGGTCGCAAGATTCATCCTGTTTGCCTTAAATGACCAGGACTCCCCAGCACACATTCTCGAGTGCTGGGGTTGTGCCGAGACGACCTGTTCTCTCAACCCCTTTTGGTGTATGACTTTATGGGGGTGAATGGACTTGTGGATTGGGTCTAACTGGAGCTGGACGTGGAGATTAGCAACAACTTTCCTGCATTAACATTTGCGGAGCAATTCTTCTGTACCTAACCCAAATTATATCTGACAATTTTCTGAAAACAAACATCAGTTCTGGTATGAAAATAGTACACCTGGAGACAGAACCTTCGAACCAGGTGATCCACCAAACGTCACATGGGCAAAGCAGGTTAGTGTCTGTGAGGAAGGGCTGTTAACTGTAAAGCGTTGCTTGTGGACAAATTCTACCATTCGGTTTAAATTTCTAAATTCTATGCGAGCTAGCTGCAATCGCATTTGTGAGTCTCACCTGCGGTTGTCTCCCGCCCGCCTTGTTAAGTAGTCTGGATTCACAAAACATCGAAATTGTACGTGGGTTCTGTACCTGCCGAATACTTAAGAGTGAGAGTAAAAATATATCTTTCCTTAATGGTGAGCTAAAAGGAAATTAACCCTAACCTATTGAACTATCAAATGTCAAGAAGCACATCTATGGTGATACAAACAAATACGTTTATTTGTTACTCTGGATTACAAGGAGCTTGGTTAAATTATGATACAATAAACAATAACAATAATATAAAAAGCAATAACCCGGGAATACCCGGGGATGAATCCGCAAAAACTAAAAGATTAATAGGAGAGGAAAGAAGTTAGAGTAAAGATTTTAAGGGTTAACAAAAGTCAGGGTTCGATGTCGTGGCGGCGAATCGGTGTGCCCTGGAAACATGTTAGTCTCTTCTAGAGACCGAGAGACCTTCGACCGCTTCCCAAGAAACAGACGAAAAGAATGCCTCCTTTCGGACTGGGGGTCTCTTCCCCTCCCAAACAGGTTGCCACTCCGCTTACCTAGCGCCAAGCGTTTTACCAGTTGTAGATAATTTTCGCCCTTTTTGGGACGGAACCTTACAGTGACCTTTGACCTTTCCAGCTGAGCGAAGACGAGATCTTCAACATCACCTTCGAATTCATGAAGCAAGGACGGAAGCTGGAACTGGGCCATCAGCTGGAGGACGTCATCGTGGGCTGCGAGTTCTCAGGGACGCCCATCCTCAACACGGAGACCTGCATGACGTACGTATGCACTGCAAATCTCAATTCGAAATCCGCTTTTGCACATTGCTCTTTGCGAAAAAATTAATAATTCGCTTTGCTTTGTGCTTAATTTTTTTATCAGTGGGCATCCTTTAGGTAGGTATTTGATTAACGTCACATTGGAGCAACACACGGGCTATCGGCGACGGTCTGGGATCAAACCCGAAGGAAAAAATACGAGGACAATACCACGTCATGACGATATCACCTTGAGCTGGCACCGCACTCTCCAAACTCCCCCACCACGCCAACGTGAGCATGTTTGATGCCACGGCAGATTTAACATGCCCACCTTTGTACACGACGGTCTTTGGTTGGATTCGGACGCACAACCCTCCGGTTGCTAATCCGTTCCTCTTCCAACCAGGCTATCAGATTCAAGAATAATCAACCACTTATAAATTCAAATCAATTGAATAGACATGGATTGATTAGTCTGGTTTTATAGTTGTGTCATATTTTGCCAATCTGTTCCCAACACATAATAGACAACGTCAAGTAATGGATATACACACGTTAATTAAATTTTAATTGACACAAATATACACAAGCTAGAGGAGTCGAACGTGCGTCATCTAACACTCGCAAGTTTCTAGCATAGAGACATGGAATATAAGTAGACTGAGCATTGCTATTGAGAGGAGCTTCAGAAAGTGACCAATAGTCACGTGACCGCTCATTGTATGTGATTTGTACGGACCTTGATTATAAAATGTATTCTAGTGTTGAGTAAACGTCATTGCTTGTATGCTTTGTTGCAGATACTTCAGTTACATCTACGATCCGTTTCTGGGCAACTGCTTCGTCTTCTCGTCCGGGAATGGACAGCGCCCCAAACTCTACGTCACGGAACCGGACGCATGGAGGGACAGAAAGGGTAAGTCCTCTACCCTGTAGGGTAGTAGAGGCGTCCTGGGGCACCCGAGCTTCACAGGAAATATTGGTATGGGATGCTTTTGGAGAACCTGGGCCTTTGGACCCTATATCTCCAGTGAAATTTGTAGCATGATTGAACAGAAGTGAGTTCGTCGGCGCCTTTATAGTTTCGTTGGGACTTGGAGGAGAGGTGTAGCTGTTGAGCCTTCTTTTTCGGAAGGTTGAGCTTCAAGTTTCATTGGGTGGGGCTTGCACGCATGGTAAAGCTGGTCATTTCAAAGTTTATTGAGGAGAGATGTTACGGAGATTACAGATATTAGATTTAAAGATTGTTTCAGTTAATAATTGAGAATAGCTTTAGGTCAATACACGTTTTCTGTTTGATGGATGACGAAAGTCATACCTGGGGATATGCTTGGTAGAATCATTATGAATATTCTCAAACGGGTTGAAAAATTAAAGGGTTGAGAATATGGTCACATATTTTATTCATATAAAATAAGTTTTGGGTATTTAAACCCTCCTGGTTGTTTGTCTTCACCTCGAAAACTGCCCTGTAGTGGCCAGTCTCTGATGTAAGAAACTATCATCAGTTCTGGGCAAGGGGACAATTTGATTTTCCTACTTGGAGTAATAGGGCAGTTTAGTCTCAACGATATATTTCGTCCTTAGCAAACCTAATCAGATCTCGATGGACTAAATATCTCGTTCAAACCCTTGGAGGGTTAAACAACAGTTAGTAACTTATTTAATAACTAATTAAATATATCAACTACCTTCTTTTCTTTATTTACCTTTAAAAGTAACTTAATAAAAGGTCTTAGTATGATAGGAAGATTTTATCTGAAAGCATGAACAAAGATCTGTCAGGATAATTTAACATTATAGTTTCTTTATTCATAGTCCATAAGCGGCTGGAGAAATGCAATTTGCTTCCCGATGTTCAATTTCGGTATAGATTCGTAATTTGGGATCGAAAACAGCTGTTGCCATTGAAAATTCTGAAATTTATTCACAATTAGACGCGCGTATGCAAATTTTATGTATACACTAGGTTATATCAAAAAGTAAGGCGAATTTGTCTCTAAAACTCAGAGTTTTTTGTGTAGCTAATTAATTTTTTTATATGTTGCAAGTACCAAGGTGATAGAAGTGTGACGGCTTGTAGAAACTTCTACGTCAACCCGTCTGGTGCTTAGAGCCAATCAAAGATGGCGCATCGACTTGAACATTACTCCAGGGAGGAGGTGTCATTCGTTTTTTATGGGCCAAGGGGAAAAACATGCGATATTCATCTAGAATTGTTGGAAGTCTATGGAGATAGTGTTATGTCGCAGAAACAAATGTATGTGTGGTGTAACGACACGAATGTGGCTGTCGTCGATGCCATGATTCGTGAAGACAGAAGAGTGAGGTTGCATGATATTGCAAATACATTGAATAGCTCATATGGTTCAGTGAGCAGTATTACCATTTGTTTGGCCCCTGAAGAAACCTCCGTTTCCATACACTGGAAGAGACACAACACTTACCTGGTTAGGGAACCTGGAGCAAGATTTCTTTGAAAAGGGCATAGATGATTGGGTGCCACGTTGGAATAAATGCTTAGACCACTATGGTTCCTTTGTCGAATGATAGTGTGATACAATTTGTCAAACATAATAAATTTTCATATATTTATATCTGCACGTTTTTCTGTCAATCAAAAATTCAGCTTACTTTTTGATACTCCTTTGTACATTTATAGAAAACGTCGTTCTTTGAGGAACGATTCCTTTAAAATTAAGAGCCGTGGTAGCCCAGTTGAAGAGCAACGGAATACCTATGGTAGGGTTGAGGATTCGTCCAGCCAAAGACCGCCGTTAGGGGGCTGCTTAAATCTGTCATAGCCCCAAATATCCTCACGTTGGCGTGGTGTGGAGAGTGGGGTGTCAGCTCTCAGGTGTTGTTCTCGGCATCTGGCAGTGGTTTTAAATGACGAGGCGTTGTCCTCGGCTCTTTCTCTTCGGGATGGATCTCGGACCGTCGCCAATAGCCCATTGTGTTGCTCCAGCGCGACGTTAATTAAATACCTACCTACCTTTTTCCTTCCTGTGCATATTTCTCTCTTCTGTATCAATAAAGCTTTCACTGTGGTGTCAATTACTTGATATTGTATTGTGTCTGGCGCAGCATGGCCAAATATCGCCCTTGCGTCATAAAACCCCTAAACCAATCAACCTACTTACTTTTAAAATTATTCTACTACGAAGAACGCGCGAAAAAACGGATAACGGTTCGATTTTTTTTCCGTAGACAGGATTCAGTAGGTAGGTATTCTAATTAACGTCACACTTTAGCAACACAACGGGTTATTGGTGACGGTCCGGGATCAATTCCAAAGGGAAAGAACCACGGTCAGATGACGAGGCCACACCTGAGCTGGCACCCCACTCTCCAAACTTCCACACCACGCCAACGTGAGGACATTTGAGGCCACGACAGAATTAACGTGCACCAACCCCCTTTGTACACGACGGCGTTTGGCTGGATTCGTCCGTTACTCTTCCAACCGGGCCACCACGGCCCCCGATCTTGATGGACGAGATATCTATTTCAAACCACATGGAGGGTTAAACAGTTAATTTGCTAAATTTATCATCCATGTTTATCCCTTTTTAGAATGTTGCATACGTACCATGTGTTCAAGCTGAATTAAAATGTAGAAATGTTATGCCTGATGTATTTTGTAATTGAAATGTGAACCCTGGTACTTTGTGCATCGCAGATATGAGTCTGATCCTGAACGTGGAGGAGGACGAATACTTGAATCCTGACGCCGGGACTCCCGGACTCATCGTCACCCTGCACGAGGACATGGACTATCCCCACATCCTCGCACATGGCATCCACGTGTACGCAGAGCACACCTACAGCCTGGCAGTGGAGAAGGTAATGTACTTGCATCTAGCCTAACAGCTGAGGACAGGGAATGAATCCTATATAACATAGGGCCGTGGTAGTCCGGTGGGTAGGTAGGTATTTTAATTAACGTCACACTGGAGCAAAACATCGGGCTATTGGTGACGGTCCGGGATCAATCCGAGGACAACACCACGTAATTTTGAGCTACGGTCAGATGACAAGGTAACCCGGTTGGAAGAGTAACGGATTAGCAACCGGAGGGTTGCGAGTTCGAATTGAACCAAAGACCGTAGCTGGTGCATGTTTAATCTGTCGTGGCCTCAAAAGTGCTCACATTGGCGTGGTGTGGAAGTTTGGAGAGTGGGATGCAGCTCAGGTGAGACCTCGTCATCTGACCGTGGTTCAGAATAACGTGGTGCCCCTCGGATCTTTCCTTTTGGGATCAATCCCGGACCGTCGCCAATGGCCCGTTGTGCTGCTCCAGTGCGACGTTAATTAAAATACCTACCTACCTGAATAAATAGGATGTGAACGGACCATGGTCCGTGAGATAAAAAACTATTTGTAATATAAATAGAGGTGTTGACAAAGGCTAAGAATGACTAATGATTATAACATTGACTATATTATAATTTATATACAGACCTAAACAATTCCTGTTCTCTCAATGCGGCCATGCAAGCTAAAAGGTTGGACTCTCCTGTGGGTTGTACCCTTTGCCAAATATTTACCCCCAAACCCATTTGTTACAGAAAAAAGAACTGTTTTCGTCGTGGAATGAAATAAGATTTGTGTGCTCTTCTCTTTGTCAGGTGAGCGTGAACTTGCTGTCACTTCCCTTCAAGTCGAACTGCACGGACTTCGAACACCTGCCCTTCGAATCACCATCGGACATGAACCTCTCCCCTCGGGTGAGCACTTTCTTCTCTTCCACACAAGTGTCCCAATTGAGCGATGGCTCCCTAAGAGGATTGGTTCTGCGCATGCTCGTGGACGATTCTATTTTGGATCGTAGGAACATACTAAACTCGAGAAAAGCTATTCTAACTTGTTTCAAATCAACGGGTTGTCCTGGCTGTCAAAATTCATATTTACGATTGTTTACTTACTTGTATTGGGAATGCGAATTAAAATGTCTTCAATAATTTAGAAGCAGATTTCTTGTTAGACCGCACTCACGAAGACTATTTCACATTCATGCTGCCAGAACTAAGCGAGGAAATGAATCGAATCGAATCGAACCATCTATCTGGAATCGAATCATACCCTTTTAGACATGTACCCACGGGCGAAAACCGAATCTTCCACGAGCATGCGCAGAACTGATCCGCTTAGGGAACTATGGCTAAATTGAGACACTTGTCTCCTTTACACAATCACCATTCTCCAGCAATCCACGAGGGTTGGACACAAGGCAATAGCTCCATTGAGTGTGCTCCAAAGACGAGTGAGTATGCCCACTGCGCTAGCAATCTTCGAGTTGCAGACTCCTCCCTTGGCGTATTTCTCTCTTCTGTGTCAGTAAAACTTTCTTTTTGTGTGTATGTCCATTACTTGAAATTGTATGTCTTGTGTCTGGCGAGCAGCATGGGGCCAAATATGACTCTTGCGAGGGACATAAAAGACCAACAAACAACCAACCAAAGACGAGTGACGAGAGAGTTGGTACTTGTGAAGAAAGAGTAAATTGTTGATTGGGTTTACAGGTGTTCCTATGTGGAAGGTAGGTAGTTAATTAACGTCATACACAGAGCAACACAACGGGCTATTGGCGACGGTTCGGGATCCATCCCTAAGCCTCTCCATTTTGAACCACGGTGAGATGACGAGAACAACACCTGAGCTGGCACCCCACTCTCCAAACGTCTACACCACGCCAACGTGAGGACGTTGGAGCCCACGACGGATTTAACGTCCGCTAGTCCCCGTATACACGACGGTCTTTGATTGGACTGAAGGGTTCGAACTCCAGTTGCTCTTCCAACTGGGCTACTATGCGTTCCTATGCGGAAGAGATTAGATTCGAGTGAACTTTGTAGCGCCCTCAAGCATGTTTACACGATTGGATGATAAATGAGGTTATTTAACCCTCCCGATGGTTGCCTCGACGAGGTATCTAGTCATTAGGTAAACTGACCAGATGTTGAAAGACGAGATATCCCGTCAGTAGAAAAAAGTGATCAGATCTAGTCCTCGTCATCATTAAAAGAAATCGGCAATACCTTGATGGCGAGATATTTCGTTATTAGCGAAATTGGTCAGATCTAGATGGACGAGATATCTCGTCGAAACCACTTGGAGGGTTAAAATTTGTACAGGATGGTTTGAAACACTCGCAAGCTAATGTCTAAAATTATCAGTCTCAGTCCAAAACTAAAGCATGCTCATTTTCTACATGATGGTGAGAACCGATCGGAGCGTGGTCAAATATGGCGCCATAAAACCCAAACCAACCAGAACCGATCGGAAAATAATCATGCCATACGATTTCTTCTCGAAATTCAACCCGAAACGTTTTGTCTGTTTTCCCATTGGAGGTGGCATTCCGAAGACATTCGTGTTGTAGGTTCATGACGCCCATTCTGGTTATTTAAAGGACCGCCGGTTGGAAGAACAGAGGATTAGCAACCGGAGGGTTGCTAGTTCGAAACTCGATCCAACTAGAGACCGTCGTGTACGAAGGGGCTGGTACGCGTTCCGTGTCCTCGCGTGGGAGTGGTGTGGACCTTTGGAGAGTGGGGTGCCAGCTCCGATGTTGACCTCGTCATCTGACCGTGGTTCAAAATGACGAGGCGTTTTCCTTGTGTTATGTTATGATCTTCGATGGCCCTCGCTTGGTATTTTCTATGAGCCGAACTTGGGGATCTCTGCTGGATGGCGAGAGTCGAGGCGAAAGGGGGTGCCGTTCCCCTGAATGACTTGCCAGAGCGGAGGAGAATGCGAAGGAGGACAAATCTGTGAGGTCGCAAAATAAGGCTCGGGGGACCCAAACGTGAACTCCGGACGCGAGCCAACGTCCATGCCGAGACGAAGTCCTCTGATAGAAGTCCAACAGGATCCGGGCGAGTCGTTTCCACTCATTATCCGGCCTGCCCCGGCCTCTCACCATATTTCAACGGATCCTCAGGTAAAGCCGATTTGTTTTTGAACTGGACCCCACCAATAAATGGATTTTAAGAAACTGAGTTGTTATTTATAACTGTTAACCACTACAAGACACTTGGATGTTTCCATTCGTGAAGGATCCCGGACCGTCGCCCGTTGTGGGGCTCCAGTGCAGAATAAATCCTTGACACCTTGGAGTTTCTTGAAACTTGTCCTGGTAGGTGATTTGATGCAGTGGTTTTTAATGTTGCTCGCTGCCTAAGATCTAAAAAGTGGAACCGTTGAAAGTGTTGACGCGTTTCGTTGCAGATGTGTTCCGTGCAGTGTCTCCTGCATCATCAGAAGGAGGAGTGTCCGCACAGTTACGTCACAGACAACGTCGTCCTCTTCGCAGACGCCATGCCTTACGATCCGCACCAGATCACCAAAGGTACAACTGACTGCCAGTAAACACCAGTAGAGAAACCGGTTTTGGAATTGAGTGAAAATTATTTTTATCGATACGCCGGTTTCCATTACTACGATCTTTTCTTTTACGAAATTCATCTTTATTTGCTTCGTTTTTAAGTTATTAATTCGGCGATTAATAACTTAAAAACGAACTTATTCAGCGATTAATAACTACATTTGCCGTAGCGGCAAATGCAGTTAGTACGAGACCTAATGCCTACAGAAATCTAATATGAACAGAAATTTTTGCTGTGAGGTCTAAGGCTAAATAAACATAAGTGGCTGGTTATTTGGATTTTATAGCGCAACGTCCAAAACAGGTAGTTAATTAACGTCACACTGGAGCAACACAACGGGCTATTGGCGACGGTTCGGGATCTATCCCGAAGGAAAAGATCCAAGGACAATGGAAGCCGCGGTAGCCCGGTTGAAAGATAACGGCCTAGCAACCGGAGGTTAGGAGTACGAAGCCAACCAAAGACCTTCGTGTACAAAGGGGGCTGGTGCACGTTAAATCTGACGTGACCTCAGATGTCCTCACATTGTCGTTGTGAGAAAGTGTGGAGAATGAAGTGCCAGCTCAGGTGTAAACCTCGTCATCTGACCGTGATTCAAAATGACGTGGTATTGTCCTCGGATCTTTCCATTCGGGTTTGTTCCCGGACCATTGCCAATATCCCGTTGTGTTGCTCCAGTGCGACGTTAATTCAACAACCTACCTCATTAAGCTTAGTCTGAAGCGTTCTATATTCGCACCCAGTCAGTGACAACGAAAACGATTGAAGTTCACACGTACCGGTAAGGAGAACTTTCGTCAGTGATATATAAATACCGAGAATATCAGTAATTTTCAACCCCACTGTCCATTACCCCCATGAGGGAGTAGCTGGTATTTTTTGTACTGAAACGTGTAGTTCGTTCTCTAAAATTAAGTCTCCATTTCATTTATAATAATTAAGTGACCTAATAAGTGCTCAAAGGAATAGAGATAATAATTACACACGTGTGCAAGTTCAACAATGAGTACTTGATGTACAAGGTTATATCAAAAAGTAATTTGAATTTGTCTCTAAAACTCAGAGTTTATTGATTAGCTAATTAATTTTTTTATATGTTGCAAGTAACAAGGTGATAGAAGTGTGACGGCTTGTAGAAACTTCTACGTCAACCCGTCTGGTGCTTAGAGCCAATCAAAGAAGGCGCATCGACTTGAGCATTACTCCAAGGAGGAGGTGTCATTCGTTTTTTATGGGCCAAGGGGAAAAAGCATGTGATATTCATCGAGAATTGTTGGAAGTCTATGGAGAGAGTGTTATGTCGCAGAAACAAGTGTACATGTGGTGTAACGATACGAATGTGGCTGTCGTCGATGCCATGATTCGTGAAGACAGAAGAGTGAGGTTGCATGATATTGCAAATGCATTGAATAGCTCATAGGGTTCAGTGAGCAGTATCGAAGTGGGAAATTCTTGACCATCCTCAGTATAGCCCCGATTTAGTCCCTTCGGATTACCATTTGTTTGGCCCCCTGAAGAAACACCTCAGTGGGCAGCGTTTCCATACACTGGAAGAGGCACAACACTTACCTGGTTAGGGAACCTGGAGCAAGATTTCTTTGAAAAGGACATGGATGATTGGGTGCCATGTCGGAATAAATATTTAGACCACTATGGTTCCTTTGTCGAATGATAGTGTGATACGATTTGTCAAACATAATACATTTTCATATATTTATCTCTGCACGCGCGCGCGCGCGCGCGTTTTTCTGCCAACCAAATATTCACCTTACTTTTTGATACTCCTTTGAACATATTAGTATCAGATTTTGCAAATGAAACTACTTGATACTATTTCTGACTTGTTTAAAATAAATTTTCTGACCGGAAGTTGCTTTTTATGTGCCTACGAAAGAACCGTTAGATTGCGTTTTTTCTCATCAATTTTCAATCCCTTTTAAAACGGCTGATATATCCATATTCTTACGCGACTTTTCTAATTCTCGAAATATGCTTTCACAACAAGAGTTTCAGATAACAACCATAGAAAATGTTCGATCGATTTTGAGTTCCGTGGAAAAATGCGCTGAGAGCCCTTTTTCTTTTCAGCTGACAAACTATGCGCCGACAGTTTATCCGAAAACTACAAAGAATACTGCAGCTCATTGTGCAGCGTGCCCTGTCAGTGAGTATAGCGTCTTATTATTTGATGAAGATCCGCAGCGTTGACGTTGTTCTAAACAGTTCAGTGTTTAGAAGTCCCAATTAGTTTCCTACGAGTTATCTTTTGGTGTACGATTATCAATACAGTAACTCTCCGCTTTAAATGGGGTCTCGGTAGCCCGGTTGGAAGAGTAACGGATTAGCAACCTGAGGGTTGCGAGTTCGAATCCAACCAAAGACCGTCGTGTGCAAAGGGGGCTGTGCACGTTAAATCCATCGTGACCTCAAATGTCCTCACGTTGGCGTGGTGTGGAAGTTTGGAGAGTGGGATACTAGTTCACAGGCGTGACCGTCATTTGACCGTGATTCAAAATTACGTCCCGCTTGATCCCGGACCGTCGCCTATAGCCGGTCGTGTTGCTCCAGTGCGTCGTTAAATAAATACCTACCATACCCTATAGAGATCGATCGAATTCTATAGAAACGAAATTTCATTATAGAATTCTATGGAACTATAAAAATTTTTCGTAAGGGGTATTTTCATTGGAATTTGAAACCCCCTGAATAAAAAGCTATAAAGAAAAATTACTTTCAGCATGTTGGTTTATTTTTGTTTCGATTTGATGATTGGCATAAGATTAAAAAGAGCGAGAGGCTTTGAGCACGTTTATTACAACAGTATACGAAGACATTACTATAAAATAAAAATAGTTACTATGTACAAGAAATTGAGCTTAACATAAGGCAGCTGGGGCCAACACATCCACCCTGCCTCGAGCACAAACAGGTAGTTCCTCTTTTTCCGCTCACTTTTTTCCCCTCACCCTACTGTAGCCTTTCGGTTGCAGTCAGGAGTAGTGATCTCACAATTTAATAGTGTGCCCTTTCATACAAATATTTACTTATTAATAGACGGTAATGATAAAGTAACATGATAAATATTTGTAAGAAACGTCTTGCTTCAAATATTTACTTAATGAATCTAGAAAAGAAAGTTCTACTGTGTTTAAACTGGAGACATAACACCGACGTGTTACAGCCCGTTGTGTTGCTACAGTGTGACGTTAATTAAAATACCTACTTACATACCGACGTGTTACACACCAACAAGAGACCCCTCAATTTAATTCTATGACTCGTGAAAAGGGATGCGTTCAAGTGATCCCTTTTCGTCACAATTATTGTGAATAAAAATACTTTTTAAAAAATTGAGATACTTTTGGAGCAATTGCCAGAAGCATGCCCTTTTTATAAGTGTGGAACTAAATTTAAGTGACCCCATTTCATCTCTGGGGCCACGGTAGCTCGGTTGGAAGAGTAACGGATTAGCAATCGTAGGGTTGCGAGTTCGAATCCAACCACTCACCGTCGTGTACAAAGGGGGGCTGGTGCACGTTAAATCTGCCGTGGTCTCAAATGACCGCCAAGAACAGGGCCGTTCTTGGTGGGTGCTGGGCGTACCCTTGCAAGTGGCCAGAATATAAGAATGGTCGAAAGAAGAGGAATTAGGGGAGGTAGTTAAATTAACGTCGCACTGAAGCAACACAACGGGCCATCCGTTCTTGAAAGATCCAAGGCTACCTCATCATTTTAAACCATGGTCAGATGACGAGGCAACACCTGAGCTGGCACACAACTCTCCAAATTTTCACATCATGCCAACGTGAGGACATTTGAGGCCACGACAGATTGAACGTGCACCAGCCCCCGCATACACGACTGTCTTTGGTTGGATCGAGTTTCGAACTCGCAACCCTCCGGTTGCTAATTCGTTACTCTCTCAACCGCGCTGCCTGAAATCGAAGTAAGCTCTCCACTTTAAATAAGCATTCGGAGCAATAAATTCTGTACTCATTGGGTCTTTGCAGATATTTCATGAGATAGTAACAAGATCCGTTTAATATGCACACTTTGTCATTAATTTGCATTGCTTTGTTTAAAAATCACTCATCAACGGGTTCATCTTGTTTCGAGAGGAGAATACTTCCGTAAATGACTTTTTTTGGGGGGGATATTTCAATTAACGTTACACTGGAGCAACACAACGGGCTATTGGTGACGGTCCGGGATCAATCCCAAAGCTAAATGATTTTGGAATTAACCCTCTTAGTGGTTTTTCGATGAGATATCTCGTCCATCGAGATCTGACCCATTTTGCCAATAACGAGGTATCTCGTCATCAAGATATTGCCTTTTTCATGATGACTAGATCTATTGGGTTGGCAATTAAGTTCCCGCCGTTTTGAGTCGTTCCATCTGTTGAACATAGAGTTCCGCGTTGACCGTTTGGTTCCGTTCAAGCAATTCGTTATGGATAATCCCTTCCCAGTCCCACCATACGCACAACATCGCTTTACGCGGATGAAGATCTTTTTTCACGCGCGGTGTCGCTTGTTCACCGGGGCTAAGCCATTCCTTGCGCTGCTTCATATCATTAATGTACAGGCACCATTTTTCGTCGCCAGTAACGATTCGGAAAAGAAATCGTTGCTTGCGTCCATGAGTTGAGCGGTGACGAGCAAGAAAACCAGAAAGTCATTGAGGGTCGTTGATTTTTGTTGTTGTCACTTAAAGCATGCGGAACCCATGCTCCACACTTCTGAACCTTTTCTATCGAGTGAAGATGCTTCTCTATAGCAGTGTGGGAGCATTCCATTTTCTCTGCCAGTTCCCTTGTCGTTTGACGCGAATTTTCGTGCAAAAGTTGGTTTAATCGCTCTTCATCGAACTCAACTGGACGACTAGAACGAGGTGCGTTTTTAAGGTCAAAATTTCCATTTTGGAACTTGGCATACCAATCACGAGCGGTTCTTTCAGCTATGGCACCCTCTCCATAGACAGCACAAATGTCGCGAGCAGCTTTTGCGGCCTTAGAACCTTGATTAAAAGCAAAAAGAAGGAGGTGTCGAAAATGTTCATTTTTCTCAACTTGACATTCCATTTTAATCTGAAAATTAACATAAATTAACTCGAACATAAAAAACATAGATTCCGTTACAACAAAACATCCTCTTTCGAATGATTTAAAACATTATGACAAAAACATTTAATGACATGCGGAATGTTAAAATATAAAAAAAACGGCGGGAACTTATTTGCCAACCTGATAGATTGGGTCAGTTTTCTTCTAATGATCAGATACCTCAACCCTCAAGATCTGGTCAGGTTTTGTTAAGGACCTTGTCGAGACGACCACTAGAGGAGGGTTAAAAAGCTATCAAAAAGATGCTGATGCTAATTATGAAGAGAAAAATCAAAATTTGTCCATTAGAGGTAAAATATACGTCTGAATTTATCACTAGTCTAACAGCCGAAAAAAATCGTTACAAGTATTGCTTATTTAACATAGCGGCCCCCATTTAGGGACCATCAACCGAAATTATTTCTTGAGGTAGGTAGATATTTTAATTAGCGTCGCACTCACAGAGGGATAGCGGAGACTGCCCGGGTTCAACCCCCGAAGGGAAAGATCGAGGACAACATCACGTAATTTTGAACCACGGTCAGATGACGAGGTCACATCTGAGTTGGTGCCCCACTCTCCAAACTTTCACACCACGCCAACGTGAGGACATTTGAGGCCACGGCTGATTTAACGTGCACGAGCTCCCTTTGTACACGACGGTCTTTGGTTGGATTCGAACTCGCAGTTCGTTACTCTTCCAACAGGACTACCGTGGCCCAATTGTTTTCTGAATACGTGCATGAAGAAGGTCATTATTTTTGAAAATCAAATGTTTTCTGGATCGACTCGCTGAGGTTCATACGTGGACAGTTCATACCTTAGAAAAGACCTTGACGATTGTTTCATGCAGCTTGTGTAAGTACCTAATACTTACACTAGACTAATTAAAACTGTTAACCCTCCTGGTGGTTGTCTCAACGTGGTGTTTCGTCATTAGCAAAATTGGTCAGATTTTGATGGACAAAACATCGAAACCACTTGGAAAGTTGATTGAGTGTGCTCATACTATTTTTCAAGCATTATTAGGCATCTAATATTGCCACAAGCAGCCTTATGACAAGCGTTAATCCTTTAAAACAAACTTGAGGCCTTTTGGCAATCTCGGTTATTATGCTGCTTCTTCACATTCAAAGTTTGGATTTGCATTCATGATTCACGTAATTGCTGCTACTTTGAGTTATGTTCAGTTGACGAGATCATTAACTTGTTCATTAAGTGGTTTTGATTGTTTTTCAGTGATACCCATTATCCAGTGGTCGTCGATTCATCACCTACTTCGTCACACAAAATCGTAAGTTCGGTTCTTTCCCACACCTCTTACAATGTTTAAGTTGATGCAGTGGCACCAACTTGGAGTTATTTGCGGGCAAATAAACCTCCATAAATCCTCTTGTAAACCACATTCACTTGTTTGTGCTTTTAGTGTAAAGAAACAAACCACAGGAAGAAGAGTATTTAACTTCCTGTTACCCAATAACGGAATACACACACAGGAAGTTCATTCTACCACTAAATACTTGCTCATCTATATTTAACTTTACACAAAATGCCCCTCGTTTGATATTGTAACAGGGTGTCTATTCTGGGCCCCTTTGGTACAGCGTTCGATTCCAGTTCGAACCTTTAGTATAGTGTTCGATTCCAGTCTACAGTGCTGCAGAGGAGTTAAGTACCTAATACATTTAAAAGAAGAAGATAGACCAAACGATTGGAGACTAATCCCGTATAAATAGTAGCAAATGGCCATGTGGCTGTCTCGCCTTCTCACGTGTTTCTCAGTAGCTTTGTAGTTTGTCATGTCATATTGTTCATCGTTTCTCTCGTCAGTTAACTAACTTAATAATCAAGTGTTTAAATAAATTCATATTTTAACTTAATCATACTTTGTTTTATACTTCGTTAAATTTTTACACGTGACAATATGATGAAATAAAAAATGCTTCTTCGGCTAGTAGGTGAACTTTTCCGTATTAAAATGTAGATACAAGAGAACAATAAGTTTTTCATACACGTGGGATACAATGAAAATAATTCTGTACATAGTAATGAATTCAAATTAAGGTAGGTAGGTATTTAATTAACGTCACACTGGAGCAAAACAACGGGCTATTGGCGACGGTCTGGGATCCTCCTCCAAAAGAAAAGATCCGAGGACAACACCGCTTAATTTTGAACCACGGTCAGAAGACGAGAATTCAAATTAAGGAGAATTTAATGAGCTAAATACAGACTATTTACCAAAATGAGATAAATTGACTGAGTTTTGGGCAATCGTATGCCCTAACAATTGAAGTTAGTTCAAATTTTAGCAGCCGTCTGGCCGCAACGTCTCTTACAATCGTCAGTTCACTTCTCTTTTCCCGATTTGGTGGGAAGCTCCGCTTTACTGGGTGAGTCATCTGTGGATGTTTAGAGCAGGCAGGCCTCTTCTCAACACAACATCTGCGTTCTCTGGACGGCGAGGGATTTCCAGAATCCATAAATTATATACATAAATTATATTTTAATACCATATTCTTACAGTGTCTTGGAAGGACTAAGAATGAATCAAATCCTGAAGTTTCATGCTGATACTTTTAAAAATGAATTTATCAATTTTCTGTCATTAAGATTACGAAATTAGTAAATTCATTAAAAAAATATCAGCATGAAACTTCAGGATTTGATTCATTCTTAGTCCTTCCAAGATACCGTAAGAATATGGTATTAAAATATAATTTATGTATATAATTTATGGATTCTAGAAATCCCTCGCCGTCCAGAGAACGCAGATGTTGAGTTGAGAAGAGGCCTGCCTGCTCTAAACATCCACAGATGACTCGCCCAGTAAAGCGGAGCTTTCCACCAAATCGGTAGAAAGAGAAGTGAACTGACGATTATAAGAGAGACATTGCGGCTGTTGCGTAGTTGGTGGTAACAAACTTCTATAAACCAGATAAAATAATTTTCTACGAGATTCATTCACCTTAGCTTAAATATGCTTGATTTGAATTATGAGTTTTCAAAATACTGTTAAAAATACTTGGAATGGCTCAACATTTTAATGGAATTCTTAACCAGTCTGATGACAGAAGTCAATGAGAAATCTAGCAGATAAAAATTAGGGCAGAAATAAATATCAGCGAACTCGAAACTAGACTATGCAGAAGTAAATATGAAGTAATTTAGCTGACATTCAGAAGCTAATTGTGGTAACATGACTGAGGTTTGTACTTTCTAAACTACACTTTAGAACTTTAGAAACTAGCTGAATTACCAGCGTTGCTTGGGATGAATTATTTGTAATTCATCGTAATATATACATTGTTATTGCTAGGGGATTTTGAATTGCTTTTAGCCCCCTTTGCAGACCCAGGGAAATAGATATAGCCTATGTTTCCCGCAGGATTCTAAAGAAAGAATTAACCAAATTTGGTGTGAATTGGTCTGAGTGATCCTAAAAATACCCAATGTTATTCCTATGGGATTTCAAATTGTTTTTAGCCCCCTCTGCACACCCGAGACAAATAGAAGGGGGTTAATATGTAGCCTATGTTGCTCGCAGGGTTCTAAAGAATAAGTGTACCAAATTAGATGTGGATTGGCCAAACTGTGTAGATTTGTATAGAGAAAAGACAGACGCCATCTCTGCTTTATATATATATTTATACTAAATTCTATTTAGTATTTTGGTCAATTTTATTCAATTTGAAGGAGTTTCTTTCAATGTTAAGATATTTTATAACTGGTTTGAAATAAAATGTGCGTAACGATACTACCATCAATAGCACGAACAATAAAAAAACAGCACAGAATGCTATGCCCTGGTATTCTTGTTGATTAACCTTTATGGTTACAACTTTTCCAAACTTTCTCGGAGATTCAATGATTTCCAGGCTTTCAAAATATCCTTCAAACGGAGTTTACAAAAGGCGAAATACATCAATGGAGCCATTTTGATTCCACATACGTACTTACTGGTGAAAGGAGTCAAAGCCATCTACGCATTCCTTCTCTCTTGTCTGTAGGTCTGTCTCTGGGCGTGTGGTAACGGATTGTCCTTTGCAGGTGGTGAGCGAAGAGAACCTGAACGACTACAAGAGGAGGAGAGGGGACGATAAAAAGTAAGTGAGTGGACGCCCCCTTCGAAAGACTTCACAAAACCGCCCGCGGCCGCTAACGATGACACGTTTCCCAAAGTTTAAATCATTTGTGTTCAAACACGGATCGAGATAGATTCATTTTTCACGATTCGCTGCTTGAATTTCAAAAGGAAAACTTGTTCTTTCCTCGCTCTTTCTTAAGAACTCTTTCTGGAAATTCTGAAAGCTTAAATCACCTGGGACCCTAAATCACGTAGGTGGGTGCACAATTTATTCATCTGATTCATCAAAGGAAGGAACAACATTCGAGCATAAAATATTGCAGAGGCATGTTGCCAGAAAATGTTTATGGAACATTCACTTTTTGAGGGTGGTAGAGTCCGGCTCTGGCGATTTGAGGCACGTCTTGGAAGAGTTCAATTGAAACGTCGATACTATTGCCCCCCTATTTTTGGCGTCTTTCGTACGGATCCTATCTCTGAGTTTACTCGTCAGGGGTCGCAGTTGTCCTGTTTGGAAGAGTAGCAAACGGAGGGGTGCGAAACTCGATCCAACGAAAGACCGTGTACGTGGTTAAAGATGTGGTGGCCTCCAAAGTTCCCACGCTGGCGTGGTGTGGATGTTTGAAGATTGGGGTGTCAGATCGGGTGTTGAATTCATCATCCGACCGTTGTTCAAAATGACGAGACGTTGTCCTTCGGTACTAATACCGGACCGTCACCAATAGCTCGTTATGTTGTTACAGTGCGACGTTATTTCAACTACTTACCTGAGTTCATCGCTCGGAGGCGTGACACATTACGAGTTGGCGAAACAAAGAATCACCTATAGCGATCGGTTTTAAGCAGGTCAGCCATTTTACTTTTGCGAACTTACCACCCTTTCTAGAAATACACTCCTGCTCTCTAAGTCATTTTCCTACTCACCAAGTAAGTAGGTAGTTAATTAACGTTGAACTGGAGCAACGCAATGGGCTATTGGCGACGCACCGGGATCAAATCCGAGGACAACACCACGTGATTTTAAACCATGGTCAGATGAGGAGGTCACACCTGACCTGGCACCCCACTCTCCAAACTTCCACACCACGCCATCGTGAGGACATTGGAGGCCACGACGTATTTAACGTCCAGTCCCCTTTGTACATGACGGTCTTTGGTTGGATTCCCCTCGCAACCCTCCGGTTGCTAATCCTTTACTCTTCCAAACAGGCTAATCTTGCGTTTAGCGCAGCTTGTCCGCTTTTGGTTCTTGGGCCATAAAACCCTAGTTACCTACCTACCATCCAACCAAGCTACCGCGGCCCGAAAAATATATTGTAATGCCGAAAGTGATGGGACAGCTAACTAATATCGTGTACGACCTCCTCTAGTCCGGCGAAGTGCAACACTTAACGTAGCATTGATTACATGAGTGGCCGGAAAGTTATGAAGTTGTTGATTCCCCATGCATAACCACTCACAGTTCCCTGGTATTAGTAGGATCTAGAGTGCGACATCTCGTTCATCAAGATCTGACCAATCATGCCTACTGGCGAGTAGTTATATCGTCATCAATAGATTGCCAAGTTTTTTATGACGACCAGATCAAGATCTGATCAGTTTTCTTCTCATAACTAGGCATCTCGTTCATCAAGATCTGTTCAGTTTTCTTCTCATCACTAGGCATCTCGTTCATCAAGATCTGTTCAGTTTTCTTCTCATCACTAGGCACCTCGTTCATCAAGATCTGATCAGTTTTCTTCTCATCACTAGGCACCTCGTTCGTCAAGATCTGATCAGTTTTCTTCTCATCACTAGGCACCTCGTTCGTCAAGATCTGTTCAGTTTTCTTCTCATCACTAGGCATCTCGTTCGTCAAGATCTGTTCAGTTTTCTTCTCATCACAAGGCATCTCGTTCGTCAAGATCTGATCAGTTTTCTTCTCATCACTAGGCACCTCGTTCATCAAGATCTGATCAGTTTTCTTCTCATCACTAGGCACCTCGTTCGTCAAGATCTGTTCAGTTTTCTTCTCATCACTAGGCACCTCGTTCGTCAAGATCTGTTCAGTTTTCTTCTCATCACAAGGCATCTCGTTCGTCAAGATCTGTTCAGTTTTCTTCTCATCACTAGGCATCTCGTTCGTCAAGATCTGTTCAGTTTTCTTCTCATCACTAGGCATCTCGTTCGTCAAGATCTGTTCAGTTTTCTTCTCATCACTAGGCATCTCGTTCGTCAAGATCTGATCAGTTTTCTTCTCATCACTAGGCATCTCGTTCGTCAAGATCTGATCAGTTTTCTTCTCATCACTAGGCCTCTCGTTCGTCAAAATCTGATCAGTTTTCTTCTCATCACTAGGCATCTCGTTCGTCAAGATCTGATCAGTTTTCTTCTCATCACTAGGCCTCTCGTTCGTCAAAATCTGATCAGTTTTCTTCTCATCACTAGGCATCTCGTTCGTCAAGATCTGATCAGTTTTCTTCTCATCACTAGGCATCTCGTTCGTCAAGATCTGATCAGTTTTCTTCTCATCACTAGGCACCTCGTTCATCAAGATCTGATCAGTTTTCTTCTCATCACTAGGCACCTCGTTCGTCAAGATCTGTTCAGTTTTCTTCTCATCACTAGGCACCTCGTTCGTCAAGATCTGTTCAGTTTTCTTCTCATCACAAGGCATCTCGTTCGTCAAGATCTGTTCAGTTTTCTTCTCATCACTAGGCATCTCGTTCGTCAAGATCTGCTCACTTTTCTTCTCATCACTAGGCATCTCGTTCGTCAAGATCTGTTCAGTTTTCTTCTCATCACTAGGCATCAAGTTCGTGAAGATCTGTTCAGTTTTCTTCTCATCACTAGGCATCTCGTTCGTCAAGATCTGTTCAGTTTTCTTCTCATCACAAGGCATCTCGTTCGTCAAGATCTGTTCAGTTTTCTTCTCATCACTAGGCATCTCGTTCGTCATGATCTGTTCAGTTTTCTTCTCATCACTAGGCATCTCGTTCGTCATGATCTGTTCAGTTTTCTTCTCATCACTAGGCATCTCGTTCGTCAAGATCTGATCAGTTTTCTTCTCATCACTAGGCATCTCGTTCGTCAAGATCTGATCAGTTTTCTTCTCATCACTAGGCATCTCGTTCATCAAGATCTGATCAGTTTTCTTCTCATCACTAGGCATCTCGTTCATCAAGATCTGATCAGTTTTCTTCTAATCACTAGGCATCTCGTTCATCAAGATCTGATCAGTTTTCTTCTAATCACTAGGCATCTCGTTCATCAAGATCTGTTCAGTTTTTCCAATGACGAGATACCTCGTCGAGACAACCATCAGGAGGGTTAATGACGCATTGCCGAGGACCAGAGAACCCAAACCGAGACAGTAAAGATATCCCACACAAGTATGGAACCACCTTCAGCTTCCGCAGTGCCTTGTTGACAGTTAGGATCCACGGTCTCAATAGTGTCTGCGCTATACCCGAATTCTACCGTCAGGTCGTAACAACTGGTAGCGTGACGCATCGGACCGCGTCACATGTTACCAGTCATCGAACCTTCTAATGAAATAGACGGATCATGTGGGCGGAGTCGTGTCGTAAGATCTCTGAAGGATAAATCACGTGGACATACGAATCGACTTAACCGATTGATTATCGAATCGCAGACTAGTGTTTTTGATCCCAGTGAATAATCACTTTAACCAATTAATAATTTAGGATTCATGCTTTTACGTCAAACACGTAACAGATCTTCAAACTGAGTAACTGGAAGAAGTAGCATGAAGCTGCGGGCACATGCTCTGTCTATTTTATTAGAAGCTCGATGCTACCAGTCTTCCAATCATCATGTTAACCCTCCTAGTAGTCTCAACACGGTATCTCGTCATTTGCATAACAGATCAGATCTTGATGGACGAGTTAGTCATCACGTATATCTCGTCATTAGAAACAACTGACCCGATCTCGCCGTCATAAAAAAAATCGACACTATCTTGACGATATATCTCGTCATTAGCAAAATTAGTCAGATCTTGATGGAGAAGATATCTCGTCGAAACCACTTGGAGAGTAAAAGCAAATTCTCTCGTTTTTTTCAAGAAATAGATGCATATTCAGTCACAAAACTGTTCGCTAATATAAAAACATTAATCTAATTACTCTTTTCACATAATCTGGATAAAAGTTCGAGATCCCAAATAACATTCTGAATTGTGAAGTCGAGAAATTGTAAGTACTACCAGCGGAAAATTGAACGACAAATTCGCGATTGGGTGTAAAAATACTGTGTGCAACGTGATTTCTTCGTTAGCTCATATTTATATTGTTTCATTACAGAGTATTTGTGTCAGATGTTCGCATCCACTACCAAACAATGGAGCACAAAATATTCAACCACACTCCCGAATTCACGGTAAGTCCTTTTGCTCTTTACGACGTGTAAGAAAGTTGAAAGATGTTTAATCAGAAAGCAAATTCTTCGTCATCAGAAATGGTGTTTATTACAATTACAATTCCTTTGATGAATGAAAATATGATGGTTAGGATTAGGTTTCCAGTTCTCCCAAGGGGGCCGCGGTGGCCCGGTTGGAAGAGTAACGAACTAGCAACCGAAGGGTTGCGAGTTCGAATCCAGCCAAACACCGTCGTGTACAAAGGGGGCTGGTGCGCGTTAAATCTGTCGTGGCCTCAAATGTCCTCACGTTGGCGTGGTGTGGAAGTTTGGAGAGTGGGGTGCCAGCTCAGGTGTTGCCTCGTCATCTGACCATGGTTCAAAATTACGTGGTGTTGTCCTCGGATCTTTCCCTTTGGGATTGATCCCGGACCGTCACCAATAGCCCATTGTGTTGCTCCAGTGTGACGTTAATTGAAATACCCCCCCCCCCAGTTCTCCCAAAGAATAACAATTTACTCTTGGATGGTGGGCTTCCAGTTCTAAAGAATAACAATTTGGTATTTTGGATGGTGGGTTTTCAGTCTGACTGAGGAATAACATTTGGGCTTTCATAAATGGTGGCTCTCAATTCGCCTGTTACAATTCGTCTGAAGAATAACAATTCGGTCTTCAGGATGATAGAGTTGCAATTCGTCTATCTAAAGAATAACAATTCGGTCTTCAGGATAATAGGGTTACAATTCGTCTGTCTGAAGAATGACAATTCGTCATTCAAGATAATAGGGTTACAATTCGTCTGTCTGAAGAATGACTATTCGCTCTTCAGAATGATAGGGTTACAATTCGTCTGTCTGAAGAATGACTATTCGCTCTTCAGAATGATAGGGTTACAATTCGTCTATCTGAAGAATGACAATTCGTCATTCAAGATAATAGGGTTACAATTCGTCTGTCTGAAGAATGACTATTCGCTCTTCAGAATGATAGGGTTACAATTCGTCTTTCTGAAGAATAACAATTCGTCATTCAAGATAATAGGGTTACAATTCGTCTATCTGAAGAATGACAATTCGTCATTCAAGATAATAGAGTTACAATTCGTCTGTCTGAAGAATGACTATTCGCTCTTCAGAATGATAGGGTTACAATTCGTCTATCTGAAGAATGACAATTCGTCATTCAAGATAATAGGGTTACAATTCGTCTATCTGAAGAATGACAATTCGTCATTCAAGATAATAGGGTTACAATTCGTCTGTCTGAAGAATGACTATTCGCTCTTCAGAATGATAGGGTTACAATTCGTCTATCAGAAGAATGACAATTCGTCATTCAAGATAATAGGGTTACAATTCGTCTGTCTGAAGAATGACTATTCGCTCTTCAGAATGATAGGGTTACAATTCGTCTATCTGAAGAATGACAATTCGTCATTCAAGATAATAGGGTTACAATTCGTCTGTCTGAAGAATGACAATTCGTCATTCAAGATAATAGGGTTACAATTCGTCTGTCTGAAGAATGACTATTTGCTCTTCAGGATGATAGGGTTACAATTCGTCTACCTGAAGAACAACAATTCAGGACGATAGAGCTCCAATTCGGCTTTCGGAAGAACAATTCGGGGGGGGGGGGGTATTTCAATTAACATCACACTGGAGCAACACAATGGGCTATTGGTGACGGTCCGGGATCAATCCCAAAGGGAAAGATCCGAGGACAACAGCACGTCATTTTGAACCACGGTCAGATGACGAGGCAACACCTGAGCTGGCACCCCACTCTCCAAACTTCCACACCACGCCAACGTGAGGACATTTGAGGCCACGACAGATTTAACGTGCACCTGCCCCCTTTGTACACGACGGTGTTTGGCTGGATTCGAACTCGCAACCCATCGGTTGCTAGTCCGTTACTCTTCCAACCGGGCCACCGCGGCCCGAAGAACAATTCGGTCTTCAGGATAATAGATGTAAATTTTCTAATTCAGAATAAATTATGTAAATTCTTGTATATTGGAATAAACGTCAGTTTATTGCAATTTTGGCTGCGTCGTTGTGTTTGTTGGCCCACCACTAGGCCCAGTTCGTTACAAATATTAGTAGGACGTGTTTCACATGTGATTTGTGTCTTTCAGACGGAGCTTCTCTTTAGCTACCTGGGCGGCATCTCTGGCGGCTGGCTGGGCATCTCGCTGCTCGAGTTCTGCGCCTTCATCGAAGGCCTCATCTCCGTGCTGCTCTTCTCGGCCGCCTACTGCAGGCCGCGCAGGCGGAAGAGGAAGCACAGAAGCCACAAGGGGGCGCCCAAGTGCCGATGCGGGGGCGTCGTGCTGGGCGTCCCCGTCGCCAAACCCGGGCGCTTCGTGCAGGTGGTGCCCTACGGATACTACTGATGCTGGGGTCACTCGGAATAGTTGGTAGCGTCGTGGCTCAGAGGGTATGCCCAAGGTGCTAGCAACCTTCGAGTTGTAGGCGGCGCAGGTTCTGTCAGGTGCATTCCTCCCTGGGTGTATTTCTCTCTTCTGTGGCAATAAAACTTTCATTGTGTGTATGTCTATAACTTGATATTGCATGTCTTGTGTCTGACGCAGCATGGCCAAATATGTCCCTTGGGCCATAAACCCCCCCAAACCAACCAAATCTCGGAATAGTTGGACAATGAGCAGCATATGAACTGTGCCTTCGAATAATGATGAATGGCAGTATTTTTTGGTAGGTATTTTAATTAACGTCACACTGGAGCAACACAGCGGGCTTTTGGCGACGGTCAGAGATCCAACCCCCGAAGGAAAAGATCAGAGGACAATACCATACAGTTTTGAACCATGGTCAGATGACGAGGTCAAACCTGAGATGGCACCGCAATCTCAAAACTTCCACACCACGCCAACATGAGGACATTTGAGGCCACCGACAGATTGAACGTGTACCAGCCCCCTTTTACACGATGGTCTTTGGTTGGATTCGAACTCGCAACCCCCCAGTTGCTAGACCGTTACTCTTCCAACCGGCTACCGCGTCCCCAGGTTTTGACGGTAGAATCTGAGCACTCAACCTCTAGTGAACTTTTAGGAGTAGGAATAGCAGTGGTTCTTACACTGCGCGTTTTAACCTTGTCGTTGAAGCACCCTTCTGATAAGAAAAGATTTGGTGCGGTGTGGCAGTTTGGAGAGTGGGGTGCCAGCTCAGGTGTGACACGCCATCTGACCGTGATTGAAAATGACGTGGTGTTGTCCTCGGATCTTTCCCTTCGGTGCTTGATCCTGGATCGTCGCCAATAGCCCCATGTGTTGTTCCAGTGCGACGTCAATTAAAACACATCTATCTTTAACTTAATATACAAGTCTTGTCATGTAAACTGCAACCGAGCTCGACAAATTATACATACATCCGGATTTGCTTGCCTTGTACTTTATGCTAGTTCATCATATACAGCGTTTGTGCAATAAGGTATTTTAGACTTTATTTCAATTAGTTTTCTTCGTGTAAGTGGCGATAGTAAGCCGTCACTACAGATGGTCTACCGGTCTACAGACTACCGGTCTATTTACAAGCCAGTATTGTGAGTAACGAAGTCTCATTTTTTCTTATTCATTTTTAAGGATGTCGGATATTAACGATAAAATTTTGTTGGACGGAAGATTTCGACACTAAGGGCCAGATTCAACTGCAACATTTCTCTATCATTTCGCCTTGAAACTCGATGGGTCATGGCTTAACGCCGATGTTTCGATGCAACTGAAAGGTACTTACGTATTAACCGCATGCCATTGGCGAATATCAGCCAAATTTTGTTTCGGGCGGAAAATATTTAGCAATTACCCTTAGGGTCGGAAAAAATCGTCGATCCATCTTTAATGTGTTTTTTATTTCGTTCATTAATGTGGTAGCACTACGATCGGGAACCATAACAAGAAATGTTTCGGGACAAATGCCCCCAAATATCCATTGGGATGGGAATATTCTTCCAGCATTATTTCATAACGATCAAGCGTTACGTAAAAATTTACTTCGACGTAAAAGCACCGAACTTTGAACTGTGGTTCTAAAAAACAGTTTTGCCAAACAATCAGAATCAATGAAATTGTATTTGGTTCACTTCGTAGTGAATATAACCAGATTGTTTCCGTTCTTCTGTCTTATACCCCTTCCAACAGATTTGGCGATTAATCGCTGTCTTGCGGTTAATACGTACAGATTTGGCGATTAATCGCTGTCTTGCGGTTAATACGTACAGATTTGGCGATTAATCGCTGTCTTGCGGTTAATACGTACAGATTTGGCGATTAATCGCTGGCATGCGGTTAATACGTACAGATTTGGCGATTAATCGCTGGCATGCGGTTAATACGTACAGATTTGGCGATTAATCGCTGGCATGCGGTTAATACGGAAGTATCAACTGAAACGACTGGATCATCGAAAATACCCTCTGCGTCGCGAGTTCGCTCGATGCGATCGTTTTCTGCTTACATTTCTTCTGGACATGGCGGATATCATTCATCTTTCAAGAAGAATTCCTCGATAGGTACGAGTTCGAGGAAATCCTTTCGATTCGCCCAGACCCGCAAGAATTTAGCTCTACGGCCACTTCGTCCCATCTTTGCCGATATTCGGCTCAAGTGTCAGAAGTACAGCCGAGTTTTCCGCTCACGAGATCCGTGAGGACTTCTAAGGCGGCAACCAAAACTTCGCTTTCTTTGCTCATTCTATTATTGTTGAAGGAAGGTGGTTTGAGATCGCGAAAAGATAAAGTTTGAAATTGGGTGAGAGAAATTAAGGAATCGGTTTTACCAACTTACACAATGTCATTCATAGAACTTTCAGAGCGACAAACTGAACCGCCAAAAATTAGGTAAACAAACATGGCGCAACTTCGCGTTCTCTTATTGGTCAATTGACGATCATGTGACGTTACAACCATTTGAGCAATGATCTTGCTACTGTGGTAACCCTAACAGACTCGATCGTATTTAGACTAGGAAATGAATTCCAAAATAAGACTCGATCGTAGTGCAGTCAATCGAAGAGATCGATCACGTTTCAGTTGAATCTGGTCCTATTGCGCATTCATTTCACATGCATAGTTCCCCAGTTTAATCCCGGACCGTCGCACGTCATCTGACCTGATTCAAAATTACGTGGTGTTGTCCTCGGATCTTTCTCTGGGTTTGATCCCGGACCGTAGTCAATAGCCCTTTGTGTTGCTCCAGTGCGACGTTAAATACCTACCTACCACATGCATAGCTCTGAAAAATACTCTTGTGACAAGGTACAATTTTTTTAATTTTGTCAAGGTTCAAAAATTTTAAACGTTTGTTTCAAGAAAGCCACTTTTTAACAAGTACTTCCGAAATAACGCCACCTTAGACACTGCCGCTAGGATCTTTTCCCCTTAGCTATGTCAATTCTAAAAATAATTTCGGAAGGGTCTCAAACTTTGAACTTCGCGTTTAACGATTTTTATCTGTTTTCAGACATATCTACGAGTATTTTCCCTGTTTAATAAACGGTAAGTAGATAATTAACGTCGCACTGGAGCAAAAAAGTATTGGTGACGATCCGAGAGGGACAACACGTAATTTTGAAACACGGGCAGATGACGGGTTCACACCTGAGCTGGCACCTCACTCTCCAAACATCCACACCACGCCAACGTGAGGACATTTGAGGCCACGACAGGTTTAACGTGCACCTCCAGCCCCTATATACACGACAGTCTTTGGTTGGACCGAGTTTGGAACTCGCAACCCTTCGATCGCTAATTCGTTACTCTTCCAACCTGGCTACCCATGTATGCAGGAATGCTTAGTTAAACTTTAATGGAAAAATCAGGGTTCATCATCAAGCTTCACTTTTTAATGCTTTGCACCATCTTTTTTGAGTACCCACTTTTTACTTATTCAGTGAACATAGACTTGAAAACCAGACTCAATTTCTCCATTCCATCCAACTGTGTATAAGGGGATTTCAAATGAATTCAAAATGAGAACGTCAAGTTGAGTTGTCAAGGCTTCGAATCGGGCATACATATTTTACACATACACATTTGTCATGCAGAAAGCATGATCAATTTGCAATGAGAGGGATTTTTAGAATAAAACAAGCCACCATAAGACTGGGATTTTACTTGTTACCCAATGTAGAATACGCCTCCCTTAGTGCGTTATTAGTAAGACATATTTTAATAAAATGTCAAATTTTAACTATTTTAGATAAATCCGATTTCTTGTTTCTCTTAGCTCAAAGAATTGTTATGGATACATACTACAAAAACGTATTTTTATATAACACTGACAACTTTTATGAATTATATTTATATTTTATTATTTGACTTACTTTCCTTACTCTCAGTTTAGATTCACAACCTACTGTATATTATACTAGTTTTTTGTACTAGTATTTTTGTTATGCTTTCGTTTAAGAATTCTTGATGAAACTAGAGTTTACTAATTTTTTTAGTGTAACTACTACTAGTGTAACTACTAAACTAGTGTTAACCTAGATATAACTAGTGTTTTTTTGCATCTTGTCCAAAAATTTTTATTGATTCAGATAAACCATACCAAATTAAAACCAGACACAGCTCTTCTGAATCAAATCTAAGGTATACATCGGCGTGTTTCTGAAATTCAATGTCTTGCTTCCTCCGGTGAAGATATAAATATTTGAGCTACATACACTTCTATAAATAATATTATGATTTAATTGTCCTGTTTTTATGTTTTGTTTTTATTTTGATTATATTGTTCGGTTTTGGGTGCTGCCTGCTGTTACGGACTCCATTAGCTCATAGACTTCCTTTTGGATCCTGTGATAACTTTTTAACATCAACTATCTAATCTGTTATCTGTACAGCATGGCATTGCCCTCAAAATTGTTAAAATTCTAAATTGCGTTTTGTTTGTTGTTTATTGATGTTCTAATTAATCGCTAAATGTGAAGCGAGATGTATTTATATTGTAATTTAATTGTATATAATACTCAATAATTGCCGTACGTGCGCCCTGTTGGGTGGGCGTGTGCTGGCCCCGCCCTAGAGCACAGAGGCAACGGGCCAGCGTGTGCTGGCCCGTTGCCTCTTCTGCTGAGAATCACTTTCCCCGCCCCCCTGAACTGGGGCTCTAAACCTCGCGGTGAGCCGGGTGGGGCGCAAAAAAAACACAAGCATTAATGCTTATTTAAATTTTAATGGAAAAAGGAATCGTTCCTTAAATATCACTTTGTTAAGTCATAGATGTAGACATTTCAAAGTACCCTGCAGGCCCAACCCATGACTATGGACAGACGATGCAAGGAACGTCTTCCCAAACATAAGGCAAAGGCTTACTTACATTTGAGTAGGTGACCATCATAAAGGAAATATGGAGTGAGCCTAACCTTTTATATGCACAGGATCATGTGACTGAAACTATTAAAGTGATCCTTAGATTATTTTCTTCTGCCGGGTGGGAACGAACATTCATCTGATTGGTTCATGGGACGGGAAAAGACGCCCATCCATTGATTCATCTGATTGGTCCGCGCGACTTAGATTTGGGGGATTTCACCATTTTTGTCACCACTCTAGAAAGATGCATTCACACATCCGCCCTATCATTAGATGTTGTATCACCAAATGAGGTGGTAAAATTCCAAATCGGTGAATCAAGTCAGTTCACATAGTAGTCACGTGACTACTAGTCGACATGTTGGTCACACCTTTTGAAGTTCCTCTCAATTCCAATGCTCGGTCTACTTATATTACGTCTAGGGTGGCGACTTCCGAAGCTCTTCAAAAGGGGAATGCGGCGAACCATCGGCGCCGATTCTTTTCAGCGTAAAAGGTGGGCTTGCTACAGCTCCACGGCCGACTGATGATGTCTGTTTCCATGAATGTTGAAAGTATTTTTTCTGCTGTCGAGAACCACTGAGTGAATTTCTTCGGAGATCTCACCAAGTCTGTCTCACCGCCTATTTTATCAGATTATTGAATCACCCTTTCCAATCATAACTTCAAGTGTTGCCTCGTCATCTGACCGTGATTGAAAATTAAGTGGTGTTGTCCTCGGATTTTCCGGGATTGATCCCGGACCGTCACCAATAGACCGTTGTGTTGCTTCAGTGTGACGTTAATTAAAAACCTACCAATCATAACTTTTTACCTTTATCAAGATTTTTACCATATGCGATGCGTAATTCATAACCTTTTAAATCATGCTTCACAACTGAGATTTTAATTATCGAGTAGGACAGGATATCCCATCTTAGTAATTTTTTCTTGTGATTCCTTAGCCTTAATAATTTGTTTTTCAAGGGCAACCCACTTGTTTTTAAAACATTTTTAAACAATTTATTTTTGCATCATTTCATCAATTTTAAGTCAACATTTAAATCAGTACTTTAATTTATTTTTGTGTTGTGAAGGAATGGATGGAATACTCCAACGTTTATTGTTTCGGTAGATTAGATTAGTGTTTTCAGTTTTCTTAGTCTTTTTTCACACTTTGCAGTTTTATTTTTCCTTTGGTTGCTTTCTTAATATTTTAACCTGTGTTTATACAACCTATTTTGGTCTTCTGTTTGGCACAGCTTGACCATTTTTGGACCCTTCTACATAAAATCCAAACCAACCAACTTCGTCATACCTCCATTGCACTAGAACAGAGGAGTAAGGGAAGCTTCACCCCCTCGCACAGAATCCGGGTCGATCCGAATCCAGTAGAAACTGACTAACGAAGATTCGTGAAATCCGCTTCCATAAGAAATAGCTTAAAACCTTTCACACTACCTTATTAATACCTACCAACTACGAAAGATTCCGGGAATATTTTTCCGAATGGTATACTATGCGGAATATATCCCGCATCCTCCGGGTCGGAATATATCCCGCATGGTATACCCCACGTTGGACACCTGTATATGTGGTGAAGTATGTGCTTGGTTGGTTTTGGGTTTAATGGGGCCATATTTGGCCGAGCTGAGCCAAACATACGCCAGACACTGTCAAGTAATCGCGAAAGAAACGGATAAGGAGAAAGATCGCTTGGGCACCATGGGGTCGCGACCCCCTCCAGAGGCAGCAAACCCCATGGGAAAGAATAGATCCCTAGAGTACCTCGGGTTAGTAAAGACCGCACACATTTAAAAGAGGGGTGCTCCCGAGGGGGTGAAATGTGATTCCCTTTACTACGCGCCAGACTGACTGCAGGTTTATGGCTCATCTCCGAGAAGGACGGGGTGGGCCTCGGTAGCCCGGTTGGAAGGGTAGCGAATTAGCAACTGGAGGGTTGCGAGTTCGAATCCAGCCAAAGACCGTGCACAAAGGGGACTGAATCTGTCGTGGCCTCACGTTGGCGTGGTGTGGAAGTTTGGCGAGTGGGGTGCCAGATGACCTCGTCATCTGACCGCAGTTCAAAATGACGTGGTGTCGGATCTTTCCATCGCCAATAGTCCATTGTGTTGCTCCAGTGCGACGTTAATTAAATACCTACCTACCGAGAAGGACGGGAATTCATGAGATCGACCCAGTGACATCACCGGAAGTGTCTCCATTGATACGCTGCTTGGGTAAATTTGTGTGGCAAACAACACCTAGTCCCAGGACAAGAAAATCGGTTCAGGAATCAGCACCAATATAAGACGGGTAGGTTCACGTAAGTCCAAAAACCATCGACGATCATCAAAATAAGACATAGATGCCTAAGTAGAAACTACAATTCTGAGCTCTGAAGGCTCAGGCTATAAATGGAAGGACGAACAGATATAGAAAAAGGCTCTATCTGTTAGATATAAGCGATAACTGCATCAATATTAATCCATGTTAAGTTGGCCTGAATGGAACCTACCACCGGAAACACTAGATCACAGAGAAGAAGCTTTGCAAATTTCCAGGGTCGGTAACTAAAACAGTGTCGAAAACTAAACATTGCAATGGGCAGTGTTTAGTTTTCACACCTAATAAAAAGCTATTCCATCCGTGCTCGTCGGAAACTGCCAAAACTCTTTTTGTTGCCTTACCTATATCCCTCACGTTGGCGTGGTGTGGAAGTTTGGAGAGCGGGATGCCAGCTCAGGTGTGACCTCGTCATCTGACCGTGGTTCATATGACGAGGTGTCGCGCTCGCGGATCTTTCCCTTCGAGGTTGATCCCGAACCGTCGCCAGTATCCCGTTGTGTTGCTAAGTAAATTCAACTACCTTATGCCCGTAAGGAGTTCAACTAGTTGGAGAGGTGAAGCTGCTCTTCCTAATTAACCCTATTTTACTACTTTGGCTGTTTCACCTGCTTTTATTTTTTTATTGCAAATTCAAAATGACTCATCAATCTATTTGATAAAATTCTTTTAAACTTCCAACCATTAAATTTTATGCATATGTAAATTAAATCATCAGTTGTGCTGCAATCAATGGTCTTGTTTTTATCATCAAACTCTTTATATATTTTTATTATCGGGGGGGGGGTATTTCAATTAACGTCACACTGGAGCAACACAACGGGCTATTGGTGACGGTCCGGGATCAATCCCAAAGGGAAAGATCCGAGGACAACACCACGTAATTTTGAACCATGGTCAGATGACGAGGCAACACCTGAGCTGGCACCCCACTCTCCAAACTTCCACACCACGCCAACGTGATTTTTATTATCAATTACACATTTTATGTTTTAACTCTATCTTTTAGCTTTTTCTTGGGATTGATTTAAAAAAATTGTACTTTTATTGGGTTATATCCTGCCTTGTGTTTGGTGCAGCTTGTCCGCTAAAGGACCTTGTACTATAAAAACCAAACCAACCCTCCAAATCGTTTTGACGTGATATCCCGTCTATCAAGATCTGAACAATTTTGTCGATGACTAGAAATCTCGTCAAGATATTGCCGAATTTTTTTATCAAGCGATCAAGACCTGGTCAGTTTTGCTAATGATGAGATACCTCGTTGAGGCAACCACCAGGAGGGTTAAGAGGAAGCCTAAAACTGGAGCGTTCCGTTTCAATGTACCCAAATCTACGTTAGTCAGTCTCTTACTGGATCCATATTGATTCGGATTCTGTGGATGTGAAAAGATGTTCTTCACTCTACCGATCTGTTTCGCGTTCCTACATCTAGGATTCAGATCTCCCTCGACTACCAAACACGTTGTCAACACCTAAATTATCTTTAGCCCTCCATGAGAAAATGCAGACGGACCACCCCAGACAAACACTTGTGTTTACATTTCTGGAATCCCGGGCCAGAAAGACTTTCAATGTGTCCTCGGGTCGGAATGTCTTGCTCTCCCTTTCCGTTCTAGTTCTAGACCCACCTCCTTCCTACTCACCGTTAGGTTTAGAGCATTCAATGGGAGGGGGGAAGGACCACCGGCACCAAAGGGGACAGGGGAACCATCCCGACGCACTGGGAAAGCACAAGCGGCCCCAGACACCGGGCACCACCATTTATTAACTTTTAGAATGTTACATATTTACATAGAGAATGGCAAAAAATGCCCATCATATGGAATGAGCCAACATGGCCCAACAAGGGAAAAAAATAGAAATAAATAAAATTTTGCTATAAAATGGTCATTTTTCATAATACATTATTTTACATAAACTTTTCCAAAAATTAGAATATAATTAAAACTTATGAGTAAAGCTTACATCACCGTATTAAATAATAAACATTCCAACTTGATTATAAAAATACATAGTTGTTGCTATAAACAGAGATATAAAATACATAAATAAACATGGTTTCACCAGAGATGATGTGTGGGGGAAATGAATAAGATTGGTATTTGAAAGAAAGCAATAATATATACATATATACAGCTATAATGATGATTATATACTAATATTTTTAGAAAAAATATAAAGTAAGGGGGTATGTTTTGAGTGGATATATAAGTTTAATATATGAAAGTGAGGAATGATAAATATATACAGCTTGTTTGGACACGTCAATCGATCCCGTTCTGTGCTTTGTGAGTTAACAGAATAGAACTCAGAATTAACAAATAACAGATTTATTAACAAGTAACAACGGAGAGCGAAGCTGCGAGGTTGGTTCTCGGCAGGCAGTCCCCTCGCAAGTGACAAATAAAAGAAAACAGGGGGTGGTTAAGCAGCCCCTTTGAACATAAACATGCAGGCGCGGTGACATCCCCGGGAGGTCGGGTTGTCCGTGCGCCATCTCGTAGGAAAATACTCAACATTCTCCCGGCCTTGAAGCCCATAGGGATTCAACAGATACATAAGAAAGTCAATTTAAAAAAACAGAAAACAACAAATACGAATTTCAATGAAAATACTTAGAAATAGAATACACGAAGACACGTTTAAAATGACAAATTAAACATAAATGGAAATAATTAAAATTCAATCATAGTCTAATGGTAAAGGACACAGTTTTGTAATGGAACGCTTAAGTTCTCCACTCGAGGTGGTCACATTCACTACACGAACCTTTCCATCAGAGCCAGGAAATGTAGCACTAATACTCCCTAACTTCCATCGGAGAGGAGAAAGGAGTTCGTTTTTAATAAGCACCAAATCTCCTATCTTCAGATTGGCCTTCGGACGAGCCCATTTTGGTCGTTGTTGCACTCTTGCTAGATATTCATTGCTCCACCTTTTCCAAAAATGCTGGAACAATCTTTGCAGTAACTGCCATCTATCGAGGTGATTGAGCTTAATTTCTGTGAGGCTAGGCTCTGGAATTGCAGTAAGAGGAGAACCAATGAGGAAATGCCCAGGAGTTAGAGCAGTAAGATCACTTGGATCCTCTGAAAGAGGGCACAATGGGCGGGAGTTGAGACACGCCTCGATTTGTATCAATAAAGTCAAAAATTCTTCATATGTTAGTAACGAATCTCCAATAACCCGTTTCAAATGAAATTTCATACTTTTAACCCCTGCTTCCCACAGCCCACCAAAATGGGGAGAAGCAGGAGGGTTAAATTTCCACTTCAGTCCTTCACTTAAAACAAAACTATTGAATTCAGTATCAGTTTTGCAAGAAGCTACAAACCTCAACATTTCTTTAAGTTCTTTGTTAGCACCAACAAAGTTCGTAGCACAGTCGGTGAATAATTCAGCTGGTTTTCCACGACGACCAACAAATCGCCTGAGAGCAGCAAGGAAAGTTTTTGTAGAAAGGTCACTTACTAACTCTAAATGGATAGCACGCGTGGAAAAACAGACAAACAATACTGTATAACATTTTAGCGATTTTTGTCCACGTCCCTTATTGCATTTCACTTGAAAAGGACCAGCATAATCAATGCCTACCTTTGAAAATGCTCGAGAAGGAGTCACTCTTGAAATTGGTAGGTCAGACATCATTTGAGAAGCTGATTTGGCACATAATCTAAAACAAATAATGCATTCTCGAACAATTCTCCTAACAACATCTCTGCCACTCAAAATCCAAAACTTTTGGCGTATAGTAGATAGCAGAAGTTGAGGACCAGCATGAAGATGTGAAATATTTTCATATTTTACAATTAAATCAGTGAAGTGATGTTTTTTAGGCAAAATCATTGGATGCATTCGACTCTCAGGAAAATTAGAGTTGTTCAACCGTTCACCAACTCGAATAACACCATTCGAATCAAGAAATGGATTTAGAAACAACAGTTTACTTTTACTAGGCAGAGGCTTGTTCTCCGACAAACAATGCATGTCTTCTTGAAACGCAGCAGCCTGAACAAGAGTAACAATAAAAGTCTCAGATTTTTGAAGTTCTTCAGTTGTCAAAAGATCGAGCTTTCTCTGTTCAACAGAAACACGACAATTATATATGAAACGTAAACACCATGCAAAGGTACGATGCAATTTCATGAGAGAAGAGAATTTTCGAATGAGAGGGGGTTCTTCCTGCAAACGTGCAACAGCGGAAACAATTTGCTTCCTCTCTTCTCAAAGCACATTTTCAGTTATTGTGTTTATGTCAGTACGCATTGGCATTTCAAACGATGAATCACTTAACCAATGGGGCCCAAACCACCAAAGGTTACAAGAAGGGAGATCAGAGGGATAAAACCCACGTGACGCACAATCTGCAGGGTTTTCTTTTCCTTGCACATGGTACCAATGTTGATTGGGCAAAATTCCTTGAATTTCTGACACACGGTTAGCAACGAACGTTTGCCAACGTCGAGGTTCAGAAGCAAGCCATGACAAAACAACAGTTGAATCGGTCCACGCATAAATTTCACAAAATTTTCCCGCTAAGGACTCTTGAACTGTTTCAAACAGATGTGCTAGCAATAATGCAGCACAAAGTTCAAGTCTAGGAAGGGAAATGGTTTTCAATGGTGCGACTCTTGTCTTGGCTGTTAAAAGCCTCACTTTCACTTCGGAATTAGCTGAAACACTTCGTAAATAAACCACGGCACAATAGCCTTTCTCAGATGCATCACAAAAGAGATGCAATTGCGTTTGCAATGCATTAGATAGCACAACACATCGAGGAATATGGATGAGCTTTAGTTGATGAAGCTCTGACCGGAATTTGGACCACTTTTGCTGAACCTTTTCACCAACAGGATCATCCCAAGACACATTTGTCTTCCACAGTTCTTGAAGGAACATCTTCGCCAGGATAACTATGGGGGAAAGCCATCCCAAAGGATCGAAAATCCTAGCTACTTCAGACAGAATGGCTCTTTTTGTAGCAACTATTTCAGAAGAATTTCTAACACTGACTGAAAATGTATCACTAGATGGCTGCCAGTTGACACCAAGTACCTTGATTGACTGATCAATCTCTATCTGCATGGGAAGATGACTTTCTTTCAACTCTGATGGAATGAATTTCAAAATTTCAGGAACGTTTGAAGCCCATTTGCGAAGCTCAAAACCTCCGTTTTTCATCATCATTAAAAGTTGAGAAGACAGTTCACAAGCCTCCTCCAGAGTATCTGCACCGGACAGAAGATCATCAACATAAAAATCCTGAGATGCTCTCTTAGATGCTAAGGGATAATTGTCCCTTTCTTCAATAGCCAGCTGCCGAATGGCTCTTGTTGCAAGATATGGGGCAGATGCAGTTCCGTAGGTGACAGTTGTCAGTCGGAAATCACGAATTGGCTCGCTGGAATCATTTCTCCACACAATACGCTGAAAATCTGCATCTTCTGGATGAACTCTGATTTGTCGAAACATTTTGGCTACATCAGCAGTTACCGCAATCTGATGCATACGAAATCTCAGCAAAATGGGCACTAGGTCTTGCTGGCACCTGGGACCCACCATGAGAATGTCATTCAGGGATGTGTTGTATGATGATTTCGCTGAAGCATCAAACACCACTCTTAACCTTGTAGTAGTGCTTGATTCCTTGAAAACTGCATGGTGTGGCATGTAAAAACAAGAGGAGGGTGATTTCAACACCTCTGATTCAGGAACAATCTCCATGTGATTGTTTGAAAGGTATTCTGTCATGAAAGCCTTGTACTGCTCATAGGAAGGATGGTGACACAATCTGCGTTCCATGTTCTTGAAACGCCTAATAGCCATTTCCCTGGTGTCGCCAAGTTGACAAGGAGAAGATTTGAATGGCAATCGTACAACGAAACAACCAGTTTCGTCTCTAACATGAGTATTAACGAAATGCTCCTCACAACGCTTTTCTTCTTTGGAGAGCAAGCTAGCAGTGGGAACAGTCTCTAATTCCCAGAATTTTTTCAACACATCATCAACGTTTGTTTCCACAAAATTTACTGCAACTCTTTCATTTCGAACATTTGGATGAACTGTAATTGGCCCACCTATTAGCCAACCAAGTTCAGAGTTTACAGCAAACGGCATTTTGTCACCGCTGAGTCTTGTTTGTCCAGTAAACAGTGGTAAAGCAGCCAGTAGAAGTTCTACTGAACCAGGATTGTTAAAATTAGGATCTGCTAACAATAAGTTTTTGATATGAGCAAAATCTTTGGTACACTGATAATTGGGCAAGCAGCCAGTGATTTTGCGTAAAACATGTGCCTTTTCTATATATACAGGAGTCTGTTTGAAATGAGGGGTAAACACTAAATTCACTTCCCCTTCCGATTTTCCCAAAGATGTTTTTCCTAAACAGGAAATATCAACATTCGCTCGAGAACGTGAAAGACCAAGTTTTTGAACACAAGAATCTGTGATGAAATTTGCTTGAGAACCCGGATCAATCAGAGTTCTGCAATTTTGAAAGAACCCGCTTGAGTCGCGAATCTTAACGACTGCGGTAGCGAGCAATGTTTGTTGACACTCAGGACTTCGTCGCTCCCCTCGAGAAACACAAGAGTAGGAGGAGATGGGTGGGTGCGAAGGAGAACTATTTGGCTCGTCAGGATCCTCTCCTTCGACCCCGTCGGATTGCCCGAGGTCATGACCTGTGTAGAGTTGGGGGAGTTGTAACGTTCGCTCGGCGACTGGAAATGGAGAAGCGTATGATGCCTTTTTCCACACTTCTTGCACTTATGGTTAGTTTTGCACTGATTCACACTATGGCTGGAATTCAAACAATTAAAGCACAATTTTTTGCTCTTCACGAACTGAAATTTCTTGTTTGCGGACAATTTCAGAAATTCGCAACACTTATAAATTTTGTGATTTGAACAGCACATTTCACAAGTAGAAAACGATGCAGTCAAAGATGTTACCTTTTGAGCTTTCCGCGGAATCACCGATTCTTTTGAAGCTTGAAGACTTCTTGCATGATCTTTCAGGAAACTCAGCAGTTCTTTAAGGGACGGAACACGGTCATCTTTCAACGATCTTTCCCACCAGGCTCTTGTTGACGAATCTAGTTTTTGTTGAATTATGAACATCACAATGGTGTCGGCAAAGTTCTCTATCTTTTGGTCAAGCACCTCAAGAGAACGCACGCATTCACTTGTAACATCAACCAAATTCAAAAGGGATGAAGCACTTTCGGTTTGCACAAATTGTTGAGAAAGCAGCTTTCGAATATGAGCAAAAACAAGTTCACGGGTGTTTGAAAAGCGTTCTGACAAGAGATCCCATGCAACTTTATAATTAGCATCAGTTAATGGGATCGACTGAATTATTTTCAAAGCATCACCTTTGACTGCACCCTTCAAATATTGCAACTTTTGCGCATCAGAAAGTTGTCTGTTGGAATGAACGGATGCTCTAAACAAATCACGAAAGGATATCCACTGTTCGATAGAACCACTGAAAACTGGAAGTTCTAGCGTTGGTAATCGAACTTCATGGTACGGATTCAAAACATGACGAGACTCACGAGCACTAATTTCGGGAGTATTTTCACTCAGTTTTCTTTCCGTACGCAATAAAGTAACGGCCAGATTATTCAAGTTTTTTTTTCAGTTCTTGAAACTCCTTGACTATTGCATCTAATTCAGTCTCTTTAATCAGTTCAAAGATGGAATCATAAAGTTCAGTAAGTCTCTTACGTGTCACTTCAAGCTCATCTTTGAAGAATTGGACCTGGAAAATGTCACAGTTCAAAATTTCTTGTTCAATATTTGTTTTCAACAAGAGAAAATTCGAACGTTCAACAGTTTTTTTTACGCAAATGCACCTTGAGAAGAGCCATCACGATGAACCAACTGGAACTCGGTTGAAAGTATCCAAGCATCAGTAGCGAAGAACTACGGCGTAGTCGCAGTTCACAAGGGAGGCACAGCAATGGCGTCGACGAACGCGTCGCTGAAGACAAAGAAGCGCTGATACTTTTACTTAGTAAAATACCTTTCTGCGGCGAATCGACGGACCAAATGTTTGGACACGTCAATCGATCCCGTTCTGTGCTTTGTGAGTTAACAGAATAGAACTCAGAATTAACAAATAACAGATTTATTAACAAGTAACAACGGAGAGCGAAGCTGCGAGGTTGGTTCTCGGCAGGCAGTCCCCTCGCAAGTGACAAATAAAAGAAAACAGGGGGTGGTTAAGCAGCCCCTTTGAACATAAACATGCAGGCGCGGTGACATCCCCGGGAGGTCGGGTTGTCCGTGCGCCATCTCGTAGGAAAATACTCAACACAGCTATAATGATGATTATATACAGGTATTTATAGAAAGAATAGAGTGGTATTTTTTGAGTGAATGTTAGGGATAGGAATTAACAATCATAATCCGTATCAGCATCCAGTATGGAGACTTGCCGTCTATGATTGGGGCATTTCTTTGATCTACAATCATGTTCTATCTCATAATTAGTTTTAAATTTAAGATTAGAGTTTGTACAATTTATACATATTTTGGGCTGATTCCTTTCCGTTATCATCCAGAAGGATAACTGTCACACAAGTCTTTTTTTAACGATTCCGAGATACAAAGAAATGGTCTCACAGCTGTGGAGTTTCTCGCCACCTTCCGATGCAGGTGGCCTTGAGACCACCGGGGAAAACATTCCAATGCTGACTTCCACCAAAAGATAAGGGCAGAGTAGACTGAAATCACGAAAGGAGCAGTCGCATCCTTGAGACTCAGATTTTGGCAAGCCTCCTGGCTCCTTGGCAGATTCGATAATTAATAGCTGTGCCCTCATAATTTTAAATGATTCTTCTTAACTTGTAAACAATGTTCAAATTCCTTTTTTAGCAAATGTTTTATTGTGCTGTAACCAGTGTCACATCTAAATGGAGACAGGAAACGCTACAACTCCAAACTTTCTGAGCATACAATTCTTGAGTTATTGTGTATATAGACTTCAAAACCAAAAAGAGAGAACACACTTCGCAAACAGTCCGTTGACACATGGCGCAAAATCCGATCCTCAAGCAGGATTTGTCCTTATCTCTATTCATGAGTGCTTGTTTTACGGAATTAGGAAGAAATCAAACTTTCGGGATGAGCCATCCATCACTTGGGTAAAGGTAGTCGGGGCCATTTATCATCCCGTTGCTCAAACAACTCGCTTTTTATTTCTTCCCATTCTCGGATGAAGAGACACGATTATTAAAAGGAGACGCTTTGGGAGTTTATTTACTTAATGGAGGCTCTTCCGACGGGGGGCTAATTGGATTAGTCTAATGCATTTTGCGCTCGGGATGAATTGCATTTTTAATCCTCGACTAATGGATACTGCAAAGAAATTCGGCGGCTCTTTTTTCGTCTTTCAGGCAGAGCTCTTCTATCAACACAGCTTCTGCTTTTTTCCCTTTCCGTTCGAGATTGTGCGGACGCGACATTGTGTCGCGTTCCACTTGGTCAGTCCAGAACTCATTTGCGGTTCCCCGGAAACATTTTATTTCTGGGGGAAGATGTTCTGTCAAAACGAGCGATGTCTAGGAAGAAACATGCCAGCCATTACTCTCTGTCGGGAAAGTTTGTAGAGTGGAGTGCCAGCTCAGGTGTGACCTCGCCATCTGGCTGTGGTTCGAAATGACATGGTGTTGTTCTCGGAGCTCTCTTTGGGTATAATCCCGACCGTAGCCAATAGCCCGTTGTGTTGCTCCAGTGCGACGTTAATTAAAAAGGCCAAATACCTTACCTGTCGGGTATCTTTTTCTACCTAGAAACAGTTCATCTGACCGGGATTCAAAATGAGGTGTTGTCCTCGAATTTTTATCTTCGGGAAGGATCCCGAACCGTTGCCAATAGACAGTTTCTGTTGCTCCAGTGGGGCATTAATTCAGCTTACTTACAACCCTTTAAAGTTTGTACAGGAAGTTGTATAGCACCCAGCATATTATCGCACATTACTCCAATATGGCAACAGTAATCATGTAATATGATTACACTGAAATATTATGGATACAAGTTTGCGCATGAAGGATGTAAACCTTCACTCCCACAAACCTAATACCTTAGGTGTGTGCGGGCTTCACGAACACGAGTGATCTCAGATGGAGAGAAGGTACTCTACTTCTCTCCATCTTTTCTTTTCACAGTGACTTGACATTGTCTTGTGTTTGGTGCAGCTTGGCCAAACATGGCCCTTGCGTCATGAAACCCAAAACCAACCAACCCACAAATCTAGATGCTCCCACTCGACGCAGAGGTTAGATGTAGCTAGTTTAATTAACGTCGCACTGGAGCAAGATACGGGATATTGGCGACGGTCCGGGATCAACCCCAAAGGGATAGATCTGAGAAGAACCCCTCCTAATTTCAGATGTCGAGGTAAACACCTGAGCTGGCACCCCATTTTCCAGACTTCCACATTACGCCAACGTCAAGACATTTGAGATTTAACGTGCAACCATGTGCTCGACGGTCTTTGGCTAGAACGAGTTCCGAGCTCGCTAATCCGAGACTCTTCCAACCGGGGCCCTAGAAGTTTTGGGGCATGGGATACTGACCTCAGTAAACTAACCCCCTTAGTACAATTCTCAATGCTAAATAAATGTACTGAATATGAAGATAAAAGTATAATTATTCGAGCAGTCCGGATCAAAAATACAGAGTAGAACGCTATTAATTTTGTTAATCTACTGTTGCCGGACCGAGTTTCGAACTCGCAACGCTCCGGTTGCTAATCACCTCTCTCCAGAAATCACATTTTGACTTCATGTAGAAGACATTTTTATCGACTCTTTTAATATTGAATCACCTCTTTTATCAAACTTATTGGGTCACCCCGCATATATCACTCTTTGCTTTCTGACATCGCTGCGGCATTTTACCATTGTTACTTACAATTTATCATTATTTTTTTAACTATATTTCATTAGGATTTTAATAACCGACTAAGATACTCCATCTGATCACATTTTTCTCCATTTTTAGTTTTAGCCTTCATATTTTTTACCAATGGTGCCAATATACATTACATCTTTTATTGTGCACCTTTTATGCCATCAAAACTACACACACACACATATATATTGTAATAACTTCTCTGGTAGCGTGGTAGATTCAAATCTACAGAGAACAATCTAGCTTAAATAATAAACATTAATTTTATTTACAACAATTTCTTGATTAGATGAGGGTTAGATTGATTAGAAGTGCCTTGTATATAACAAGGCACTTTCACGAATTCGATGCCTCTGCCAAGGGGATGCGACGGGTTGTCGTAATCTCGGGTACGCGTGAAAGTCTCTGAGTGGGAGAAAGGTATCTCAACAGTCTCTAGATGAAACTCTAGAGACTGTTGTAACTCGTCGGGTGACGATTACACAAGATCAGCACCGGATCCTCACTGGACTACTGGTCAATTCAGGTTCACTGCCGGACGAGAAGTCGGTACCGGACTCTTTGCAGGTTGTCGGTTCGACACAATCAGGGATCGGCTCCACTGGGGTCGTCGGGTCAGCACAAGACAGGCATGGCTCCGCTGGGGTCGCTGGTTCGATTATCTCGAACGTGAACAAAGTAGGAACTCGAAATAGGCAGCCTACGCCAGGCTACAAGAACGTGTACTCTCAGGGTGAGAGAACCGTCTTCCAAATTAATAAGAGCTCCTTAATGGGGTTGACCGCTCAAAGGGTCGTTGAGCTAAGCCGCTAGCTCGGGAACACAAGCAAGACTCGAGATGGGCAGCCTACGCCAGGCTACAAGAACGCATACTCTCGGGGTGAGAGAACCGTCTCTTAACAATGCTTTTCTCCCTAAGGAGTGACCGCTCAAAGGGTCGCTGAGTCAAGCTGCTCGATCGAGATCACAGGCAAGAACTGACGATTCGACTCCCTGCTTTTCCTTTTGAAACCTCGCAGCCTTTGTTCGCTGGTGGTTCTTTCGATTCGTTCGTTCTTGATTGGTTCTTACTTTTAATTGGTTCGTTTTTAATTTGTTCGTTTTTGAGGTTGCTGATTCGATGGTGACTGTCTGACGTAAAATGGGATCAGCTACTTAGCGCAGGTGGCTTGATTATCTAGCAGGTGGACTTAATCACCTGACAGGTGCACTCCTAAGCACCTGGGCGCTTTCCAGAACGAATTCTCTTGTGTTGGTCTTTGATCAAGTCCCGACCATCTGGCGCCAGAGAGATGGAAACTCATTGTCCGGTTCTTTTATGACTCTGTCGGCGAGTTTGCCCTGGGAAGGTTAATTGAGGGGTCCATCAATGAATCCTCACAATATATATGAAACGATACCTAAAACTAACCCCCTTAGTACAATTCTCACTACAGATCACCCCTTAGCGGTCCCCTTTTATTCCAGTCTTTGTCTCCCTATCTAAGTGGTCAATATCTTGCCTTTCACCTTTGAACTCAAGCCGTCTCGTTAACTTGAACCTCCCAAGGACTCTCCTGCATTCAAATCGCATATGTAAGATCACATTCCCCCTTCGTAAAACCACCGACGTCTACCAATGAACTTTCTTGTTAAATCCCCTGGTCCAATAATATTTTTCTTAATCCCTCTAGCGAGATCTTTGTAAACTATTTATTCCTCTTGGGCTAAGGAGCCCTCAGAGCCGCTCCAAACCCTCAACAACCTCAGGATGTTGTCTACTGAAATAATAAAGAATGGTTGTGGAATCTGCATTACACTCAATAGCAATGGATCATTCTCTCCGGTTGCCTTACACCACTCTCGTCACGACTGCAGGTTTATAAGATCTGTTATTATGACATATATACACTAAAATATATAATTAAAAGTATATATACACCTTTTTGTTGATCAGACAATTTTAACCTTTTATTTTTTAACTGATATGCATCATCTTATGTTTGGCTCAGTTTACCCTGTTTTGCACCTTGCGCCATAAAACCCAAACAAACCAACCAACCGGTTGCTAATCCGCAACTCTGTCTACTGGGCTACCGCGGCCCACAAAAGTTAGAAAAGCGTACGAATGAAACTTCTAGAAAGGCAAAGCGGCTTCGACGACACTTTTCCGATCACGCAGCCATTGCTTTCCTCGAATAAATATTCCAGCCGAGATCCCTCAGACACGCACGTTTTTGCGTCTTCCCTCCGAATCGATTGAGACCCCAACGGAACAGAGGCTCACCTGGATTCATTACAACACTCGAATCCTTCATGTATTTATTCCGAGAACCTCCCCGGATGGAAGAGCTGTTTGTTCTGGAATCCGGTCACGTATTCTCTTAACAGCGGGAGGGAAATCTCGGTTCCGTCTCTCGATCATCTGTCTGGAGGGAAGCTCGGGATTAGCTTGTGCGGGGAGTTGGCCCGTGCGGAGTTTGTTTAATAAGGCCCTGCGTCACTTGGGGAGGAATTGAAAAAGAAAGGACCCCGAGAGGGAGGACGGTTTGACGTGAGAAACGCCCGCCTCAAGTCTGAGCGTTGGAAAAATGTTGGTGCTTGCGTTTCGTGAATTTAATAGACAAAGGAGAAGCGATTTTTAAACTTGCTGTGAGAAGATGATCGCATAGAGGATTAGACAAGCACTTAACCCTCTGAGAGGTTCACACGCATAATTCTACCTTGCAAGTCTTCCCCGTCTAACAAGTTTTGGACAAAAGAATCTTTATAAAGTAGACTCTTCTAAGGTAGGTAGGGACCACGGTAGCCCTGTTGGGATTGTTGCGAGCTTAAAACTAGGACCAGCCAAAGGCAGTCGTGTACACCTGGTGCACGTTAAATCGTTTTCAAATGCCCTCACGTTGACGTGGTGTGGAAATTTGGAGAGTGGGATGCGAACTCGAGTGTTGACCTCGTCATCGGACCCTGCCTCGAAATCCCTTCGGGATGGATATCGGACCGTCGCTACTAGCCCGTTGTATTGCTATAATTAATTACCATTTCCTTTCCCGCATAACGTCTAACAAGTTTCGACCTTCTTGGTCTCAATAGAATCTCTCTAAAGTATTCAATTCTAAGGAAAGGACTAATAAAATATTTCCAAAGAACTCTTCCGCAGAAAACACAAATAAAATCTTTGCTATAGATTCTATTCTACGAAATGGTAGGTAGGAATTTGAATTAGCCACGCACTGAAGCAACACAACGGGCTATTGGCGACCCTTCAGAACCAATTCCGAAGGGAGAGGTTCGAGGACAACACCTCGCCATTTTGAACCACGGTCAGAAATAGTCAGACGAGGGCGACACTTGAGCTGGCACCTGACATTCTCCAAATTTCCACACCACGCAAATGTGAGGGCATTTGAGGCCACGTCGGATTTAACGTGCTCCAGCTCTAACGTACACGACGGTCTTTGGCTGGAAGGAGTTTCGAACTCGCAAACCTCAGGTTGCTAATCATCTACTTTCCCAATCGGGCTACCATTTTAGACAATTATTTTACTACTCCGGCTGTTTCCCCTGTTTTTATTGATTATATTTAATCTTGTGTTTGGCACAGCTTGTCCGCTAACGGATCTTGTGCCAGAAAACCCAAACCAAAGCAACCAATCGGGCTACCGTGTCCCCATTATTCTAATTAAAGAAGTAAGTCTTTCCAACAGACTATATTTTACGAAATGGACCAATAGATAGGTTGATTGGGTGGGTGTAATGGTGCAAGGACCCTATTTGACCAAGCTGTGCCAAACAACGTCAAGCAAATGGACACGAGGAAAGTTTTACAAAAACAAGTGAGAAATACACCTAGAGAGGAATCAAACCCGAGTCACCTACAACTCGCATATTTTATTCCAAGGAGATAAAACGTATAGAATCTTTCTAAAGGCTGAAACAATTCATGGGTATTTTCAACCAATAGGTGTGGTTAGTTAGTTCTAAGTGTGTAGTGGTGTAAAATCAATACTACACTATCCTCGGAATCTCATGACGCTCCGAGGTTTACCGCAGTTTCAACACTTCCTGTACATGGTGTACAGTGGAGTGTACACCAAGTTTCAGAAATGAGACAAGTATGTAAACACTATTTCTATTGGTGCTAAGTTTTTTTTGTTTGACAGTATCCATGGAGTTTCACTTGCACATGCAATTCAGCGAGTTTCACAGTAGGTTCTCAAAGTTGTGACTACGAGTACTAATGGATCCTGACAGCATCCATTATTGACGTTGATCAGTTTCATGGTAATCCATACCATGGATTACCATGAAACTGATCAACCTACCAGCTAGCCCGATTGGAAGAGTACCGGATTACCAGCCGGACGGTTGAAAGTTCCAATCCAGCCAGATGTCACATACAAAGTGTCTGGTGAACGTTAAATCTGTTGTGGCCCCAAATGTCCTCAAGTTGGAGTGGTGTTGAAGTTTGGAGATGGGGTGCCAGCTTAGATGTGACCTCGTCATCTGACCGTGGTTCGAAATGACGTGACGTTGTCCTTGTATCTTTCCCTTCGGGATGGGTCCCGGACCGTCGCAATATCCCGTTGTGTTGCTCCAGTGCGACGCTAATTAAAATATCTACCCACCAACCAGCATCCTCTAGCAAATCCTAGTGGCCCTAAACGATATCCCTGCGATAATATGGTTCAAATTTGTGTTCTTATCTCCCTTGACCCTTTCGCCCCGACTTTTGCATGATTAAAATTTAACTCTGAAAAGTAGTTTAATTTAGATGTTTTTACTCTTTTTGACGGACGACCGTACTTTCGCGTTCTTTTCGTGTTTGCTTTCTCCCTTCCAACATTTATGAGTTGCTCAGCTAAGGGGACCATGAATGATAAGAGTGGTTCTGTTTTATGTTCCACATCACACTTCGTAATCCATGCATTCACAACAGAAATCATAACTAAAAATCTTTTTCCACCACTTGTCTGATTTTCTGCCATGACCCTAAAAAGTAGCCATTTCATCACAGCGGTCAACTCCATTCATGTACATATTGTAGTGGGAAATGGCTTCTGGGCAACTAACGTCTAATTTTGTACCATCTTTTTGTTTCCGGTCACTCATTCATCTGAATGAATGGGCGTGCTCAAAAACATAAGTCCGCCATTTGCAATCTGAAAGTATTGCCAGGTTTCTTTAGTCATATTTTTATTCCCTAATTCCTTAAGATCACTGAAAACGTAAAAACCCATTCAAAAGTGGGATTTATTTACCCAATCTAATCTCTGGGACGTATATGCCCATTAGGCCCGAAAGGGTTAAAGTTTGTATGAAGAGTTTTGAAACATGCATACGGTCTTTGGTTGGATTCGAATCCGCAATCCTCCGGTTGCTTATCCGTTACTCTTCCAACCGGGCTACTGCATGTATGAGATCTCCAGTGATTACTCGGGTTTGCATGTTCCAGTTCGCAAGTGAGCACGATGCTTAATACGAAACGGAGTAGAGCAAACATCGCGGTGTGCGTTCGGATCAATCCCGGAATGGTTTATCCGATACCCCGTGTTCTCCATCCATCAGGGTAAGTCGGGGTGTCGTACAAGTTTGCCCCGCGCCAACAACTTTGCCAAATAGGGATGGATCGCGTCCTCCATTGGGCTGTCGATAAGCGAAGAGAGCGTGTTGCTATAATCGCCGTGATTTATGACCCCTGAAGCGACCTGCCTCCCGGTGCTCCCTTAATCTCCATCGCCCCTAACGACCACTACTTTCGGACGAAATCTATTCCGGCAAGTGGTCGTTATAAGCAAACTTCGTTACGGGAAGTCGTTACGGAGCAACCGGAATAAGTTGAAGTTAGCTTGGAATGGTTCAAAAAATATAAAAAAAGATATTTCTCGCGATAGATACAAGGAATGGTGGGTAAGTATTTGAATTAAAGTCACACTGCGGCAACAAAAAGGACAATTGGGTCCATACGGGATCAATCCCGAAGGGAAAGACCGAGGACAACACCTCCTTTTCAACCACTGTCAGTTGACGTCCTCAGCCGAAGGATACTATTGAAGTAGATTATTGGTAAAACAATACGCGAGATCTGCCACTTGAGAATGCGCAGTATTCAATTGTTTTGCAATAATTAAGTTAGGTAAAAAAAGCTTGGAAAGTGGGTATTACCATAGGAAATATAAAAGTATAGTTAGCAATTCCAAACTTTTTATGTGCGCAAGATCATGTGAATGAAAACTAGTACCAACGTGACCAGCTTTCGTCTGCTGGGTGGAACATGACATTCATCATATGATTGGTTCACGGGACGGAAGACGCCCATCCATTGATTCAGCATTTGATTGGTCCACTGATTGATCATCGGATAGTAATAGACTGAGGATTCATTGATGGACCTCTCAATTAACCCTCCTAAGGCAAACTCGCCGACAGAGTCGTAAAACACGGACAATGCGTTTCCATCTCTCTGGCACCAGACGGTCTTTACTTGTACCGAAGATGGACAATAAAAATTCGTTCAGGAACGCCCAGGTGATTAGGAGTCCACCTGCGCTAAATAGCTAATCCCATTTACGGAGTCAGACAGTCGTAGCCGGATCAACAACCAATCAAAAGCAAACTAATCAAAAACCACAAGGAACAAAGGCCCCGAGGTTTCGATAGAAACGGAGAGTCGAATCGTGACTTCTTGCCGGTGTTCTCGTTCGAGAGGCTTGACTCAGCGACCCTTTGAGCGGTCACTCCTTAGGGAGAAAATCTATTTTTTGGAGACGGTTCTCTCACCCCGAGAGGACGCGTTCTTGTAGCCTGGCGTAGGCTGCCCATCTCGAGTACCTGCTTTGGTATCATCCGAGAGGCTCGACCCTGCAAGTAGTCTAACTCCTTAGCCAGTAAATAGCTTGGAGTTGTTTTCTCATCCAGAGAAACCGAAGGAACGTACTGGAGTTCCGGAAAGATACCGTTCCCGTCTTGTGCTGACCCGACGACCCCAGCGGAGCCGTTCCCTGATTGTGCCGAACCGATGACCTGCGAAGAATCCGTGCTGACTTCTCGTCCGGCAGGGAACCTGAATCGACCCTTCATCCCGTGAGGATCCGGTGCTGATCTGTTGTAATGGTCACCCGATTTGAGAGACTTTTCTCCCACTCAGAAGGTGCCTTAGAATTCGACAACCTGTCGCATCCAGTTAGCAGAGGCAAAGCAATTCGTGAAAATAGATCCTAATATAGTCAAGAAATTGTTCTCAATAAAATTAATGTTTGTTATTTAAGCTAGACTGTTCTCTGTAGATTTGAATCTACCACGCTACCCAGAGAAGTCGTTATAGTACGTTAAATCTTTCCTCAAATGTATGTCCTTACGTTGGCGTGGTGTGGTAGTTTGGAGAGTAGGGTGCCAGCTCAGGTGTAACCCCGTCATCTGACCATGATTCAAAATGACGTGGTGTTGTCCTCGGATCTTTCCCTTATGGTATTGATTTCGGATCGTCCCCAATAGCCCGTTGTGCTACTCCAGTGTGACGTTTATTAAAATACCTCCAACAGAGGCCCGTGTGAGGATCTGGAGAGAACAAGGAACACAAGCCCGGTAATATCATTGAACATCACGCCTTTTAGTGCTCTTAATAGCTCAAGTGCGACGTTAATTAAAATACCTACCTACCTTTACTGCTCCCGGTGTAATGGTATAGGTTGGATTTTTTCTCTTTCAGCTATCACACCGACATGCACGTCTTGGCGGTACAACTTCCATTCCTGTCATGGGCATTCCTCCATGACTTTCTCTCTTCTGTGTCAGGGGTAGCCCGGTTGGAAGTGTAACGGATTAACGGAAGTTTGAATCCAACCAAAGACCGTCGTGTTCAAAGGGGAATGGTGTACGTTCAATCGGTCGTGGCCTCAAATGTCCTGACGTTGGCGTAGTGTGGAAGTTTGGAGAGTGGGGTGCTAGCTCAGATGTGACCTAGTCATCTGACTGATTCAAAATTACGTGGTGTTTTCCTCGGTGCTTTCCCTTCGGAGTTGATACCGAACCGTTCTCAATAGCCCATTGTGTTGCTCGTTAAAGTGCGACGTTAAAGCAACAACGAAAGATAGACAAAACAGAAGAAATCGCCTTACAGAATAAAAGAACTTTTATGTAAAAAATCAGCGTACATCCATGTTCTTGTTCTATGCTCTAAGAAATCCAAATCATCTGATGGGATGTTAATTTAGTCTCATTCAATTCATAAAATCTTTCAGCGGTACCTGTTTTAACATTATCCCATTTGTACATACAGCTGGTAGTTTTGAAAGTGGGTGAAGGTAATGTGATTGAATTGCAATCATAATAACTTAAAAAAATTTTTTTTTTCATGTTTACAAAATTTTCGTAATATATGGTAACAATATTTCATTTGCCAGTGCTCTACTAAACAATCAACTCTTTCCATGCAAAACATTTTGTTAAAGATAAGAAACGTGCAAAAAAAAGCTAATAGGGGTTCAGGCAAAGGGTCCCTATCACACTCTGAATCCTCCGCTACGTTTGCCGTTTATTTCCGAGATATGTAACGTTTACCGCATTTCTTTAGTTTTACTAGTGTGCATTCTCTTGAAGATGAGTCTTGGAAGCAATTTTAGAGAGTAGAATTAACACAATGATATAAATAGTGGCTATGAGTATATTCTGAAGTATCGTAATGTAAGAGCAATTTTTGTGACTGAATGTTTTACTTTTTTAAAGCGTGTAATTTTATTGCTTCAATCTTAAAATTTCAAAAAAAAGATTTGAATTTCTTGTCAGACAATGTATTTTTATAAGAAATAGAAATTGTACCCTTTAGTTTTTGAATATACTTTTCCACAGCCTGTGAATTTCTGAGTTCTAGAGAAAATCTCAACATCCACAACTTGATAAGTGTTTTAGAAAAATTGTATAATTATGAATTAAACTATGGGAGAAATGTTGAAAAGAGTAGTTACTGGAAAGAAGGAAAACAATTTGACAATAAGCGTAAAATGAGGAAATGGGAAGAAAGTTGTAAAGGATAATTGATGCAATTTAGAAGCTAATTCCTGTATGACAACCAAATATAACATATTGTGTATTTATCATTCGTTTGGTAAAACTTTTCAACTCAAGTATAAGAATATGATAGTCTGGTTCGCAAATAATAATTTTCGAAAAAACCTTCCCAAAATTTTCTTTTTTTATCAATTGTTGATAATAATTTATTTCACATCAAAAGAAAATTTATTACTTCAATAAATGCTATTACATCAAAATAGCATTTTTTCAATTCAATATAAAATTAGAACATACAAAACTTCGCTTTTTGATTCAGTAGATCTGAACCAGGACTCAATATGAGTGGAAGAACAAATACCGCCGAGTCCCGACGGCGCAGTCGGCTACGCCTCAGCCTCGCATTCGGAAGGTGCCCGGTTCGATACCCACTCGACACATACACTCTGATTTAATTTAATTTCGTTCTTGCGGTCACACCTTCCGCCAACTGGCACGATTCGGAATTTCCGCTCTAAGAAATAACATTTATGTATGTGGTGCCCAGACTGCCACTAGAGGCACCTCCGCGCTGATGTCATCTCCGACCACTGCGCAGCCATTCCGCGCATTGGAGGAACGCAGTCAAAAAGCGACACAGAAGGAAGACGACGAAGCTACAAGACGGACGTAGCGTTAGACTGTGCAATGTTGACGGGCGACGAGCGCCGATGGAGTTTATGATGTCTGTGCTGTGCACTTAACTTTAATTGTCTAAACCAAATTCATTGTAAATATTCATAAATCTCATTAAATTTAGTTATTCTTTAAAACTTTCGTAATGTTGCCAATCGCCCACAAACCAGCACCCCCACATGTATATGACAACCAAGTAACCTCATAATTGTAACGTCAAAATGCGACAACCAAATAGAAATAGTCTGGGCTCAAAACTGTCTTCTCCGGATGTCCGGCAACCCGCTCCTGGGACAACGGCAGCGTCGGGAGGTCTTCGTACGCCCCCGGCGTTGTCGTCTGTCCCGGGGTCAGTGGAGGTTCGATCGCCTTCCGCACGAGAAGGCAGTTTTGCAATTTTTTTCAACCAAGCTATTCAACATGTTAATAACTATAAACATGACAACACACGTGACATCTGGAGGAGCTTCTTCAAACCATTTCCTGAATTTTTCCGTGTTCGGTATTTCTTTGAAGAATTGTGAATTTAATTTTATGTATATTTGAAGTTTCACATCTAAACAGTGTTTGAATAGTGCGCGTCCTTCAATTGGGCAGAAAACATTTGCTGTAACACCTGAGCTTTCGTATGCAAGTGTATAGTATTTTCGTTACCTTCTGTTCCTTGTTTGGGATCTTGTATTTAATTTTACCTTTAGTTTACTTCTGGTGGAACTTAATCGATCCGTTCAGTCAGTTGGCCAGTAATTCCTTTTCAAGGAAGTGGATCCAAAAGTGTATTTTCGTTGCCTTGTTTTAGAATTGGGCCGCGGGGCACGATTGGAAAAGAAACGTATTAGTAACCGGAGGGTTGCGAGTTCGAATCCAACCAATGACGTACTGTGAGGATTCATTGATGGACCCCTCAATTAACCCTCCTAAGGCAAACTCACCGACAGAGTCGTTTAGAACACACACACACACATGGAAACACATTGTCCGTTTAAACACGGACAATGTGTTTCCATCTCTCTGGCACCAGACGGTCTGGTCTTGTATCGAAGACGCACGATGAGAATTCGTTCCGGAACACGCTCAGGTGATTAGGAGTCCACCTGCGCTAAGTAGCTAATCCCATTTACGGAGTCAGACAGTCGTCGCCGGATCAACAACCAATCAAAAACTACAAGCGAACAAAGGCTCAAAGGGAAACGAAGAGAATCGAATCGTCAGTTCTTGCAGGTGTTCTCGTTCGAGAGGCTTGACTCAGCGACCTTTTGAGCGGTTACTCCTTAGGGAGAAAATCTATTTTTGGAGACGGTTCTCTCACCCCCAGAGGACGCGTTCTTGCAGCCTGGCGTAGGCTGCCCATCTCGAGTTCCTCTTTGGTCTCATCCGAGAGGCTCGACCCTGCAAGTAGTCTAACTCCTTAGCCAGTAAATAGCTTGGAGTTGTTTTCTCATCCAGAGAAACCGAAGGAACGTACTGGAGTTCCGGAAAGATACCGTTCCCGTCTTGTGCTGACCCGACGACCCCAGCGGAGCCGTTCCCTGATTGTGCCGAACCGATGACCTGCGAAGAATCCGGTGCTGGCCGGCAGGGAACCTGAATCGACCCGTCATCCCGTGAAGATCCGGTGCTGATCTGTTGTAATCGTCACCCGACGCATAGAATCTCACCCCGAGATAATTGAGAGACCTTTCCCCCACTCAGAGACTTTCGTACGTACCTGAGATTTCGACAACCTGTCGCATCCAGTTAGCAGAGGCATAGAAATTCGTGAAAGTGCCGTGTAAATAGATTCACATATAGTCAAGAAATTGTTCTCAATAAAATTAATGTTTATTATTTAAGCTAGACTGTTCTCTGTAGATTTGAATCTACCACGCTACCCAGAGAAGTCGTTACAAGACTTTGGAGATTTCTCCACTTTCTTCGTCCCTCTATAGAAATGGGTATTCACATAGTTACCCTGTCATGAGATGTTACTTCGTAAAACAGTGCGAGAGGACACCAAATCGGCCGACCATGTAATTTTTTCGCCGAGCAGTCACGTGACTACTAGTCGACATGGTAGTCACACTTTTTGACTCTCTTCTCAATTGCTTCGAATCCAACCAAAGACCGTCGTGTACAAAGCGGTGCACGTGAATCTTTCGTGGCGTCAAATGTCCTCACGTCCGCGCGGTGTAGAAGTTTGTTAGAGTGGGATGCCAGTTCAGGGTGTGACCTCGTCATCTGACCGTGGTTCAAAATGACGTGGTGTGGTCCTCGAATCTTTCCCTTCCGGTTAGATCCCGGACCGTCTGTGTAGTTCCAGTGCGATGTTAATGAACTACCTACCCATTCCATTCCACCTCTAAAAACCGACCAGCCACTTTAAAGCATTTTCTGGGGAGCGCATCTGAATGAGATGGAGAGAAATATGGGAACTGGAGGACAGAGGACGACTTCTTTTCGAGATCCTTTCTCGTAGAATTCTGCCACACTGAGATCCGAGACTGGAGGCTAGTTATGTTTTTTACTGGCTACGGACTCTTTTAAAAATTACCTTTTACGTATAGGGCAAAACGAAACGAATCAGATCCCCTCTCCACTACGCTTCCCGATGTTCCTCACGACCCAGTTTCGCGTGTGCTGTCAAGTGGACCGGAAAGCGCTTGGAGAAAATTTGCATTTGGCCACAGATAGGTAAAGAAGCAAATCTGGACCAATCCATTTCCTGCTGAGACAGGGCTATGATATGGCAGCAGTAATTTAGTATTTAAAAAACCCCTTTTTTTTCTTTCATTTGTCTAGCTCAGTGGTCGATATAACCTTGTTAGGGGTCGCTAGAAAATATAAGACATCATGTTACGGGTAATATTTAATTTGGTTAACTTGGATTACATCCATTCTGAATGACAACACAATTAAGAGTGAATATAGAATTCCATGGCGATTTAAGGCTGAAACTTCTAATTTGGAACCCACATTGGCTAATCTTGTCAAGAGTCACGAAATACGCCACTCACATTAATAACGTTAGTAAATTGTATATTTAATGAAGGTTAACTTAATGAAAGTCTTATTTTCATGTATATAAGTATGGTAGGTAGAGATTTTAATTAACGTCTCAATGGCGCAACACAATGGGCTATTGGTGACTGTCCGGGATCAATCCCAAAGCATGTATATAAGGAAGATTGTATTATTGTTATTTTGTAATCTAAATTAAATTTTATGTATCATTTATCCCTCCTATTCGACAAGTAACGTTAATGACGTGAAAAACAAAAAATTTATCCCATTGAAGTAAGCCAATATAATATTAGGTCTACCGGAAGGTTCTGTCCGTTTTTAGAATAAAACAAAATAATAAATTTTTCATACCTTGAATAAACTTTATTGAATAATATAATTTCCATCATTATTTATGACTTCTTGTCAACGTGATGGCAATTTATATATCCCATTTTTAAAAAATGCCTTATCCCTAGAGGCGAAAAATTTAACCAGTGCTTGTCTGATATCTTCATTTTTGAATTTTTTGCACTGCAAAAAATTTTCTAAGGACAGAAACAAGTGATAATCGGAGGGTACTAGGTCCGGGGAGTATGGTGGATGCGACAGAATTTCCCAGCCTAGCTCTGCTAGTTTCTGACGAGTCCCCAAAGCAGTATGTGGCCTGGCATTATCATGAAGCAGTATGATGTCCTTCCTATTGAACATCGCCGGCCTCTTTTCTTGGAGTGCTGTTTTTAAATTATCCAATTGCTGATAATACCTCTCCGAATTTAGCTTTTCGTTCGGTTTCAACAGCTCAAAATGTATTGGTCCTCGAATGTCCCACCATATACACAACATTCTCTTACTCAGGCTCAACTTCGGTTTAGAGGTGGAGGGGGCAGGTTTTCCGGATTCACAATATGCCCTTTTCCTTACGATATTTTCATAGGTAATCCACTTTTCATTCCAGTCATCATCCGGTCCAATAAGGGTTCGATTTTGTTACGTGCAAGCAGAGATGTGCAAATGATGACTCGATCATTCAAATTCTTCTCTTAACTCATGTGGCACCCATCTCGGATATTTCCACACCAATCCTAGTTTCCGAATATGGTCCGAAATGGTTTGTTGAGCTGAATCAAGCCTTTCCGCAATCTCCGATGTTGTCAAAAAGGATTTTGCTCTAATATGATCTTGACAGTATCGTCGTCGATCAAAGATGGTCGCCCAGAGCGTGGCTTATCAGAAAGGTCGAAATCACCTATTTGAAATTTTTCGAACCATCTTCTGCATGTTCTATCAGAAACTACCTTCACCAAACACTTTCAATACACGCTTCTGTAATTTCAATACTTTCACTACACGCTTCTGTAGCATTTCTTCGTTGTTGGAATTCGTACAAAATACAGTTGTTTAAATGAACTTTATCAGTAGCCATGGGTACACGATCGCGTCTCACTTAATACTAACATGAATCATCTTCGTTTTAGTTCATTTGCTAGGTTAGTATGTATACATTCAGTGATAAAAAGAGAGAGCCAAATATGCGTCAAATGTATATGCGCATACTTGTAACCGGAACGGACAGAACTTTCCGGTACACCTAATAGTATATACTATGTTTGATACATACATTAAACACTAACTATAAAATCTAAAAACTAACATAAGCGTCTATTTTGCTTGTCCTATTATAATTACGTAATACTAAAATAGAGGGGGTCCATAAAAAGTCAAGAAACTATTGAAGGTCAAAGAAGTTTGGCGATCCCTGGTCTAACTACTGAAAATATTACTATGCAAAACTAGTTCCAGAGGGCAATCCCTTCTGTGTGTGTGTGCGAAAGGGGTTGTAATACCACTCTGATGTGGATTTAATCAAAATTCCCGTTTTGTAACTTAAATTATTTATCTATTCTTAATAATACAGTGGTACCTTGAGATAGGAGTTTAATTCATTCCATGACCGAGCTCGTAAGTCAAAATGCTCGTACCTCAAATCAATTTTCCCCATTGAAATTAATTGAAATGAGATTAATTCGTACCAGCCCCCAAAAAACCACTACAATTTTTTATAATGTATTTATAATGAACAAATATTGTAGTTATAGCCTTTATATATCGAGTCCTGCTTCAGAATAGTACATATCGTAGAAGTAGTGCGATCGTACTGCATTGCCAAATCTATTAATCTTACGTCTTGTTCATGTTTGTCTATTATCTCTCTTTCATTCCATGAATATTACCTTTTTCCTTTTCTCACCACTGTTCTTTACGCTCACCTTCTTTAGACTCATGGTTATACGAAAAAAATTAGCTAAATAACTACATCACCCCGTTTTTCCGTTTTTAGAATTGACGCATCTGGTCGGAGAAAAGAAAAATGAAAAAAAGAAGAGACTCGGGCCTCCCGGTTTCAGTTGACAATAAATGTCAAACCAAATTAAGAAATTGATTGATTTTTTGGCTCGCGTTAACTGTCATCAGGTGAGGTAAACATTTGAATTGAACAACGCGCAAGACTCGGGAATCTGAGTGGAGTGGTGGTAACATCACCAAAGCAGGCTCGTATCTTAAATACTAGCTCGTAAGGCAAAAAATCGATCTAGTGACGGCTCGTATCTCAAAAAACTCGTATGTTGGGCACTCGTATCTCAAGGTACCACTGTACTTATCTTTGCCTTTTAATAATATACCCAGGAGTGCCCAACGAACTAACCCTTAAAAGGACAGTGTCGGGTCTCTTCTGGAGGTTGGTTATCTTCTTATCCCAGTGTTCAAAAAAAACAAATTACGCTAAGTTATTGAATCTGCAAAAAACATTGGGCAATGGCAGATGGATCCTTAAAAATGTCTTGTATGGCTCCAATGCAACTCAGGATGTGTGAGGTAATCAGCTGCACTTTATACTGGTGTGAAAGGATTTCTGGCCATCCAAGAATGGCATCTTTTTCAAATGGCCAGATCGGAGCCTGACAAGCATAAAGTTTTCCGGGGCAAATTGAAGGCAAGCAGCTCTGGTGTTAAACTGAGGTATCAGTGATGAAAAGGTACTGGAGATGATCTGCGCAATTGCTTTTTAAGTACGGACAGTTGGTCGTCCTCTGAGTAGGACGGTACTTGTGCCAGGTTGTTTATTTGCTCCAGCTTTTGCTAATAAGTCAGCTTTCTCATTGCCCGGAATGTCTGGTTATCATTTTTCTGGAGTACTCTAACTGGTAAGTCAAAGTCTAAACGGATTCAACTCTACAAACCCCATTTGGAACGGTATTTTACTTCCTTTAACCGTCCGATGACATGCTGTGTACAGTATTTTCTGCAACTCCCTTTTGCAAATTAGAATGAAGAGTATTTTTAATCGCTTGAGAGGAGAGACTTGATGAGGAGTCTAATTGCATTTATAGAAGGTTACGTATGATGGCTCTCGTTGGCTGATACGGTTTCTAATAGCGTATAAGGTCATTGGTATATCTCTATCGCTTTGGGTGAATCTTGTCCTCAAAGGCTGCAATGGATGATTGTATAATCGACAGCCTCCTCCTTCGGTTTCTTCACACCAACTGAATTGCTTTGTTGATTAACACTCTTGGTAGTTGACTCTACGAGGTATCTCGCCACTAGCAAAACTGACCACATGTTGATGGACGAGATATCTTGTCCATCAAGATCTCGTCGACTTTCGTCATTAGATGAAAGATGATTGGATCTCGTCATCATAAAAAAATCGGCAATATCTTGATGACGAGATACCTCGTCATTAGAAAAATGGGTCAGCTTGATGGACGTGGTATCTCGTCGAAGCCACTTAAAGGGTTGAATTCATTTTTATATTAACTAGACTTCGTGGTTAGTACCTGGTTCTAAACAGGGATTAAACTTCTGATTTTATCGACAGTTGGTAGGTGGTAATTTTAATTAACGTTGCACTGGAGCAGCACAACGGGCTATTGGCGACGGGCCGGGATCAATCCCAAAGGGAAAGATCGGAGGGCAACACCCACGTAATCTTGAACCGCGGTTAGATGACGAGGCAACACATGAGATGGCATCCCACTCTCCAAACTTCCACACCACGCCAACGTGAGGACATTTGAGGCCATCACAGATTTAACGTGCACAAGCCCCAGCATACACGACGGTCTTTGGTTGGATTTGAACTCGTGACTCTCTGATGGCTAATCCGTCACTCTTCGAACCGGTTATCGACTGTTGGAAAATTTAAATTTTACCTTCCTTTTGCCCACAGCCCCCCCTTGGCCTTTCAACTAAAAAATCCCCACCCAAATACTTTCAAATTGCTGCAAAACATAAATTTTTTAAATTTCATCTAATGATTTTCTCTTCCATGGATTCAACTTCATCAGAACTTTTAACTATAGCGACAATAACCTCATATTTTCCATTTAATCGTGGCGTTTGGGTATTTATTTTAATATTCAATATATTCCGAGTTTCTTCCATTTTTACTATCTACCTTTTACTTAGTTGGACAAATGAACCTTAATCCTTTCGGGCCTAATGGGCATATACGTCCCAGAGATTAGATTTAGTAAATAAATCCCACTTTTGAATGGGTTTTTACGTTTTCAGTGTTCTTAAGGAATTACGGAATAAAAATATGACTCAAGAAACCTGGCAATACTTTCAGATTCCAAATGGCGGACTTATGTTTTTGAGCACGCCCATTCATTCTGATGAATTAGTGACCGGAAACAAAAAGATGGTACAAAATTAGACGTTAGTTGCCCAGAAGCCATTTCCCACTACACTATGTACATGAATGGAGTTGACCGCTGTGATGAAATGGCTACTTTTTAGGGTCATGGCACAAAATCACACAAGTGGTGGAAAAAGATTTTTAGTTATGATTTCTGTTGTGAATGTATGGATTACGAAGTGTGATGTGGAACATAAAACAGAACCACTATTATCATTCATGGTTCCCTTAGCTGAGCAACTAATAAATGTTGGAAGGGAGAAAGCAAACACAAAAAGAACGCGAAAGTACCGTCAAAAAGAGCAAAAACTACTAAATTAAACTATTTTTTACAGTTAAATTTTTTAATCATGCAAAAGTCGGGGCGAAAGGGTTAAAATACTTTATCTGTCTTCAATTGGGTTACATTGAATCGTGTGTTTGGCGCAGTTTGTCCACTTTCAAACCTTGCACCATTCAACCCAAATCAACCGGGGCCGCGGTAGCCCGGATGGAAGAGTAACGGATTAGCAACCGGAGGGTTGCGAGTTCGAATCCAACAAAAGACCGTGACCAATAAAAGGGGCACGCTAAATCAGTCATGGATGTAAATGTCCTCACGTTAGCGTGGAAGTTTGGAGAGTGGGGTACCAGCTTAGGTGTTGACCTCGTCATCTGACCGTGATTCAAAATGAGCGGATCTCTCCCTTCGGCATTGATCCCGGACCGGAGCCAATAGCCCGTTGTGTTGCTCCAGTGTGACGTTAATTAACATACCTACTTAAGCACACTGCTTATAAGCAGATCCCTGCGGTCGAGCAATCCAAATGGAATCCCACTGAATCAAACCTCACCTCCTCATTTCACGGCTCTCCGACAGACAAGGAGTGGGCGGTAATGAAGTCTTCAATTTATCGCAAGTTTATGACATTATCGGCGACATCAGCCGCTCCATAAGGGTATCGGAATCGCCAGCTGATGCCCGACACCTGATGGGATCATCATCTCTTAATTTTGAGCCCCTCGGTAATTAATTACGCGACGAAGTTTTATGTCACGCGATTAGGAGGGGATCGTTCACACGGACGAACTAATGGCGCCATTTTTGCGTGTCCCGCTCCGCCATTAGCCACTGTTGCGCCCCGGACGGCGATGGGAGTTTAAAAACGCTGCAGTTCTTTGGAGCGATAAAGAGTTATTCCCATCGATTCTGGAAATTAATTTAAACTAATGGCTTTTTCCTCGGTGGCCGTTGTTTTGCATCCAAGATGGCGATGCGGGAATGATAGCGTCATTAGAGAGGACGTAAATGGATTTTTTAGGGGTCTTCCGGGACGAAAACGATCGGGGTACTTTCGGCAATAATGGCACTCGAAAAACAACCTGACGGTTTGTGGGTTCGGAAGCCCACGTGACTCTCGGGATCAGTCATTTGTTTTGATTTTCAAAGCTCCAGTAATGTATATTTATTGCCGATTCCAGTTGATTGACTCTAAATTATGAGCCTACGTGGTTTTATCTCTGAACAGTGCTACTAAGAAGGTTGTTCCTTTTAGATGAGGCCAAGTTGGGAGAGGAGGGTTGCGAGTTCGAAACTCGTTCCAGCCAAAGACTCGTGTACACGGGGGCTGGTGCACATTAAATCTGCCGTGGCCTCAAATGTCTTCACGTGTAAGTTTGGAGAATGGGGTGCCAGCTCAGGTGGGATCTCATCATTATTACTTGGAGTTGTCCTCGGATCCTCACCTTCGTGGTTGATCTCGAACCGTCGCCAATAGCCCGTTGTGTTGTTCCAGTTAATTAAATACATACCGCAACCTTCCTGTTGCTAAAACAGAAGTGTAAAATGAAAAAATCAATTTAATAATGAATTTGGAATAGCTGAGGAAATGTACCAGTTCGAAACATAAAACCCAAAGGTTGCGTTGGTGCAACTTTTGGTTACTAAGCAAACTTACAGTTACACTTCGGCGAATCAATTATTCCTAGCGATTCCGAAAGCAAATAGAGCGCCAGCAAAGTACAATAATAAATTTTATAAGTTCGATACCAATCCGGCTACTACTATTTGAGAATTCTCAGAATACTATTTTATCACAGAACGAAGTTATCGTTCATTTTATTTACGATTTGCATCGATTTCCTTAGCTAATAGCTAAGGATCCATGCGTTAACACTCAACCGAATGCTAAGCCTCGGATTTCGGGGATCACAATCTACACCGAAGCGGGAGTTAACCCTCCTGGTGGTTGTCTCGAAGAGGTGTCTCGCCATTAGTATAACTGACTACATATTGGTAGTTTGATGATACGTCTGACTACATCTTGATGGACGAGATATCTCATCAGCAAAGTTGGTCAGATATTGATGGGTAGGGTATTTGGGTATTTCAATTAACGTCACACTGGAGCAACACAATGGGCTATTGGTGACGGTCCGGGATCAATCCCAAAGGGAAAGATCCGAGGACAACACCACGTAATTTTGAACCACGGTCAGATGACGAGGCAACACCTGAGCTGGCACCCCACTCTCCAAACTTCCACACCACGCCAATGTGAGGACATTTGAGGCCACGACAGATTTAACGTGCACCAGCCCCCTTTGTACACGACGGTGTTTGGCTGGATTCGAACTCGCAACCCTTCGGTTGCTAGTTCGTTACTCTTCCAACCGGGCCACCGCGGCCCCAGATATTGATGGACAAGATATCTCGTCATCAGCAAAATTGGTCAGATTTTGATGGACAAGATATCTCGTCATCAGCAAAGTTGGTCAGATATTGATGGACAAGATATCTCGTCATCAGCAAAGTTGGTCAGATATTGATGGACAAGACATCTCGTCGAAACCATTCGGAGGGTTAAAGCCTAGGATCAGGCATTGTGAATAGGGTTTCATCGGTAATCGGGGAATTACCGTTGATACGCGGGTTAACTCAGACTTGTGAATAAGGCCATAAGTTTAACAATCGTAATATGAGGTAGGTAGTTAATTAACGTCACACTGGAGCAACAGAACGGGATATTGGTGACGGTCTGGGATCAATCCGAAAGGAAAGATCAAAGCACAACGCCTTTTACCTGTGATATGACAACACCTGGGCTGAACCCCACTCTCCAAACTTCCACACCACGCCAACGTAAGGATATTTGAGGCCCTGATCGATTTAACGTGCACCAGCCACCGTGCGCACGACGGTCTTTGGCTGGACCGAGTTTCGAGCTAGCAACCGGAGGGCTGCGAGTTCGAATTCAGGTCTTTGGTTGTATTCGAACTCAACGCTCTTGTTGCTAGTCCGTTTCTCTTCCAACCGGGCTACGGCGGGCAGCATGCTTTTCCAGAAATGATTTAAAACCAGTTGGTGCGGTCTGATGGTGCAACATCAGGGAATCAAGTAGAGAGAAAGGAAGTTTATAAACCAAATGAACGAGACACTAAATCTGGAAATAATATTTCAGGTAAGCACCCGAAGTAATAGATCTCCCATTCCTGAGAGCCCACAGAAACTCCATAGATGCCTTTCCCCATCACTGAGTTTAATGCGTCGGTTCCACTGAGCTCTGATATTTACTCTTATTGCGTTTAGTTTCCAATTCTGAGCCGCATTTCCCGAGTCAATTGCCCTTTGATGTTTCCGGGCACGCTGGAACACGTTCCACCGGAGCGGCTCCCTTCTCAATAAAGAAAGCCCATTTCTCTCTTCCACATTAACATATTTATTGCCTGTTTAGATCCGAGAGCCTTTTTCTCCCCATGAAATTTACATTTTGATTGTAGCCGACGGAGAAATCTTATTACCTCTCTCTGAGATTTTTCTTAACTGAATTAGAAAAATTAATTTCCGCTCGGAAGGGCTGAAAAAACATCCCGATTCTCATTTACGCATGAGCGTTTTTTGCTGGTAAGCGGTTATTTTCCGAGATCGTGGCAGGTATCGCAGTCTTAGTCTAATGAGAAACAGGATGCGTGATGTTAAGGTATGATGCGATACGTGAAGATTTAAGATAATGTGGTGATTACATTGTACTCGTTTGCAGTGGAGGTATACATCCAACTAAAAAGAGATGTATATGTTTTGAACATATAATTTAATTTAGAAGTCTTATGAGTGCAAAAATACGAGGTTTAAATTCTTATATAATATCATCGGATTACTGCAAAAACAAGATAACTCCATTTTTCTTTTTCGAGTTAGGTTAGGTAGGTATTTAAATAACGTACTGGAGGAACACAAAGGGCTATTGTCGACAGTCCGGGATCAAACCCGAAGTGAAAGATTCAAAGACAACACCACGTAATTTTGAACCACGGTCAGATGACGAAGTCACACCTGAACTGGCCACCCCACTCTCCAAACTTCCACACCACGCCAACGGGAGGACATTTGAGGCCACGACAGATTTAAAGTGCACCAGCCCCCTGTGTACGCGACGGTCTTTGGTTGGATTCGAACTCGCAACCCTCCGGTTGCTATTCCGCTTCTCTTCCAACTGGGCTACAGCGGCTCTTTTTTGTGTTAAGTACACTTTCACACATAATTGTGAGTAGTATGTTCTGCGAAAACAAGAAAACTCTACTGTGAGTTAACATCAAGTACTATTCAAGTTAACTGTCAAGTACTGTACAAGCTAACTGTCAAGTACTGTACAAGTTAACTGTCAAGTACTGTACAAATTAACTGTCAAGTGCATGCGAAGCAGAAATAGTTTACAGCACTATATTATATGTATGAAAGAGTACTTATCTAAAAAGAGTAAAAATGGATTTACCTTGTTTTTGCAGTAACCCGACGATATGTGACTTTTATACAAAAACCTTTGAGTTAGGAAAAATGTTTCTTCTAGTGTATTTATTTACATACATATTGTCAAACATTACTCCAGTCACGGAAATAATACCAAGTGTGAAAAACATACAATTATATAATATAAGCTATATCATACAAACACAAAATACAAATTTTATAGAATATTGAAGTATGAAAGAAAAAATCACTCGAAACACAACCACAGAAAAAAGTAAAAAACACAGCGTTTCACACGTTTAAGTTATAAAATTCCCAAAATGTATTAAATAGTCCATCAAGCGTTGGGGGAAACTAGTGATTGTTCTAACAAATTGGGCAAAAGATTGATTTTTTAAATAATTTTTACTGGAAGTTTCTTGACTTTATTGCGAGCATTAAAAGAGGATACACTTACGTAATAAATTATAAAAGAAATTTAAATAAGAATGCAGTTTATCAGCATTCTAAAGACAATGGGGAAAAAGTAGGAAGGAAATTGAACAAAATCCGCTTATATAGTTTCCAGTAAGTTTCTCGGTTGCGAAGGGCTTGTGTAGAGAAGATTTGTTATAGATTTGAGTTTCCATACGGCGAACAAAGAATCGTCCTGTATTTATATTTTTCAACTTCAATGTTTTTAACTTAGACTTTTTATAATATTAGAAAACTTTAATTTTAGACTATTTTGGCTGTTTTTATATTTAGTATTGCGTTTGGCGTAGCTTGTACTATAAAACCCAAACCATACAGCGAACTTTTATTTCACGAATATTTTCCTGGAACCTCGAAATATAACTACAGGGTGACTTTTAATTAACCTACAACTTTTAACTGAAATAACTTCTCAGAGTGTCACTAGATGGCGCTACAAATGCGTGCAGTGAGAGAGGGTATAAAAGGAACTTGTTTCGTGTCAGTTCCACGCCATTTTGAAAATGCCTCCCAAAGTGTCTTATTCAACCGAAGATCGTATTTCTATTGTAAAAAATTGGTATTTATGTGGTGAAAATGCAACACTATTGCTACGGAAGTGGTCTGCAACATTCAGAAACCAACAAAAGCCTTCTAGAGCAATGGTAAGAGATCTGATCAGAAAATTTGAAAAGTTCGGTTACGTGAAAGGAAAAGCTGGCGCAAAGGTAACTGTTAGAACAGCAGAAGTGATTGATACAGCAAGAGCAATCATAGAAGTTATCCTGGTGAATTGCATTGGCCACCTTATTCACCAGATATGAATCCATGTGATTTCTATCTTTGGGGTCATCTGAAAGATTTGGTTAACAAGAAGCAGCCGACAGACCTTATTAGCCTCAAAAAGTCCATAACTGACTCATTTGCAAGCATTAAAAAAGAAACTCTTGAATTTGTGACTAGGTTGCGATTGTATCACCTCTGAAGGTTATCACTTTGAAAACCTTATCCATTAAATTCCTTTTCCATGTTCTTTTCAATAAAATATGTTTGTAGTGCTATCTGCAACGACTCGAGAGTTATTTCAGTTAAAAGTTGTAGGTTAATTAAAAGACACAATGTATATCAGATATTTAACGTGAAATACAATTCCCATTTATCGAAGCTAATTACTAGATGGAGAAATCTTTCTGCCTCCGACGGCTCATTGATTTTCGTCAGGTATTCCAAATATTTCCTTTCTTCTATCGGTAAATTGCTTTCAGACAGCAAAGATAAGGGAATACGATGTTCCTTACAACCGACCGACAATGAATGGGATTGTTGGCAACATCCTTTCTATATTGATGCACAGTAAACTAGCTGCTCCTCCGAAATCTCTGGAATGGGTTGAGAAAGTAGTCTTAATCGTTCGGGAGGGGTGGAACTTCTTTTTCCTCAAACTTTACTATCGATCTCCTGATTCAATAGCACAGCGCTAGCAACCTTCGAGTTGTAGGTTGTTCGATTACTGTCAGGTGCATTCCTCCCTGGGTGTATTTCTCACTTCTGTGTCAGTAAAACTTTCATTATATGTGTGTCTACTACTTGATGTTGTATGTCTTGTGTCTGGCGCAGCATGGCCAAACATGGCCCTTGCGCCATAAAACCCCCAAACCAACCAACCTACCTGATTCTATAGTCCTCTCGCTTTAAGGTAAAAGGATAGGTGGGTTTTTAAACTTAAAAAATCCCTTTAGTTTATATAAAAAATTTGACTTCGTACCGAACGTGACTCCCCACAGATATTTACATCGCATTCTAGTGGCGTGATCAGCGTCCTCTTTGCAAACTGACCTCTTGCCTGGAGACCACCTCAAGAACTGCCCTAAAATTCCTAACAATACAATTACAAATTATGTGCTGTAGATAATGCCTTTAAAACATATTTCATCACTTGGGCTGCTCGTTAACTGATGATCGAGAGGCCAAAGACGGGCAGAGGATAAAAAAATATAAAAAATGTGTAATAGAGAGCGAACTTTGAAGCATTCGCTCTGGAATTTTAACACAACACATCCTTATCTTTTCAAGGTTGGTAAAGTAACGGATTAGCAACCCGAGGGTTGCGAGTTCGAATCCGACAGAAGACCGTCGGACATTTGAGGCCACGACGGATTTAACTTGCACCAGCCCGCTTTGTATATGACGTTCTTTGGTTGGATTCGAAGTCGCAACCCACCGGTTGCTAATCCGTTACTCTTGCAACCGGGCTATCTCGGCCCTTGAAAAAAAGGATTTCTGGTCTGTTAAGATTCCAGAGAAAATGCTTCAAAGGAGGCTGGTGCTAATTAAATGTCCTCACGTTGGCGTGGACTGGAAGTTTGGAGAGTGGGTTGCCAACTCAGGTGTGACCTCGTCACGTGCACTTGGTTCAAAATAACGTGGTGTTGTCCTTGGATTTTTCCCTTCAGGACCGTCTCCAATAGCCAGTTGTGGTGCTTCAGTTCGACGTTAATTAAAATACCATACCAAACTTTCATTAAAGGTAGTAGAATTTTATAGCAAATCTACTAAGTTTCAGTTGATGCTTTTAAGTCAGAACATTTAACCTTCCTATTGCTTTGAGAGGAGTTGAAGACCACGAGTCGTCCTCTTGGGTGCGCCACATATCATTTCAGTCCCTCTCGGTAGATTGGGGTGGTACAAGATTGTAAAATACAGTGAATTTCCACTAATGATTTGACATGATCCAACAATCTGGATCGCAGACACGTTTTTATCAATGATACTAAATACACTGCTGTCCACCCAAATTGCAACACCAAGAAAGACAAGAGATATCACAACAAAATTTATTTTGTAGATAACATGTTGACCAAGTATCAAATGATTAAATTTATAGACTTCTGTGGAGTGTGGTTCCTGCCAAAATCAGTAGCCAGAGTAGCCGCCATTGTTGGAGATCACCGCTGCCACACGCCTCGGCATTGATTCAAAGAGACTTTGGATGTGTTCTTGGGGTACAGCAGACCAAGCAGCTTCCACACGTTGCCAAAGTTGATCTGGTGTGGAGGCTGTGGATGTATTCTGGGTCAATCGTTGAGCAACCATGGACCACATGTTTTCTATCGGCGAAAGATCCGGAGAGCGAGCTGGCCAGGGAAGCAATTCAATCTGGCGATTGACGAAGAACCCTTGGACAATGCGTGCCACGTGTGGTCGCGCATTATCCTGTTGAAATATGGCTGTGGGCAAGCCCTGAAGGTAAGGAAAGACAACTGGCTCCAACACCTCGGAGATGTAGCGCTGGCTGTTTAAAGTACCGGCAATGCGTACTAGAGGAGTGCGAGAGTGATATCGAATACCGCCCCATACCATAATACCCGGTGCAGGACCAGTGTGGCGGTGCATAACGCAGCTGTTCAGCATCTTCTCTCCACGGTGTCTCCAGACTCGAATCCGACCATCGTGGTGTTGCAGACAGAAGCGTGACTCGTCAGTAAAGACAATTTCATTCCATTCTGCCGTCCACATCGTTCTTTCATCGCACCATTGGCGGCGGAAACGTCTGTGGTTCTGCGTCAAGGGTAGACGAAGCAATGGACGTCTTGCGGACAGACCACTCTGCTGTAAACGGCGTCGAATGGTACGCGCAGACACTGGATGATGCGGTACAGACTGAATGTGCTGTGCTATGGTTCGTGATGTGGCTGAGAGATCCGTCACTGCCATACGCACAATATGCCTGTCATCACGTGAAGTGGTGCACTGAGGTGGATGCGATCGAACACGTCGGTCCGTCGTACCCTCCTGCATCCAACGATCACATATCCGCATTACAGTTGTTTGGTTTCGTCCAACACGACTACCGATTTCCCTGAAAGATAATCCACAATCTCGGTAGGCCACTATCCTTCCTCTGTCGAACTCGGATACTTGATCAAAAGATGATCGCTGTTTTCTACGAGGCATAATTGATCGTTTTTTTGAAAAAACCACAAGAAAAACACAATTGCCGTACTTGAAATCGTCGAAATCTCCAAGCCTTAAATAGCGCTTTGAAGTGGCGCCACAGGCGCGCGTGATGTGCGTCTGCGCTGAAATTCTAATCATTTGCATATCTCACCTCCGCTAATGCATGTTGTAAATTTCATATTATTTGCATGCTTCCTTCAGGGTGTTGCATTTACGGTGGCCAGCAGTGTAGTTTTGTCTCCTCGCAGACAAGAACTCGAGGAAGAAGAGTATCGTTTCCTTGTTGACTACCGTGTTCAAAATGACGTGATGTGGTCCTCGGATCTTCACTCACTCTTCTGAGTGCACCACTGATGTCAATCGCCACTTTCTCGAAAGTACCAGATATCACTAGAAAAAAAATGTGTACTATAAAATTCTATCGCCCTGAAATCTGTTGGAAGTAGACAGAAATTTTAAAGTACTCGCGGGATGAATTGTATTCCTTAGGGATAGAAACGGAAACTGTCCTGTAGTATCCAACCTCCGGTGCAAAAACCTGTTCCAAACTGTCTTCAGTTCTAGGCAAGGCATAATTTGTTTTTCCTACTTGGATCTTCCTTCCTACTGGAGCAAGAGGACAGTTTCGTCTCGTCGAGATGTCTCGTCCTGAGCAAAATTGACCAGATCTTGTACGCCATATCTCGTCCAAACATTTGGAGGGTTAAATATAAAAAATTGAATCCTTGAATTTCCATGTGTTTAATTTTATAGATACTGCTTAGTAGCTGATTTCAATAAGCGTGTAAAACTCAATTAAATTTACCACAAGAGGTTTTTGTATCAACGCTTTCTAAAAAAGTCGTTCCATAGGACATTTTATTTAACGAACTGTTTCGAAGCTTTCGTCACATCGAGAATCGACTACGTACATAACCCCTTGTAAAATAAATTATTCATCTAACGACTTTAAGGCATTTTTAACCCTCATGCAGCAAAAAGGATGGTAGAGTGACAAACTAACAATTACAGATTTACCACTTTTCCTAAGTGGAAGAGCGGTTCTAGGACAAAAAATTATCACCCTGTACAGCCCGAATAACTTTCCCTGAAGGCTTCGCGAATTCAATTTCGTCATCTCAAATATCTCGATGTAATCTTGTAATTGCTCATTCCGAAGTAATGCCCTGAAATCTCATTTGGTAATGGAGAGCAAAATTGTTTCAGAGAGGCGAAGTAGTCTTTTACAACTTAAACGGCATTCATGAGTCTAGAAGTGCATTCGTTCGCTCTTGAGGATACATTCGCAGAATCCATTGCATGATATTGATCGTCCAATCATCTTTGTGTGCTTAGAAGATTTTGGGGTGGTACTAAGAAAAATATCAGTAAGAAGTCGTTCTTTAGCTTTTACTCTAAGGACGTCCACGGCGACCATCGGAGAGATTCACACGCGTTATGGAACCTGCACGCTTCCCTGCGTGAATTTTAACCAGTTTTGACCTCCTGAGTTGGTTGATTAGGTTTTAATGGCGCAATGAAAGTTAACACAATGAAAGTTTTAGACACTGACGCGAGAAATACATCCATTGGGAATAGAACCTGCGTCGCCTACAACTCGCAGGTTGCTAGAGCACTACGCAAACCTACTGAGGCACGGTGACTCCAGTATTTAAAGGAAGATAATATAAAATCCATCCCAAATATATCGCATACGAAAAAGGTTTAGTTTAGTGGGCATATCCACTGAGCCACGACGGTCCCGTTTGTCCTTCCGGGACAATAGAATCTTTCTTGGGATTCTTTCCACCAATGGATGTGGTCATTTAACCCTCCTGGTGGTTTCCTCAACGAAGTGTTGTCACATTACAAAAACTGACCAGATTGTGATGGACGAGATATCTCGTCATTAGGAAAAAAACTGACGAGATATATCTCATATACAGGGAGAGTCTAAATTGCTTTTACAAAATAAGAGGGGTGATAGTACCCATCCAGACGAGCAATAATTACCATGGAACATAGGGTGGCATTCCACTCTGAGAGGCAGAAAAGAGTAAAGTCGAAACGCGTCGAGCATGAACAAGTCATCGCCTCTGACGTCGTTTTCTACCTGCCTACGTAGCATATCTCCTAAGCAAGATGGATCGGACGTGGCGGACCTGTGGCTTGGCCTCACCGGACCTCAACCCACTGGACTTTTTCTTCTGGGGGCACATGAAATCTTTAGTGTACCTGTGGACTCGGCTGAAGATCTCGTAGCGAGAATCGGTGTTGCCGCAGACAAAATTAACATAATACCAGGAATCTTCGAGAGGGTCATTCTTTCTCCGGTGTGAACTGTCCGGTGTGAATCAGATACTTTTGGTATCGTTCCTTCGCTTTCCCAACACTGTTGTAAGTTCATGTTGAAATTCTAATTTGACTCTTTTCTGCCTCTCAGAGTGGAATACGACCCTATGTTCCATGGTAATTATGGCTCGTCTGGATGGGTACTATCACCCCTCTTAGTTTGTAAAAACAATATAGACTCACCCTGTATATCTTCATGGATGAGATATCTTGTCGAAACCACTTGGAGGGTTAATCATTATGTGCGTCGTGGGGTAAAAGCAATGGTACCCTATTCGAAAATCCTCAGAGGGTTAAACTATGTATTTTATTCCGATTAGCATGAAGCTTTATATACATACTTTATAAAGCATTTCTATACCACTAATATCACAAGTAGCATAGATATGACATACTAAGGACTTTCACTACGTCCTTTCTCTTCGATGTCCAGCCCTTGAGATTCCTTCTCTTTATTTTTCAGATTACCGTCACAAGGATACCCCTTTCCTCCCTTCCAAGGGCTTGCGGGTTCGAATCAAATCGAAGACCGGCATGTACTAAGGGGATGATGAACGTTAAATCCATCGTGGCCTCAAATGTCCTCATGTTGGCGTGGTGTGGAAGTTTGGAGAGTGAGGTGCCAGCTCAGGTGTGACCTCGTCATCTGACCGTGATACAAAATGACGTGGTGTTGACCTAGGATCTTTCCCTTCGGGGGTTGATCCCAGATCGTCGCCAATAGCCCGTTGTGTTGCTCCAGTGCGACGTTTATTAAGTACCTACCTACCTCCCGTCCAGGGCAGTTTGAATTTGCGTTGTGGCCGACATTCTTTCTTGTCTGGTTGGATCACTTGATAGATTTAACTGATACTGAATTTAATTGTTGACTGAAACTATTCAAGAAGTTAGGGGGTATTTCAATTAACGTCACACTGGAGCAACACAACGGACTATTGTTGACGGTTCGGGATCAATCCCAAAGGGAAAGATCCGAGGACAACACCACGTCATTTTGAACCACGGTCAGATGACGAGGCAACACCTGAGCTGGTACCCCACTCTCCAAACTTCCACACCACGCCAACGTGAGGACATTTGAGGCCACGACAGATTTAACGTGCACCAGCCCCCTTTTTACACGACGGTGTTTGGCTGGATTCGAACTCGCAACCCTTCGGTTGTAAGTTCAAGAAGTTAGGGAAGTCGTTACTATAAAAACGTTGAAAAATCACTCCGTGACGTCAGATGTCCGATAAAACGTCGATTGGTAGGTATTTTAATTAACGGTCGCACTTGGAGCCACACAACGGGCTATTGGCGACGATCTCCGGAGTCAAACCCGAAGAGAAATATCCGAGGACAACCCCACGTAATTCTGAATCACGGTCAGATGACGAGGTCAACACCTGAGCTAAAATCCCACTCTCCAAACTTCCGCGCCAAGCCAACGTGAGGATGTTTGAGGCCACCAGATTTAACGTGCACCAGCCCCCTTTGTACACGATGGTCTCTGGTTGGATTCGAACTCGCAACCCTCCGGTTGCCAGTCCGTTACTCTTCCAACCGGGCTACCGCAGCCCCCGATGGCCCGTCGAAGGTAGAAGGTATTTCAAAAATTGCACAACTTTGCGGAGGACATGCAAGATGTGTCTGATATTATAGATGACAAGCTCATTACATGTGAAAATGGGATAAAAGATTTGGTGGATGGGTTTTATCGGTTCAAAACAGGACAGGGACCGTCGTGGCTCAGTGGGTATGCCCACTGCGCTAGGAACCTTCGAGTTGCAGGCAGCGTACGTTCGAGTCTTGTCAGGTGCATTCCTCCCTGGGTGTATTTCTCTCTTCTGTGTCAGTAAAACTTTCATTGTGTGTCTGAATTACTTGATATCGTATGTCTTGTGTATGGCGAAGCATGGCCAAATAGGGCCGTTGCGTCATAAAACCCCCAAAACCGGATAAGATGCAACAAACACAAGATAATGAAAGCGATGCAAAGCTAGAAATGTCAGTTCAACCCACGAGATTGGATCCTAAACTTGGAGGTACTGCCTCCTAGACTAGCATAGCCTCCTAGACTAGCATAGCCTCCTAGACTAGCATAGCCTCCTAGACTAGCATAGCCTCCTAGACTAGCATAGCAGTGTGTAAATAGAAACTCTGACATCCGACGTTGAAGCCCTCTTTCTGTGTTCCCCTTTCTTTATCTTATTGATTCGCTCAAAGTCAGGCAACAATGGCCAGGTTTGTTTTCCAGAGCCGAAAATGAGCTCGGATGTCTTCTAAGCAGCTGATCCATCCATTTCAATTACCATACACATAACACGCGATTCGCAGTCAAGAACATCTTCTTTAAGTAATCTCCAGCACAGTTCGATTCGATTATAACGCATAAAAAAGGCGTGACCCATTGCGCTGTTTATTTATGGATTCTTTTCTGCCTTTATAACTCGAGAAAGGATAACGCTGCCATTCTACGTTCACTTTTTCCCCTAAAAAAGATCCAAAAGCAGGAGGGATATATCTACTCCATCGGGATAGAGGAGGGGCGAGAGAAAATGGTTTTTGAAAGCGCCCCTGTCTGTGTCAGCTGGTGCCCGTTTGATTTGTGAGTTGATTCGAAAAGCTGCTTTGTTCCACTTAAAGACCCAAATATTTTATTCAGACAACTCGATTGGGCGGTGTTTATTTCTTCTACGCCCAATCACCTCTGGCCGTGAGGGCGCCAAACGGCTGAGGTTCGGTTGCTGTTCGGAATGTGACGTCATTTGTCAACTTTTATCAACGCCTTCGATTTTTCCACTTTAGCTGTCTATATCAGCGGATCACATCGATACGTCAAAGCATTTCATGGCCCCTATGGGTAGGAAAAGTTATGATATATAGTTACAATATTCTCAAAAACAAGTAATAGTATTATTTTAACTTCGCAATGTTAGGTAAATTAAATAAAATAATTAATAAATTGAAGTAACTGGGATTTTTTTGCTTGGTGCTTACTTTGCTACCAGCACCAATTTAGTTTGCTTCAGTTTCAAATCCCCCGTATATGTTTCTCTGTTGCAAATTATGTCACATTTCCCACAAATATAAAGATGGAAATGATAACAGTTCGTCTTTTACTAAACCGATTAAAGTTGAAAAAAAACTGTTGAAAGAAAGGTATGTGTGGCTGAGCAAACCTTGCTAAAATTTCAACAGTCACCGGTAATGCGACTTTCTAACATTTATATCCCAGTGCAAAGAAACCAAGTTTTATTTCGCTGAGTAAGACCCTATAAAATTGCGACATGATTTACTGTAATGCTGCTTTTTAATATCTGTATCCTTCGTCAGAAACAATGTTTTGTTTGGCTATGTAAAGGCAATGTAGTATTGTACCTGTCTGATTAACGGTAATGCTGCTTTCCAACATCTATGCGCTTGGCCAAACCTGGCCCTTGTGCCATAAAATTTTAAACAATCAAACACATCTATACACTTTTTGCAGAGAAAAAAATTATCTTAAGCAGTGTAAATACCGATATTATAGCTGTGATTAACTGCAATGCTGCTTTCTACCAATGCACTTTGGATTGAGAAACCTAGTTGAGTGAAGCAGAGTAAATCCCGATGTGTTGCTGCCAGATTGGCGACAATGTTGCTTTCCAACATGTACATCTGTTGTGCAAAGAAACAAAGTTAAGTTTGGAAGGAATCGCGCTAAAATATTTGCCTCATCAATATTAATTTAATTTTAGAGGTGAATTCAGGTTGCCTCTTTCATAATCAAATAAAAAACAAATTTTGTAATCAAATAAGTACTAATTTGATTATGTTATTGCAAGAAAGTAGCTAAGTTGTAAGTTTTAAATAATTTAATTTTGTTAAAAAATCGAATGAAAAGAAATGTTTCATGAGTTACATTTACATCATCAATTACATAATATAAATTGAGCAGAATTATCAGAATATCATTAGATATCCCAGTTGCTTTTCAGACTTGGTTAGACCTGTGGAAAATGAAACTGATTTCAACCGACCTATAACAAAAGCAGGGAAATTTTGGAACCGTTCCAAACTCCCCCATGCATTCCTTTTCGTTCCTTCTATTTCTTCCACACCTGTTTGGATTGATTAGCATCACTCTCAATCCAGCAAGACGGCTGAACGTGCAAAAGCAAAACTTTGTCTCATTCGGATAATTGAATTTCAGAAAAACCTCTCAAAACCAAAAGAAAGTGGAGGTAATTAATTAGGCTCACTGCACTGCAAGTAAAGTTGTCTGCTCCTGCTAGTAGTAAAAGAAAATTCTCGTAAATCCCCTTTTGTACAAAGACTCGAGGCACTCAGTAATGGAGCTTAAACGCATTTATGACGACAGAGCGAGTGAGAAAATTATATATTATTCCACTTGCTGGATTTAAAATGGGTGCTTTAAATCTACAGCATTACTCGGCCGGTGTTTTAAGTTAAGTAATCATTTTCTCCTTAAGTGTAAATCTTCAGTAAATGCGCGAGTTTTTTTTATTTATCGTTATGGTTTATTTTAATTCGCCTGTGCTATAATGAATTTGAACTGTAGTTTTGGAAAGGGTATTTTACTCTGAGAAGGGAAAACAGTTTTAATGTTTCCAGTTCTTCGTTCTTATGTTCGTTTTCTAAAGACTTGGGACGGTAATTGCAGACATCTCCATTACTTTTTTTACCCAAATTTTCATTTACAGACCCCTTTTCAAGTGAGACTAGTTTAAAAGTTTTTTAAAAAGGAAACAATAAATTTTTATGCTTTTAATACATTTGCCGTGAAAAGTTCCAAACGAAACATTTGTTCTTTCGCATTAAGTGAAAAGGAGGGGTTCTTATATTTTTAAAAAGTTAGAAAAAATTCACTCGCTTTACAAATATTCATGGTTTCAAATTTTGAGGATGAGATACTCTATCATTTTAAAAGAAATTTTTGAAAAGTGTAGAGAGTTATACTTTTAAGTTATTGTAAGAAAATTGTTCGTTTTTTATTTTGAAATAGTTTGTTTATTGAATTTTAATGGCCCAAGATATTGGCCAAGCTGCGCCAAACACAGGACTAAGAAAACAACTTTAAAAGTTTAAAATCATAGTATACAAAAAAAGTTTAAGTAAAATTTATTTTATGTACAAGTTAAAGTATGTATAGGATAAAAGATAAAAACCAAGAAAGTTACCTAAATTTAAGATACATAGACTGATCTGGTCGTCTCTTGTCATTAGAAGAAAACTCACCAGATCTTCATCTCGGCATCACCTAAAGTTGTCGGGATGACGAGATATCTCGTTATCAAGATTTTGCCATCTGGTGGGTATCCCCATCTTTTCGGACGGTACGCAAAGTAAATAATTCACTATTACCGCGTGCTAGGTGAATACAATAACCGCATTTATATACATGTATTTTAATTGGATAACAAAACGAAAAACTCAAAATTATGCGACAGTTATTAAATTAAAAACCTATTGGAATTATTGAATAGTCAAATAAAGAAGACAGGTTCTACAGTGGAGAGAGATGCTGTAGCCCGGTTGGAAGAGTAACGGATTAGCAACCGGAGAGTTGCGAGTTCGAATCCAACTAAAGACCGTCGTGCGCAAAGTAACTGATGCACTTAAATCTGTCGTGTTCACAAATGTCCTCACGTTGACGTGGTGTGGAAGTTTGGAGATTTGGGTGCCAGCTCAGGTGTTCTCGTCATCTCACCGTGGTTCAAAATTACGTGGTGTTTGCTGTCTTCGGATCTTTTTTTCGGGAGTTGATCCCGGACCGTCGCTAATAGCCCGTTGTGTTGCTCCAGTGCGACGTTAATTAAATGCCTACCTACATTTCCTGTGGAGAAGAGAGCACGTTGAGAGCGGATAAAGTATGTGGTTCTGAAAAAAGCATTTCTGAGGTGTCCTTTTCCATCATCCTTGTCTAGGCACGAGTGGGTTGGGTTTTATGGCGCACGGTTCGAAAGTGGACAGGCCTTGGTAGGCGTGGAGAGAATTTGAGATGAAGGGACCAGAAGGCCTGGATGATTCAAGAATAATTATTTTTTCCCCTCTTTGGTCATTTCTTGCTACTCGAGCGATAATCGGCACTAAGCAATAGTTATAGACCTAATGCTTAGTGCAGATTCTGAACCACTTCGTCCATTCTTGCTTAAATGGGGGTTAGTATAAGCACTGAACCTCGATTTAAGGTTTGAGGTGGGGCTGCCGATTTTGGCGGTTTTTTCGAGGAAATCATAAAACTGGAGGAATGCCAACAAAGTACAATTCGTGGTGGAATCGAAATGAATAAAGTGTATGAAGCGTAAACAAGGGATTTACTCAATTTGCGGTGCAATAAACGTGAGGCAAAATTATCTTTTTTATGTATATCAATTGAGGAATACGTATAGAGAAATCATTATTTTTATTCAACTCACCATGTAGACTCTAGAAAGCTAACTATACGAACGTTTTTTTACATCACATTTACATTTCAACGTTCAACCAAATTGAATTTATATTTTTAGTGTTAGTGATCCTAGTTGATGCAAAAGCACGTCCCGCTTTTTGACAAAAATTGAAGAAAAACTTTATTTACTAAAATTTACATTGAATCACTATAGTGTGTGCCGTTCTGTTCGATGACCTATCTCCATCTCTCCAGTAGCTGCATAATCCAGCACTCATAGTTCTGAGGTTTCTGGCTAACAAACTGATCCAGGTGACGAAACTTTCTGAACCACTTGCGGCACGCGGAATCTTCAACGGCACCCTCACCATATACATCATATAATGTTCTTTTGTTCTGCGAAGCATTCTTGCCATATTATGAAAAAGCACAATATGTCGAAAATGCTCCTTATTTTTGTTGTATAATGTAATCGCCCATAGAAGTCTTTGTATCTTTCTTTGTGCTGCTAGAGCTGAGTCACTCTTTACAGGCAGCATGTGTGAATGTTCTACAGCTTTCTTGGACGTCCGTCCATTTTAATGAATCTTTTTGGTTGTGCTGCAATCCTATCCTATCTGTATATATATGTGCTGTGTTTTCAATAAACCAGCCTTTTCCCTTTTGCGATCCATATGGCCTGTGTCATTCCTTTCCTCTGAAGGAATCGTATTTAAGAATTTTCTGCCATTTTTAATGCTTAACAAAATTTAAAAAACACAACCAATTAACACTATAAGTACTCGTGGGGCCGTCGTGGCTCAGTGGGTATGGCCACTATGCTAGCAACCTTCGAGTTGTGGGCGACGCAGGTTCGATTCCTGTCAGGTGTATTCTTCCCTGGGTGTATGCTCTTTTCTGTGTCAGCAAAACTTTCACTTTTTGATCGAAATGTGACTATTACTGCCTGGAAACTAAAAGTTAAACTTTGGATCGTGTGTAAAATAACATCTAATATCGCGAGCATTGATCGCTGTTTTAGTACTTATTTGTACTCATTTTTCTATACTCTGTTATAGTACTTAACTGTTATAATCTGTTATAGTATTTATTTTTCATACGCTGTTATAGTACTCATTTGGGCCGTTGATGAGATTCGTTCAACTGAGGTTCGTGAAACAGGATCCACCATATCTGATTTAATTGGTAGAGAAACGGGGAACAAACTGGAACCACCCCTCTTTACTCGCACATCGTTCATGGCAGGAAATTTTAACGTACCATATTCGATAAGAAACAAACGTGAAATGAGAATGGATTCAGAAGAACTTTTGTATGACCTTCACAACCTCAACTCTTTCCTACAGCTAGAGAAGTGAGTTATTTCTTTTAACAAAAAGTGGCAGGAAATATTGAATCTGTAGTAGTAAACAAACTATCGGGAGGAAGGAGCTTAAATTTTGCTTAACCGTATAAAAAGTACTTCTAAATTTTGTTACAAAAACACATGAGGGAATTCTGTTCATAACTCTTACTCATATACTTATTTAATTTTATTGTATCGCATGTTAATATTTTAATGTAATTAGTATTGCAATATTAAAAATAAACTAAAATAAAAAGTAAAAGATTTTTCTGAGTTCAATAATAACATAATCAAAAAAAAAATCAGCGTGATAATATTATTTATGAAGATGCAAATATAAGTCTGGGAACTAATTCAACATTACGCTGTCCATACTTATAATCCATAAATAGCTGGATCAAATGGCTTAGAATTTGGTGTCCGAAGTTCTGCTTTGATATGGATTCGAAATTTCGTGTCGAAATTGTGTCGTCATTAGAATATGAAGCTTATACGCAATTTGATAGGAAGACGTAAAATGCAAATGTTATAGATAAAAATTGATAGAGGGTATTAGTCCCTATTGGTACCTTTGAATTTGCTCTACTACAAATCACACTCCTATGAAGAGGAGGGTTGCTTTCATTACTCAGCTGTACTTATAAGTCTTGGATCTGTAAAAAATATCCATTGCATGAGTCCAATGCAATAGAGGGAAAATCACAATAGTTGACTCTCATGTAACATGGTACAGCGATTTTCATTTTGCAATAAAATATAATTTCAAATCACACCGGAATGTTTTGCACTATTCAATACTCTCAAATCTGGGTTAGTTCAAAACAAATATTCAATCAGATAAGGAACAACACAATTGCGTACGATATTTCTTCGCCAATGATTTTAAAACGCAGAGGCAAAAATAGGACATTTTCCACGAAGTAATGTGTTTAGACAATGGGACAAGCAAGAAAAAACGAATCGAATGCTCACGGAATGGCGTGCTGGCTATCATTACTTTTTCTTTTCCATTTTTTAAAATTACATTTTGATACAGCGTCACCGGCACAAGCGGTCGAGAGGAAGGAGTTCTTTTAAGACACGCAAACTTTACCTAAGAGCGGGGGAAAACAGCAGGCGTGAATTCTCAGGGAATTTTGAAAGAAAAAATGGCGCAGCGCTCGAACCTTTGCAACAGGAAATCCATTTCCATTGTAAATGTAGGGGGAAATTCTCAAGAAAAGCAATACTCGCTTTGTAGCAGCTGTGCTCTGTTTATATTTCATCATTTTCTGTACCTTTCAAATCGAAACTGAAAGGGGAAAGAAGCCCATTCTATTCATTTTTCTGTATTTTATCTTCGCACTTTGAGGGTACTTTTGGGGACTTTATTTAAATTCCCATAAAACAATGTTTCCTCTCAAAGCAGGACGGACAATATTGAAGGTATGAGATTTCTTTTCAAGGTATTCTTACTATTCTGGAGCATTATAGTTTGGTCAGATCTCCCTCTGAAATTCCAGAGTGCGGTCATTATCATTGAGCGATTCCAGGTGGACAGTGAGAATTTTACATAGTTGTATTCCCTACATTTCTAAAACATCTTGTGGTATGAAAGAGCGAATGGATCTGATATAGTTCAGCTCTATCCTCTGGAATCCTAGGAAACCTTATGGTTTGAAAGAGTGAATGGAATTTTATAGTTCTGCTCTTTTCTATAGAATCCTAGAGAATTCTGTGGTTTGAAAAAACGAATGGAATTTTATATAGTTCAGCTCTTTTCTTTGGACTTTTAGAAAACCTTGTGATATTAAATAATGAATAGATTTTATATAGTTCAGTCACATACAACTTCTTTAGACTTCTATAGAAACTTGTGATATGAAAAGAGAATATATTTTGTATAATTCAGCTCTCTCTTCTATATATTTCTAGAGAACCTTGTGATATGGAAGAGCTAATCATTTTATATAGTTCATCTCTTTCCTCTAGTTTCTAGAGAATCTTATGGCTTGAAAGTGTTAATGGTATCTTATATAGAGTTCAATTCTCTTCTCTCTATTCTCTTCAACTCTATTTAAGTCATACTGACAGGGCCGCCGTGGGTATGTCCACTGAGCTAGCAACCTTCGAGCTGTAGGCGGTGCAGGTTCGATTCCTGTCGGGTGAGTTCCTATCTGGGTGTATTTCTCTCTTCTGTGTCGGTAAAACTTTCATTGTTGTACGTCTTACTCGATATTGTATGTCTTGTGTCTGACGGAGCATGGCCAAATATTGCCCATGTGCCACAAAACTACCAAGTCATACTACAAATCATTCATTTTTATTTCCTCCTTCGGAAGTTATGAGCGACTTGGTTGTTTAAGAAGTATGGTCTTAATGAAACGAACACTTGATATCTTCGATGGTATTTGAGACCACTATTTTGAAACAAAGTAGTCTGAAATGCTACGTCAATTTGACGATTGTCTTTCTAAATTGGGAACTGATTAAAACGAGACAATAATTAAACTTAGAAAGCAGGTATTTTACCCTCTAAGGTGTTAGCACGTTTGTATCCATTTTGTCTTCCTAGCATGAATATTAACCAGTATCTGATCTTGACCAATAGAATGTTTCCTCAGATTCTTTCGACCATTGTATGTTGGTATGGTTATTTAGTCACTAAATGTGATTGGTTGATTGGGTTTAATGGCGCAAGATCTAAACGCGGACAAGTTGCGCCAAACGCAAGATAAAACAATAAAATAGTCATTAATCCTCCAAGTGGTTTCAATGAGATATCTTACCCATCAAGATCTGACCAATTTTGCTAATTAGAGGGAATGAGGGAGAAGAGGTGTGAGGGAGAGAGAGGGGAGTGAGGAAGAGAAGGGGTGTGAGATCTCATTTAGAATGCCGATTGAATTCCGAGTGATAAAATTATCGCCACTTTTTGATGATGACGAGATCAAAATCAGGTCAGTTTTTTCTAATGACGAGGTATCTCGTCCATCAAGATCTGGTCAATTTTGCTAGTGACGATATACCTCGTCGAGGCAGGTATTTTAACTAACGTCGCACTGGAGCAACACAACGGACTACTGGCGACGGACTGGGATTAAAACCCAAAGGGAAAGATTAGGGTAGGGTTGGGTTGGGTATTTAAATTAACGTCACACTGGAGCAACACAATGGGCTATTGGTGACGGTCCGGGATCAATCCCAAAGGGAAAGATCCGAGGACAACACCACGTAATTTTGAACCACGGTCAGATGACGAGGCCACGCCTGAGCTGGAATCCTACTCTCCAAACTTCCACACCACGCCAACGTGAGGACATTTGAAGCCACGACAGATTTAATGTGCATCAGCTCCCTTTGTACACGACGGTCTTTGGTTGGATTCGAACTCGCAATCCTCCGGTTGCTAATCCGTTACCCTCCCAACCGGGCTACCGCGGCCCGCCAATTTTGAAAACCGGTATTAATCGGTATTTAAATACCGATTTTCAAGCCCTAGAGCATTGCTGTAACCTAATAATTTTCTTATCTTTAATTGAACAGCTCGGCTTTTTCGACCACCGTACCGTACAGAATTCTCTCCACTTTCCAAATGGGCAATGAAAAAGTGGGGAACTCATCACTGGGAAAGTGGCTCCGTAATTTCTCAAAAAGGAGACTTTTCGGAGAGGGGGGTGGACTTAGCAGAGAGGGGAGCGTTCTTTTCAAGAGAGAAACGAACCAGGGGGGGTGCAAAAGAGCATTGTAATCCACACTTACGGACTCTGGGGCCACTTTGCGGAATTGCGTTCAAAAGATTCCACTAACCGAATTAAATTCCCTCACGACGGGGGATGCCTTGGTTGAGAGGTTTAATATTAAATTCCTCGAACACTTCGAGCGTCTTTTTTCATTCGAAGGAATTGAGGCTCTGCGAGGGGAAGGAGAACGCTCGCAACGTTTAAAAGGCTCGGAAGAGACAGAAGGCTTCAAAAAATTCATACTATCGAATTTCGTAGCCGCTTTAAAAGATTTTGCGTGGATATTTCTATTCAGATATGCATCTGAAGGGGATTTCCATTGACTTTACTTTCAAGTCAAGGGAGGAAGTTATAATGCTGACCATTGCAACTGCGGATTATGCTACCCTGTATGAGTGGGATTTCCAGTAGAAAAGAAACATACCAGACGATCTGCAAAGATTTTACTTCTATGGTCCAAGTGCTCTCGCATGATACATATTGGGCTTACTTTAAAATGTAGTTTCCCCCACCCCAACGTGAGGACATTTGAGACCACGACAGATTTAACGTGCACCAGCCCCCGTGTACACAACGATTTTTGTTGCTAATCTCCATGTCTAGCTCCAGCTAGACCTAATCCACAAATCCATTCTCCCGCACAAAGTCATGCACCAAAAGAGGTTGAGAAAACAGGTCGTCTCGGGACAACTCCAGGCACTCGAGAATGTGGAGGCCTGGTCAGATTTAAGGATGAAAGCAAAACGTGACTCCTCGGATGGCCACTGAAAATCGGGAGAGCGCTGTCTGAATAGGTCTGTCGCAGTTGAGAGCAAGAGATCTTCCCGATACCAAGAGTGTACCGAGGGAACGATCCATACCTTCTTGGGATCCGTCTATTTCATAAGAAAGTAGATGTTTGCTTCGCAGCATTGGCCTTAGACGAAGCAAGCAGCTCATGCTAATTCTCCCTTTGCTTGTAGGTCTTCAGCCGAAGGTCACGTAGTTTTGGAGAAAGAACGAATTCTAATGTAGGACTTATTGGCAAGCATGCTTAAAAACACATTTGTGCCTCGATAGCCAATCGATTCAAGTCAATTCCCAAGCTCACGTGACCTACATTTCTGACATCAACTCTTCCCCATTCAGGACCCACCACTTCCCGACTCGCCTTTAAGGCGTAGAGTCTTTGTGTGGGAAGGGGACCACCGCCAGTGGACACGAAAGAGGACAGCGAGCCAGCCAGCCCCATCGGCGAGAAGCGCACCCGACTCCCACATGTACGGCCCCAAGCAACAAGGGCACCATTTATTAATTAAATCATGTTAATACAAAATACAAACACCAACAGGGCCAACAGAAAAAACATAAGAGGACGACCATCGGTTTCCAAGGACGAAACATGGCTCCGCACAGGCCAACCTTAATATACACTGCTGGCCACCGTAAATGCAACACCCTGAAGGAAGCATGCAAATAATATGAAATTTACAACATGCATTAGCGGAGGTGAGATATGCAAATGATTAGAATTTCAGCGCAGACGCACATCACGCGCGCCTGTGGCGCCACTTCAAAGCGCTATTTAAGGCTTGGAGATTTCGACGATTTCAAGTACGGCAATTGTGTTTTTCTTGTGGTTTTTTCAAAAAATCGATCAATTATGCCTCGTAGAAAACAGCGATCATCTTTTGATCAAGTATCCGAGTTCGACAGAGGAAGGATAGTGGCCTACCGAGATTGTGGATTATCTTTCAGGGAAATCGGTAGTCGTGTTGGACGAAACCAAACAACTGTAATGCGGATATGTGATCGTTGGATGCAGGAGGGTACGACGGACCGACGTGTTCGATCGCATCCACCTCAGTGCACCACTTCACGTGATGACAGGCATATTGTGCGTATGGCAGTGACGGATCGCTCAGCCACATCACGAACCATAGCACAGCACATTCAGTTTGTACCGCATCATCCAGTGTCTGCGCGTACCATTCGACACCGTTTACAGCAGAGTGGTCTGTCCGCAAGACGTCCATTGCTTCGTCTACCCTTGACGCAGAACCACAGACGTTTCCACCGCCAATGGTGCGATGAAAGAACGATGTGGACGGCAGTAGTATACGGGTGCCTATACGGGACGGAAGTGACATCATACCACGTGACCGGAAGTGGGCGGTGCCAAGTGACGTCATACCACGTGACCGGAAGTGAGCGGTGCCAAGTGACGTCACACCACGTGACCTGAAGTGGGCGTGTCCGAATGACGTGACGTATTGTTTGTTTACATTTTGGACTTGGAATTTTTTTTTTGTCATCGACTTCGTGCAGGCGTTGAGTTGTTTCAAGATGGCGTCGTTTCGTTGCCATGGTGACGAATCACTCGCGTAGTGCCATCTGGTGGAGATATTCGAAACCCTATTATTTTTAATTAAAAAGCAATTTCGTGGATTCGAACCCGGGACCATGGGATCCGAGGTCAAACGCGCTATCCGTTAGGCTGTAAGAGAGTTAACTTAATGTGGTGAATTAATGTAGTGTTGGATTTTTTTCTCTCTTTTGGACTTGTATTTTTTCTTAGTATTAGGAATGGGTTATTTTTAGAAAATGGTTTGAATAATTGCATAGGGGTTTTAATAAATGCTTTTTCAAAATGACTTATGGCGCCATCTAGTGATTTTAAAAGTAATTAATCTAAGGAACGAATTGATTTCTTAATGTTTTTACTTTATTCATGACCAGTGACGTCAGTGTGTTTACGTTTGGGACTTGGATTTTTTTTCTTCTGAGATTTCGATGTGACGTCACGAGTATGTCCATCGAGCAAGTCTGAACTTGAAAAAAGCCTACTCACAGTACATTTCCTTACAAGATTTAATTTTGTGTTGGTGAACCGTTATAAAGATGGTAAGGACTGTATGGGTGCCCATAATGACAACGATTTGGATCTTTATGCACCCATAGCGTCTGTTTCATTTGGACAGAAAAGGCAATTTGTGTTTTCTAGAAAGAACTACAATTCTTTAAAAATTGTTCTGGAAATGGAAGCTTGCTTGTGATGAAGTATCCAACAAACCAATTTTGGTTTCACAGCTTGCCCCGTGGGAATGCATTATGCCCTAGAATAAACTTAACGTTTCGTAAAATCCTTGTATAAAGCAGCGATAAACCACTGATGTGCCCCCGAACTAGAACTCAGTGACGTACACTAGACGATATTTGGACAACGTTGCAATTGATCTTTGCCTTTCAGAATAGTATTTTTATAAATGCTTACATCTTGTTGTTTTTAAATAAATTTTTAGCGTGTCTTACCACATATACTGTATTTTGGATTATTTGGGTTTTTTTATTACCATGGTTTTATAAATTTTCTTTTAAAATGCAAGATCTGAAATGAAATTTTTCTTTCCTATATAGATTTATGTTTTTTTTTAAGTTAGATGTTTTTACTCAAAACTTAATTATACATTAGATGCTATAACACCTATTTTATAGCAGAAATTTTGTTTTAAATAATAATATACACTTAAGTAAGAGTAAAAATTTTTGAAACTTTACAAGACAAATACTATGAATATTTTTTCTTGTACATTTGAAGAAGTTATAATAGTATAAAACCCATTTATTCTATAAATCTAACTTAAATGTTATTTTTTAATTAATCTTTCCTTGCATATTATTTTTTGCTTTGAATAAATCTTCATAAATTTTAGTGATTTAATTTATATTATATAGATTTACAAACCTGTTTTTGGATGAAATATAAGGATTTTATATTTTAAAAATTAATGTTTTTACTTAAAATTAATTATATATTAAATACTATTACACATATTTTTAATGTTGAAGATTTTTAGAAAACATTTTACAATTGAAACATATACATTAAATATTATGACAAGCACTTAAATGCAGATCCATAAGGGAATATTGGAAATCTTTTTAATGCTTACACCTTTTCTATTCTAAATAAACTTTTGCTTGTCTTACCACATACACTGTATTTTGGATTATTTGGGTTTTTTTATTACCATGGTCTTATAAATTTTCTTTTAAAATGCACGATCTGAAATGAAATTTTCCTTGATTTTGAGATTTACTCAAAAATTAATTATACGTTAGATGCTATAGGCGTGTGGCAGCGGTGATCTCCAACAATGGCGGCTACTCTGGCTACTGATTTTGGCAGGAACCACACTTCACAGAAGTCTATAAATTTAACCATTTGATACTTGGTCAACATGTTATCTACAAAATAAATTTTGTTGTGATATCTCTTGTCTTTCTTGGTGTTGCAATTTGGGTGGCCAGCAGTGTATTATAAAACCAAATATTAAACAAGATTGACGGTTTATATGAGGCACCGTCATAAGAAAAGAAACCGGCTTATAAGAGCACCGGATGGACCGTGAGGAGACCAATAGAAAAAGTTTAAAAGTACACAATAAAGGACAATTAAAATGCATTAAATAAATATATATAAAAATACAAAAGAGCAATATAAAGACAATGCTGGATTGCATTGAGCTGTGTTTAGTTTCTGTGTTGGCCACGTGATTTTTGGTTTGAGTTTCTTCACAGCGCTCGCGCAGTTGATCACGTGTTCTTTTTGCGCCAACCGCCAGTAGCGTCAGCTGCGTCTTTTTGTGTGAAGAGACAGCCGCGCTCTCCGTGCCAACCGAAAATCCATGTGGGGTTTTCGCGTTAGCTTCATGTGATACTTTTGCGTAATTCTTCACAGGGAAGAATTGTCATTTGTAATTGAATAATTACTCATCATTAAAAAACCTTAATACAGTCCATTTTCATTAGTTGTGTTTTGTGTGTGTGTGAATTGCCTCTCGAGCTTCGACGGGTTCCTTCATACATAGAAAATTCACTTTGAAAATAAAATAAAACAATGACAAGGAACAGGCGGGAGATATAAAAAGTTCATAGCATTTAAGACATTTAAAATTGACAATGAAAATATGAAGTGAAAATGGTTTAAATAGTATGAACGTGATAAATATAAATAAGTGATTATATACAGTGAATAAATAAGACATAAATAGAAACATGAAATAACGATGTGGTGAGAATTAAGATATGAAATGATTGAAATTTAAAACAGTCAACATACCAGGGCAACACCGGATCGCAACGATAGACAAGAAAAAGTTAATTTTGGCCCGCGAAAGATTTTAAAAAACAATGTTCCAAACCAGATGGGCTGATTATCAGTTGTTGGTTTTGTGATGCGATAAGGCACCGTCATTCGAAGAGGTACTGACCAGCGTCCCCGACCATCCCTCAGATGCTGCTCTTAACCTTAAACCGATGCAAGTAGGACACGAAGGGGCCGATTAAGAACCAAATGAGGTGTCGGTCTTTGATGAGGGTAGCAGTACCGTGAATTGCTTCAGCCGGAGTCCAGCAGCTGAATTAATAGAGTGGTCCTGCCATTTAGCGTTAATTAAATCTTTAAATTTCTTTTTTAGATTAGAGAGAGGAACCTCTAACTCCTCACCACAGACAGCTGCAAGCTTAGCATGATGGTCAGACAGCTCATTTCCGGTGATCCCCACATGTGCCCGAACCCAGTCCAGGCCCAAAAGGTTAGTGTAACTAGCTATTTCTGTTTTTATTTTATTAATGAATATAGATTTTATTTTTCGAGATTTTAATGCCTAGATGGAGCTGAGGCTGTCACTATATACAGTGCGAGTCTAAATTGTTTTTACAAAATAAGAGGGGTGATAGTACCCATCCAGACGAGCCATAATTACCATGGAACATAGGTCGCATTCCACTCTGAGTGGCAGAAAAGAGTCAAGTCGAAACGCGTCGAGCATGAACAAGTCATCGTCTCTGACGTCGCACACTTTTCCAGCACGGTCCGGCACTTCTTGAATGCCACATATCCTGCACGATGGATCGGACGTGGCGGACCTGTGGCTTGGCCTCACCGGACCTCAATCCACTGCACTTTTTCTTCTGGGGGCACATGAAATCTTTAGTGTACCTGTGGACTCGGCTGAAGATCTCGTAACGAGAATCGGTGTTACCGCAGACAAAATGAACACAACACCAGGAATCTTCGAGAGGGTCATTCCTCCGCCGGTGTGAACTGTGCAACGACACGCGTGGCCGCCACTTTGAGCATTTGCTGTGAGTTTTTCTCTGATCAATCAATCAGATTGTGCAAGTTTTGGTATCGCTCATTCGCTTTCCCAACACTGTTGTAAGTTCATGTTGAAATTCTACTTTGACTCTTTTCTGCCTCTCAGAGTGGAATGCGACCCTATGTTCCATGGTAATTATGGCTCGTCTGGATGGGTACTATCACCCCTCTCATTTTGTAAACACAATTTACACTCACCCTGTATATTAATTCTCTTATTTGAATTTATGGCATATTGTATAGATTGATCAATAGCTACCAACTCTGCCTGAAAGACAGAGTTGGAGCTTTTAAGTTTATATTTAAAGATTTCGACAGGTTCGGCGTTTTGAAATATGCACACCGCGGCCCCGATATTGCCATCAATAGCGGAGTCATCGGTGTACACATTGTAATCGGTGTTGGAAATTCGAGCTTTAAAGTTAATAATTAAGTTACATCGATTGTAAGTCTGTTAAAATCGTAATCATCCGGTGACAGCTCAGGGTCGGGCAACCGACTTTTTAGAATTTGGAATGACTTCAGAGTGACGTGGAATGGGGGGATCCCGCAGAGACCATTCAGCATAAGCTCCGGTAATTTTAAGTAAAAACACTCTTTGTATTGAGTGGAGCTTTTTACGTTGTTCATTTGTTAGATGGCCTCCCCAAATGCCAGCTCCAAAAGTAATAATTTTCTCAATAACCGTCAGGTACCAAATCTTCTGGAGTTGGCCACTGACGCCTCTCACTCTACCTAGGGAGCCCCTATCGCCAAACACCTAGATCTTAAATTGGCGATATGCTCACTCCACGTAAGTCTGTTGTCAATAATTACACCTAAATATTTTAAGTTTGGTGCTATTTTTATACTATTGCCGTTAATTTTAAAGATAGGATTTCTTGATAATTTAGCGTTTTTAGCCAAAATGATGGACCGGTATTTATCGAATTTCAGGTTTGAAAGAAAAGATGATATTAAATTTAAAGCATTATTAGCATTCACCTCCAGGTCCCTTCGCGTCCTTCCTGACGTAATAACCCTTCCCCATTGACCTTCTGAAAAAGACAGCATGTGGGTGGAGTCCTAAGATCTCTGGAGGGTAAATCACGTAGGCTTACGAATTGACAAAGCCGATTGGCTGTCGAAGCGAAGATTAGTGTTTTTGATGACGGTGGATAATCACTTTAACCAACCAATCAATCAGTTAGGATTCTGGCTTTTAACCACAACCTCGAGACAGATCTTCAAACCGAGCAACTGGAATAAATAACATGAAGCTATGGGCTCCGTCTATTTCATTAGAAGGTCGATGTCGTCTATGTCGAAACCACTGAAGCTTCCGATCGGCTGCAATGGCTCGTCGCCGTTCGAATCTGTGAGGTGGATTAGGAATACAGGAAAACGTGTCAGTTCCTGCGGGCTGCAATCTCGTAAATGCATCATACAAGAATCCATTTCATATTTGAGGGACGCGGCTTCCAATCGGGAAATTCCCAATACGCCAGAGGGGGTTAAGCACTCGTTGCGGTGAGAGATGTACTTACAGGTCGTCTCCGTTATCCGCCGCATATGCTAGGTGTGTATGAATCATCTCAGTATTTGTGAAGTGATGCATGTTATCCTTATAAAGTCTAAAATATAGATGCTCTGAACTTTTAACTGCTTAGCTTGACGATCCCTTGTGAAAACTGCTTAAATTTGCGTTCCCTTCTTCCCTATGGTGCACGTTAAATCTGTCGTGCCTCCAAATGTTCTCACGTTGGCGTGGTATGGAAGTTTGGAGAGTGGGGTGCCATCTCAGGTGTAACCTCGTCATCTGACCGTGGTTCAAAATGACGTGTTGTCCTCGGGTCTTTCCCTTCGGGTTTGATCCCCAATAGCCCGTTGTATTGCTTCAGCGCGACGTTAATTAATTACCAGAACTTCCCTACGGTCCCTTTATGTTTGTACGGAAGTTTTGAAAGACCCCCTGCATATGAACGTAAGAATTAAAGTAATTTTTGGTTTGAATTAAAAAATTCGAGCAATAAAAAAGTTGAAGGTATTAAAAGGTTGGCTGGTTTGTATTTTATGTCGAAAGGGTCAGATTTGACCACGATGCGCCAAACGCACAAAATAGACACCATTAAGTAGTGGACACACAAGGAACGTTTTATTGACTCAGAAGGGAGGATTCGTACCAGCGCCACCTCGTAGCGAACTCGCAGGTTGCTAGTGCATTGCGCAAACCTACTGAGGCACGGCGACACCTGGTATTTAAAGGAAGATTATATAAAATCCATTCCAAATATATCGCATACGAAAAAGGTTTCGTTTTTATGGTGCAAGTGCCAGAAATGGTCCAGCTGTGTACAAAACATTGCGGACATTTAAGATTATCATTTCTTAAAGAAAAGTATATAATTTAGAAACTTAAACCTAAAATTCACTTTGTTGCGAATCCAAACTAAATATAAGTCAAGTAATAAAAGCTAAATGTAATTTGTAAAACCAATGTCATTTAACCCTCCAAGTGGTTTCGAGAAGAAATCTCGTCCATAAAGGTATGACCATTTTGCCAATGATGAGAAATTTCGTCCAAACCTACCAATTTGACTATTGTTGACCAATTTGTAAATGACGTCTAGGTCATCAAGATCTGGTCAGTTTTGTAATGACGAGATATCTCGTCATTGCAAGAAAACTGACCTGATCTTGATTTCGTCATCATAAAAAAATCAGCAATATCTTGACGAGATATCTCGACATTATACATAAAAATATTGTTCAGATCGAGATATCTCGTCGAAACCACTTAGAGGGTTAAGATGTCATGTAAAAAAAAGCATTCGTTGTCCTTGCAGTGGCAGCGGAAAAAGGCAGATCTGTTTCATTAATCTGCGGGTGCAATTATGGCACTAACAAGTAATCGAGACAGCTTTCCGCAGATACGAAGTCGTCGCACCTTCTTATCTGACGGGCCTCGTTTGTCGCGAGGTCCCCCGAGAGACAGCCTGTCAGATAAGGGCACGCGAAGGGAAGAAAAGAAGCCAGATAACACGAGAAATGTGTTGACACATGAAAGCAGCTCACGTCGCCAATCAGAAGCATTATTAATTACAAAAGGGATCAATGCAGGCTGAAATATACTGATTCTGGATATCCGGATGGTTTGAGACTACAGGCTCTGGTTATAATTGGAATGTGTTTTTGGACTGATGGTATTTAGTGCGGTTAACCCTCCTGGTTTTTGTCTCGAAGGGGTGTCTAGTCATTAGCAAAACCGACCAGATCTTGATGGGTTCTTTTTATGGCGCAAGGGACCGATTTCACCATGCTGCGCCAGACGCACAATATCAAGTAATAGACACAATGAAAGTTTTACTCACACAAAAGACAGAAATGCACCTGACAGGAATCGAACCTGCGCCACCTACCACGCGAAGATTGCCAGATCTTGATGGACAAGATATCTCGTCATCAGAAAAAAACTCGCCAGATCTTGATCTCGTCGCCATTAAAAAACGGCTATATCCTGATGACGAGATATCTCAATATTGACGTTTTTTGTGATGACGTCAAGATCTGGCAAGTTTTTTTCTAATGACGAGATAATTCGTCCAAGATCTGATCAATTTTGCTAGTGACGAGATATCTGAGCTGGCATTCCACTCTCCAAACTTCCACACAACGCCAACGCAAGGACGTTTGAGGAAGCGATAGATTGAACGTGCACCAGCCTATTTTGTAAAGGAAAGTCTGGTTGGATTCGAACTCACATCCTTCCGATTGTCAATTGGTTACTCTTGGAAACCAACCCCGTGAAACCAAAGTTTGAGTCTTAAAAGTACTTCAGAACCCAATCTGCAGTGTCCATAAAATCAGTCAGACTTGAATGACTTTGAATGCAAATAAAGGATAACGTAATTCCTAAGATGAATAGATTAAACAAAACAGGGCTCCAAAAACACTTTAGGATCCAATTTGCAAGGTACATAAACTCGGTGAAACTTGAAGGATCGCGGTGGGAGCGTTTGATGTTGACTACGAGGCAGTTAAAAATGGGACACCGATATGGGATCGAACAATCCATTCTTCCCCGAACAAATAAACAACTCTGGAAGGCGATCCATCGGACTGGAAGGCAAACACGCGGCGGGAATTTAATTTATGCGCGAGTTTATTCGTCGGCTGTTTGCTCAAGTTGGACCGAAAACGTCTCGAGTAATTAGTCTGCGAGATAAATAGGCCCTTCCGATGGCAAACAAATTAACCGTCATCCATTCAGTGCAAGTGCGGATGAATACCAAACACCGCGTTCATTCAACACCTGCATCGGGATTATTTATCGGACTGTCTGCAGTTGGGGTGGAAATGCTTCACGGGTCATTTTCAATGAAACGGCTCACATGAAAGCGAAGATCAATTTGGAAGACCCCGAACTACGGCACGCCCTCGCAGTAGATTGATCCTGCCCGTAATCCAACCACAGACCGTCGTGTGCAAAGGGGCCTGGGCACGTTCAATCCGTCGTGTACAAAGGGGGATGGTGCACATTAAATCCGTAGTGGCCTTAAATGTCCTCACGTTCGCGTGGTGTGGAAGTTTGAAGAGTGGGGTGCCAGCTCAGTTGCGACCTCGTCATCTGACCGTAATTCCAAATTCCGTGGAGTTGTCCTCGGATGTTTCCCTTCGGGTTTGATCCCGGACCTTCGCCAATAGCCCGTTGTATTGCTCCAGTTCGACGTTGATTAAAATACTTACCTACCGACTTATTGGCTAAGGCTGGAGCACAGCCGATTGGCGGGCTGGAGCACATCCTTAGCCAATAAGGTTGTCTCAACCTAAATCCTCTTTACCTCTACGTAACATCAAAAGCCTTATATGCTCGTCTCTAAAGACAGATACTCTCGCTCTGTAGAGAGATGTGCACATGAAAGAACTGGAGTATTTTATTGAGATCGCTCGTCTCTAAAGACTGATACTCTCGCTCTGTAGAGAGATGTGCACATGAAAGAACTGGAGTATTTTATTGAGATCGCTCGTCTCTAAAGACTGATACTCTCGCTCTGTAGAGAGATGTGCACAGGAAAGAACTGGAGTATTTTATTGAGATCACTCGTCTCTAAAGACAGATACTCTCGCTCTCTAGAGAGATGTGCACAGGAAAGAACTGGAGTATTTTATTGAGATCCCAGGTTCCTTGCCCAGAACTGTAGGAGTCGCTTTCGATTTCTTAGCGTACATGATTACCTACCAAGATACCTACACCGTATTGGTGTAGAGACCAGGTATTCGGCCCCTTTGCGAACTGCACGAAATGGCTATCTCTGGAGGACCTCAAGGACTGCCCTAAAACTCCTGACGGTTGAGGTAGGTAGGTATTTAATTAACCCTACACTGGACCAACACAACGGGCTATTGGCGTCGGTCCTGGATCGAAACCGACGGGAAAGAACCGATGTGTGTGTGTGTGTGTGACAACACGTCATTTTTAACCACATTCAGATGACGAGGCAACACCTGAGCTGGCACCCCACTCCAAACTTTCACACCATGCCAACGTGAGGACATTTGAGGCCACGACAAATTTAACGTGCACCAACCCCCTTTGTTGGTTGGATTCTACCTGACAGCTGAATTGCAAGTACTGTTGGTGTTTTCAAGCCATATTTTTTCAATTTTCAGAACTATTGGGCTGCTCGTCGATTGATGTCAGTACACACACGTTAAATAAAAAAATAAGGAATCATTTGCTAAGATCTATTTCCTTTGGAAAGATTCTATAGCTCTTTTACTTGGAATAGAATCATTTGGAAAGATTCTAATGCTAATTTCCTTTTTCCTCTGGGGCGACGGTAGCCCCATTGGAAGATTAAAGGATTAGAAACCGAAGGGTTGCGAGTTCAAAACTCAGTCCAAATAAAGACCGTGTTGTACGTAGGGGTTGGTACACGTTAAATCTGTCGTAGCCTGAAATGTCCTCACGTTGGCGTGGTGTGGAAGTTTGGAGAGTGGGATGCCTCCTCATCTGACCGCGGTTCAAAATGGCGAGGTGTTTTCCTCGGATGTTTCCCTTCGGAATATATCCCGGACCGTCGCCAATATCCCGTTGTGTGTGTTGCTCCAGCGCGAATTTAATTACCTCCCTATCTACTTTCGTCAATGACCTTGGTTCAAAATGACTTGGTGTTCTCGAACCTTTCCCCTCAGGATTGATCGCGGCCTGTTAGTTACAAATAGCCTGTTGTGTTGCTCCAGTGCGATGTTAATTCAATTACCTCGCGATATATATCATGCAAGAGCATTCGGTTAGCAGGAAGTAAAATCTTTGTTTTCCGTCTGGTATGCTTGCACTGAAAATTCCTCTTGAAATAAACAATGCTTCCACTGCATTCTACACATGACTTCATGTTTCAGTTTTATGTGATGTGCATCGTAAAATTTGAAATCTAAGAAATTTGAAAGGTAAGTCTAAGTTCCGCGCTTATTTGAATAAAGAGGTTAAGACGCGCAGACGAACGTAGGAGTATCGTGAGGCAGCTCAATTAAGGCATTTCCCGAGAAAGCACAAAGGCAAAAACTCCTTCGTCTCCAGAACACAGAGCCGCATTTTAATTAACTGCGGCGTAGGTCTTTTCGGGGTTTGCGAGGGAAAGGAGACGGTGTGCGAATTTCCCAGATTCATTACTCTCCAACTCAACTGAATCACGCAAGGAAACATGACGTCAAACAGTCCATCTGAACCATAGAGGAAATATAAAAGAGTGAGCAATGGCAACCTTTTTATGTGCCCAAGATCAGGTGACCTAAACTAGTAGTAACATGAAAGTCAGCTGGAGGAACCGAACATTCGTCATCTCAATTGTCCACAGGGCCAGAGAAGACTTCCATCCAGTGATTCATCATCTAATTGGTCTACGCCACTTCGTAGTCTTTGGCGATTTCACCACTTTTGTCGTCCTCTAGAAGTGCGCATTCGCATATCTACCCTGTCGAAAGATGTTTATCTCCAAGCGAGGCTATAAGATGCAAAGTCGGTCCAAGTCAATTTTTCACTGAGCAGTTATGTATTGACGTATTGGCCACACTTTTTGAAGCTATGATGCCAGGACCATAAGAGCAGTATCGAGATCTTATGGTCCTGGCTAATTGATTGTTGGGTTTTATGGCGCAAGGTCGAAAAAAGGATCAGCTGTGCCGATGGCAATATTTATGGTCCTGGCATCAGGCCCTCAAAGTTGTCTGACAGGGCGGCATTTCTAAATGGTAGGACTATATCTTTGTTCGCTGTTATTATTCCTTTGGCTCTTCTATGATTGCTTCAGGTTTCGTAGAGATGATGTTTTATGTCTTGTGGTTTTGTATTCTACACTTATTTTCGATATTATTTGAGCTTTCGGGAGGGTAACGTGTGTCAAATTTCTTCTGCTAAGCCTCACACAGCTATGTGTGGTTGACTAAGTTGCTGTAGATGGCTGCTAAGATGTGAACTTTAATTGTTCGGGCATAAAACGGCCCAAAATCCTGTCAATCTATCTCATTTGTAAATAGTCGATTTAGCTTATTAAATTCCTCTTGATTTTAATTCATCTCTTCATTCACAGAATCATGATCATTGTGTCCCACATGGGTGCTCGGCCATGTCCCACATGAAGGCTCTGGCCTGTCCAGAACTTTCACCAAAAATCCCTTAGAATCAACTGCCGGATGACGAAGCTTCACGAAAAGTCGTTGAGTTATGAGAAAAGTATTCAGGGAGAAATATTTTACCGAAGACGAAAATGATTCAAGTTCCCGTAAGTTTCGTTTCATCTTGTGTAAAAACAGTGTTGTGCTAATTGGATTACAAAGACGAGCGGTATGTTTTGAAATTTTTTAGTTTTCTCCAGTCTTAACATTTACAAAAATCCAAGTTCAAGAAGAACGAATGCGAAGAAAGTTTTGTTTTTAATGATTGAACATTTAGTTGAATGACTGTTTGGATACATTTTACGATTGATAATGGCATGCGTTTTGAACGTTTTCTCGGAAGCATGAACTGCGCATACATTTTATGAGAATTTATATGAATGCGCATTTAATTCCTTGAACTATATTTGTGACAACTTTCGATTCTCTCGCCTAATTTTTTAACTTTATATTTCAAAATGTCAACATTGAACGAGATTATAACCAGCCTCTCCCTCACATATCCTGAATTGCATTGGAGCCATACATGAAGACATTTTTAAGGACCCATCTGCCATTGTCCAAAAAGCTTTTTTGCTGACTCAATGACTTAGTGTAATTTGTTTTTTTTTTTCCCCACTGGGATCAGGCCTGACCTAGCTCGGATGGACGAGTGTGGGATATCGAAAATCCTTCGTCGCCCAGTGAAAGCAGATGTCTGGACGTAAAGACGGCGTCATGAGTGCTCGAAGCACCCACGCATGACTCACCCAGCATGCGTGAGAGTTAACCGCCAAAATCAGAAGAAGGATGGAGATGAAAACTGGCGGTTGACTCAGAAAGACGTTTCAGGAGATGGCTGCTAAGATATGAATTTTAATTGTTCGGGCATAACACGGGCCCAAAACCTTGTCAATTCATCTCAATTGTAAATAGATAATTTAGCTTATGGTCGATTCAGCTTTATATTAAATTCCTCTTAATTTTAATATTCATCTCTATTCACTGAATTATAGTTATTGTGTCCCATATATATATATAATAATAAAAAACAATCAAACTTACAAAACATTAAAACGTAAAATAATAGAAATGCAGACCAGCAAAACGCCAAAAGGTCAAAATGCAGACAAGTAAAAAGCCAAAATACTGGGGGTATAAAATTAGTAAAGCAGAACTGTCCATGTATGCGCGCTAAAGCTGCAGACATAACATGGATAGTAAAATAATTCAAAATTACAAACTGAAACAAAGAGAAAACCAAAAATTTAAAATTAAGAAAATTTCGAAAAAAAATGAAGAAGTGTTGGTGGATCAGGGAGGAGCCTCAGCCAGTCAACAGAATATGGTGTTTTCTGCGTGTGAGCGGCAGTACACCAAAAGTAACCCACACACCCCTCCAAACACCATAAGAAGAAAGACAAAATTAGAAAAACAAAACGAGGGACAACCAAGGACACACACCAAAGACAAGTATAATACAAAACTAAAAAGGAGAAAGCAAACTTACCCACATTAATTGACCCAAGCTCGACAACCCGCCGCAAACTACATGAGGACCGCCAACAAATGCCATTCATAACACCCAAAAATCACAGAAGAGAAATCGGAACCGTAATTCCGACACGGAACTCCGAATTGGCTCATCGGAATCGGAAACCGAAAAGATAGTATTCAAATCCAGTTTTTTAATAAATTAACAGACCTATTTTTAATTAGTATATCAATAGAATTGATAGTCTACAAGAAAGTCTCCAAAATAAGCTATTAAAGTAAATCATCAGTTAAATAATATTAGTATTCTTAAATCTTTCAAAAATAATCTTATAAAAAGAGTGAGGGTATTTATTATTAAGAAGTGTGTTAATGAGATTATTACATTGCAAAGGACAGTTAGATTTAGAGTTGCAAATTCTATTGAAACGCACCAGTTGACCAGCAAATGTATTATAATAAATTTTTTTAGAAATATTAGAATCCCAGTACATTAACTTAAAAACCGGAAATTCAAAATCATCTCTATTATCATAAATATTAATATCAGTTTTATTATTTAAAGTGTATATATTCAAGTCTAGAAAGACGGCTTTATTGTTATCTGAATTAGTTTTTAATAAATATAATTCATCTGGGTAAATCGATTTCCAAAGGTTAGCAAAATTAGTATCGTTAAAAACAATTAAATCATCAATATATCTAAAGGCAGAATTAATTTGTAGGCAAAAAATTTTTTCATAATAATGAAGAAATAAATTGGCAAGAATGGATGAAAAATTGGAACCCTGGGCCCCTTAACTTGAATAAATAAATACTCCCCGTTAAAAATAAAATATATTAGGTTGATGCAAATGTTCGTCCCGTTTTTTTGACAAAATTTGAAGACATATTTTCTTTACTAAAAATTACTTTGAATCCCTATAGTATGTGCCGTTCTGTTCGATGGCCTTTCTCCATCTCTCCTGTAGCTGCATCATTCCGTGCTCATACAAGTTCTGAGGTTTCTGGCTGAAGAACTGATCCAGGTGACGAAACTTGCTGAACCTCTTACGGCACACCTCACAACACATCTTTTGCGTCTGCGATGCATTCTTGCCTTTTCGAAAATAAAAAAAAGCATACTAAGTCGAAAATGCTCCTTCATTCTGCCATTTTGAATGCTTAACAAAATTTAAAGAACACAACCCAATACGGCTGGTGCACGTGAAATGGGTCGTGGCCTCAAATGTCCTCACGTTGGCGTGGAAGTTCGGAGAGTGGGGTGACAGCCTCGTCATCTGACCGTGATTCAAAATGACGTGTGTCGTCCTCGAATCTTTGATCGCGGACCGTCGTCAATAGCCCGTTGTGTTGTTCCAGTGCGACGTTCATTAAAATACCTACCTACCTTTCAAACATCAAAACTTTACGCGAGTGAAGTAGATGACACTTGGGTTTTGCGATGCAATGCCATCTATCGCCGAAAACGGGACGAACTTTTGCATCTTAATCCAATATGTGTATATACATATTTATATAATACTAGTATGAGCGAGGGAGGAAAGGAATTTTGCATTTCCCGTCGTTTGTTATCCTTCGCCATTAAAGATTAATGTCAGAAAGAACCTCGCTGTTCCCCAGGGAGGGAAGAGCCTCGTTTTTGCAGCAGCCACAAATCACGATAAATGGAATAACGTGAGACCGTTCCTTGCTTTTATCACACTCGAAGGAGAAGCTTTTCGAAGAGAAGAAATTGTTTCCAACAGACTCGCGATGGAATAGAAGTATCAGTACAGGTAGCGAATTCGAAACACCCCAACAGCTCTATTCTGTTCTCCAAAAGATCCTATTAGGTGTGGGTAACAAATGTTAATCTGGACCTCGCATGCGCATCTCGGGCTAGTGTTTAAAAACCGGTAACGGATTTCGATTAGACTTGTCACTACGATTATGTTTAGTAACGTGAGTATTAATTAGACCAACTTATTGCTTAAAGAACTACTACGCATATCTTTCTAGACCGGGATTACAACTCCGAGCCTGCTGAACCCGAAAGCAAGAGTGCTTCCTACAAGGTTATATCAAAAAGTAAGGTGAATTTGTCTCTAAAACTCAGAGTTTTTGTGTAGCTAATTAATTTTTTTATATGTTGCAAGTACCAAAGTGATTGAAGTGTGACGTCTTGTAGAAACTTCTACGTCAACCCGTCTGGTGCTTAGAGCCAATCAAAGATGGCGCATCGACTTGAGCATTTCTCCAAGGAGGAGGTGTCATTCGTTTTTTATGTTTTATGAGCCTAGGGAAAGAAACATGTGATATTCATCGAGAATTGTTGGAAGTCTATGGAGAGAGTGTTATGTCGCATAAACAAGTGTACGTGTGGTGTAACGACACGAATGTGGCTGTCGTCGATGCCATGATTCTTGTAAACAGAAGAGTGAGGTTGCATGATATTGCAAATGCATTGAATAGCTCATAGGGTTCAGTGAGCAGTATTACCATTTTGGATTACCATTTGTTTGGCCCCTGAAGAAACACCTCCGTTTCCATACACTGGAAGAGGCACAACACTTACCTGGTTAGGGAACCTGGAGCAAGATTTCTTTGAAAAGGGCATGGATGATTGGGTGCCACGTTGGAATAAATGCTTAGACCACTATGGTTCCTTTGTCGAATGATAGTGTGATACGATTTGACAAACATAATACATTTTCATATATTTATCTCTGTGTGTGCACGCGTTTTTCTGTCAATCAAAAATTCACCTTACTTTTTGATACTCCTTTGTACATTACCGGTACATGATTTAACGTCGCACTGGAGCAATACAAAGGGATAATGGAAACGGTCCGGTTCCAATACCGAAGGTAACTATCCGAGGACAACGCGGGCCGCGGTAGATCGGTGGAATGAGTAGCGGATTAGCAACCGGAGGGTTGAGAGTTCGAATCCAACCAAAGACTGTCGTGTACACGGGGGCTGGTGCACGTTAAATGTCTTCACGTTGGCGTGGTGTGGAAGTTTGGAGAGTGGGGTGACAGCTCAGGTGTAACATCGTCACATGACCATGGTTCAAAATTACGTTGTCCTCGGATCTTTCCTTTCGGGTTGGATCCCGGACCGTCGCCAATAGCCCGTTGTGATGCTCCAGTGCGATTTAATTAATTACCATTACCCAGTGCTGCAGAAACAAATTGAGATTTGTTTTGCTTTTTGCAAACCGAAACTACATCAGTTAGGTAGGTAGTTAATTAACGTCCCACTGGACTACACCACATCATTTTGAACCGCGGTCAGATGACGAGGTCACACCTGAGCTGGCACCCCACTCACCAAATTTCCACACCACGCGAACGTGAGGACATTTAAAACAACTTGACGTGCGCCAGCCCCCTTCCCGACGGTCTTTGGTTGGATTCGAACATGCAATCCTGCGGTTGCTAATCCGTTTCTCTTCCAACCGGGCTACCGCGTCGGTCCGGGATCAAACCCAAAGGAAACTACACCATGAGACAAGTAAAAAAGAACGTTATAACAGAATGCGCGATATATCAAGGCTCGATATAACTTCCACTTTTGGAGCCAAAGTTATAAAGGCTCCACTCTACGTGTCGCGTAATGAAATTGGACTTTTTTAACTTTGCTTTTTCCATCTTGTAGAGTCTTGTCCGGATAACATCTCCAATTAGAAACTCATGCTCGAAAGGCGGCCATTTTTTAGCCTTCCGAACCCGAGATCTGCTGCAGCAGAGAAGTCTCTTGGAAGAATTAATTCCCTTATCGGCTCAAAAAGCTTTTTCTTGCGAGTGGTGGAATGAATGGTGAAACCCTAATTAATTGCGGGCCAGACAATGACAGAGACTGTGGCAGTATTTTTCTCATTAAATGCTCGTTAAACAAAGGACTTTTTTATGCGCTTAATGATCATCTGAACAGAATATCCTTCTTTCAGAGGACCCTTCCAATTAAGTTTTAATTTCGATTCGAGATATTCTTGTCCTCGAAGGAAAATCTGAATCCCTTCCGAGAAGCTTCTTCGATAGCTGTCCTCGAATGTGAGTAATCTCGAAATAATGCCTTTAATCTTTGCTTCCCTCATTTATTCCGGACAATGTTGGTTTCTTTTTCGTTCTACGAACGCATCCATTTCAACTCTTTCGGGGATGTTTAATTTGGGTGTTTTTCCTTGTTTGTTTTGTAGGAGACATTTTCTTAAATCCCAGAATAACGATGTTTGCGTTTGATCTCTGGACACAATGGCAGGAATGTAGAACACCAAATAAACTTCAGAGCTTCATCTATATAAATAAAATTGTAATGTTCGTTTGTTTCTAACGCAAAATCTCCCAAAATTTTTCACCGATTGCCTTGAAATTTTGCCACAACGTTGCATTCGAATACGCGCATGTTTTAATCTACTTAGCTATATAAATAAAAATGTAACGCCAGGAGGAACTGGTAAAACGTTTCCAATTAAATTGATTCTGGCCGCAATCAGATCTCAAAATCACATTGCCTTAGCACTTGCGTCGTCCGGAATAGCTGCGACTTTGATACCAGGTGGAAGAACTGCTCTTTGAAATTGCCATTTGACATGCAATTCATTGAACCCCCCAAGTGTAACATTTCCAAAGCATCCAGCATGGGAAAAGTATTGCCAGATGAGCCACAGCAACGCGTGACCCGGTACAGCTAGTTATATAATAAAAATATATTTACTTAAGCAGCTCGTTAGTAAGACATTTACAAAACAACAACCGACTCGGAAGGTAGGCATTTAATTAACGTCGCACTGGAGCAACACGAAGGGCTATTGGTGAACAAGGGAAAGAACCGAGGACAACACGCGGTCCCCTTACCAACCTCGGATCGCTTGCACGCACCCACAATCACATTTTACTTTTGGAAGATAGAAAGGTATTTTAATTACCGTCGCACTTGAGGAACACACGGGCTACTGGCGACGGTCCGAGAACAATACCGAAGGCAAAGATCACCACATAAATTTGAACCACGGTCAGATGACGGGGTCACACCTGAGCTTATTTGATTTCGGATCTTCAAGTTAATTGAACAGTTTAATAAAGCCAAAAGTGAAACAATAAGATGATATTTTGATGAATTTTAGGTGGTCTTTATGCAATGGTCAACGAAATCCGGGCTTCGTGACTAACACGATCTTCTGCAATGCTCCTCTACATGTTTCAGGTGGTTTCCTTCTCCGCATCGAAAATCGAAGTCGTGTGGGGATGGATCTGTTTCTCCCACCGTGGGTGTTTTGTTTTGACACGCTGTTCGGAATGCGGAGCAGACAGATCATCAATAACCCTGCAATGCATACTCCCATAGATCCAATGGCCCATTCAAACTTCTCAGCCGCTCTCGGTACAGCTACCAGAGACGTAGCGAAACATCCCACGTTCAAAAAATTGCATCATCGACAGAATCAAGGAAATCTGATATTAAAAACACAATTTATTTTTTTCAAGAAAATCTTAGCTGACATCAGTTTCAATTTCTAATGTGCACTTCCCCATACTCTATAGGGCCGCGGGGGTGTTGGAAGAGTAACGGATCAGCAACCGAAGGGTTCGAATCCAAACAAAGACCGTCGTGTACATGGGGTTGGTGCACGTTAAATCTGTCGTGGCCTCAAATGTCCTCACGTTGACGTGGAAGTTCGGAGAGTGGGGTGCCAGTTCAGGTGTTGACTTCGTCATCTGACCGTGGTTCAAAATTACAAGGCGTTGTCCTCTAATCTTTGCTTTTGGAATCGATCCCGCACCGTCGCCAATAGCCCGTTGTGTTGCTTCAGTGTGATTAACTACCTACTTCCAGTATCAATCTGGAAATGACGAAACTTGATAGGTAGGACTTGGAGCAACACAACAGGCTATTGGTGACGGTTTGGGGTTAATCCCGAAGGGAAAGATCGAGGACAACACCGCGTAATTTTGAATCACGGACAGATGACGAGAACAACACCTGAGCTGGCACCCCACTCTTCAAACTTCCACACCACTCCAACTTGAGGACATTGGAGGCCACGACAGATTTAACGTGCACCAGCCCCCTTTCTACACGACGGCCTTTGGTTGGATTCGATCTCGCAACCCTCCAGTTGATAGTCCGTTACTCTTCCAACCGGGCAACCCTACGAAACTTGGAACGAATACTTTATGCGTGTACGGACGAATGCAATTTCAGAAAGTTGCTGATAGAATTAATCCTAGAGGCTGTTCGGACATTTTTTGAGCAATTTTAATGGACTGAAGCTCAATTTTTTACATGAAATTTTTGTGTTTTAAATGTTCCATTTGATAGCCTTTATTGTTAACTATCTACACCTTAATTTCCATGATAATGACTTTTGTAGTATCGACAGTGGTATTTTGTCCCATTCTTGCTCCACAGTTTTCCAGTCCTTGAATGGTTTTCGGTCGACGTTTCGATAATGCTCTTTTTAAAAGTCCAAAAACACAAAAGTGCATGGGTGAAACATCTGGAGATTTAGCAGGAATATCATTAAAGGACTTGACACCAGTTTCTTGATCCATTTTTTCCAAGAATTTAATAGTCGATTTAGATGTGTGGCTGCTTGCTTTACCCTGATGCAGTTCTACTGATTGTTGGCACTGTGGGTAAAGATATGGTATTTCTTTTTTGAATATTGGGGATAAAATAGGTTCTTGATAATAAGTGGGAGTTGATTTTTACATTTCCCCCTCTTTTTACTGTTAATTTTCCATTATAAGCAAAACCGGCAACAATCCTAAATCTCTTAGAGAAAGTTCTCACGTTCACTTTGCTATAGTCCTTTGACTTGGCGGATTCCCTTTTAAAATTAAAGATCTTACCTTACAAATATTCTAAGAATTTTTTCTTTTTTTGGATACTTTCTGGAGATATTTTTCCACTTTTACGTTTTTTTCCATTCTCATTAATATTACTTATCGTACCTTTAGATATCGAAAACCATGACTTTTACAGCATTTTTGAATAAGCATAATTCTCTTCGGAAAGAGAGGAAACATAGCCTTCCATCCATTGCTTATTTAAAAGCGCCATTTTGAAAGTAAACAAAACTGAGTTAGCTGGCGATAAGTTATACTTTAACTATTTAACTGCTGTGAAAATAAAATTCTTTCGTAGCATACAATTTTTTTACAGCTCATCAAAATCGTTCAAAAAATGTCCGAACAGCCTCTGTAGATTTAATAATTTCTGAATTTTTATTCAACGGAAAACATGTTTTGCACATGGCTGGTTCTAATTGTCCCAAGCGCGAATAATTTAACGTCGGAAGAAATTAACGGGCCAAACATCGTTAAAACGAAGATAAATCAAATAAGTTCATAACCGGAAGTGTTTCGATTATTTTTACACTGAAAACTCTCCCATTTTGTACATACCATCCATGCAGCATTGAATGCAGCAGATGGGGAAAGCATCGATTTCGTTCCGAAGGCCCAAACGGTTATTCAAGACTCACTCCTTTGGTGCACTCGGAGAAATCAATTTGCCGGAACCTTATCGCAGGAATCCGGGGATGACGGATCGGGAGAAACGGGCGTTTAGAAGAAGGTTGCATTTCTGCCGACCCGATAACGATCGGGGCAAAGAATGGGCGACCGCGCGTGACTGAGTGGGGATATATCGCCCCCCCCTTTCCATAAAACTAAACACCCGGGAAACCTGCGCTCTTTTTTTTTATGGAGCATCTATCACGGAGGAACGTGCGAAATTGTTTCCTCTCTAGCAACCTCAGCTCTTTCCGGGGAATTTATCACGCGTCCATGAACCAACCCCTGTAGGGATGAATTAAAGATACTTTTAACTTCTTGCTATCTGGAGTACACGTTTGGATATATTCAAAGAATAATTGCCCTCAAAATACTAACAGGCAACGAAAAGCGGGAAAACTAAGGGGTGAAATTACTAACAAGCAACGAAAAGAGGGGTAACTAAGGGGTCAAAATACTAACAGGCAACGAAAAGAGGGAAAACTAGGGGATCAAAATACTAACAGGTAACGAAAAGAGGGGTAACTAAGGGGTCAAAATACTAACAGGCAACGAAAAGGGGGAAAACTAGGGGGTCAAATACTAACAGGCAACGAAAAGGGGGAAAACTAGGGGGTCAAATACTAACAGGCAACGAAAAGAGGGAAAACTAAGGGGTGAAAAGTATCGAGTTCACGAGCATTTTTTATTGCAATAATCGCATCACTAATTTTAACTCTAACCTCTGTAGACTCAATTCAAGAAGAATTGTTAAGACTAATTTCAACGGTAAGTAGGCATTTTAATTAACGTCACACTGGAGCAACACAACGGGCTATTGGTGATGGTCCGGGATCAATCCCAACGGGAAAGAACCGAGGAGAACACCACGTAATGATGACGAGGCAACACCTGAGCTGGCACCCCACTCTCCAAACTTCTACACCACGACAACGTGAGGACATTTGAGGCCACGACAGATTTAACGTGCACCTTTGTACACGACTGTCTTCGGTTGGATTTGAACTCGCAACCCTTCGGTTGGTAATCTCTTTCAACCGGAATACCGCGGCCCGACAGCCCTAGGAGGTTTCAATTGTGTCAAATATGAAAGGTTGCATGAGAATATTCGTTAAATAGAAGTTTGCTTTGGACTATATTTTAATCCTTAAAGATTTAGCGTAGGGAAGGGTGGTTTTAAGGAAATTTCCACGCACGCATGCATATGCATGCTCATCAACAAAGCCCGCATTTGGCATTTACGAATGGGGCCAGAACTCTCCCGGCTGCACGAGTTAAGCGGACCTGTCCTACGCATCGGGGCCGGTTTGTGAGGGATGCTGCAGTCAGACAGCGTCGATAAACTGGCTCCACGCGGGGATAGGAGTTAATCCGGCCTTTAAGCGATGACTGATGATCGAACACCGATTCCATGGCGCAGTGAATGGGAGCTTTCGTTTCACTCGAAGCAGCACCCCTCCACTTTTGCGCCCCCCTCCCTTTGGTGGCAACGCCTCCCTCGCCACATTTGTTACACCCTTCAGAGTGCGTTGCAACACTTCGATATAACTAGTTATCCAGTTGCGCCAGATATTTGTTTCATCCTTCGTACACTGAGCAGAATCGAGTACTATTTGGAATCGAATACTTGGTATTCGAGTCGTTTCAAGTATCGAATGAGTGTCGTGATACAGATTTTGAAATGAGTAACCGATGGTAGGAATCAACTGCGATATGAGGCTTTTTTACAAAAAAGTTGGATTAATATATATACTACTAGCTGAATTACCCGGGGTTGCTCGGGTTGAATTGTTTATAATTCATATTACTCTATTATTCCTATGGAATTTTGGAATTGTTTTTAGCCCCCTGAAGACCCAGGACAAATCGAACGGGGTTAATGCATAGCCTATGTGTCCCGCAGAATTCTACAGGATTAATAAACCAAATTTAGTGTGAATTGGTGTGACATTGATCGTATAAATACGCAATGTTCCTATGAGGATTTCGAATTGTCTTTAGCCCTCTACCATAACGACGATAAAAAAAAAAACGACCACTTTCTATGAAAACTTACATTATCCTAAAAATTTACATTCTAATAATAAAGCTAGTTTATAAGAATTTACAGGCGGGATACATAAACGATGTGATTCAGTGCAACCGCACTCATTTGCGATTGCATCATACCCTAAGATTCTAAAAACTCCAAGGTCATCTTGAGAGGCGATTCTTGTAAGATGTTCTGACGTCATCTGCACAGCCCGACCGGGAGACAGCGCCCCCTAGCAAGTGTTCTGTCCAGGATCTGTTACACCCATCTGTCCACCCAAGACCCCGGTTCTATTGAACGGGGGTTAATATGAAGCCTACGTTACCCGCAGATTCCAAAGAATAAGTGTACCAAATTTGGTACGGATGGGTCAAACGGTGTAGATCTGTATAGAGAACAGGTAGACAGACGCCAACTCTGCTTTATATGCATAGACTTTGGGAATCCGAATACAGTAGACTCTCGACTATCCGGCCTCTGCACTATGCGGCCTAGTTTTAAGAAATAATTCTCCGTAATTAAATGAGGAATAATTTCCTTTGCCAAGGCGTTGCAAGCGGGCGTCTGCTACAATTCTCCTACGTGCATGTGCATAACACAAGTTGAGACATGCAAAGCGCTGATTTCCCCGACCTGCTCTTTACTTCGTCAGTTGTACGTAAATCGGATGTCAACAAGTGCAGAATACGCTTGCCACTGTTTCTGGTTACGTTAGTAAATTGTTTGGTATCCTTCGTTGTTTTTTTATTGATATACTAGCAAAATTGCCCGACCTCACCCGGGTTGAATTCGTTAACTATATATTGAAAGTGACCAGAAAATAACCACTTTCCTCTTTTGTAGAAAAATGCCAAATCCTTTAAGTGTGAGTAAAATATGTAATTTTTTATTTTTAACACCTTTTCGACATTTTTATAATTTCTACAACCTACTTTGGACACAAATTCTATTCATGCAAATCCATCCATGTAATACATTTCATATACTATATCGCACCCCTGCTAAAGGTACAAGTTGGCGAAAGGTGAGACACTAAAGTAACTGCTACAAAAGAAGATTTTGACGGAGGATTAGGAATTCCCTTTCTTAAGTTCTATTGCTGTAAAATTGTTCAATACAATTCGTAAAAATGACGACTCTACTGCGGATACTCTCACATAATTTACCTGTCAATATTTTTTTTATTTGTGGCACTCTTCGAATTTCGCTACCATTAAGGAAAATATGACAAATTAATTTGATAAGATATTTATCACCGTTTTTTTAAAAAGCGAATGTTTTTCTTGAAAATTCCGTTTTGTGGCACGGCCAATAATAAAATAACTTGTTTTAAAATTGAATGTCTTCAGTAGTGATAAAGCAAAGGTAAGCTATTACCACTTTTTTAAAATGGTAAAATTTGACTGCGTTTCTTCTAAAGAAAATCATTGTTTTAAACTTTCCCTATATAAGTTGCTTAAATATGGCTTCAATTCGTAAAATAAGCCACCTTGGCCATCTGTCGCTATGACAAAGAATTTGTAATATTTCAAATCCTAGTTCGGATATTTTTATCATTAACGTTTTTTCAATAATGGCAAAATTCTACTTAAAATTTCTTTATTCTAACTCACATGCCGCTTTAAACAGAATACTTTGCGGTGGTGTTGCGTGTGATGAAAAGGAATTACAATTTATTAAAATAAATATTTAAAACAGAATTAAAACAAAATAAAAGTTGGAGGGAAAAAGTTCTAAAGATATAAATTCGTGATTCTTTTTTACCTCTTGATCTCGCACAGTTTACAACTAAAAATTTAATTTAAAAATACGAAATTAATTCAGAGCGAAAAAAATATCACTGCACGTGGCAAACGAACACGAGTTTCCGTTTTGGTGCAAAATATCGTCTGTCCCAAATGTTCCGAAATAGTTTATATTTTTGCAAAGAAAATAAAAAGTATTTGAATTTAAATTCTGCAAAAATAGTTTTTTAAAAAGTAATCGATTTTTCAGCAGTACTGGTAAAACGATTTAAGTAATTGCAATGTTCAATATGCATTTCAACTTCTACAAAACTCAAATTAGAGTTGATTAAGTAGTTACTCAGATGTTTTAACGTGAAACTTGCCTAAAAATGTAAGCAAAGAAATTTTAAATAATTCAATCACTAAACTAAAATGTGACGTATCAAATATAAAGCATTAAATTAGAATATATTGAATACACTTTAAGTGATCGTTGTACAAACAAAATCAAACAAAATGGGAAGACGGACAGACTTACACAACCAAGTTCAGTTACTAAATGATTGTAAGAATTGTCAGTATGCAAAGTTTCATGAAAATATATTCAATCGTTTGGACGTATCACGGGCACACACATACAGATAGATGGACAGACACCAAACGCGCAAAAGACGGATTTTGCATTCAGAAGGGTCCAAAACCGATAAATAACTTGAAATGGGTCGAAAATATTCAATGTACAAACACTCCATTCTTATTTATATAGACTAGCAGAATAACCCGGCGTTATTCGAGTTGAATTGGTTAACTAATTTCCGTTTTCGTAAATGAATTGTAATTCCCATTCATACCATGTAACAACTACCACACTCTAATGAAGGTACACAATTGTTAAATACCTAATTTCACAAATGTAAATAAATGTCATATTTAACATTTTACATTTTTGTAGAATTTAAATTTTTAGCAACAAAGTCTCTAGACTGCCAATGTTACCCGGAATGCATAGAATAGTTCAGAGTATGCATATAAATGCCTTATCTCATTTAAAAATAAAAGCGTTTCCAAAAATTATCATACAATGATTAAAAATGTTTTTAAAACTAATTATACCATTATTTACCTTCATTACAGTTAGTGAACGAAAAACATCAAAATCCAGATATACATCTTAAAACAAATTTTAAAAAACTTCGAACGAAAAGTAATGAATGTATCCGTTTTTTACGTTACAAAATAGATTCTTATATAACGGACACAAATTTAAAAAGCAAACGATTAAAAAATACCAAGGTTGCCATGTTAACTACCAGTCCTATTTTAAAATGTTTTGTTCTAAAGTTTCATTCTCTTGATCGTCTCAATAATATTCAGAATTTTTTTATATTTCGTAAAGGAAAAATAAGGCTCTAAATAAATAAACTATTATAATTTAATTTCTGTAAAAATAGTTTTGGAAAATAATTAATATTTCAGCAGCACTGGTAAAACAATCCAAGTAATTGCAATGCTCAATATACTTCCCAGCTACTCCAAAACTATCAAATTACGGTTGATTTAAGTATAGTTACACATGTTTTAACGTGAAATTATCTAAATATGTAAGCACAGAAATTACAAATAATTCATTCATTACACTAAAATGTGGTGTATGAAATATAAAACATTAAATTAAAATGTTGGATAAACTTTAAGTGATCCTTATCCAAACGCAAAATCAAACATAGAACGAGAAGACGGACAGACTTACGCAACCAAGTTCAGTCACTAAATGAATGTAAGAATTGTCAGTATGCAAAGTTTGATGAATATACAGGATGACTTTTAATTAACCTACAACTTTTAACTGAAATAACTCTTGAGTCGTAGCAGATACCACTACAAACATTTTTTATTGAAAAGAATATGGAAAAGGAATTGAATGGATAAGGTTTTCAAAGTGATAACCTTCAGAGGCGATACAATAGCGCGACCTAGTCACAAAGCTGTCAGTTACAAATTTAAGAGTTTCTTTTTTAATGCTTGCAAATGAGTCAGTTATGGACTTTTTGAGGTTAATAAGGTCTGTCGGCTGCTTCTTGTAAACCAAATCTTTCAGATGACCCCAAAGTTGGAAATCACATGGATTCATATCTGGTGAATAAGATGGCCGATGCAATGCACTAGGATAACTGTTTGGGTATTGATAGGCGATAACTCGAGTTCCAAACTCACTGATCACACTCATCAATCACTTCTGCTGTTCTAACAGTTACCTTTGCGCCAGCTTTTCCTTTCACGTAACCGAACTTTTCAAATTTTCTTATCAGATCTCTTACCATTGCTCTAGAAGGCTTAGGTCGGTTTCTGAATGTTGCAGACCACTTCCGTAGCAATAGTGTTGCATTTTCACCACATAAATGCCAATTTTTCACAATAGAAATACGATCTTCGGTTGAATAAGACACTTTGGGAGGCATTTTCAAAATGGCGTGGAACTGACACGAAACAAGTTCCTTTTATACCCTCTCTCACTGCACGCATTTGTAGCGCCATCTAGTGACACTCTGAGAAGTTATTTCAGTTAAAAGTTGTAGGTTAATTAAAAGACACCCTGTATATTCAACAGTTTGGACGTAGCGCGGACACATACAGACAGATCAAACGCGCAAGAGACGGATTTTGCATCAAAAGGAATAGGAAACTTGAAATGGGTTGAAAATACGTATTTAATGTACAAACACTCCATTCTTATATATAGATTACGAAATGGGTGATCAACGAAAAAGGTTGTAGTGACTATGGAGTAGAAACTACGCACTATAAAGCGACTGGACTCTGGGGTAACGGCAAAAGCTATTGCTTTGGAGTCGGGAAAAGTACAGTTGGAGACTGGAAGAAAAATCGAGCAGAAATTGAAAATTGGTGTGCTGCCCAATCTAGTGGAATGAAAGTTAGAAAAACGATGCTGAAAGGTAAGCCTAAAGAAGTTGAGGAAGCTTTATTTTTGTGGCATGAACACTTAAGAGAAAAAGGCTCGCCTGTCACTGGGCCGATATTGGAGGACAAAGCATTGCAATTTAAGCGACAAATAGAAAGAAGATTCAGAATTTACTGCCAATGATGGATGGCTAGATCGGTGGAAAAAACGATTCAGTTCGCCAGATTACCATAAGTGGGGAGGCTTTATATGCTGATATAGAGGCTGTACCTTTGTTCATACTCTTTTTAAGCTTATTGGAAAGGAGAGAATTTCTGGGGAGCAGTTGTACAACTGCGATGAGACCGGTTTAAATTATAAGATGCTCCATACAAAAACGCTTGCATCCAAAAAGAAGCCGCTGCACCAGGATACAATAAACAAGTCACCATCTTGGCTTGCAGTAATGCAACCGGCAATCACAAGCTTAAGTTAACGTTAATAGGAAAATCAAAGAAACCTAGAGCTTTTAAAAAACTGAAAAATCAGGAATCACTACCCCTATATTACACACATCAAAAGATAGCATGGCTGAATTCAGAAATCTTTAAAACCTGGTTCCAAAATAAATTCGTATCGACTGTAGAAAAACATTTGAAAGACAACAGTTTGCCGAGAAAAGCTGCACTACTTGATAGCGCACATTCGCATTCGACCACGGACAAACTGACAGATGGAGACATCAAAGCTTTATGTTTACCACCAAATGTGACTGCTGTTTGTCAGCCGATGGACCAGGGCGTCCTTGAAATGCTAAAGAAAAAGTATCGTTGGCGTCTTCTCAGTTCGTTGATATCAACGATTAATAATGAAGACTAAGTAACCACTCTGAAAAAGATTGACATGCTAGATGTCATAAGGTGGTTGGCCGAAGCATGGGAAGAGATTCCAAACAAATCACTTGGAAAATTCTTTTGGACTATGAAGGTGGACATTTCAACCTTGAACCTGTGAAACCGATAAACTTGTTTCGTTGCTGGAAAAAGTACCTTGCCTTGACGATGTCATTACAGAATGGATGGCAAACGACGAACTTGAACTGAAAACGATATTGTGACGTAGGGTGAAGTAATAGAAGAGGAGGCATCCCTAGATGACCGGAAAAATCTCATCCCACATTCGGAAGGGTTCAAGACGATTGAACTACAGTACATTAATGAACAGGAGGAAGCGACGCCAAGCTGATATCACCTGCTTGCGTAAGTGGAGGGAGATTGCAGATTTTTGAAGTTGAGGATTTTTTGCGGAGTGAGTGAAGCAGTCATCAAGTCATCAGTCACAAGGCTTTTTCAAAAACTAAAAGCCGTCAATTTTGACTCTTTCATCTTAGGCCTACCTTTTCCCAATTGTGTACTCATTTATCAATGAACAGTAAAATAAGTTTAAATAATTTTTGTAAGAATTAAGCCTACGTTTTACGTTATAATGTCTTGTTCATTTTAAATGTATTCATATTGTACGAGATGTACATGATTTTGTTTCCTGCAATTAAATTTTATGTCTAACATATCTTAAAATGTGTATAATATTTTTATTTTTGGACTTCCTTTTCATGTAATAAATTTTTAAAACGAGCAGTACATAAGAAACATTTATAAAGTACTGTACTAAGATGTCAGAAAATATGAATAAGAGCGGGGTTTTGGTATAAAAGGTGTTTATAGTGGTATGGGTGGGGCAGGAAGTGAGTATTTATAGAACTCCGGCCTGCCCTTCCGCCACATTAGGCCGGATAGTCGAGTGTACTATACTTTGATATCCGATTGTTTTGATGTTAGAGTATTTTGGTAGGTAGTGAACGTCGCACTGGAGCACCACAATGGGATATTGGCGACCGTCCAGGATCAATCCCGAAGGGAAAGATCCAAGGACAGCGTCTCGTCATTTTGAACCACGGTTATATGACCAGGTCAACACCTGAGCTAGCACCCCACTCTCCAAACTTCCACACCACGCTAACGTGAGGACATTTGAGGTCACGACTGATTTAGCGTGCACCAGCCCCTTTTGAACACGGTCTTTTGTTGGATTCGAACTCGCAACCCTCCGGTTGCTAATCCATTACTCTTTCAACCGGGCAACCGCGGCCCTAAAAGACGAGGCTAGTGAAACAACTCTTTCGATTCTGTCATGTTGAGCCATTTACATTTATGCATTATTTATTCAATCCAATTAATTGATAAAACTATTTATTTATATGCGAAATAAAAATCTTTCACGAATTTATCTAAACGTTTCTAACAAATTGCCACTTTCCTTTCACTAACTAGATCGGTTCGTTGATTTCTAAACCACACAAAGGCGGACATTTTTTTTCGTCCAAAATAATCTTCCTTTTTCTCCCGCACGTTAAATAAAAAATAATTCCAATTCGAACTTCCGAAGACCACGTTGCACGCGTCACGCAAACTAGATTCCGAACGACTATTTTGTTCCGATTCATTTATATTCGAACAATCGAGTCGAAAAAGAAACTAGTTCCATTTAAGCTTACGAAAAAATAATTGTTTTCCCACTGTTATCTTTCAATTGTTGGAAAGCAATTTAAAAACATTCGGGGAGAAGTTTATGCAACCACAATAAAATGAAAGCATTTTTTTTACTTCATTCATATTTGTTAGGACAGATAATTAATATTCACATTTTTCAAATCGACAAAAGTCTTCCATTAACGAAAGAAAAATCCTGTCTTCATTTCCGCTCGCTGAATTATTCAAATGCTTTTTGCTGAAGACGCGTTCGGAAATAGGAACAGTTAATAGTCCCCACTTCACTTCAATACAGGGAAGATTTGCATGGCTGAGATCCAGAAAACAAAAGGAGATCCACTCTCTTGGAGAAAAAAAGGAATGGTTATTTCTCCCTGAGAGAATCTTCCGAGTTTTTATTTATTTGCAAAAGGCTCTTGAAACGTGCATTCAAATGAAGGACTTTCAAGTTGCCACAAGGCGTGCTTCAAGGGAGAACAGAGAATCATTCGTGGATAAGAAGTATGTCGAGCGTTTAGAACTTCGAAAGACTGCACTTTTGAATTTCAAAAGGCACAAACAAGGCTTTAAAATTGTAGGAGTTGAATGAAAAAAGTTATTGTGCTTTGGATATTGCATAGAAACCTGTATGCAAATCCTAATCGACGTGATTCATCAAAATAAAAAAGCAGAAAGTTGCTCCATGATTTCATTAGAGATATTTTCAGTGTAGACCAAACATCACAGATCAATAAACAGTTTACACAGTTACGAAGATTTTACTTCTGTTGTTCATATTATAGGATATTATCCTTTCAACTAATCAAAGCGGCGATGCTTCTTCAGACGTCGGCACAGGTGGCGCCGATAGACGAAACACCACAGATGCGATGCGTGCATCAGCAGAACTGAGTAATAAACATTATACATCAATCGCCGTTAATGAAAATCAGAATTTGCAAAACGAAAATGCTCGCCCGGTTTCACTTGTTTCAAGCGGTCAAGGTCGGCACTTGAGTTCTGAAATGAGTAATTTTTTTTGGACTACTTCCTTGTTTATTCGGCGAGATTGCTGATGGAATTCAACATTTTTCGGGCAATGGCACAAGTTCAGTAAACCATTTTCTTGATATTATCGATGCTGCAGAATTATAAATGATCTACAGACCATTACATTGATAAAAAAATGCTTGATAGGCCCAGCACTGAGAAATTAGTAGACAATAAAAAACATTCGAACACTTGACAATTTAAAAGATGAACTACTTTCATAAATTTTAAAACAGTAAATAGTGCAGATATTCATAGGATGTTCTCTACGCTTTACGAAAAATGAAACTATTATAATATATAATTGCTGAGGGAAATTGCTTCTAAAGGCATAATTGATGAATCATCCCTTTGTGATTATCAAACGGAATTCCACATTATAAAGGGAATAAAATTTCTTTATGGTTCTAAAACTTTGAGAAACGGGAAAATATTAAAAATTTTTATTGTAGAAATTTTGTTATCGTGATAATTCAAAATCATTTCCCCAGAAGTTCGATAATAATTAACATGACTTTCGAAGATCAACAGGGAACGAACGTACTGAGATATTGGAAAATAATCATAATAAACATGAACCGAAAAAAAATAAAATATTCGACGATGTTATTCCTGTGGTAGAGTCAATCATTTGAGTAAGGACTGTCAGCTTAAAGAAAGTGAGGACTGAGTAAGGACTGTCAGCTTAAAGAAAGACCGTGATCCGCGTTGTTTTGCTTGCAATGGTTTTGGTCATAAAAGCCAAGAAGTCCCAAAAATTCCAAATCTGAGTTTAATATCAACAACGAAGTACATATCCTTTAAAGTATGTGCAAGACAGTTACGATTTTACATCAAAACTTTTAAGCACGTGTTGACACAGGTTCCCAAGTCAAGTTAAAGGAACGTGACTGGCAGAAGTTAGGTTCACCCAAACTTTCAACTGTTGATGGTGTTCTTACAGGTTTTTCTGTACTCCAGCAATCGGTTCATTTCAAACTATTGAAATATATACACTTTTTCCACTATAATTTGTGTTGTACCAAACGATTCAATGACTTTTTCTGTTATCGTTGGATGAGACATTAAATTATCTCAGCTAACGTTCTGATGGTGCAATTTTCTGCAGAAGAAACCTCTTCACAAGAGGCACCATTTGCGTTTTCTATTTATGATGAACAACTTTAGTATGAAATTCCATCTTGTGTTAATTCAGAAGTTGATAACGTAATTAGATGTTATAAAGCAACTAAAATGAAATCTAATGTTGAGATGGCCATCACTCTGAAAGACTCAAAACCTATTTTTCGAACTCCCCGACGTTTGCCTTTTTCTGAACGTACTCTAGTCGATAAGCAACTCCAGGAATGGTTGAAAAATGAAATTATTGAACCTTGTTCTTCAGAATATGCCAGTTCGGTTGTTGTAGTCACAAATAAAGATGGTAGTCATCGAGTTTGCATTGACTATCGACCCTTAAACCGCATCATCGAAAAGGATCACTACCCTTTGCTTCATATTGACGACATCGTCGACAAATTACAAGATGCGTGAATATTCAGTAACTTATTCAAGAGCCCATTTAAACCGAATTTAATCAACGAGAAAATCTGAAAAGCAGCAATTTGCAAAGTTCGAAATGAAAACCGACGTACAATCTAAGACGAAAGAAACTTCAGAAAATTGATAATCAAGTTGCCATCAAACGAATGCTCCGTCCTGGTATGGAGTTATTTCCAAATTTATCGGACCTTACCGTGTCAAGCCAAATGATACTTACGACGTGGAAAAACTTTCGACCTTTGATGGACCTAATAGAACTTCTACAGTGGCTGAATTTATGGACTAATAAATTCAGCCACTGAATAAAATGACTAGTTCTTCATTTTATTTCAGCGGATAACATTTATCTTTATTTTTTCAGATGGAACATTTATTTGTGTCAGATCATTTACATTATCCTAGCGCATTTTTCATTCTTTTATTTTGCATATCATTTAGCAGGAATATATTTTTAATGTTAATCTATATATTTTTATTGAAGTTTCTCATGTATATTGCTCTGATTTGTTTGATTATGTTTACTTATGATTTATTTAATAGCCCTTTGTGTTGCTCCAGTGACGCTAATTAAAATGCCTACCTACCTTATGATTTATTGTTTAGAATTTGTTTTAATCATTTCATTTACAGTATTTTTGACTCAACCTTAAAATTGTACTGTACTTTCAAATGTTTATATTTCTTCCTTACTTTTCCAGAATGATCAATCTGCTTGTACATTTTTTGATGTTTTCAGGATTGTAGCCAGATATTCTCCAGATGTCACCATATGTTCAATCGTATTTTTCAGTGTGCTATATTTTAAAAGTTTTACTTTTCTGTATTTTATGCATACATAATTAATATTGAGTTTATTTACTTAATTTGATTTTAAAATTGTATTTGCATTTAAGTGTATTTTTATTATTTAATTGCTGTTTGATTTAAGATGTAATTCTGATGTGTTCATTTTTCTTGAGTCTCATGTCATATTTTGAGCGACAGCTCCTCACGCGAGGTCGCAACCGTGAAGGCCGAGTTGTAGGATATTATCCTCTCTACCAATCAAAGCGGCACGCACCAGCGCCCTCTGTTTGAGCGTAGCTACTAACTTGTAAGACGTACTCCCTGGTGATAAGATATATTGTTCAGATATAATTGTTAACTTTAAATAAATGTATTTAGTCCCTCAGATGTTATGGTGTATAGACTCCCACATCAAAAACGTGAAATATAAATAGACTGAGCATTGCTAATGAGAGGAGCTTCAAAAAGTGTGACCATCATGTCGACTAGTTGTCACGTGACTGCTCTGAAAAATAGACTTGGTTGGCCGATTTGGTATCTTATCATCTCGTATTGCGATATAACATCTTATGACAGGATAGGTGTGTGAATGCGCGTTGCTATAAAGTGACGATAAAAGTGGTGAAATTGCCAAAGTCTACTACCATCAATCACATGATGGATAGGCGTCTTCTCCCGTTCCGTGGACCAATCAACTGATGAATGGAGGGGTCCACCCATCAGACGAAAGCAGCCTAGGGGGCACGTTACTAATAGTTTAGGTCACGTGATCCGGGGCACATGAAAAGATTACTATTGCTCACTCTACTTTTATATTTCCTCTGTTTCAAATGCTCTGGAATGATACACTCCGGGATTACCGTAAAATGTAGTTTATCGCGGTTTCGGCATTTAAACTACATAATTGAGGTTGACCAATCAACTATCATATATCAAATTGAAATTAATTCTTTGAAATTTTTATTGGTGAAGAGCTGAAATCGTATTCGAAAAACAAGCCTACATAAAAAAAAACCAAACGTATTTGAAAATCTACCTACCCAATAAGTCCTGTATCCTAATAATTTAAATATCAGCACATATAATGGTATAAAAGTATTTTGTAAACTCTATTTAAGATTAGTATGGTTTGAGTAATCGTTATCGAAATTCAGGCTGTAAGGGTCAATGAGAGGCTTTTTTTTTTGCATTTAATATTTCAAATCTTTGTACATTTTTGATAAATTTCAAAGCAATCCTGAAAAATTTCAGTCAAAAAAGATTTCAAATATTTTTAAATGTACTTCTTAACGCGTTCGTGAAATATGGAGAAAATTTTGTTTCGAACAAAAAAATGTGCTGTAATTATGTTTTCGTATTTCTTTTACAGCCTGGGGACTAGATATCCCAGTTCCAAAAGAGAAGGCTCAACGAAAAGAAAAAAACAAATCATTCCCCATGCGAAGTGGTATCGGATTCCAATAGTTTTAAGGACCGAGCGATGCATGCAAACGACTCAAAAGTTTAGAATATTTTGGTACTCATTAGTTTAGGCTTAGCTCAGAGCTTACTTCCCCGATAAGCGTCTAGACGGTTCTCTCGCAAGCAAGAAATAGGCTTATTCCCTGATGCATTTTTTATACTCCGAAACAGGCAGGCATTCCATAGACCATGGATGCACAGACCGCGGGCCACATGCGGCCCTTTGTTGATTTACTGGGGCCCCGTCTCACAACGTGTTATTTTAAGGGTCGTTTTCTGATTTTCAAAAAGTGAAACCGTTGCTAGATTTATGAAGCAACCCTTTCACCATTTTGCGTGAAAATGCACCCCAAACAGGTAGGTATTTTAATTAACGTCGCACTGGAGCAACACAACGGGCTATTGGCGACGGTCCGGGATCAATCCCAAAGGGAAAGATCCAAGGACAACACGTAATTTTGATCCACGGTCAGATGACGAGGTCACACCTAAGCTGGCACCCCACTCTCCAAACTTCCACGTCAACGTGAGGATATTTGAGGCCACTACACATTTAACGTGCACCAGTTACCTTGGTAGACAACGGTCTTTGGTTGGATTCGAATTCCCAACCCTCTAGTTTCTAGTCCGTTACTCTTCTAACCGGGCTACCGCGGCCCTTAAGGGATAAGGGAGTTGATTTATACTGTTTTTCAGGACCCAGAGGGTGTAAGGCTACACGAGAGTGAAGATATTCGTCAGCCAGCATTAGGTGCCTAGCCCAATTGGACAAATAAAATACAATAGATTCATATAGAACAAACAAAAGTAATGTTATATAGACACTGCATCCCGCAGGACAACTTAAATGCTTAGAGACTAGTGATCATAAAATTTACAAAGCGAGAATAGAAATTAGACAATGGAAAACGTAAACATAATGAAACGTGCATATCCATATATATGTATGTAGGGTTTGTTTCGTGTGATTCCACATAAGAGAACAGTCAGTGAAAATGACAATCACCGTTAATTTGGACGGACGCAACGAAGAGACATAAAATACAAATTACATTGAGAAAAAGGCACAGCGCAGTTTCACGTTCCCGACTCTGAGAGCTCCTTAGCCCAAGTGAAAAGAATAAATAGTTTATAATGAACTCCCCAGGGGGATAATGAATTAGAGAAAGATTATTGGACCAAGGGATCTGTCAAGAAAGTTCATTGGTAGAAGTCGGTGGTTTACGAAGAAGTATTATGATCGTACACAGGCCATTTGAAAGGAGAGGGTCCGAGGAAAGTTAATGAGATGGCTTGAGCTCAAAGGGATGGCAAGATAAGTTGACCACTTGGACAGGGAGAAACGGGGAACTTTAAGGGACTTATCTGTAGTGAGAATTGTACTTAGGGGGTTAGTTTTTAGATACCGTTTCATCTGTATACCTGTGACTCGTCCCACTTCAACGGTAAACACCGGCATGAAAATAATAGCGAGGACATTCCAAAAGAACATGGGCGATTCCCGCCAAAAGTGTTGCAAGGACGTTCGAGCGGGAGAACGATTTGTGACGACTAACGGAGAAGACGTCGATGGCAGACGGCCATCCCTTTTTTTGTTTTAAATATGTTTGTTTATTACATATTTGTAACTTATTTTTACTGCTTATGTGCGTGGACACTGGAATTTACGGGAATGAAAGCTGATTTTTTAGCCAAAGACGCTTTGAATTTAGCAATTGATGTAAATTGTAACATTCCTAAGCGTTACTTGAAAGCCTCATATTATGAGAAGCTTTTAGCTAAGTTGAACGAAGGGTATATCTCGTCTGAGAAAGCTGGCCACACCAAAGTTTTTTCCCGCTATTAAGTATAGATTGAACTCAGAATAATTTTTCTTCACAAATTTCAAAATTACACAATTTTTATCTGGCCATGAAAATTTTGCTAAATATCTATATAGGTTTCATCTTCGGACTAATGATAAGTGCGAGTGTTCTAAAAAACAGCCACAAGATGTGGAGCATTTGCTTTTTAGTTGTCCTGAATTTGAAATTCAAGAATGTGCCTAAAAACGATTTGAGAAAATTAGGTAAAACATGGCCAGTGAAACTCAACGTTTTTTGTTAAATCTAATCTGCTTTTCTACTAATTTGTCAAGTTCATAAAATCTTGTAATTTTAGTTCAATTGTTTTCCACTGTTTCCTTGTTAAATCAACTTACTTCTGTAAGCCCCGTGTTGTACTTCTGTGGTGCACGAGGAGTTTGCTTTTGTTCAATTAAAAAAAATGTTTGTTAATTGTTATTTTTAAAATTAAATGTTTTTCTGTTAAAGAAGTTCTCAGTGTTATTTAAAGCCCCTGTACACCACCACTGAACTTCACATTATATATATAGGCCATCACCGAAAATCAGATAAGAAAAACAAAATAACCCTTTTGATTAACAGCACTGAAAGCCGAGAACAAATAGAAGGAAATAAGTAGAAACTACCTTAAAAATACTTTTTTTCATGAGAAACACAAGAAAAGGTGCGAAAATGTGAAGGGAGTGAGTCCGCACAAGCTTTGAGTTTTTCTGTACTTGTTTGAGGTTTAGCCAAAGAGATTAACACAAGTTACCTCCGAAAACTCAAAGTACTACCGAAGACAAGGGGAGAATAAAAATCATTAGACAAAACATCATCAACGAGATTTAAAACAATGTTGGCTGTCATCCAAAGGAATGACAGCCAACAAAAATATTCTTATCTGAGTTTTCATGAGGCCTATACATCACCTTTAGAATTACATAATGTTTTCGGTTAAATATTTAGAAAATTTTATACAGTTCATCAGTCTATAGAGGTTGAGTTATTTACAATATCTTTCAGCCATGTGTTTTAAACTATCTGAAGGTTCTGTTTAATGAAGATATTCTGTGACCAATTATACCGCAAGGGCATAATGGCGTGTTTTGTGAAATTTTGATCAGTAATATATAAACAGACTATGATCCGAGGAAAAAAAATCAAATCTATTTTTAATGAGTGGAGGTGTTGACAATGGGTAAGAGTGACTTGACTTATAAGGTTGTCTAAAGTTAAGTACGAGATTCGTTTTTTGCTTTGATATAATTTCGTCATCTCCTGTTGCAATGTCACTACTGCTCGCCGCATTCCTAAAGGGCCGAGCTGGAAGAGCAACGGATTAGCAACCGGAGGGTTGCGATTTCGAATCCAACCAAAGACCGTCGTGTACAAAGGGGGCTGGTGCACGTTAAATCTGTCGTGTCCTCAAATGTCCTCCCGTTGGCGTGGTGTGGGAGTTTGGAGAGTGGGTTTCCAGCTCAAGTGTGACCTCGTCGTCTAACCGTGATGTTGTCCTCGAACCTTTCCCTTCGAGTTTTGATCCCGGACCGTCGCCAATAGCTCGTTATGTTGCTCCAGGGCCGTCATGGCTCAGTATAGGTATGCCCACTGCGCTAGCAACCTTCGAGTTGTAGGCGGCGGACGTTCGATTCCTGTCAGGTGCATTTCTCTCTTCTGTGTCAGTAGATATTTCATTGTGTGTCTATTACTTGATATTGTATGTCGTGTATGGCCAAATATGGCCCTTGCGCCATAAACCCCCCAAACGAACCAACCTAAGCCGATTCTCGGAGAGCGATTGAGCTTAGTTTGACGACGCTGTAAAGGCCGTGACCAGCGCACTGCGGCCGAATCGCATCTCCTTAACGACATCGAAACTCGATACGCTTTTTTCTCTTCCGAATCCACGATATCAATTATGTTCGAGTCACGTCTAACTAGAAGCACGCGGCGTTGCCACCCCTTCCGAATTTCGGTGGAGCACCCCCACCAGAGTAATTACCTCCGGAAGTAAATGAATCCGAGTTCCTCACAGTTGTGCGCGATTAATATTCAGGAACCTCGACCTTCCAGGCATCGATTCCCCAAACGATACGGGGGTGGTGCCGCGCGTCGCCAATTATTTCGATCGGTAGCAGCGGAGGGGTGTTCTCGCGAGGAGTAGTTTTAAAATTGGATTTGATTCGCCCTCCTTCGACAATCCGTTTGCACAAATTGTTCTTTCCTAATTCGGAAGTGTCCTCGATGAAACTGCGGTGATGTCGTTTGCTGCACCCTCCGTGATTTGCTCTTCGTGATGAGACAAATGGGATTGAAATACTATGCTTGTGCATAAAGGAGGGGTAGAGCAGTGTCAAGATCAAACATCTGCTCCAGAGGCAGGTATATAATTAACATCGCACTGGAGCAACACAACGAGCGAAAATTTAAGTCGATGAATCCAAGTTTTATTTCAAAAGATCTGCCATTCCTGTTAGTGGCTTATAACTGGGCTAACTACATTTGAAATTAAGTTGCTATTCCAAAGTGGCTCAGCTTGTCCGTTTTTGGACCTTGCGCCCAAATTACCTACCTATTCCAAAGGATAATAACTAATCATAGCCTCATGTAGCAAGAAAAACCAAACCAAGATGAATATTGAAGACAAATTCTAAGACTAATTCTAGATGTGGTTCAGTGCCAGTTATAAACGAAAGCACGTCTTTAAGTCATTAGGGTAGAAACACCTGTTCGGTTAAGTGTATAGGTAGTAAAAATCGGGGCATTTTGTTGGAATGTGTCTGATTGGTGATGAGTTATCATCCCAGTGGGGCCCATTGGAGAGTGGAGTTGAGCTGTCTTTGATTATCTCTTGCAGAGGGCGTCCCCTGGGGGCTGATTAGAGCAGCCCCAACTGCTAAGAATCGATATCGCACAGATGGACGCCTCCCGAGTTAATAATCGTCCGCTCGATACCTCGGCCACTTGCAGGACGTTAAGGGGATAGCTGCTGCCTAACGATCTTACTCCATTTGGCCGTAGAAGGGAGATCGAAACGGTCAAACCCAAAGATCAACTGGGAAAGGAGATTTCAGACTAGGAAGCCGAGACTTTCTCCTAATAATGAGGTTGACTCAGAATAATTCTGATGACGTCTTCTATTCTTAGGGCCGCGGTAGCCCGGTTGGAAGAGTAGCGGATTAGCAACCGGAGGATTGCAAGCTCGAATTCAAACAAAGACCGTTGTGTACAAATGGGGGTGGTGCATGTTAAATCTATCGTTGCCTTGGTGTGGAGAGTGGGGTGCCAGCTTAGGTGTGACCTGACACTTGGAAAACAAATTTATAAGAAATTCTCTCGCCTTATCTATCAGTGAGATGGTTGTTCGGTGCAAACATTAACTATTGCAGAAGGTACACATTTTAATTAACGTCACACTGGAGCAACACAACGGGCTATTGGCGACGGTCCGGGATCAAACCCGAAGGAAAAGAGCCGAGGACAACACCACGGTCAGATGACGAGGTCACACCTGAGCTGGCACCCCACTCTCCAAACTTTCACACCACGCCAACGTGAGGACAATTTGAGGCCACGACAGGTTTAACGTCACCAGCCCGTGTACACGACGGTTTTTGTCTAAACCGAGTTTCGAACTCGTAAACCTCCGTTACTCTCCCAACTGCGCTACCGCTGCCCGTATTTGTTAAAGAAATTATGACATGAATTTCAGTAAAATAAAATTATATAATTCGATTTTTTTAATTATATGCTTTAAAGTTTTCAGCATTTCTTTATACTGAGACCAATTTGTAGTGCTTCAAGAACTATTTTCGCTGTGGAGGATGGTTGGAGTTTTATGGCGTACTATCCAGAAAAGGATAAGCTGCGATAAACACGAGACAATAAAATGAGAAAATAGAATAATCAGACGAACATTAAAAGGAATCAAAACAAATGAGTTGCGTAAAATTTAAATATAAAGGCAAAATTTTAATTGAGAAATGTAAAACCTTATTTTTTAGAAATGATTACTACGATAGGGTGTCCCCATCTAGATAAAACTTCATTTTAAAATCTTATCAATTATAGATGTAAAAATCTTGAATGATGAAGGAAGGTAAAAAGTGATGGATGATCCGATAAAATGGGTGGCCGAAATATTAAAATATCGACGATATTGAAGTGAAGAAGTTAAATTATGACGTGTGGTTAAAGCTGAATGGCACGATGGTTTCATTCATACACAAATGTCTGTAAAGCTGTGAGGAAGGATCCATTTTGTATTATAAACACGTGCGATAAAGCTAAGATAACCTGAGGTGCAAATATTTTCTTGTTTTATGGCATATGCACTTCCTTTCTAAATGACCGGCATGGACTGGATCGCTTTAGGCCCTTTCCAGAACACGGCGATACTAAATAGGTATTTAATTAACGTCGCACTGGAGCAACACAACGGGCTATTGACGGTCTAGGATCAACCCCCGAAGGGAAAGATCGAGGACAACACGTAGTTTTTGAATCACGGTCGAAACACGAGGGCACACCTGAGTTAGCACCCCACTCTCCACACTACGTAAACGTGACGACATTTGAGACCACGGCAGATTTAACATTTACCAGCCACCCCTTGTACACGGCGGTCTTTGGTGGATTCGAACTCGCAATCCTCCTGTTGCCAATCCGTTACTCTTCCGAACGGGCTACCGCGTCAAAAATGATTTAGTCCACCTGCTGTATGCGAAGTCATTTGCACGTTTTAAAACGAAAATTGAGAGATAGACGAAGTAAAGCAAGTGTACGTTTTTCATAAATACGGTAATGGTAATTAACGTTACATTAGACCAGGGGTGTCAAACTCAATTAAACCACGGGCCATTTAATGCAACTGGTAAGATTCACGCGGGCCACATCACATTTTCTTATAATTATATTTTGAAGTGAGGATTCGGGAATATGGATAGGATAATTAAAACACATTATGTAATTAAGTGAATTTAGGGTAATAATCTATAATATTGCTATACAATTGCTTTTATTTAATTTAATGTATTTATAAAACTAAAATTAATTTTTTTTTTACCGGAAACTTGCCAGCGCTTTCCTCCTACTAGTTTTCCAATATCTGGATTCAGAGACTGAGAACAGACAATCTTCATTATGGCAGATAGATGTTTATCAATTAATCTTGATCTGTAGACCGTTTTATTTAATTTCATGGACGAAAATAGTTGCTCACATTTTTAACATGACGAAACTGTGTGTACGGTATTGGCTCGATCTCCCCTAAGTACTATTTTCTTCATAACATATTGTCCTGTTTTCATTTTATTTCACAGCATTGTGGGCCACAAAAAATTACCTCGGGGGCCACATGCGGCCAGCCAGTTTGACACCCCTGCACTAGACCAACACAACGGGCTATTGACGACGGTTCGAGATCCATCAAGAAGTCATAAATACGGATGAAGTGGGATCGTAATAATGAATAGAAGGTAGGTAGGTATTTAATTAACGTCGCACTGGAGCAACACAACGGGCTATTGACGGTCCTTGATCAAACCCGAAGGGAAAGATCGAGGACAACACCACGGTCAGATGACGATCCTAAATACGGATGCAGTTGGATCGTAATAATGAATACAAGAAAGACAACGTCTAGTGTTCCAAAAACTTGCTGATGAGGGTTTTAAGTTCGGGCAGTCCCATCCTTATTCTTTTGGACTTCTTAATTATGCAGGAGCTACACCCTTTCCCGGAATTTTAATAGGAGTCCCCGAGAAATGGTTTCCAATAAACAATCTGAAAAATAAGGGATTTCTTTTCGGCGACTCAAAATCAGGTCGATAGTTAATTAGAGTCATTTTTGCTTTTGGCCTCGCTTTAATTAAGGGGGAAACAACTGAGACACGCGACTCGGAGGGAGAAAAAACCGAAATCCGCAGGGAGCAGGATTTTGTGATTGAAAAGTAGCAAAATTTCGTCGTCGCCAAAAGAGGAGGGAAAAAAGATGGCGGACGTGTTTTTTCGTGTTGGATGTGCGTCTAATTAACGATTCCGTTGTTTTGCTCGTAGGAGTTAATGGCGGTTCTGTTTTTGAGCAGCGCTTTAATTGAGAACGAGATATCTGGAGATTAATTAACGAAAGCCCGGAGCAAAGGGACGATTCATTTCGGAGCAATTCTTCGGCCGGGAGCGGGCAAATAAATGGACGAACCTGTATCCAAAAAAGATGTTTGCAGATATAACATGGAAATAAAATAGTCGGTTGAACCTTTGCATCCTATAACTACTTGATTGTAGCAAAGTTTAAAACAGAGTTAATATAAGATAGGTAGATAATTAACCTCACACTGGAGCAACACAACCGGCTAATGTGTCGACAATCTGGGTAAGTAGGTATTTAATTAACGTCGCACTGGAGCAACACAAAGGGCTATTGGCGACGGTTCGGGATCAAACCAGAAGGGAAAGTTCCGAGGACAACACCACCTAATTTTGAATCACGGTGAGGTGACGAGGCGACAATCCAGGACCAATCCCGAAGACAAAGATCCAAGGACAACACCATGTAATTTTGAACCAGTCAGATGGCAGCCCAGTCTCCATACTTCCACACCACGCCTAAGTGAGGACATTTGAGCCACGACAGATTTAACATCACCAACCCAGCGTGCACGACGGTCTTTGGCTGGACCGAGTTTCGAACTCGCAACTCTTCCAACTGGTTTACCGCGGCCCGATGCGACATCCTGAGGGTCTATTCAAAAAAGGTGACCAAGAGAATTTGCGAGGAGTGAATTTTGTAGTGGAAATTCTAAGACTCGATAATACTGTCGTAACGACAGCAACAGACGCGTGGAAGCCAAAGATGGTTCGTGGCACACCACATGTAGGCTTTTGACGGTTAGTGCGAAATGGTATGGAAGATTCTCAGTGCACTGCATCGAGTTTTATGAAAGGCAGGGCCATAAGCTGCGCAACCATAGTCTAGTCTGGAACGAATTAAAGCCCGATAGATATTCATCATAAAGGATCGTTCTGCTCCCCAAGATATTTTCGAGTGCTTTTAAAAGATTGAGTTTTTTTCTCACTACATTCACAGCTGTACGATGTGGTGGAAGGTGTTTCCGGTCGAAAACGATGCCTATAAATCTTATTCTGTCCACCACAGCAATCCCGATACTATCCCGGAAGATGTGTGGGTGAGGTTGCAGGTTACGACATCGGCAGAAATGAAAGCAGGATGTGTTTCTCGCGGAGAAGCTGGAACCGTTTTCGACACTCCACCGCTTCAAGTTGTCATTCGATGTCCAGTGAATGCTTAGGTCATCCACGTACTCATTGTCCTGGACAGTTGGGGTACATACGTATTTTAATAAACGTCACACTGGAGCAACACAACGGGCTATTGGTGACGGTCCGGGATCAATCCTAAAAGGACAACACTACCTAATTTAGAACCACGGTCAGATGACGAGTTATGGACAGTTGGGGCAATTGGTTTAAGATACTGATAATATTAATAGAAAAGGAGTAAGGCACTTGAATGAAAAATTACGAAAAGGCGGAGCCCATTCGGACCTGAAACTGTCTAGTGGCTAGACAATTTTGAATACCGGTAGATGTTCTCGAAACCCAAGGGAATGTAAATCACGGAGGATTCTGTATCACCAGGTGCGATCATACGCCTTCATGTCGAAAAAATATTGAGACAAGATGGTTTCGGCGCAGAAACGCAAGTCAAGCTTGAGTTTCGAGGGATAAGGTAGGTAGGTAATTAACGTCGCACTGGAGCAACACAACGGTATGCGGCTACGGTCCAGAATCAATCCCGATAGGGAAGATCCAAGTTTCGAGTTCTTCAAGACTTGATTTAAATTGCTACATAACCCTGATTTAACAGATTGGTTGATTTGGGGTTTTATGGCACAAGGGAATGGCCAAGCTGCGCCAAACAATATCAGGGAATTGTGAAGAGGTTAGGTAATACATATTTTCATTTAAAAATCTGTAGAATTCCGACCGATCTTTTTAAAAACAGGAAGTAGATTTAAATGGTATATTCGATTTTAGTAGAGTACTAAAGAGGTACTGTATAATCGGTAACCTGGTCCGATCCAGGATAATCACGCATTGTTAAGTAATCAATTGTTTACATCAAACTTTCAGCACTTTTTGTTAACATCGTTGGTTCCACACGGCCAAACCGGCTTAAACAAAATCTTTGAAGACAAACATACTTAAAGGACGTCAAGAAAAATGAATGTTATGTTGAAAGTTACAGGAATCAAAGCTGTTGCTTCGAGATCTTGCCTTTAACATAATACAAAACATTGAAGTCATTTTAAACAAATGCATTTGTATGACAACGCCCAAAACTGTTGATGGATGGTTGACATGCTGAGAACCGTAAAAATACTTGATTTAACAGATTGGTTCATTTGGAGTTTTATGGCACAAGGGCAGAAGTGGCCAAGCTGCGCCAAACAATATCAAGAAATTGTGAAAAGACAGGTTAATTAACTTCGCATTGAAGCAACACAACGGGGTATTGGCGACGGTCAGGGATCAAACCCGAAGGGAATGATCCGAGGACACCACGTCATTTTGAATCACGGTCAGATGACGAGGCAATACCTGAGCTGGCACTCCACTCCGAAATCAAGACATTGGAGGCCACGAAAGATTTAATGTGCACCAGCCCCCTTGCACATAACGGTCTTTGGTTGGACCGAGTTGCGAATTCGCAACCCCCTGGTTGCTAATCACTTACTCTTCCAATTGGGCTACATTTGTAAAAAGAAAGAATGGGAGGAGATCCCCATGGTTACCAGAGGCAGGAAACTCCATGGGGAAAATTCGATTCAACAGTGCAATTTTGAATATTTCTTCATACTCAAGATAAACTTCGATTATCAAAACGAACCATTTTAAATGATTGAAAGGAACGCGATTTCAATATTTAGTTCATTCACTACAGGATATGGATACGACTCTCGCATAACGTCGGGATTTTTGCTTTCAAATCGTATGCATTGGCGATTACTCTTTCAATTTAAAACTCACAGATAAGCCATTAGTATCGCTCAAACGAAAGATACGTTAAGATTAGTTTGTAACTTTCGTTGTTTCGCTACATTATGGCTAAATAGACCCCGTTAAGATTGATTTGTAAGAACAGATATAAAGAAAAGTGCTGTTAAGATTGGTTGGTTTGTTGGTTTTATGGCGCAAGAGCCACATTTGGCCATGCTGCGCCACACAAGACGTACTATATCAAGTCACACAATGAAAGTTGAACTGACACAGAAATACACCCAGGGAGGGATGCACCTGAAAGGAATCGAATCAGCGCTGCCTACAACTCGAAGGTTGCAACGCAGTGGGCATACCCACTGAAACGTGACGGCCCCGTGCATTTAAGGAACGATAGCTATTAACATGTTAAATACAGTATCAAAAGCACTAAAATAAAAACCTAAAACGTTAGTATCGTATAACATCGATTATTATTAAATATGATTATCCAGTCAATACCAACACACCTCATACCGGCGAAGTGATGACAGCTTCGGGAAGTTCGAAATACTTGAGGTCTAAGAACATGTAAGACTAAACAATGCAGATTTAAACTACATGAACTAAACACAAGTCTAAGGAATTCGGAGAAAGAAAACATACAAACAGAAGGTAACAAATACACTCTGTATGCTTTAAAAGAAAGCTTCCACAAAAAGCACAAATGTTTGCTGCTTGGCAGAGGCAAACTGATGGATGCGCATTATTCAAACAGTAGTGTGATGCAGGACTAGAATTGTAATACAGATTAGAAAGATAAATATTGAAGTAAAAAGTAAATTAAAAACAAATAGAGAATTCTAAAACAGGTAGATATTTTAATTAACGTAGCACTGGATCTACACAATGGGCTATTCATTACGGTCCGGGGTCAAACCCGAACGGAAAGATCCGAGGACAACACCACGTCATTTTGAATCACGGTCAGATGACGGGGTCACACCTGAGCTAGCACCCTACTCTCCAAACTACCACACCACGCCAACGTAAGATGACATTTGAGGAAAGATTTAACGTACGTCATTGGGCAACCCTCCGGTTACTAATACGTTTCTTTTCCAATCGGGCTCGCGGCCCAATTCTAAAACAAAAGGCAACGAAAATACACGTGTAACCATTTGGATCCACTTCCATGAAAAAGCCAACTTCTTCAGGGCGTCCAACTGACTGAACGGATCGATTAAGTTCCACCAGAAGTAAACTAAAGGTAAAATTAAATACAAGATCCCAAACAAGGTACAGAAGGTAACGAAAATACTATACACTTGCATACGAAAGCTCAGGTGTTACAGCAAATGTTTTCTGCCCAAGTGAAGGACGCGCACTATTCAAACACTGTTTAGATGTGAAACTTCAAATATACATAAAATTAAATTCACAATTCTTCAAAGAAATACCGAACACGGAAAAATTCAGGAAATGGTTTGAAGAAGCTCCACCAGATGTCACGTTTATAGCTATTAATGTGTTGAATGGTTGAAAAAAAATTGCAAAACTGCCTTCTCGTGCGGAAGCCGATCGAACCTCCACTGACCCCGGGACAGACGACAACGCCGGGGGCGTACGAAGACCCCCCGACGCTGCCGTTGTCCCGGGACATCCGGAGAAGACAGTTTTGAGCCCAGACTATTTCTATTTGGTTGTCGCATTTTGACGTTACAATTATGAGGTTACTTGGTTGTCATATACATAAATGTTATTTCTTAGAGCGGAAATTCCGAATCGTACCAGTTGGCGGAAGGTGTGACCGCAAGAGTGAAATTAAATTAAATCAGAGTGTATGTGTCGAGTGGGTATCGAACCGGGCACCTTCCGAACGCGAGGCTGAGGCGCTGCCGACTGCGCCGTCGGGACTCGGTGGTATTTGTTCTTCCACTCATATTAAGTCATGGTTCAGATCTACTGAATCAAAAAGCGAAGTTTTGTATGTTCTAATTTTATATTGAATTGAAAAAATGCTATTTTGATGTAATAGCATTTTTTGAAGTAATAAATTTTCTTTTGATGTGAAATAAATTATTATCAACAATTGATAGAAAAAGAAAATTTTGGGAAGGTTTTTTCGAAAATTATTATTTGCGAACCAGACTATCATATTCTTATACTTGAGTTGAAAAGTTTTACTAAACGAATGATAAATACACAATGTTATATTTGGTTGTCATACAGGAAAATTAGCTTCTAAATTGCATCAATTATCCTTTCCAACTTTCTTCCTATTTCCTCATTTTACGATTATTGTCAAATTGTTTTCCTTTTTTCCCCCCACTAACTCTTTTCAACATTTCTCCCATAGTTTAATTTATAATTATACAATTTTTCTAAAACACTTATCAAGTTGTGGATGTTGAGATTTTCTCTAGAACTCAGAAATTCACAGGCTGTGGAAAAGTATATTCAAAAACTAAAGCGTACAATTTCTATTTCTTATAAAAATACATTGTCTGACAAGAAATTCAATTTTTTTTTAAATTTAAGATTGAAGCAATAAAATTACACGCTTTAAAAAAGTAAAACATTCGGTCACAAAAATTGCTCTTACATTACGATACTTCAGAATATATTCATAGCCACTATTTCCATCATTGTGTTGGTTCTACTCCCTAAAATTGCTTCCAAGACTCATCTTCAAGAGAATGCACACTAGTAAAACTAAAGAAATGCGGTAAACGTTACATATCTCGGAAATAAACGGCAAACGTAGCGGAGGATTCAGAGTGTGATAGGGACCCTTTGCCTGAACCCCTATTAGCTTTTTTGCACGTTTCTTATCTTTAACAAAACGTTTTGCATGGAAAGAGTTGATTGTTTATTAGAGCTCTGGCAAATGAAATATTGTTACCATATACACTACCTGACATTGAAAATGCAACACCAAGCAGGAGTTGGCAGAAAGTGATGAAATTTGGCAAACAGAGAGAGACAGGAACGAGCATTAAGTGATCTTTATTGCAACATTATACACCTTGCCATTGAGCAGCAAGAACGTCTGATCAGTAGGTTGTAGGACCACCGCGAGTGGCGATACAGGCAGCAACACGTCTAAGTACAGACGCAATGAGCGTACGGATGGTGTCTTGAGGGATGGCTGCCCATTCCCTGTCAACCATTTGCCAGAGTTCGTCTTCTGAACGTGCCGGTGGCAACGCATGCAAGTGACGTCCCATAAATGTTCGATAGGTGAGAGATCAGGGGAGACAGCTGGCCAGGGAAGCACCTGGGTACCTTGCAGGGCATGTTGGCTGATGCGTGCCGTGTGAGGCAGGGCGTTATCCTGCTGGAAAATGGCATTGGGCACCCCCTGAAGGAAAGGTAGTGTCACCGGCTGCAGCACGTCATCCACGTATCGTTGGGCCGTCATAGTGCCCTGAATACCGACCAGAGGTGACCTGCTATCGTAGGCGATGGCGCCCCAAACCATTATACCGCGTTGTCTCGCGGTATGGCGTTCCACAGATGCGGCCGGATTGGCCCTGTCACCACGTCGGCGGCAGACTCGTACACGGCGACTGTCATTGCTAAAACAGAAGCGTGATTCGTCTGAGAACACCACCCTGTGCCATTCCGTCGTCCACGTGGCTCTATCCCGACACCATTGCAAACGGAGACGTCTGTGCTGTTGGGTCAATGGTAATCGTCTCAATGGGCGCCATGAGTGCAGGACGCCAGCGATCAATCGGCGGCTAATGGTCCTGGACGATATGGGAGCATCAAGGGTGTCCTGAACATGCTGCAAAAGGGCGACAGACTTGGCTTGTGGGGCCGCCGATGCTTGCCGGCAGATGCGTCGGTCCACGCGTGCTGACGTCACTCTGGCTGCACCGGAATCCCTCAAACATACCACATTCCCTTGGTCCAACCATCTGTGCCACAACCGGTGCACCGTGGACGCGTGTAGGTGGGTATCTGCTGAGATTTGACGTATGGACCAACCTGCTCTTCTGCGGCCAATCACCATACCCCTCGTGAAGTCGTCTGTTTGCTGGAACTGTCTTGATTGGCGGCGTCCTGGCATTCTCCGCTACTAGACGTGTCCTCTGAGACACAAAAACAAATTGCAACTTGATTTACCTGGCAAACAGAGCGGCGCGAAACTGACCACTTTTGCAGGTTCCTTCCCTGGTTTTTCACTCGCCGTGCGCGGGACAGCTGCGCAGTTTGCATCATTTACATATCTCGGTGAGCTGCGTCTACCCTGTAAATTTCATCCAATTCTGCGCACTCCTTCTGGGTGTTGCATTTTCAATGTCAGGTAGTGTATTACGAAAATTTTGTAAACATGAAAAATAACATTTTTTAAAAGTTATTATGATTGCAATTCAATAACATTACCTTCACCCACTTTCAAAACTAGCAGCTGTATGTACAAAAGGGATAAGGTTAAAACAAGTACCGCTGAAAGATTTTATGAATTGAATGGAGACTAAATTAAGATCCCATCAGATGATTTGGATTTCTTAGAGCATAGAACATGGACGTACGCTCATTTTTTACATAAAAGTTCTTTTATTCTGTAAGGCGATTTCTTCTGTTTTGTCCGTCTTTCGTTGTTGCTTTAACGTCGCACTGCAGCAACACAATGGAGAACGATTCGGGATCAACTCCGAAGGGAAAGCACCGAGGAAAACACCACGTAATTTTGAATCAGTCAGATGACTACGTCACACCTGAGCTAGCACCCCACTCTCCAAACTTCCACACCACGCCAACGTGAGGACATTTGAGACCACGAGAGATTGAACGTGCACCATGTACACGAGTCTTTGGCTGATCCGAGTTCCGAACTCTCAACCCTCCTGTTGCTCTTCCAATTAGGCTACTCTCATCTACTGGAGGGCTTTAAAAAGACGTCGTTTTCAACCAATGCCTCATTGGAGTATTTCTGGAGAGTAAATTCTGACTGGGCACAGGGCTGCGGTAGGCCGGGTGGAAGAGTAACGGACTAGCAACAGGAGGGTTGCGAGTTCGGATCCAACCAAAAACCGTCGTGTACAAACAAGAAAGGCTGGTGCACGTTAAATCTGTCGGAGCCTCAAATGTCCTCCCGTTGGCGTGGAGAGTGGGGTGCCAGCTCAGGTGTGACGTCGTCATCTGACCGTGGTTCAAGATGACGTGTTGTCCTTGAATCTTTCCCTTCGGGGGATTGGAGCGCGAACCTTCGCCGATAGCCCGTTGTGATGCTCCAGTGCGACGCCAATTAAATACGTACCAACCTGATTAGGCACGTTGCACTGAAGAGCAATTGAATTAGGGATAGCTGGCATTATACAAATTTGGAGCTGTGCACAGGCCTGGAAGCGGCTTGGCTGACGTAAGCAGCTGTTTGACAAGATGAGTGCTGCTCATGGTATTAGTAAGAGTCAAAAGCAGTATGGGTAAGAGAGCGGATCTAAGCGCATTGGATCGTGGGCAAATAGTCTGGGCCCGACGAATGGGTCACTCCATCTCGGAAGTAGTGCAGACACTCGGATTTCCACGCACCACTGTGTCAAGGGTGAACGTCGATTCCGGTAAAACCATCCCTGCCAGGGTCAACTGCCGCGGACAACAGCGTGTGGATGAGCGAGGTCGTCGTCGGCTAGCCCGCATTGTAACAGCGGATAGACGGGCCACAGTGCAACAGATCACCAGTTGATTGAACGATGGTGCACAACAACGTGTAAGCTGCCACACCATCCAAAACCATCTCCTCTCTACGGGGTACAGAAGCCATCGTCCCACGAGAGTCCCTCTGTTGACTACACAACACAGGGCGCAACGATTAGCATGGGCACGGGAACATCGCCAATGGACCGTCGAGATGTGGGAAAATGTTGCCTGGAGTGATCAGTCGAGATTCACTTTGGTACATACCAATGATGATTGACACAGAGTACATGTACGGCGTAAACCACATGAAGCGATGGATCCTTCAGGCTGGTATAGGCGACATTCTCGTTTGGGGACTGTTCACATGGACTGAAATGGGACCCCTGGTACGTGTGGCAGCGTCTCACAGGTGAATGTTACAGGGTTATCCTTGACGACCATCTTGTCCGTATGTTCGTTTACGACAGCCCACTACAGAGATTGTCTTTCAGCAAGACAAGGCACCGTGCCATAGCTCCCGAATTGTATCCGAATGGTTGGATGAACATTCCACAGACCTGCGCGTGCTTTCCTGGCCATCAAGGTCACCTGACCTCAATCCAATCGAGCACATCTGGGATGCAATTGAGAGAGATGTCCGAGCCTCAGACCACCTTCCATCTAATCTTCGTGAATCGTGGGAGATTGTTCGGGAGTCGTGGATAATTATGGCTTCCCATCTCTTCCAGTGTCTTGCAAGTTCATGCCAAGACGAATCGCCGCAGTCATCAAGGCGAAAGGTGGTGCTACGCGCTACTAGGCAGGTATCCCTAATTCAATTTCTCTTCAGTATATATACAGGGTGAGTCTAAATTGTTTTTACAAAATAAGAGGGGTGACAGTTCTGAAATCAAGACAAAGAAGTTGAAATTTTGCATGCACGCCTCCAGTACTGTTCCGATTTTAAAGACGTATTCACGTCAAAAAGTGCGATAAATGATCTTAAAAATGTGGTGTATAACTATTTTAAATAGTACGAAATATTCCGCGTATGCATCTGTTTTAACTAATATTCACTCTGATTGTCAATGTCAGTAAGGCATGCTTCCAATTTCAACGAAAATCAAACAGCTTCTGAATCGGAAAAATTTCGCTAAAAGAAAGAAAATCGTTAATTTCGAATTATATTTTGTTTTAAAACCCGATATAATATTACGAGGTTCAGTGAAAATACGTTGAGAATAGAAAGTTCCCTACTTAGAAACTTAACTCTTTGAGGCACATGATTTTAAAGAAAAATACCAAGTTGCCCAGGATTGTTTATTCACTTATTCGACTTTAAAATTAGTATAAAACATCAAATAACATGTTTTATAAAACGATTTATTCACTCAATAAATATTTAAGAAAAAAAAACATTTACCGTTATGAAATACAAAAATTCACTGCACTACACAATTTGTCAACTTTAATCACAACAGTATCAACAACTTATTAATGCGTTTTGACAAGTGTGAATTTGTGTTTTCAGTTATTAACCATTTAGCGTTCGTTCATAGCATTGCCAACTCAATGAAAAACTTTAAATAAAATATTAAACTGTATGACTGAGTCATTTCAACTTTTTGAGGTGGGTTAAAAAATATCCCACCATGCATAAAAAGCTAAGTAAAAGGTGGGGCAGTTTTTAATCCACCTAACCCCCAAGAGTTAATTGCAATATAGAAATATGCTTTCTTCATAAATAGATTGGTTGGCTGTTTCGGGGTTTTATGGCGCAAGGGCCATATTTGGCCATGCTGTGCCAGACACAAGACATACAATATCAAGTAATAAACAGACACATTGAAATTTTTACTAACACAGAAGAGAGAAATACACCTTCATCAATAGAAACGAAACCAATCAAGAAATTATCAATGAATTTTAATCATTTTACAGATATTCCTTTACATCATATTCACTTACTATTTCTCACATTGTATTTACAAAAAATATTTCATTTTATCACAAAGTAATACGTTATAAATGATTTGCGGGGTAGGGAAGGGACATGCAATCTCCAAAACAGATTACTTTTCGGATAAAAATATAAAAACATTACAAACACTTTTTGTTTTAAGTCAAATATAACGTGTAAAAATTGTCATGCTAACAGGCAGTAAAATGCTGGAGATGGTTGTCTGAATACTTCCTTCACAACCAGTGTCGAGTCGCATTACAGCAGAGATTCCATTTTTCGCGGCAAAAATTTCTAAATTTCCTGAAATTAATTGATCTCACTGCATTCCATTTGGCCACGATTAAAATATTTTTACATCTAACATGTGCAATTCAAGTCAAAGTTACATACACTAATACGTACGCTTATGCCAAAATTCCAGCAGTTTCAAACAGAAAAATGAAGCGTTCCGTGATATGAAATAAAGATTGAATGGGTTTGGGAAATATATGGTGTGGTGGTTACGGTCGAATTTATACACCTAATGTTTCCAAAACTTGCATATCTGGTCATGGTTGTAACAATAAAACATTCTGTAACGTTTCACATGTTTAACGTGAAATTTTCTAAGCAGCATTAGCAAAGCGAATTGTAACGTGTAATCTAACGATTGTTGAAAACAGTTTCGGATGTGATTGGTTGGTTTTGGGTTTTTTGGCGCAATCGCCATATCTGGCCAAGTTGTGCCAAACACAAGACACATTAAGTAACTGAAAAGAAAAGATGGAGTAGAAAGTAGAGAAAGATCGCTTGGACATCCTGGGATCGCGACCCCCATGAGAATAGAACGGATCACTGGGCTTCTCGGGTTCGTGAAGACCGTAAACACTTAAAGATGGATGCGGCACTCGTTAATTGGGTTACAGCAAGTCACAATGCACACCACAGTTCGCAAGTATACACACACACATGAAAATAAATACGTAACTGTAAAGAGAGCATGCTGAAGTTTCAACAGTTTGTTCTTGAGGAAAAAAATGAAGAGTTGAACTGAAAATGGAAGGAGGTGAGAAGGAAGCGCTGTCTGTCGTTGCAGGGGAGGTAGCTCAGTCCTCCTCCCAGGGCAACTCCACATCTACCAGAGGCCAGGGGACGACTCTCCTGTGATTGGGCAACCGGGGCTCCAGCTTCTGCCAGCGGGAAGGGGGCCACACGATGTGGGAGGCCTTGGCGAAGATCAGCCCCATGGAGACCTACGAGGAAGAAACAGTCACAAACAGGCTTCCCATTCGTTCCGCAATAGAAAGCTTTTCCTTGTCAAAGAAAGACCGTCGTGAGCAAAGGTGCACAAAATACGAAATTTTGAACTACGGTCAGTTGCCTCGCCATCGGACCGTGGTTCAAAATGACGTGTTGTCCTGGAATCTTTTCCTTCGGGTTGGATCCCGGACCGTCGCCAATAGCCCATTGTGTTGCTCCAGTGCGACCTTAATTAAGATACCTACCTGCCTCCGAGTAACCTTGGAATGTAATTAAAAGAGATGGTTGGTTTCTTATGGCACAAGGGCCAGATTTGGCCAAGTTGTGCCAAACACTGCGTTTAATTATTACCCAGTTTTCAAATAGAAGACATTTTTTAAAAATGATGTATAAAATTACGTAGTTTTAGTCTAAATTGAGCTATGGTCGAATTAAAATCTAGGTATAGTTAAAAAAAACCAACGTCAGTTATACATAAAAATAAGTATTTATAGTATCCAACAAGCTTTCGACCAACAAGTCTTTCAGGCTAATAAGAGATGCCAAATAGGTTTACTCTATAATTATAAAAATTCGGGCATTCCGCCAAGATATCTGATCCATTACACGTGGAGCATAAAGGAGCAGGTTCTTAGTGTAGCAAATGTCTATGTGTAAAATATGAGTGTCGAATTCGGAGCCTTGTCAGTTTAACGTGATGTTTTCTGTCTAAATTCGTTTTAAAGAATCCCTTTATAGAAGGTTGAATAGGTTTTGAGTTTCTAAATCTTATGTGGATTGCAAGGATGAATTTATGACATGAGTTAATACATTATCATGTCGTGAATCAGTACATTTAAATTTAAAATCAGTGTTGCATTTTAGGTTGCCGAGTCTGCTTTCATAAAAGAGGCATACCGGACCGAAGAAGTTGCTGTCCATGCTGTGTGCCACATGATCGCCTTCCACCCAGCAGTGGCCGGCGGGAACGGACACGTAGTGCCCCCTGGTAGTAGACCTGAAACGAAATACAGATTCATATTTCAACTTAATTTGGTACACTTCATATACCCTATTATTGGTCTACAGGAGTAAATTCTTTTTAAAATTTGTTTTGTATCTTTCTGATGTTTTAGTAGTGACTGTCCGGGCGGGCTTTTTGGCAGTCCCACGAGTTTTCCCGGTCACCCCTCGTGTAGTCCTCTTGATAGGCAGGCCGGATTAGATCTTAAATATTATTTCCAACATAAAGTGTTTACCATGCTTACATGCTACACCAGCTAGTGAAGGATATTACTACATCTCCTAGAAAATGCACTTACGTACCCATATAGTTATATACGTAACCAGGCAATGTAAGAATTCTTTGTACGTGGCCTGAAAAGTCACGTGAGTTTTGCCAACACTAGATGAAGAATAAATTGCTTTTAAACTTGAGTCACAAATATATCATCAGCTTAGAGCAGAAACGCATTAACTGACGAAAAGAATTTCTACAGTACTACCTAAGACTAATTATTAGTTTATAAGTCAAAAAATAAAAAAAATATGAGCTCTTTCATATTGCTATATATCTTTCAAGCAGATTACAATATAGCTCATGAACATGAGCATTGAGTGCCTTCGAAAAAATGTCAGGTAATGGCTTTCTGTTCTAAGCCGACGACATCGTACTTCTGTAGCTTAGAAGAAAAAGAGCCTATGACCAAATTCGATTATTTTGAGTTGTGTTCACTTCAAGGTAATGGAAGTTTTAATGGCAAAGAGTGTTTTTTCACATATCATGTCAATGCATAGCGAAATTATCAAAATTGGAAAGTACTTTTGTACGCAGTATTAAAAATTAAAATGATTGGATCCGGTGTTACCACAAATTTGTTAAATGGACATTGGCTTCCTTTATACAGATTTAATCAATTGTGTACTTCTAGGAAAAGCCAAGATTCAATATTTTCGTACTTATTCAAACGGCCGATAACTATGAACCCATTTTAGGGAAATTTGGACGTCTGGTATCCCATCTCTGAAATTGTCAAGGTTAAGAATTCAAATATTCTAGATTTATTAACCCTCCTGGTGGTTGTCTCGACGAGGTTTCTCATCGTTAGCAAAACTGACCAAATACTGATGAAGGACATATCACGTCCATCAAGTACAAGAAAACCAGACCAAATTGCGATCTCGACATCATCTAAATATCGGCAATATCTTGATGGACGAGATATCTCGTCGTAGCAAAATGGGACGGAATTTGATGAACGAGATATCCTACTTGGATGCCTAAAAAGGATCTAAATGAGCCGTGAGACAAAAAAGGACCCGACCAGCCCTAAAAAACAAATTTTCCTATAGCACAAAATGCATAAATATAAAGTGATGGATCTCCATCCATAAAGTATTTCCAAAAAGAAAACATGGATGAACTTAAGGAAGCAGATTTGCTCGCATAGTTCTTTCCGAAAGGTTTGTACTCTCTTAGAAATAATCGTCATCTGACCATGGTTCAAAATTACGTGGTGTTGTCCTCGGATCTTTCCCTTTGGGATTGATCCCGGACCGTCACCAATAGCCCATTGTGTTGCTCCAGTGTGACGTTAATTGAAGTTCCTCCTCCTCCTCCTCTTAGAAATAAATGACGAGGGCATGCCGAATGCGAGTCAATTTAACATCGGCACGGATCGGTCACGTGACTTATCGTCAGAGATTTATAGGCGAGAGTTAACTGTTTCTGTCGTGTTGGAAGGGTACAATCGCATAACGTGTAATTTCCTAACTGGAACAGATCAAAGGCCTTCCACATAAATCAAAGAACCCCATTAGGGCAGGGAAAATCTTCTTTCCAGTAGAAAACCGTGCGGGCATTGCAATACCAATTCTACGTCCCGAGAAAAAGTCTTTAGCGCCCATTACAAAAAGGGAGAGTCCATTTTCTATCTCATTCGTTTCAGCACAGAGATCCGGATTTAAAAATAAAACAATAAAAAGCACGGCGTAAAATAAATTCCGAATTTAGTGATATAAAATTGGTGATGCGAAAGTGATTCGAAACTATAGGGGAGGAGAAAAATGGCGCGAAAAGTCATTTTCTCCAAGTGTTCGTTTTAAAAGGAATCTAATTTATAGGGAAATGGACACAGCGAGATTAAGGCTGGGGAAGTTTTCCCCTGAAATAGGGAAAATGCTCCGGAGGAGGGATATTGTGTTTTTCTTTCCCCAACGTTTTATTTCATGAAGGCTTTTAGGAGGATTTATGGAATTGGAAGTGACTGGGAAAATTCCATTTTGCGAATTTTGAAATGAACAGAAGGAAAGAAAGGGCCGCTTTTATCTCAAATGGGAGAATTGCTTTTATTTTTCGTCTCCTTATGCTTTTTATTCGCGTCTACTCTACCCTCTGCATCAATAAATTTTTTCCTTTTTACTTTATCGAATAACAAATTTGATAGAGTAATTTGGTAAGTAGTTAACTAATGACGCAATGGAGCAACACAACGGGCCATTGGCGACGGTCTGGGATCCATCCCGAAGGGAAAGGACACCATCACGTAATTTTGAATCACGGCCAGATGACGAGATAACACTTGAGCTGGCACCCCACTCTCCAAACTTTCACGCCAACGTGAGGATATTTGAGGCCACGACAGATTTGTGGCTCTTTCGTACAAATGGATCCCATCATTTTGATTTAAAAGTAATTACGCAACTAAATAACTTATAATAAATAAGTGATAACATTAAGCTAACAAAACCGGGAACGAAGTTTAAGTAACGGTGATTCAATACCCTAAGTGGAACTATTTACTCCGCGGACGCTTACACTAATATCGTAACAGTATCTTCTTAACTCGAGACGGACTGCAGAGAAGGCTTCTGGCAGCGGAAAGAGGAGCGTGTGGCCATTCCAGAAGAGGCTTATCCGTCATCCGGGAAATTCGGAAAGCATGAAGCCAACTATCCAATTACTCCGCAGGATGCACTTAATTAAATTGTTTATCGGCGAGAGGACCTCTCCTGATCGCCGATAAAACTTCCGACTCCAGTCGATAGAGATCCCTTTCTACAATAAGCGGAATCCATGGTGACCCTTCACTGCATACCGTATCGAATTCCATACATACATTATTTTCACATTTAACATTCACTCGTACTGGTAGGTAGGTATTTTAATTAACACCACACTGGATCCACCTTCTAAAGAAAAAGATGGAGCTTCACGTTATTTCTTCCAGTTGCTTGGTTTGAAGATTTGTCCACGTGGCTGTGGGTAAAAGCATGAATCCTAAATTATTGATTGGTTAAACTGATTATCTACCATGATCAAAAACAGCCAATCGGCAAAGTCGATTTGTGATTAACCATTCAGAGATCTTACGACTCCGTCCACATGATCCGTCTATTTCATGAGAAGTTCGATGGGAGCAACACAATGGGCTGTTAGAGAAGGTCTGGGATCCATCCCAAAGGTAAAGATCCAACACCGCGCCAACGTGAGGACATTTGAGGCCACGACAGATTTAACGTGCACCCGTCCGCTTTGTTCACGACGGTCTTTGGTTGGATTCGAACTCGCAACCCTCCGGTTGCTAATCCGTTTCTCTTCCGACCGGACTACAGCGGCCTACAAATGAAAGGGAGGAAAGTTCACTCTGGTACATCGAGGTTGTGATGCCCGTACACACCCAAAGAAGAATGCCAATCACGGAATGCCAACTGTCGTCAAATCTAAGGAACAGATTGTTTTTCTTATTGTTAACATTGTTCTGTGCATGTTCTATCGTTCGTGCTTCTTACTGTCAAAATTGTTTTGTTTATGTGAACATTCTTTTGTTTGTGTTTATTTTTCTCTTAAAATTTTTCTTTTGGTGTTCTTCCAGCCTTGGCGTGGGATGACGTTTTATTGAATTGGGAATATTCATTCGACGTCAAGATGTCATTTTTTTAATTAAAAAAATGTCGCCCGCGAACCCTTATGGGTGTTTACGCGTGCGGTTTCCGGTGGGTCCCCTTAGTGCTGGCTGCACGTTAAACCTGTCGTGGCCTCAAATGTCCTCACTTTGGCGTGGTGTGGAAGTTTGGAGAGTGGGGTGCCAGCTCAGATGTGACCTGGTCATCTGACCGTGATTCAAAATGGTGTTGTCCTCGGATCTTTCCCTTCGGGTTGGATCCCGGACCGTCGCCAATAGTCCGTTGGGTTGTTCCAGCGCGACGTTAATTAAAATACCTACCAACCAAAGTAAAAATGGAATAAGAAAGAAGTCACGAAACAGAAATGAATTGGAATTTTTTTTTCAAGAACCAATGAAATCAAAGGACAATTTGATGGAAATGAAAACATTCTAGCATATTCGAAATGAAACTTCCCGCTCGCTGAGGTTGCCATGAAAACGGGAGTAATCTTAAAGCTGTGTTATCTTTACCTCGCTAACAAAAAGTGCGCCAAGAAACGTGTCAAAATCGTTGTCAGAAAAACATCTTTATATCAAAGCTGTACCGTACCCTTTTCCCCACCCTTCCAATGCAGGCTCTAAACCTCTGTTGATTCGGATGGGTCGAGAAGAAGGAACGGACCCGTTCAAAGAATCCAATGCTAACTTACTGGATTTTGTGAGAAAATCACTATCCAGTATCTATAGAACCGATCTTAATAACACACCTACGCTCGACATGAGAGATTAAACACACGCGACCTATAGGTTCTGGTACAAAGATATTGTGTCCGGATGTTCCTAGGGAATATGTCCGAAATGACATTCTTCCCCGAGGCGGAGGTCCGCTCAAATGCTACAAATGACGACAGCGGCTGTGTAAAGGGGAGAGAGACAAATCTAGAACCGATATTCAGGAACATCCATTTCAAGTGGACACTAAGGGATCTTAGGATTACGGTAATTCGGAGTTCAGCGTTAGTATCGTTGCTTTTCTTGTTAAACATTTGATCTACTTCCTTTTCAGATTCTAATTACCATGGATAGGTAGGCAGGTATTTTAATTAACGTCGCACTGGAGCAACACATCGGACTATTGGCAAACCAGAAGAGAAAGATCAAAGTCACCAAGTCATTTGGAACCACAGTCAGATGACGAGGTCACACTTCAACTGGCACCAAACATCCACAACACGTTAAAGTGAGGACATTTGAGGCAACGACAGATTGAACGTGCACCAGCTCCCGTGTACACGACGGTCTTTGGCTGGAGCGAGTTTCCGACTCGCAACCCTCCGGTTGCTAATCCGTTGCTCTTCCAACTGGGCTACAGCGGTCCGAGGACATTCAGTAGAATGCTGGTGCATATTCAAATTTTAAAATCGTCACTTCAGAGGGCGTAACACACAGACCTTCTAATGAAACGGAAAGAGTACGAGCGCGCAGCTTCGTGCTATTTCTTCCGATCGCTCGGTCGGAAGATGTGGTTGAGGGAAAAAGCATGAATCCTAAATTCTTCATTGATTCGAGTTATTATCCACGTCATCAAAAAAACTACTCTTCGCTTCGATAGGCGATTCGTAAACCTCCGCGATTTCCCCTTCAGAGTTCTACGACAGTGACTCAGCCCACATGTTCTGTCTCTTTCATTAGAAAGTCGATGGGGAAGAATTGATGTAGCAAAATCTCAAAAATACTATCACGTGGGCTTGGGAATAGATTTGAATCGATTGGTTATCGAAGCACAAATTAGTGTTTTTAATCATGCTTGTCAATCAGTATATTAGGATTTCATGTTTCTCTTCCAAAACTACGTGACTTTCGGCTGAAGACATTTAAACAAAGATCGCGTCATTTACCCTACGGACATCTTACCCACATGCTCTGTCTATTTCAGTAGATCTATTCTCTGTCTATTTCAGTAGATCGATGTCCTAACATAGGAATGGGCTCTGCTACCGCAGGAACTGTGCAGATGCAGACGCGGTGCAAAGTCTGCATTCGAGGTGGTCATACAGCCTACTATAAATCTCTTACTCTGTTTTAAGGGGACCGCGGTAGCCCAGTTGGAAGAGTAAGGATTAACGATCGGAGGGTTACGAGTTCGAATCCAACCCAAGACCGTCATGTACAAGGGGGGCTGGTGCACGTTCAATCTGTCGTGGCCTCAAATGTCCTCACGCTGGCGTGGTGTGGAAGTTTGGAGACTGGGGTTCCAGCTCAAGTGTTATCTCGTCATTTGACCGTGGTTCGAAATGACGAGGCGTTGTACTTGATCCTTCCCTTCCTGATTGATCGCCAATAGCCCGTTGTGTTGCTCCAGTGCGACGCTAATTAACTACCAACCAATCCATTTAAGTTGCGCCAACACGGAATAATCCTCCAAGTGGTTTCGTTATGATATCTCGTCCATCAAGATCTGACCGATTTTGCTAATGACCTCTGCACCAAGTTACTGTCGAGTTTTGATGATGACGAGATCAGTTAGTAACGAGATGTGTCCCGTCCCTCACGATCTGGTTAATTTTGTTAATCCCCAGGAGGGTTAAGTTTCGCACGGCGGTGAATTCAATTTCTGTTTTCGATTGGAAAGGTCAATTTATTGGGAAGGTTAATTGTCTCATGAATCCAAACTTCCTTACTTGATCGTTTCTCCTTCGACTGCTACCACCCGTTTGATCAGTTTTTGGTCCGGGTCCTTCGGGCACCTGAAAGACAAACAAACGTTCTCAGATACAAAAGGCATTTCATACAAACACAAAAAGGCTCAGCCGTCAATTGGGAGTGTACGACCACGACTTTCAATTCAAACCAGCTGCGAGATGTTCTTCGTCTACTCGAATGGGCCGCGGTGGCCCAGTTGGGAGAGTAACGGATTAGCAACCGGAGGGTTGCGAATTCAAATCCAACCGAATACCGTCGTGTACAAAGGGGGCTGGTACACGTTCATTCTGTCGTGGCCTCAAATATCCTCACGTTGGCGTGGTGTGAATGTTTGGAAAGTGGGATGCTTACATCGCCAAACGAGGCGATAAGATACCAAAACGGCAACCAAACCAATTTTTCACAGGACAGTCACGTGACTAGTCGACATATTGGCCACACTTTTTGAAGCTCCTCTCAATAGCAATGCTCAGTCTACTTCTATTTCACGTCTATGGATTAACCACGATAGTGTCAAATATTCGCAAGGAAACCAGTTTTAAAACGTTCAGTTCAAACCACTGCAAATCTTCAACTATCTTGAAAACAGTCCGAACTTATAAATTTTGTTTCTACCTTTATTAAATCTATCTCATTGAGCTCAGATTTTTTGCCCAATAAAATAACTGCCTCAGCTTTTGCAGCTAGAAAGCATTGTAGGTACCTCCTCTTAGCGCATAGCCAAATATGGCCCTTACGCCATAAAACCCCAATACCAACCAACTCTCTTAGCGATCACGTTCGTTCAGCGAGCCAAATAGAACTGCAATTTTGGGGATAGGCGAGCTTCAGGGAGCAGGTCCCTAGTATGTTCGAGTACTTCTAATACCTTATTTATCTCTCGTCTGAATGGGAACACCAGAAAATTGCGCTTCCCAAAACCAGACCTGCAATAATCCAAAAATAAACCAAGTGCTGATCATCGCACGCGACACAGAACCCGGCGATTTCAGCGTCGCAAATGGTTCCGTAATCCCCTCTCCAAAAGGAACGCGAGCGAGCGGTGCATCCATATTTATTATTATTATTCGGTACAAGCCCCCGGGGCCGCGACGCCGTTAATAGTCTGCGCCGACTTAATTCGGAAGCGTCCGCCATTTCCGGAGGGGAAATGGTGTCCCGTGCCACTAAACACCCCGGATTACGAGGCCCGCATCAACGGTTCTGCCTTTTTCTTCCGCCGGGCCTGCGGAGCTGTTGCCAGATAGCGTGAATGTTTCATGCTTCCTTTTGTGTGGGCGGTTGAGAGTATCAGAGAGGAAACGGGAGATTCGAACTCTCGTAACCGGCTTCTTCCGTGTGGATGTTATGGCGTACTTGGGTTTTTAGCGTAGACGGGGATTTAAAATGAGGTTCGTCATCGATTTAGGTAGGAGGGGGTTTATAGGTGCAAACTGCCGTAGACATACTTCCGGCTAAGATTTAATTCGATTGATCGGCGTGTTGTCAGTTTTTAAAGAAGCGACATGTAGAAAATGGATTGGTTTTGAATTTTATGAGGCCAAGCTGAGTCAAACACAGGACAGTGTTGGCTGTAGTTAAGTTTTAATACAAGCGACATTTTGAAGGTTGGGTGGTTTCGGGTTTAATGGCGCAAGGGCCATATTGTGTGGGACAAGCTGCTTCAAACACAAGGCAGATAGTGTTGGATTGGACGCCGTAGGTGGAGACTGCCTCACCTGTGCGGTTTCTCAGCTATAGAGTCCGCCTTATGAAGGAGTTTCGGGGATTAGGAAGAGTCGAGCAATCTACTATACACACAAAACATTTAAGATAGTACATATAAAGGTAAGTGGGCAAAACATGAAGCACAAAATGACGTAAGAAAAGGATTATAAAATGTGTTAATTTACAGGGAACAAAATGATAATAATAAAATCTATATACAATAAACGGAAATAATACACAATGAACAAGGATATGTATTCAGAAGAAAAAAATTCTAAGAGCTAATTCTATAAAATACAGATGTACTAATTTCGTAAGGCCAGGCATACACGTTACGATATACCTGTCAGGTAAACCTGCACAGGTGAACCGGAAAGGTATACCTGTGCAGGTTAGAGCACACACACGCTACGGAAACCGGAATATTTTAACTCAGTCGAGAGATGGCGAGCAAACAAGAAGACGACGCGATTGCTTTAGTCGGTTTGTTAGTGGCTGTGAAGTGTAAAAAGAAGCGAAAACGCAAAACCTGGTGTAAAGATTGGCTTACAAAGAGAAATGAATACACTCATACAAGATTACTAAAAGAGTTAAGTTCAGATTGACATGTCACGTTTCTTCTTCTCTTTACGAACATTACTTCTTAAATTATTTATGTTTTTAACTACAGATTTTTTTTGTAGCACCGGGTTCTAACTCCTTTAATTTAATCACAAGTCTTTCATAGGCTGCATCTCTCTTTTTACGGTCGTGGTACTCTTTACTTTTTACCCGCCACAGACAAGGTTCCGACCTTTTTTTCGATAAACTCTTCTATCCCTTGGTTCCGTTTTCGGCTTGACATGATGATCACAAAAGTCACTTAGCACTATCGTACGCGTAGTCACTAGTTAACACTATTGTACACGTAAATACAAAGACGACCGACGCTCTCTACTCAAGGAACTAGCCACAACTAACCTAAAAACTGTACAGGCGTGACTCACACACACGCTCAGGTCTACACGCCTGCACAGGTAAAAAGAATTGAATTTCGATTCTTCTCCGGCCGCCTGCGCAGGTCGCTACGCCTGTACAGTTTGGCCTGCAGCGGCTGGCACACACGTTCCGGTTTACCTGTACAGGTAAACCTCACCGGTATATCGTAACGTGTGTGCCTGGCCTAAGAAAAGCTAAGGTTATTTCGAGAACTTTCAACTTCTCACAGATATAATCAATGTTGGAGCTGAGAAATTCCATCATTTTAAGGTTTTCATGGTAGCAATGCCTATTCTTGGCAGTACTTTGGCAGGTTGGTTCTGGGTTTAATGGCGCAAGGACCCTATTTGGCCAAGCTGCGTCAAACACAAGGCAGATAGTGTTGGCGATGGCTGCCCTTAATTTTTAATAGAAGCGATGTGTTGATCGATGGTTGGTTTTGAATTTTATGGCGTAAAGGCCATACTTGGCAGAGCTGCGCCAAACACAAGGCAGATAATTAATCCCCAAGAGGAGCTAATAACAGAGTGGCGAAAAGCTTCTCAATTCTAATTCTTGGAGCCCTCACCTCCAAAACAGAACCGCAAGGAGGGAGGAAAAAAGCAAAAGAGGGGTAGATGAGGGTAAAGAATGAAAGTTAGGACAGATCATTCGGGTATCTTGGGGTTGTGATGCACGCACACACTTAAGCATGATATGACCCTGAAGGAGCGATACGTTGAAATTGCATTTCTGTAACATGCCGAGCTACGCTACAAGTTTATTTATACAGTTCTCTGTATAACTACAACGATATATCAAAAAGTAAGGTCTCTAAAACTCAGAGTTTTTGTGTAGCTAATTAAGTTTTTTATATGTTGCAAGTACCAAAGTGTGACGGCTTGTAGAAACTTCTACGTCAACCCGTCTGGTGCTTAGAGCCAATCAAAGATGGCGCATCGACTTGAGCATTACTCCAAGGAGGAGGTTGTAACGTCCCACGATCCTGAACACGGAACTCTTGCTAGGAGGCGCTTTCCCCCGTTCTGGCTGCGCAGATGACGTCAGAGTACAATGGCAAGAGTCGCGGGAGTTTGTTTTTTTTCTAGGAAAAAGGGGAGGATAAAAATGGCAATCGAAGGGGTGCGGTTGCTCTTTCGCGATGTGTCTCGTCTATGAAATTTTAAACTAGCTTTGTAATTTGCATGTAAATATTTGTTGATAATATAGAATTAGTTTGTTAAAAAGTGGTCTTGTTTTTATCGTGGAAATGGTACAGACCATGAGAGAAGACTAGCCACTTTCGTGACAAATTTCGGAACATACAAGCCCTTGAGAATGCCATTCGGGCTTAAGAACGCCCCATATGAGTTCAGTAAGATGGTTGCACAACTCTTAGACGGATGCGAGTCTTTTGCGATACCTTATCTAGACGATATGGCCATATTTTCTAATACCTTCTCAGAGCACATCAAACACGTGGACACCGTGCTCCAAAGAATTCAAAAGGCGGGTTTGACGATCAAACTGTCCAAGTGTAAGTTTGCTCAGAGTCAAGTAAAATATCTTGGACACGTGGTGGGACAAGGATGTCGCTCACCAGCGGAGTTAAAGATCGAGGCAATAAAGGGTTTCGCTCGACCGACGACCCAAACTGACATACGAGCTTTTATGGGATTACAGCCGTTATATCCCCATGTTCTCGTCGGTTGCTGCACCCTTATCAGATGCTCTAAAAGGAAAGGACCGAAAGGGAACCATCAGGTGGACTCCCGAGTGCGAGGAAGCTTTCTTAAAACTCAAAGAAGCTCTTGCAAGTTATCCTGTGCTGTACGCCCCGGATTACCAACGGCCTTTCATCCTGCAGACAGATGCTTCCGATCGAGGAATGAGAGTTGTTTTGACTCAAATCGCAGTTGACGAATCAGAACATCCGATCATCTACCTGAGTAAGAAGTTCACCAGCGTAGAGCAGAAGTATGGAGTCAGCGAACGAGAATGCGCGGCAATTGTGTTTGCCATCCGGAAATTGAAATGTTATCTCGATGGACAAACTTTTGTTATTCAAACGGACCATAACCCATTAGTGTGGCTAAATGCGAACGCTAGCTCTAATGCTAGGTTAATGCGTTGGTCTTTAGCTCTACAAACTTTTGATTTCGAGATAAAGCATCGTCCAGGCAAAAAGCATCAAAATGCCGATGCATTAAGCAGACTCCACACTCCCAACCATATTGTGTAATTAAGTAATTGATACATGTAGTCATTTTTTTGTATTTATGTTTTTTGTATATATATTTTTCTTGCATAAAATTTTGTTTTGTAAATGGTGTCAGTACCCTGAATTCGGTGATGCACTGATTCAGTCTGGTAGGTTGGTACTGGCCCCCCTTTGTGTGAGCACTTCTACTCATTACTTTTCATTTTTTTTTCTCGAACTTTTCTTCGATCGAGATCTGCAGAAAAGTTTTCCAAGAGGGGAGGAGTCTGTAACGTCCCACGATCCTGAACACGGAACTCTTGCTAGGAGGCGCTTTCCCCCGTTCTGGCTGCGCAGATGACGTCAGAGTACAACGGCAAGAGTCGCGGGAGTTTGTTTTTTTTCTAGGAAAAAGGGGAGGATAAAAATGGCAATCGAAGGGGTGCGGTTGCTCTTTCGCGATGTGTCTCGTCTATGAAATTTTAAACTAGCTTTGTAATTTGTATGTAAATATTTGTTGAATATATAGAATTAGTTTGTTAAAAAGTGGTCTTGTTTTTATCGTGGATATGGTACAAGGTGTCATTCGTTTTTATGGGCCAAGGGGAAAAAACATGTGATATTCATCGAGGATTGTTGGCAGTCTATGGAGAGAGTGTTATGTCGCATAAACAAGTGTACGTGTGGTGTAACGACACGAATGTGGCTGTCGTCGATGCCATGATTCGTGTAAACAGAAGAGTGAGGTTGCATGATATTGCAAATGCATTGAATAGCTCATAGGGTTCAGTGAGCAGTATTACCATTTTGGATTACCATTTGTTTGGCCCCTGAAGAAACACCTCCGTTTCCATACACTGGAAGAGGCACAACACTTACCTGGTTAGGGAACCTGGAGCAAGATTTCTTTGAAAAGGGCATGGATGATTGGGTGCCACGTTGGAATAAATGCTTAGACCACTATGGTTCCTTTGTCGAATGATAGTGTGATACGATTTGTCAAACATAAATTTTCATATATTTATCTTTGCACGATTTTCTGCCAATCAAAAATTCACCTTACTTTTTAATACTCCTTTGCAAATATAGCACAATATAAGTAGTAAGATATACATTTAAAATCCATCCCCAAACCGCCACCAGAGGTCGCGCGGAGCAGAACGGTAACTTTACTTTTTAAAAACTCAATTAGAGTTGGTAGGTATTTTAATTAACATAACACTGGGGCAACACAACGGGCTATTTGCGACGGTCCGGGATCAAATCCGAAGGGAAAGATCAGACAACACCACGTAATTTCGAACCACGGTCAGATGACGAGGTCACACCTGAGCTGGCACCCCACTCTCCAAACTTCCACATCACGCCAATGTGAGGACATTTGTGGCCACGACAGATTTAACGTGCACCAGACCCTCTTTGTACACGACGGTCTTTGGTTGTATTCGAACTAGCAAACCTTCAGTTGCTAATCCGACCGGGCTATCGTAATAGAGTTCAAATGTATATATTAGCCACGGTTCATTTATCTCTCTTAATTCTTCACACAAGGTTAATGTTTCCTTGAATTCCGAAAGGAGAAGCGATGCTTTTGTAGAACAGCAAAGGAGGTAGTAGAAATAGGAAGGCAGGATTGGGCGAATGATGGATGATGTGACCGCTTCTTTTCTCTCTTTCTGTCTATCGCTTTTCCCCGCTCATCGTTCACGAATTTTATGGTTTTCCAGAAGCTTTTTCTTTGCGTCGTCCGCAGAAGATAAAAAGAAACATTAGATCGGAGATGATTGAGGCCAGCCGCCGAAAGACATTCTCTTTCGAACAGGGGTTTTAGGGGGATTTATAAAATGGTTTCTGTAAATAAACTGTATTAATAATAAATCTTCAAGGCCCGGTGAACACAAACATGCAATGCTTCAGCAGCCTTGTCACACATCCCGAACAGTTGCCTCCAGTATTCGGTTGATTGGTTTCGGGGGTTTTATGGTGCATTTTGGGCCATGCTACGCAACACACAAGACATACCATATCAAGTAATAGACACACAATGAAAGGTTTTACAGAAGAGAGAGAAATACACCCTGGGAGGAATGCACCAGACAGGAATCGAACCCGCACCGCCTACAACTCGAAGGTTGCTAGCACAGTGGCCATACTCACTGAGCCACGACGGCCTCTCCAGTGTTTGGAGCGATCTCGCGAATAGCTCACAAATACACACTGCTGTAGTGTGAACAGGTAGGTAGAGAATTGAATTTACGTCGCACTGAAGCAACACAGCGGACTATTGACGTCGGTTTGGGATTCATCCCAAAGGGAAAGGTGACAAAGCCTCGTTATTTCGAACCACGGTCAGATGACGAGGTCAACACCTGAGCTGGCACCTCAAACTTCCACGCCTTGCCAAATTGAGGACATTTGAGGCCACGACAGGTTTAATGTGCATCAGACACCTTTTATATACGACGGTCTTTGGATTCAAACTCGCAATTGCTAATCCGTTACTCTTCCAACACCGCGGCCCTGGGACAAAATCAGACAAAAGAATAAAAAGTTGATATTAACTCCTGCATACGTCATCTTCTCAAATTGGGAAGTCCGTTTTTAAAATTAGAAAACAAAAAACGTGTCTCAAGTGTAGACCTGTTCGATTCTTTTCATCATGATCGATCATGACACCACAGCCTCCGCAACATCGACCTTCTAATGAAATAGACAGAGCATGTGGGCGGAGTCGCTGTTATATGATTTCTAAAGGGACGTGGGCTTACAAATCGACTTAACCGATTGGCTATCGAAAGTTAGACCTAGTAGATGATCACAGTGGATCGTCACTTAAACTAATCAATAATTCAGTTTTAATGCTTTTTCCCACAACCACGTGGCAGATCTTCCAACCGAGCGACCGGAAGAAATAACATAAAGCTGCGTGCACATGCTCCGTCTATTCCATTAGGTCGATGTTCCGCAACGATCAGAAACATCAAATTGGTTCTGGTTGGTTGGTTTTGGGGGTTTTATGGCGCAAGGGCTATGCTGCGCCAGACACAAGACATATAATATCAAGTAATAGACACACACATGAAAGTTTTACTGACACAGAAGAGAGAAATACACCCAGGGAGGAATACACCTGAAGCGAATCGAACCTGCACCGCCTTCAAATTGGTGCAAAAAAAAAAAAAAAAAAAATCCGCTCTGGCCACTTTCACCGTTACCACCGAGATAACAAGGCCAGACCGCTCTGACGATTCAATCACGTGACTTGCTAGTTAGTAGTCATAACAAACATCACCGCATGGCCGGCTACTAATGGATTGCTTTTAATGTAGAGTAAGAAATAAGTTTTTTTATACCATTTTACCGGAAAGTAAGTGCAGTTGCAGTTAAATATTGTTATATAACATTTGTGGAACATAACAGTGTCAAGGTGTTAAAGGCTTTCGTCAAACAACACGTTTAACGTGTGTCCAGACAAATTTCTTTAGGCTTAACCATCTTTTGAAAATGAAGTTTGCAGACTTTGCTGCGTTTTGATGGTGTAAAGTCGGCTCGTGGAATCGCCCAGAGCCATCTTTTTCTAATATTTTCATCCTATGGAAAGGAGAAAACCGCCACTTTTGGTGCATCACCCTATCCATAATTTCCAGAGCAAGAAGGTACACAGCATCTAAAGGGCATTTTGGATAGCCTCGTGGTTAAGCCTAAAGAAATCGGTCTGGACACACGTTAAACGTGTTGTTTGACGAAAGCCTTTAACACCTCAACTCCGTAATGTTCCACAAATGTTATATAACAATATTTAACTGCAACTGCACTTACTTTCCGGTAAAATGGTATAAAAAACCTAATTTCTTACGTTACATTAAAGGCAATCCATTAGTAGCCGGCCATGCGGCGATGTTTGTTATGACTACTAATTAGCGAGTTACGTGATTAAAACGTCAGAGCGGTCTGGCCTTGTTATCTCGGTGGTAACGCTTTCACTTACTCTGTTAATAGTTTCCTAAGTAGCTATGGCTATTGTTTAAAAGTAAACTTGTTAAGTTTGAATAAACATTTGTTTCATCCGTGGATATTAAATGAAGTATTCCACCAAATTAATAACTCCCAGACCCAAGCGCTTGCCACAACTCTCGTTTCCCTTGAAAACTGTATTCCATTTTAAGTGAGTTCTTTTGAAAGAAGTTTATTAAGATTTCCCTCCCGCCTCCAAGAGCACCACTTAAAGTCCTTTGGAAAACTTCGCCATTTTGGTCTTTTTGAAAAACGCTCTCCAACCATCCACTCGAGAAGTTCCTTCCCTCCAGATTAGGGCCGAATAAAGCAAAGAGCCCTCGATTCCACACAGCGCTTGTTAAAACTCCAATTTTCCACGAGAGTTTTTCATTCGAATTCCTCCCAAAACCTCCTCTTCCCTGCAGGGCATCGATATTAAAAAAGCGATGTTTCAGCTTCGGAGCCAATACTCATTTCGTGGGTCATAACGAGCGCAGATTTCCTCCCGGTTTTTTAATCGAGGGGAAAATCGATGAAATCACTTCATTTGGGGCTTCCATTAACGGATTAGGCAGCAGCAGATGGGGCGGGAAAATGAAACAGTTTAAAACTCGACATTTTAATTTCGACATCAGTCCCGAAAGAACAGTTGCCCAATCATTTACGGGATCGATTCGGCTTGGAATGGAAGCTTACGAGACCAGACCAAGCATTTGATCGATGCAGTTTGGGATTAAATGTTACGGAAGAGTAATGGAGGTCAGTCTCGTCTCAGATACGAAAACTTCATGACAATCGAATGCTTTCTTTTCCTGTTGGTTTCAATTGAAGTTGCCGCTCCAGACAAAGACCTGCGAGTTCGAATCCAGCAAAGCCCGTCGTGTATAAAGGGGGCTGGAGCACGTTAAATCTGTCGTGGCCTCACGTTGGAGTGGTGTGGAAGTTTGGAGAGTGGGGTCCCAGCTCAGGTGTGACCTCGTCATCTGACCGTGGTTCAAAATTAATTGGTGTTGTCCTAGGATCTTCACCTTCGGGGGTTTGATCACGGACCGTCGCCAATAACCCGTTGTGTTGCTCCAGTGCGACGCTAATTAACTACCAACCAATCAATTTAAGTTGCACCAACACGGAATGTGATTCTTAGGTAGGTATTTTAGTTAACGTCGCACTGGAGCAACACAACGGGCCATTGGCGACGGTTCGGGATCAACCCCCGAAGTGTAAGAACCGAGGACAACACCAATTAATTTTGAACCACGGTCAGATGACGAGGTCACACGTGAGCTGAGTCTAAATGGTTAATATATCTTGCCACCTGCTCACACCTTTGAATGTCTCGTTAACCTTGACCTCCCATGGACTCTCCTGCTTTTAAATCGCATATGCAAGATCACATTCCTCCTTCGTTAAACCACCGACTTCTACCAATGAACTTTCTTGTTAGATCTCCTGGTCCAATAATATTTCTCTTAATCCGTATCCCTCTAGCGATATCGTTGAAAACAGCCATTCCTTCACGAGCCTCTTGGGCTAAGGAGCCCTCAACAACCTCATGATGTAACTACTCGTCTATTGAATTAATAAAGAATTGTTATAGAACTTTCTGCCTCTCCATTTGCGGAACCATCATTACTCTCAGTACCAATGGATCATTCTCTCCTTACACCACTCTCGTCATGACTGTAGGCTTATGAGATCTGTTATTACGACATGCATATACACTGAAGTACCACAAAGCTGATAGATGAGCGTGTGCAGCAACGCCTCTTGTTCATGCCATTGCTTGCAACTGCCAGTGCATAGATAAAGGGATCTGTGGGAGCATCTAGAGCTGTTTGCGCTGTGAGAATGGCACAATTTAAGCGAGTTTCACGCGGTTCAAATGTGGGAGATGGGTATTAGCATTGCGGAGGTACAGAAGTTTGGAATTTCGCGTTCTCTGCTGTGACTTTCTGCGCTAACCGACTCATTACGCTCAGCTGCAGAGCATGTCGCACACAGGATGCAATCTGTTGTGCACAAGAAAGAACAGCACATTGAAACTGGTCTATGTGGTCAAGGGGAACCTGATTCTGGTGAATAAGATTGCTTCCTTCGAGTTTAATCCATATATTAATTTGCGTATCTATATTGCCATTTTTTAAAATTGCAACGCGCTGCATATCCAGCTGGAATGAGTGGCGCGGTTGTTTTTACGCTATTGAAAATCCATCCTGTTTGCATAATCCATTTTATTTGCTTTTAATGCAAATGTTCAAATTCTTTTCACGAAATATACACTGGATATACACCCCATGTCTTCAAAAGTCTCAAAACCAAATTGGGTTCCATTGCGTTGATTTCATTTAGCTACAGATGCCTCTAAAGAGTGAAAGTTATTTTATGGCCACCCATATATCATTACGCTTCCAACTCTCCTGCGAGGGTATTTCAATATTATTCCCCAGTCAGCTCTGAGAGCATTTAAATGACACCAATGAGACGGAGTGAAGAGATTGGATCGATGTTTTATTTCCAATTTTTTAGTTCTTTTAATTAACTTTTTTATAACAAGCATTCGTCTCCATGTATGCAACCAAAAGGCTTGTCTACTATACACTCTTACTGATACTCTCACAACCTTACTGACACCCGAAGAGTGACCAGTGTCTTGAACACCTAGGTAAATTAGGAACCAACTCGGGTAGGTATTTTTATTAACGTCGCTTTGGAGCAATACAACGGGCTATTGGCGACGGTCCGGGATCAAACAAGAAGGGAAACACCACGTAATTTTGAATCACGCTCAGATACGAGGCAACACCTGAGCTGGCACCCAACTTTCCAAACTTCCACATCACGCCAGTATGAGGACATTTGAGGCCACGGCAGATTGAACGTGCACCAGCTCCCGTGTACACGACGGTCTTTGGCTGGAGCGAGTTTCCGACTCGCAACCCTTCGGTTGCTACTCCGTTATTCCTCCAACCGGGCTACCGCGGTCCCGGAACCGACTCCCCACGCTACTGCTTCGACAGCATTTATTTCGCGATTTGAGGAAATTAAAAGCGTTTTAAAATGAGCGACTGCAACACTGTTAATGTCAATTTCAACCAGTCAATAAGAACCGTTAAATGTAGTTCTAAACTGTTAGTATTAGTTGCTAGCTGATAACAAAGCTGTTAATATTAACAGTTGTTATCCCAAATTAGCAATAACAGCAGTTTCATCGAAAAATAACAGTTATGTCCATCTGGCAGCCATATGAAAAGAGCTGCATTTATTGGACCGCATGTTTATTGAGCTCGAAAACAGTGGCCGGGTGCACGGTTTTATAGTCGCAATCTTTTCCTCTGCTCTGCCCCTTTGTCCACTGGGGCATGACAGGACCCAACTGCCATTGGTGGCCAATGGAGTGCGAAATGACAACAAATGAGAAAAGGGAAAGGCCAATAGAAAGAGAGGACATCAAAGGAGGGGATTATTTTTCTTGGACAAAGACCTCTTTCGGATGGGAAGTCCGGCATCTTTGGCTTCGCTCAACCAGTTCCTTTTGATATCCAATCCCGAGGCCGTTTTGGGTGATTGACTACGGAGACAAAAGCAGCGCGAAAAGAAAGATTCTTTATAGACTAAACCCGGATTTCATTTCTTTCGTACAGTCGGGTAGACTAATAAAAAAGCAACTTTCTAAAGGCAGTGGTATCAAAATTAGCAGTGAGATTGGAGTTCTCGAAGTGGTAGTGAAATCCAAGAACAGGGTTCGAATTTCTAAAAACAGCGGAAAAACGAGGCTGGTTCGTTGGCGTTTACGGGCATCGTGTGTTGTAGTGCACCAACACATCTTCAACAGGTGTGTGCGGACCCGAGTGAACCCTTTCATTCCTCTCCTACTCTTCCTTCACATCTCACAACGCGGTAGTCCGGTTGGGAGAGTAAAGGATTAGCAACCGGAGGGTTGCGAGTTCGAATCCAACCAAAGACCGTCGTGTACTAGGGGGCTGATGCACGTTAAATCTGCCGTGGCCTCAAATGTTCTCACGTTGGCGTGGTGTGGAAGTTTGGAGAGTGGGGTGCCAGCTCAGGTGTTGACCTCGTCATCTGATCGTGATTCAAAATGTCGTGGTGTTGTCCTCGGATCTTTCCCTTTGGGTTTGATCCTGGACCGTCTCCAATAGCCCGTTGTATTGCTCTAGTGCGACGTTAATTAAAATACCTACCCCTACCTACTTTCATCCCTCATTGTATTGTCTTGTGATTGGAGAAGCCTGGTTACATATGACCCTTGCGTCATAAAACCCGAAAATAACCAACGAAACACAAAGAGGAAGTAAAACTATTTAACAGTTCAAATGTTTCGAATTTTAAAAGCTGTTGACTAGAATATATCATCGGTTTACAGCAGAAACTCATTAACCGACAAAAATTTTTTTTACAGCACAGCCGTTTGAAGACTATTTAGTTTTTAGGTCAAAAATAAAAATGCTAAGCATCTTGATAATGTTATATTTTGATTCAAACAGATGAAAACATGATAATGTATTTCTAATCATAGAAATAAGCATTTAGTGTCAAGGAGAGCACTTCAAAAAAATGGCAGTGAATGACTTTCTGTTCTAAGCCGACGATATATTTGTTTAGCGATTTAAGACGCATGCAATAAATACTTAAGATGCTGGAAGGCTTAAAAACTATTTCACTGTATATATACAGGGAAAAGAGTTATTGTAAAAAGAAATTGGGGCTATTTCTCCTTTCGTTGCCTTTATTCCCTTGTGCAAACTATGCGTTGTTTGTCCACTTTTAGATTGTGTAAAGTTTCACCAGTTATACAACTTAATAATCCTTGGTAATATTTATTGGAATCGCCACTTGAACGGACCACAAGCTCGCTTTGAGTTAAACACCCTTTGATTAGGTGGCCTGGGTTATATGAAATGTAGCTTAATATGGTAATAATTTAATATGTATTAAAGAGTGTATTTGAATATTTGTCAGTTAAATTACTGAGAAATGCTTTGTTTACGTTAATTACATGAAGGACTGAATATCACATCCAGAAATTTTTAGCAATTAATTTGACTACGTATTAAAGTGTAAAAGAATTCAAATGCAAAGAAATATCTCTTTCCAAATATAATGGGCCGCGGTGGCCCGGTTGGAAGAGTAACGAACTAGCAACCGAAGGGTTGCGAGTTCGAATCCAGCCAAACACCGTCGTGTACAAAGGGGGCTGGTGCACGTTAAATCTGTCGTGGCCCCAAACGTCCTCACGTTGGCGTGGTGTGGAAGTTTGGAGAGTGGGGTGCCAGCTCAGGTGTTGCCTCGTCATCTGACCGTGGTTCAAAATTACGTGGTGTTGTCCTCGGATCTTTCCCTCTGGGATTGATCCCGGACCGTCACCAATAGCCCGTTGTGTTGCTCCAGTGTGACGTTAATTGAAAATACCAAAAAAATACCAAATATAGCGTTTTGTACAATGATCTCTGTATTTTAGTTATTTATACACGCAAATAGAGATCATTATATAAGCTTATACAAAATGGTATATTTGGAAAGTAGATATTTCTTTGGGTAAAGATATAGAATCCGGGACATGTTTGTCGCCAAGCAATTTTTGTCGCCAAATCAAGATGGCGTCCGATACCAGTATGACGGTCATCTTGATGATTCGATTTGTTATAATCGCAAGCGAAAATGAGGAATGCACAAATAAACAATAAAAAGTAAAGAAAAATGAAACTTGCGGTCTAATTTAATCCTGTTCCTCTGGGTTGTAATTCCGAACAATTTCGGCAACAAATGCATTTTCGCACCGATCGCTTTCGCTTATGTCCATCCTTTCTACACAACCATTCGTACCTATCGTCCGCATCCTTTCTGTCTTTTAAAGTCATTTCACTCCCACATTCTGAACATTTAACGCTTTTCGCAATCAAGCCAACTTTCTGGCACCATTCGATCACTTTCAAGCTCTCCGGTTTGCTAAAGATTCATCATACATTTTTCAAAAAAAACCCCCGCATTTATACGTCCAGTCAAACTATCCATTGCCATACCTAATCAAGGGTAAGTGAGCGGCTAATAAATCTATATCACGAACTACAATCAATTAATTTAATTTCTAATTAAAAAATTAAAAAAAAAACCGCAATAAATATCAATAGAAATGTGCCACTTGAAAAAATTGTAATCAAAATTTTGGAAATCTAACGGCAAGCACGAAAACTAAAGATACACTGATAGAATCCGTTGCGACCTCAAATTATCCGGTTAAACGGTAACCAATTACAATTATTCTTAAAAGCTAAGCAATCAGAGAACGCAAAAAATCCAAACTTCAAAACGCTAACCAATCATAGAACGCAATACATCGCAATTTCGTTAAAAAAAAAACCGGATTTCCCTTCGTGAAAAAACAACCTCATAGGGTTGCCATAAAGCTGGATCAAAACCACAAGGTTACCATGTTTGGCGATAAATCGCCAGTGCCCCGGATTCGACATCTCCACCTTTCTTTGCATTTAAGTTCTTTAACACTTGGTCCTTCATACAATACACGTAAGCAAAAGCATTTTTAAAGAAACATTTTACGTCACTTCAAAAAATCAACCCATTTTCCACTTTATGACGATCTCAACTAGTAAGTGAAGTAAGTTAATGAAGATCTCTCTCTACAAAGAAACACAGAAGTTTGAAACATTCTAATTTTTGACTAGTTTACCGCAAAGCCTGGACAATGTGACAGTTCCGAAGTTTTTAAATGTTTTACCACCGACTTACAAAATTAAAATCTTGTTTCCTGAATGCTAAGGATTGTGTATTTTTCATGATTATTTTGTAAGGTGTTTTGCCTTCTGTTGTGTTTTGTTCTTTTTCTGTGCTGTTACTTACCACACTCGTTACCTACACTTAGAAGCCCATGAGACTTGTGGACCTCAAGAACCAGCTCAGGATGGTGAATAAGCTTGGAGATGATGTGCTCGGGAAAGAATCATCGATCTTCTAATGAAATAGACAGAGCATGTGGGCGTAGTGGCTGTCGTAAGATCTGTGAAGGTTAATCACGTGGCTATCGAAGCTCAGACTAGTGTTTTCGATCACAGTGGATAATCACGTTAACAATAATTCAGAATTCATGCTTTTTCCCACAACCACGAGACAGATTTTCCAACCGAGCAACCGGAAGAAATAGCTTGATGCTGCGTGCACATGCTCCGCTTATTTCATTAGAAGATCGATAGCAGCAAGAACTCAGCTGACTTGTACAAGGTTATATCAAAAAGTAAGGTGAATTTGTCTCTAAAACTCAGAGTTTTTGTGTAGCTAATTAGTTTTTTTATATGTTGCAAGTACCAAAGTGATTGAAGTGTGACGGCTTGTAGAAACTTCTACGTCAACCCGTCTGGTGCTTAGAGCCAATCAAAGATGGCGCATCGACTTGAGCATTACTCCAAGGAGGAGGTGTCATTCGTTTTTTATGGGCCAAGGGGGAAAAACATGTGATATTCATCGAGAATTGTTGGGCGTCTATGGAGAGAGTGTTATGTCGCAGAAACAAGTGTACGTGTGGTGTAACGACACGAATGTGGCTGTCGTCGATGCCATGATTCGTGAAGACAGAAGAGTGAGGTTGCATGAAGTTGCAAATGCATTGAATAGCTCATAGGGTTCAGTGAGGAAGTATTACCATTTTGGATTACCATTTGTTTGGCCCCTGAAGAAACACCTCCGTTTCCATACGCTGGAAGAGGCACACTTATCTGGTTAGGGAACCTGGAACAAGATTTCTTTGAAAAGGGCATGGATGAGTTGGAATAAATGCTTAGACCACTATGGTTCCTTTGTCGAATGATAGTGTGATACGATTTGTCAAACATAATAAATTTTCATATATTTATCTCTGCACGTTTTTCTGTCAATCAAAAATTCACCTTACTTTTTGATACTCCTTTGTATTTAGAGCACAAGTGCACATTGCATTTGTCCATTATCATGTAAATAGATTTTTCTGTATATGGCAGTATAAAATAATACATCTTTTATCATTACGTGAATACTTAAGAATGTAGCTTCGGCAGATGAAATGGAATTAATTTCATCTGCCACAACATTTGAATAGGTAGGTAATTAACGTCGCACTGGAGAAACACAACGCGCTATTGGCGACGGTTCGAGATCAAACCCGAAGGGAAAGATCTCAGGACAACATCACGTCATTTTGAACCACAGTCAGATGACGAGGTCACACCTGAGCTGGCACCTCACTCTGAACTTCCACACCACGCTAACGTGAGGACATTCGAGGCCATGACTAATTTAACGTGCACCAGCCCCCTGTATACACGACGGTGTTTGGTTGGATTCGAACTCGCAACCCTCCATTTGCTAATCCGTTACTCTTCCAACCCGACTACCGCGGCCCCATTTAAATAGGTAAATTTTATTTTGGACCGAGAGCAGCCTGCCACAGCTCCTATCCCAAAGGTTGGCTGGTTAGCATTTGTGGCCTCTAAAGACGCATTGTGCCAAGCACAAGATAGATAATAAAAGAATTAATAATACAACTTTTTCAACATAAAAACACTACGCAATTGGAATTGAACGAGATAAAATTTCTATTTCAATAAAATTCGACATATTTATAGGATAGGAAAATCATTGATAGATAAAACCAGTTGAACAAAACAAGAACATAAAATCAAATGTGATGGGCAAAAAAAATCTATGCCGTTTGGAAAGTTAAAAATTTGTGGGTGGGGATTCTCCCCAACCATGTCATTCAATTGTAAGCATCGACCTTCTAATGAAATAGACGAAGCATGTGGGCATCACCACGGTATCAGCCCATCGCCAAATTGACGACTAAAATTTTCGTCGCCAATTGTCTACTTGGATAAGTCTAGAAGGGTTCCCAGATTCCAAAATCATCACCATTTGATGATGGTAAACTATCGTCAATAGGAGTTGATATCGTGTTCTTGAGTCAACTCTCTCGAAAAAGATCCTTAAAGGTCTTATTTTTGCAGCATTTTCTCTCCTCTTTAGTTTAAGAACGCACACTCAATTAAAGCCTAAGGAAAACTCGGCATCAAAATCGGCTCGGATAACACGAACACTCGGATAACACGGACAATCAAGGTCCTAGTGTACTACCTTCTTGACTAGCACGGCAGTGCAACACCGTCAACATTCTAATGTAATAGTCAGAGCATGTGGTAGGAGTCGCTGTCGTAAGATCTCTGAAGAGTAAATCACGTGGGCTTACGAATCGAAGCGCGGATTAGTGTTTTTAATCAGGCTAGATAATCACTTCAACCAATCAATGATTTGTCCCACATTAGGATCCATGTTTCATCCCACAACCACGTGACAGATCTTCAAACCGAGCGATCGGTAGATACAGCCATCGACCTAGTGAAATTAACAAAACATTTTGGCGGGTTGCTGTCGTAAGCTCTGAAGAATAAATCACGTGGGCTTACGAATCGACTCAGCCGATTGGTTATCGAAGCGCAATCTAGTGGATCACGGCGGATAATCACTTTAACCAATCAGTCATTTAGGATTCATCCTTTTCCTCACAACCATGTGACAGATCTTCAAACCGAGACCGGAAGAAACAGCATGAAGCTGAGCGTCTCTTTCATTAGAAGGTGGATGAGCGTAAGGCGTGTGAATTAAAATGAACAAAACGTCAACGATTAAAACTTGAACACTGTTCAAATATCCCATTCCAAAGAGTCTAGATTTGCTTCTTTCGCAGTAACTGGCCGATCTTTTTCTTGGCCTCACGAGAGGTGGGGTGGGCGTAAGAGCCCTTTTCGTTTTCGATCCCTGTTCTTCGTTTTATAATTTTACGAGTAGCCTCCCCCCACGCCATAAAGCGGGCAGAAATGTGCCAGAGAGCACGAGTCTCGTAAAAATGGAACGAGGTCCCTCCGTAACGGCACAGATGGGAGAGAAATCCATAAAACGTTCCTGCTGCCAATCGCCCACCGGGGAGGGAGTCCCGACATTCATGCCCTGATGGCCATTCTGGGATGGAATCATATTCGCGTCTCTCGTAAACGGGCTGCACGCAGGGGAAGCTAGACTTTCTGTAGACCAGGTCCCAAAAGGTCTAGCAGGGGAAGCTAGACTTCTTGGGATGATGCCGCTCTCTGTCCAAAAGAAAATTAAACCGCGTTGGTAGAGTGAGCAATGGGAGTTCGAAACTCGATCCGACCAAAGATCGCCGCAGTGTATGGTTAAATAGGTCTCTCAAATGTCCTTACGTTAGAGTGGTGTGGAAGTTTGGAGAGTGGGGCGCCATCTGACCGTCGTTCGAAATTACGTGCCACTGTCCACGATCCCGGACCGACGCCAATAGCCGGTTGTGTTGTTCCAGTGCGACCTTAATTTAAACTCGATACCCACCAAAACAAAATTTACGCATTGAAAATCAAGATAGAGTATTTTTTTAATCCCGGCCACTGACCTGTCGGACTTCGGCACAAGGGGCGAGATGACGGCTACTTGTGAAGGAGCAACTAAAGGGTGGTTGGTTTTGAGGTTTTATTTGGCAATATTTAGCTATGCTGCGCCAGACACAAGACAGACAATATCAAGTAATAGGCACACACAATGAAAGTTTTACTGAGACAGAAGAGAGAAATACACCAAGGAGGAATGCACCCGACAGGAATCGAACCTTCGCCGCCTACAACTCGAAGGTTGCTAGCGCAGTGTGGACATACCCACTAAGCCACGACGGCCCTCAGAAACAGGGTGGGCCGCCACTAATAATAACAAGGACAATCATAAGGAAAATCAGAACTTTTAGCAGACAGCCTTGAACAACAATTTCAAGAAAGTGAAATCTTCGACCCAAACGCAATTAACGTACTTAATGACACACCAATTGAATTTATTAAATCCACACTAAATGTAACTATTGTACCAGTACCGTGACTAACATAAATGCGCTTACAAACTGAGATTCGTACCTGCGACCTATTGGGTGGGTGGTAATGTTAATTAACGTCACACGAGCAACACAAAGGGCTATTGGCGACGGTCCGGGATCTATCCCCAAGGGAAAGATTCGAGAAGAACAATATGTCATTATGAACCACGGTCAGACGACGAAGTCAACACATATGCTGGTACCCCACTTCCCAAACTTCCACACCACGAGAACATTTGAGACCACGATAGATTTAACGTGCAAGAGCCCCTTTTGTACACGACGGTCTTTGCTTGGATTCGAACTCGCAACCCTCCGGTTGCTAATCCGTTCGGTCTATCGTGGCCCAGATTTGACTGAGGATTTTCCCCCAAACAAATCCTGCAAAGTTGAATTAGAGTTGTTAAAGAAGTATCGGTGACGAAGAAATCGCCATGGGAACAGCAGAGTAATATTACGATCCATTAGAGAAGGGGAATAGCAACGCCGGGGGGAATTGCGCTTATAAAACCTCGACTCTTCAGGGAATTTCATCTCGAAATCAGTCGATCGCAAAACCCCATCAATTATTATCGCGTAGTGTTTCCAAAAGCCATAAAGAAAGCAGAAGACCCGTCCGATCGATGGGAATAAAAAACACTTTCTCACCGAGGAACGGCATTTATATCATTTAGTGCCCCAAACGAGACGGCGGGCAAAAACACGAGTCCAGGGGAATCGGTCATAAAGGGGGAAAAGAAGCGATCACAGGAAGTGCGGTCCTGGGACACCAGAGATAAGGCTGCAAATGAGACAGCGGGAATCTGTAATGGCTTTCCCATTTGCTCCCGTGACGTCACCGCAGATAATGCTTTTGTTTGGGGATGAAATATTTACCACGGCGTAAAAAATGCACGCGGCGGGTACCCGGTGCGATTCCGCTGGGAACCGGATCGGAGAGCCGGATTCCCATTCACTCCCGATTCTCCCCAGAGAACCAACTCTTATGGCATTCTAATATTAATGCTTCGGATGGGGACGGTATGCGCTTTGTAGTCGAATTCTAATTCAGACGAATCCGGTAGGTTTTCAATTAACGTCGCACTGGAACAACACAACGCTACGGCATCAAAAGCGAAAGGAAAGATCGGAGCCACGGTCAGATGACGAGGTCACACCTGGACAGGTACCCCACTCTCCAAGCTTCCACACCACACCGAGGACATTTGAGGCCACGACAGATTTAACGCGCACCAGCCCCCTTTGAATACGACCCTATTGGGCTGGATTCGAACTCGCAACTCTCCGGTTGCCAGTTGAATCCGGTGTCACATCATTAGGAAACATTTCTTCAATCAAGGTGCCGCGGTAGTCCGCTTGCAAGAGTACCGAATTAGTGGGTTGAGAATACGAAACTAGGTCCAACTAAAGACCGCCGTGTACGTAGGGGCTGGTTCGCGTTAAATCGGTCGTAGCCTCCAATGTCCTCACGTTGACGTGATGTGGAAGTGTGGGGTGCGAGCTCAAGTGTTGACCTCGACATCTGACCGTTTTCAAAACGAGGTGTTGTCCTCGGATCTTTTACCTTTGGGATGGATCCCGGGCCGTCGCCAATACCCCGTCATATTGCTCCAGTGCGACATTAATTAAGCTACACACCTACCTACTTTGAATCAAAGGTTATTCAATTACCTTCAGTTCAGAAGAATCATTTCAATAGACGAATTACAATGCACAAAAAGACGCGATAATGATTCGCCCCGTTTTTGTAAATGCTGTTTTCCTACACATATCATTGGTATGCAAAGAAATTGGTATGCAAAGAAATTTGCATGTTAGAAAGCCACACGTTCATTAATGAAGTGTAACTAATGTCTTCGGATGTAGTCCATTTGTAATAGGGCACGCGGAGTCAAGTCCAGTATTCGGAGTCCTGTCTTTCATAAAAGGTCAATCGAACACGACTCGCGTTCAGTTCTGGCGAAACACTGGAGTAGATGAATCAACGCAAAGAGATTCACTTGTCCCGTTTTACTGTACATGCTGTTTTCCTACACACAGTAATGGCATGCAGAGAAAACTGCATAACAGAAAGCCACGTAGACATTAACGAACTGTAACAAGCTTCAGATAGGGTCACTAGCTCGCAATCCCTCAGTCGAAATGAGTATTCGTAGTCACGTCGTGCGGGATCTATCACGAAAGGTCAATCCAACACGACTCGCGTTCAGTTCTGGTGAAAGAATTCAAGAGCACACCTCATAACACTGCAACGATATCCACTCACGTCCAGTTCTTCTGTACATGCTGTTTTCCTACATATATCAAAGAAACTGCATCACACAAGCCACGTAGACATAAACGAACTGTAACTAATGTAACAAGCTTCAGATAGGGTCACTAGCTCGCAATCCCTCAGTCGAAATGAGTATTCGTAGTCACGTCGTGCGGGATCTATCACGAAAGGTCAATCCAACACGACTCGCGTTCAGTTCTGGTGAAAGAATTCAAGAGCACACCTCATAACACTGCAACGATATCCACTCACGTCCAGTTCTTCTGTACATGCTGTTTTCCTACATATATCAAAGAAACTGCATCACACAAGCCACGTAGACATAAACGAACTGTAACTAATGTAACAAGCTTCAGATAGGGTCACTAGCTCGCAATCCCTCAGTCGAAATGAGTATTCGTAGTCACGTCGTGCGGGATCTATCACGAAAGGTCAATCCAACACGACTCGCGTTCAGTTCTGGTGAAAGAATTCAAGAGCACACCTCATAACACTGCAACGATATCCACTCACGTCCAGTTCTTCGGTACATGCTGTTTTCCTACATATATCAAAGAAACTGCATCACACAAGCCACGTAGACATAAACGAACTGTAACTAATGTAACAAGCTTCAGATAGGGTCACTAGCTCGCAATCCCTCAGTCGAAATGAGTATTCGTAGTCACGTCGTGCGGGATCTATCACGAAAGGTCAATCCAACACGACTCGCGTTCAGTTCTGGTGAAAGAATTCAAGAGCATAACACTGCAACGATATCCACTCACGTCCAGTTCTTCTGTACATGCTGTTTTCCTACATATATCAAAGAAACTGCATCACACAAGCCACGTAGACATAAACGAACTGTAACTAATGTAACAAGCTTCAGATAGGGTCACTAGCTCGCAATCCCTCAGTCGAAATGAGTATTCGTAGTCACGTCGTGCGGGATCTATCACGAAAGGTCAATCCAACACGACTCGCGTTCAGTTCTGGTGAAAGAATTCAAGAGCACACCTCATAACACTGCAACGATATCCACTCACGTCCAGTTCTTCGGTACATGCTGTTTTCCTACATATATCAAAGAAACTGCATCACACAAGCCACGTAGACATAAACGAACTGTAACTAATGTAACAAGCTTCAGATAGGGTCACTAGCTCGCAATCCCTCAGTCGAAATGAGTATTCGTAGTCACGTCGTGCGGGATCTATCACGAAAGGTCAATCCAACACGACTCGCGTTCAGTTCTGGTGAAAGAATTCAAGAGCATAACACTGCAACGATATCCACTCACGTCCAGTTCTTCTGTACATGCTGTTTTCCTACATATATCAAAGAAACTGCATCACACAAGCCACGTAGACATAAACGAACTGTAACTAATGTAACAAGCTTCAGATAGGGTCACTAGCTCGCAATCCCTCAGTCGAAATGAGTATTCGTAGTCACGTCGTGCGGGATCTATCACGAAAGGTCAATCCAACACGACTCGCGTTCAGTTCTGGTGAAAGAATTCAAGAGCACACCTCATAACACTGCAACGATATCCACTCACGTCCAGTTCTTCGGTACATGCTGTTTTCCTACATATATCAAAGAAACTGCATCACACAAGCCACGTAGACATAAACGAACTGTAACTAATGTAACAAGCTTCAGATAGGGTCACTAGCTCGCAATCCCTCAGTCGAAATGAGTATTCGTAGTCACGTCGTGCGGGATCTATCACGAAAGGTCAATCCAACACGACTCGCGTTCAGTTCTGGTGAAAGAATTCAAGAGCACACCTCATAACACTGCAACGATATCCACTCACGTCCAGTTCTTCTGTACATGCTGTTTTCCTACATATATCAAAGAAACTGCATCACACAAGCCACGTAGACATAAACGAACTGTAACTAATGTAACAAGCTTCAGATAGGGTCACTAGCTCGCAATCCCTCAGTCGAAATGAGTATTCGTAGTCACGTCGTGCGGGATCTATCACGAAAGGTCAATCCAACACGACTCGCGTTCAGTTCTGGTGAAAGAATTCAAGAGCACACCTCATAACACTGCAACGATATCCACTCACGTCCAGTTCTTCGGTACATGCTGTTTTCCTACATATATCAAAGAAACTGCATCACACAAGCCACGTAGACATAAACGAACTGCAACTCATGTAACAAGCTTCAGATAGGGTCACTAGCTCGCAATCCCTCAGTCGAAATGAGTATTCGTAGTCACGTCGTGCGGGATCTATCACGAAAGGTCAATCCAACACGACTCGCGTTCAGTTCTGGTGAAAGAATTCAAGAGCACACCTCATAACACTGCAACGATATCCACTCACGTCCAGTTCTTCTGTACATGCTGTTTTCCTACATATATCAAAGAAACTGCATCACACAAGCCACGTAGACATAAACGAACTGTAACTAATGTAACAAGCTTCAGATAGGGTCACTAGCTCGCAATCCCTCAGTCGAAATGAGTATTCGTAGTCACGTCGTGCGGGATCTATCACGAAAGGTCAATCCAACACGACTCGCGTTCAGTTCTGGTGAAAGAATTCAAGAGCACACCTCATAACACTGCAACGATATCCACTCACGTCCAGTTCTTCGGTACATGCTGTTTTCCTACATATATCAAAGAAACTGCATCACACAAGCCACGTAGACATAAACGAACTGTAACTAATGTAACAAGCTTCAGATAGGGTCACTAGCTCGCAATCCCTCAGTCGAAATGAGTATTCGTAGTCACGTCGTGCGGGATCTATCACGAAAGGTCAATCCAACACGACTCGCGTTCAGTTCTGGTGAAAGAATTCAAGAGCACACCTCATAACACTGCAACGATATCCACTCACGTCCAGTTCTTCTGTACATGCTGTTTTCCTACATATATCAAAGAAACTGCATCACACAAGCCACGTAGACATAAACGAACTGTAACTAATGTAACAAGCTTCAGATAGGGTCACTAGCTCGCAATCCCTCAGTCGAAATGAGTATTCGTAGTCACGTCGTGCGGGATCTATCACGAAAGGTCAATCCAACACGACTCGCGTTCAGTTCTGGTGAAAGAATTCAAGAGCACACCTCATAACACTGCAACGATATCCACTCACGTCCAGTTCTTCGGTACATGCTGTTTTCCTACATATATCAAAGAAACTGCATCACACAAGCCACGTAGACATAAACGAACTGTAACTAATGTAACAAGCTTCAGATAGGGTCACTAGCTCGCAATCCCTCAGTCGAAATGAGTATTCGTAGTCACGTCGTGCGGGATCTATCACGAAAGGTCAATCCAACACGACTCGCGTTCAGTTCTGGTGAAAGAATTCAAGAGCATAACACTGCAACGATATCCACTCACGTCCAGTTCTTCTGTACATGCTGTTTTCCTACATATATCAAAGAAACTGCATCACACAAGCCACGTAGACATAAACGAACTGTAACTAATGTAACAAGCTTCAGATAGGGTCACTAGCTCGCAATCCCTCAGTCGAAATGAGTATTCGTAGTCACGTCGTGCGGGATCTATCACGAAAGGTCAATCCAACACGACTCGCGTTCAGTTCTGGTGAAAGAATTCAAGAGCACACCTCATAACACTGCAACGATATCCACTCACGTCCAGTTCTTCGGTACATGCTGTTTTCCTACATATATCAAAGAAACTGCATCACACAAGCCACGTAGACATAAACGAACTGTAACTAATGTAACAAGCTTCAGATAGGGTCACTAGCTCGCAATCCCTCAGTCGAAATGAGTATTCGTAGTCACGTCGTGCGGGATCTATCACGAAAGGTCAATCCAACACGACTCGCGTTCAGTTCTGGTGAAAGAATTCAAGAGCACACCTCATAACACTGCAACGATATCCACTCACGTCCAGTTCTTCGGTACATGCTGTTTTCCTACATATATCAAAGAAACTGCATCACACAAGCCACGTAGACATAAACGAACTGCAACTCATGTAACAAGCTTCAGATAGGGTCACTAGCTCGCAATCCCTCAGTCGAAATGAGTATTCGTAGTCACGTCGTGCGGGATCTATCACGAAAGGTCAATCCAACACGACTCGCGTTCAGTTCTGGTGAAAGAATTCAAGAGCACACCTCATAACACTGCAACGATATCCACTCACGTCCAGTTCTTCTGTACATGCTGTTTTCCTACATATATCAAAGAAACTGCATCACACAAGCCACGTAGACATAAACGAACTGTAACTAATGTAACAAGCTTCAGATAGGGTCACTAGCTCGCAATCCCTCAGTCGAAATGAGTATTCGTAGTCACGTCGTGCGGGATCTATCACGAAAGGTCAATCCAACACGACTCGCGTTCAGTTCTGGTGAAAGAATTCAAGAGCACACCTCATAACACTGCAACGATATCCACTCACGTCCAGTTCTTCGGTACATGCTGTTTTCCTACATATATCAAAGAAACTGCATCACACAAGCCACGTAGACATAAACGAACTGTAACTAATGTAACAAGCTTCAGATAGGGTCACTAGCTCGCAATCCCTCAGTCGAAATGAGTATTCGTAGTCACGTCGTGCGGGATCTATCACGAAAGGTCAATCCAACACGACTCGCGTTCAGTTCTGGTGAAAGAATTCAAGAGCACACCTCATAACACTGCAACGATATCCACTCACGTCCAGTTCTTCTGTACATGCTGTTTTCCTACATATATCAAAGAAACTGCATCACACAAGCCACGTAGACATAAACGAACTGTAACTAATGTAACAAGCTTCAGATAGGGTCACTAGCTCGCAATCCCTCAGTCGAAATGAGTATTCGTAGTCACGTCGTGCGGGATCTATCACGAAAGGTCAATCCAACACGACTCGCGTTCAGTTCTGGTGAAAGAATTCAAGAGCACACCTCATAACACTGCAACGATATCCACTCACGTCCAGTTCTTCGGTACATGCTGTTTTCCTACATATATCAAAGAAACTGCATCACACAAGCCACGTAGACATAAACGAACTGTAACTAATGTAACAAGCTTCAGATAGGGTCACTAGCTCGCAATCCCTCAGTCGAAATGAGTATTCGTAGTCACGTCGTGCGGGATCTATCACGAAAGGTCAATCCAACACGACTCGCGTTCAGTTCTGGTGAAAGAATTCAAGAGCATAACACTGCAACGATATCCACTCACGTCCAGTTCTTCTGTACATGCTGTTTTCCTACATATATCAAAGAAACTGCATCACACAAGCCACGTAGACATAAACGAACTGTAACTAATGTAACAAGCTTCAGATAGGGTCACTAGCTCGCAATCCCTCAGTCGAAATGAGTATTCGTAGTCACGTCGTGCGGGATCTATCACGAAAGGTCAATCCAACACGACTCGCGTTCAGTTCTGGTGAAAGAATTCAAGAGCACACCTCATAACACTGCAACGATATCCACTCACGTCCAGTTCTTCGGTACATGCTGTTTTCCTACATATATCAAAGAAACTGCATCACACAAGCCACGTAGACATAAACGAACTGTAACTAATGTAACAAGCTTCAGATAGGGTCACTAGCTCGCAATCCCTCAGTCGAAATGAGTATTCGTAGTCACGTCGTGCGGGATCTATCACGAAAGGTCAATCCAACACGACTCGCGTTCAGTTCTGGTGAAAGAATTCAAGAGCACACCTCATAACACTGCAACGATATCCACTCACGTCCAGTTCTTCTGTACATGCTGTTTTCCTACATATATCAAAGAAACTGCATCACACAAGCCACGTAGACATAAACGAACTGTAACTAATGTAACAAGCTTCAGATAGGGTCACTAGCTCGCAATCCCTCAGTCGAAATGAGTATTCGTAGTCACGTCGTGCGGGATCTATCACGAAAGGTCAATCCAACACGACTCGCGTTCAGTTCTGGTGAAAGAATTCAAGAGCACACCTCATAACACTGCAACGATATCCACTCACGTCCAGTTCTTCTGTACATGCTGTTTTCCTACATATATCAAAGAAACTGCATCACACAAGCCACGTAGACATAAACGAACTGTAACTAATGTAACAAGCTTCAGATAGGGTCACTAGCTCGCAATCCCTCAGTCGAAATGAGTATTCGTAGTCACGTCGTGCGGGATCTATCACGAAAGGTCAATCCAACACGACTCGCGTTCAGTTCTGGTGAAAGAATTCAAGAGCACACCTCATAACACTGCAACGATATCCACTCACGTCCAGTTCTTCGGTACATGCTGTTTTCCTACATATATCAAAGAAACTGCATCACACAAGCCACGTAGACATAAACGAACTGTAACTAATGTAACAAGCTTCAGATAGGGTCACTAGCTCGCAATCCCTCAGTCGAAATGAGTATTCGTAGTCACGTCGTGCGGGATCTATCACGAAAGGTCAATCCAACACGACTCGCGTTCAGTTCTGGTGAAAGAATTCAAGAGCACACCTCATAACACTGCAACGATATCCACTCACGTCCAGTTCTTCTGTACATGCTGTTTTCCTACATATATCAAAGAAACTGCATCACACAAGCCACGTAGACATAAACGAACTGTAACTAATGTAACAAGCTTCAGATAGGGTCACTAGCTCGCAATCCCTCAGTCGAAATGAGTATTCGTAGTCACGTCGTGCGGGATCTATCACGAAAGGTCAATCCAACACGACTCGCGTTCAGTTCTGGTGAAAGAATTCAAGAGCACACCTCATAACACTGCAACGATATCCACTCACGTCCAGTTCTTCGGTACATGCTGTTTTCCTACATATATCAAAGAAACTGCATCACACAAGCCACGTAGACATAAACGAACTGTAACTAATGTAACAAGCTTCAGATAGGGTCACTAGCTCGCAATCCCTCAGTCGAAATGAGTATTCGTAGTCACGTCGTGCGGGATCTATCACGAAAGGTCAATCCAACACGACTCGCGTTCAGTTCTGGTGAAAGAATTCAAGAGCACACCTCATAACACTGCAACGATATCCACTCACGTCCAGTTCTTCTGTACATGCTGTTTTCCTACATATATCAAAGAAACTGCATCACACAAGCCACGTAGACATAAACGAACTGTAACTAATGTAACAAGCTTCAGATAGGGTCACTAGCTCGCAATCCCTCAGTCGAAATGAGTATTCGTAGTCACGTCGTGCGGGATCTATCACGAAAGGTCAATCCAACACGACTCGCGTTCAGTTCTGGTGAAAGAATTCAAGAGCACACCTCATAACACTGCAACGATATCCACTCACGTCCAGTTCTTCGGTACATGCTGTTTTCCTACATATATCAAAGAAACTGCATCACACAAGCCACGTAGACATAAACGAACTGTAACTAATGTAACAAGCTTCAGATAGGGTCACTAGCTCGCAATCCCTCAGTCGAAATGAGTATTCGTAGTCACGTCGTGCGGGATCTATCACGAAAGGTCAATCCAACACGACTCGCGTTCAGTTCTGGTGAAAGAATTCAAGAGCACACCTCATAACACTGCAACGATATCCACTCACGTCCAGTTCTTCTGTACATGCTGTTTTCCTACATATATCAAAGAAACTGCATCACACAAGCCACGTAGACATAAACGAACTGTAACTAATGTAACAAGCTTCAGATAGGGTCACTAGCTCGCAATCCCTCAGTCGAAATGAGTATTCGTAGTCACGTCGTGCGGGATCTATCACGAAAGGTCAATCCAACACGACTCGCGTTCAGTTCTGGTGAAAGAATTCAAGAGCACACCTCATAACACTGCAACGATATCCACTCACGTCCAGTTCTTCTGTACATGCTGTTTTCCTACATATATCAAAGAAACTGCATCACACAAGCCACGTAGACATAAACGAACTGTAACTAATGTAACAAGCTTCAGATAGGGTCACTAGCTCGCAATCCCTCAGTCGAAATGAGTATTCGTAGTCACGTCGTGCGGGATCTATCACGAAAGGTCAATCCAACACGACTCGCGTTCAGTTCTGGTGAAAGAATTCAAGAGCACACCTCATAACACTGCAACGATATCCACTCACGTCCAGTTCTTCGGTACATGCTGTTTTCCTACATATATCAAAGAAACTGCATCACACAAGCCACGTAGACATAAACGAACTGTAACTAATGTAACAAGCTTCAGATAGGGTCACTAGCTCGCAATCCCTCAGTCGAAATGAGTATTCGTAGTCACGTCGTGCGGGATCTATCACGAAAGGTCAATCCAACACGACTCGCGTTCAGTTCTGGTGAAAGAATTCAAGAGCACACCTCATAACACTGCAACGATATCCACTCACGTCCAGTTCTTCTGTACATGCTGTTTTCCTACATATATCAAAGAAACTGCATCACACAAGCCACGTAGACATAAACGAACTGTAACTAATGTAACAAGCTTCAGATAGGGTCACTAGCTCGCAATCCCTCAGTCGAAATGAGTATTCGTAGTCACGTCGTGCGGGATCTATCACGAAAGGTCAATCCAACACGACTCGCGTTCAGTTCTGGTGAAAGAATTCAAGAGCACACCTCATAACACTGCAACGATATCCACTCACGTCCAGTTCTTCGGTACATGCTGTTTTCCTACATATATCAAAGAAACTGCATCACACAAGCCACGTAGACATAAACGAACTGTAACTAATGTAACAAGCTTCAGATAGGGTCACTAGCTCGCAATCCCTCAGTCGAAATGAGTATTCGTAGTCACGTCGTGCGGGATCTATCACGAAAGGTCAATCCAACACGACTCGCGTTCAGTTCTGGTGAAAGAATTCAAGAGCACACCTCATAACACTGCAACGATATCCACTCACGTCCAGTTCTTCGGTACATGCTGTTTTCCTACATATATCAAAGAAACTGCATCACACAAGCCACGTAGACATAAACGAACTGTAACTAATGTAACAAGCTTCAGATAGGGTCACTAGCTCGCAATCCCTCAGTCGAAATGAGTATTCGTAGTCACGTCGTGCGGGATCTATCACGAAAGGTCAATCCAACACGACTCGCGTTCAGTTCTGGTGAAAGAATTCAAGAGCACACCTCATAACACTGCAACGATATCCACTCACGTCCAGTTCTTCTGTACATGCTGTTTTCCTACATATATCAAAGAAACTGCATCACACAAGCCACGTAGACATAAACGAACTGTAACTAATGTAACAAGCTTCAGATAGGGTCACTAGCTCGCAATCCCTCAGTCGAAATGAGTATTCGTAGTCACGTCGTGCGGGATCTATCACGAAAGGTCAATCCAACACGACTCGCGTTCAGTTCTGGTGAAAGAATTCAAGAGCACACCTCATAACACTGCAACGATATCCACTCACGTCCAGTTCTTCGGTACATGCTGTTTTCCTACATATATCAAAGAAACTGCATCACACAAGCCACGTAGACATAAACGAACTGCAACTCATGTAGTCAGCCTCACATGTGGACAGAAGTTACAGTTACCCGAGTCGGGAACAGTTAAATCCGTAACAATTATGGTAGGTAGGTAGATATTTTAATTAAAGTCACACTGGCAGCAACACAACGGGCTATTGGTCCGGGATCAATCCCGAAGGGAACATCACGTAATTTTGAATCACGGTAAGATGACGAGGTCACACCTGAGCTGGCACCCCACTCTCCAAACTTCCACACCACTCCAACGTGAGGACATTTGAGGCCACGATGGATTTAACGTGCACCAGTCCCCTTTGTGCACGACGGTCTTTGGTTGGATTCGTAACAATTATGGAAAATACGTAATGGTTGGCATCTCTAAACTGACATTGTAAAAGATTTACTCACTTTTTAACTTTAATTTTTGCTAGGTCAAACGTAACTCGTTCCCTGCCAAGCTGATTTCGAGTATCATCTCCAGGACGAAGTGTACCGAAAATGGTAAACGGTAGGGTTTGAGTAAAAATTATCTATTCTTTCGCTCGTTGTGACCTGGAAACTTATTTATTAGTAGAGTAAATATTGAAACTATATAGAAAATGCAAAATATAACAAATAAGTTTAATTCGTATCAAAAACATGCAAAATTATACATCACTTGGCTTGAAAATGAGTTTCAATGTGTACAGAAAACGGTACACGTAGCAAGGAACGTGTTCGTTGCATTTTATACTGTTTAAATTTAAGAATTTATATTATTAAAATGTTAAAGAGAAAAAATTCATTTTAAATCTTGCCCTTGTGATTTTCAGTGACACTACTAAATTTAGACAACTACATGGCGTCATCTATAAATATTCATATACACATTAGTCATTCTACACATTAAAATCTGATTACATATATTTATTCTATTTTATTTACTAATATATTTTTCGATAACTCGTACTTATTTATTCATATTTAGATAATTCGTACTTATTCATATTTAGGTATGTAACGGCAGCTTGGGAAAACGGGCAAACTTGCCGGCTCAGGTGTCGAGAGGAAAAGACCACACACCGAAGCGACCACCCGAAACATCTTTTTAACGACAGCCAATCAGCAGGGGTCGGAAATCGTTGTGGTTTCGAAACAAAGGGCAGACGCCTTTCTGTCGCTCTCTGACATTTCGAGACAAAGAGGACGGAGATAAATTACGATGACCATTGCCGACAGGGTTTTATGGTCCCTTTTCAAGTCCGCCGAAGTCTGTCGTAAAAGTCAAGGGGAGAGGCCAACGTGAGAGAGCCATTCGGGAACGTCCGAAGATGGTGAGAATTTTCAACAGTCAACCAGCACCGACTAAAAGGCGGACCCGAAACGAAAAGGAGGAGTCGATAAGCACCCAATATATATAGAGTTTTTTGAGACAGAGAGAGAGCTTGGAGAGAACAGCAGACAGAGAGAGGCGGTCAGCAGAGAGACCGTTTTGGAGAGAGAAGTGAACACCGTTCACTGTCGGCGCATTTATCCCGCCTTGGGATTCTATACTCGTCAGAGTATTTTATTGTGAAGGGCTCGCCGTAGCCGTGAAGGAGACCCCTCCGAGAAACTTGTGTCGCTACTCGCCCGAGTAGTGGAGACTTCACCGAGATCTAAAGTTTACCAGAACTGATAAGGCTGATTTATCCCACCTTGGGATTCTATACTCACCTGAGTATTATATTGAGAAAGGCTCGACCGTAGCCGTGAAGGAGAAGCCTCCTAGAGATCTGTGCAACTGCTCATCCTAGTAGTGGAGATTGATCTGATCCTATCTGGAAAGACTGAGATATCCTGCCTTGGGACTCTATACTCATCTGAGTATTTTTGTTGAGAATAGGCTCACCCGTAGCCGTGCATTAGACTCCCCCGAGCGAAATTGTGAGGCTCGCCAGCAGCCCTTAGCGCCTCGATAGAACATTGGACTTACCAACGAACTAACCTTAAATGAACTCTTCATTCATTTTTCTGACTTTTGTACAAATTGTAAAATAAAACACCTTAGTCCAGAAACGGATCCTTTGAATGGTAACTAGTCTAGCTACCCGTGAACCCAGACGTTACAGGTAATTCGTATTTATTCATACATATATAGACTCCACGCTGCCATTTTAATATTTAAATATATAAGTCATTCATTCCATTTTAATATCAACATCAAACCATATTTATTCAATTCTATTTACTAGCACATATTTCGATAATTCGTACTTATTCATTCATATTTAGATAAAATTCGTACTTATTTATTCATATTTAAATAACTCGCACTTATACATATTTAGAGACTACACCCGCTGTCATCTATACAAATTTAGATACATATTAGTCATTCATTCCATTCTAAATATTAACATCTTAATTATATTTATTCATTCTATTCTATTTACTAATACATACACTGCTGGCCACCCAAATTGCAACACCAAGAAAGACAAGAGATATCACAACAAAATTTATTTTGTAGATAACATGTTGACCAAGTATCAAATGATTAAATTTATAGACTTCTGTGAAGTGTGGTTCCTGCCAAAATCAGTAGCCAGAGTAGCCGCCATTGTTGGAGATCACCGCTGCCACACGCCTCGGCATTGATTCAAAGAGACTTTGGATGTGTTCTTGGGGTACAGCAGACCAAGCAGCTTCCACACGTTGCCAAAGTGGATCTGGTGTGGCAGCTGGGGATGTATTCTGGGTCAATCGTTGAGCAAACATGGACCACATGTTTTCTATCGGCGAAAGATACGGAGAGCGAGCTGGCCAGGGAAGTAATTCAATCTGGCGATTGACGAAGAACCCTTGGACAATGCATGCCACGTGTGGTCGCGCATTATCCTGTTGAAATATGGCTGTGGGCAAGCCCTGAAGGTAAGGAAGGACAACTGGCTCCAACACCTCGGAGATGTAGCGCTGGCTGTTTAAAGTACCGGCAATGCGTACTAGAGGAGTGCGAGAGTGATATCCAATACCGCCCCATACCATAATACCCGGTGCAGGACCAGTGTGGCGGTGCATAACGCAGCTGTTCAGCATCCTCTCTCCACGGTGTCTCCAGACTCGAATCCGACCATCGTGGTGTTGCAGACAGAAGCGTGACTCGTCAGTAAAGACAATTTCATTCCATTCTGCCGTCCACATCCTTCTTTCATCGCACCATTGGCGGCGGAAACGTCCGTGGTTCTGCGTCAAGGGTAGACGAAGCAATGGACGTCTTGCGGACAGACCACTCTGCTGTAAACGGCGTCGAATGGTACGCGCAGACACTGGATGATGCGGTACAAACTGAATGTGCTGTGCTATGGTTCGTGATGTGGCTGAGCGATCCGTCACTGCCATACGCACAATATGCCTGTCATCACGTGAAGTGGTGCACTGAGGTGGATGCGATCGAACACGTCGGTCCGTCGTACCCTCCTGCATCCAACGATCACATATCCGCATTACAGTTGTTTGGTTTCGTCCAACACGACTACCGATTTCCCTGAAAGATAATCCACAATCTCGGTAGGCCACAATCCTTCCTCTGTCGAACTCGGATACTTGATCAAAAGATGATCGCTGTTTTCTACGAGGCATAATGGATCGTTTTTTTGAAAAAACCACAAGAAAAACACAATTGCCGTACTTGAAATCGTCGAAATCTCCAAGCCTTAAATAGCGCTTTGAAGTGGCGCCACAGGCGCGCGTGATGTGCGTCTGCGCTGAAATTCTAATCATTTGCATATCTCACCTCCGCTAATGCATGTTGTAAATTTCATAATATTTGCATGCTTCCTTCAGGGTGTTGCATTTACCGTGGCCAGCAGTGTATTTCGATGATTCGTACTTATTCATTCATATTTAGATAATTCATACATATTCGGAGATTACACGCTACCATCTAAATATTTAGATATATTAGTCATTCATTCCATTCTAAATATTATTCTGCATCTAATTATATCTCTATTCTATTCACTAATAGATATCTCGATGAATAGTACTTATTTATACATATTTAGATAATTCTTCTTATTCATACATATTTAGAGACCACACGCTGCTATAAAATATTTATTTATTCAATTTAATAGCATTTTTTCGATAATTCGCACTTATGTATTCATATACATAAGTGCGTATTCAATTCGTACTTGTCCCAACATATTTAGAGACATTCAATTACACATTATTTCATTCTACTTGATTAATCATTTACATTCAAACACATATCCAGGCATTTTTAGTTTACTTCCCAGTCCAAAATGAAGAGGTAAACAATTGCCCTCACTAATTAAGGAATTCGACATTTACCCGTCGCTATTAATCGGCGCGTCTCAGCGATTCGAAAACAGTCGCAATCGCTTCTGCCGCACTTCCGCGTCCCTTTTGTGCATCGACACTCGAATCGAATGCTCACTCGGGAACAAAGAGGGGGGAACGTTCGGCGCAATTATGGGGCGGTTCGAGGACCACTTGCAGCGGATTCTTTTGAGGAACGCTTCCTTTTTTAGCCTCTACACTCCGTTGCCACTTTCCCCGCGCTAATTGACGCTAACTGCCTTTGTTGGCCGACGAGATGGAGTCTCAGTCTCGAAACTAATTGCGCGCGTTCACTCGGAAGAGGGCTTCCAAAGGCCCTTTGATCGCACGAGACTTCCGAATGGTATCAGACGCACTCCTTGCCATTCAGGGGACGCCCGGATGGAAGATAGCAACATGAGTGGGGTGCCAGCTCAGGTGGTTCAAAATGACGTGACGTTGTCCTCGGTTCTTTCTCCTTCGTGATGGATCCCAGACTGTCTCCAATACCCCGTTGTGTTGTTGCTCCAGTGCGACTTAACGACCTACCTACCATTTATATGGCTATGTATATGTCAAGGACGAGGAGCCCCAGCAACGCGAACAGAACTTAGCAACGCCAATCAGGAGATCCCTTCAGTTGGAACGGATATACTTGTCTTCAAAAGAAACGTGAGAGGAAGAAGGAAGGATGTTGCTTTTTCGGACTATCTGAATTTAATTTCGATTTCTGTAAATACCTGTACATAGTTTTAATCCCAATCCAATTGAATAATTTAAAATATAGAGTTATTTTTCATTTAGTTCTGCCCCTTATTTCATCTCCAGCAAGACACAAGTCTATCAAGACTTAAATATATATAAAAAATCCGTGACCTTCAGTTGGAACGGATATACTTGTCTTCAAAAGAAACGTGAGAGGAAGAATGTTGCTTTCTCGGACTATCTGAATTTAATTTCGATTTCTGTAAATACCTGTTTTAATCCCAATCCAATTAAATAATTTAAAATGTAGAGTTATTTTTCATTTAGTTCTGCCCCTTATTTCATATCCAGCAAGACACAAGTCTATCAAGACTTAAATATAGTATATAAAAAATCCATTTACAATGATAATGGACATAAGTACAAATGCAATGTGCACCTGTTCTCTAAATACATTTATCTCAGTTCTTTCCCGAGCACATCATGTCTTGCCTCGGCTGTCCCTCAGCCGAGCTTATACACACGACACAAGTTTGTTGCACTTTCGAATCTCAATTTTATATTTACAAGTGTTTGTAACTTGAACTGGATAAAGGTTAATTTACTAAATGAACGGGTAGGTCGTTGAAGTGTGACCATGTCTGTCTCAAGAAAGGGGTAAAGAGAGCGAATAGAATAAGCAGATAAAGATCGCTTGGAGCGCGACCCCCGACAACAAACTTCATGAGAAAAAAAAAGATCACTGGAGCATCTCGTGACCGCGAAGGCCATACACACCTAATGGAAATAGGGTCGTAGCACACAGAATGGTGGGGGCTGAATTCTCATAGTGCGTGAGCCAGACCTGATCAAACTGCAACGACCTACCCGTTCATTTAGTAAATTAACCTTTTTCCAGTTCAAGTTTACAAACACTACTAAATATAAAATTGAGATAGATAGGTAGCTATTTTAATTAACGTTTCTCTGGAGCGGGCTATTGGTGACAGTCAGGGATCAATCCCCTTAAGGAAAGATCCGAGGACAACACCACGAAATTTTGAACCGCGGTCACATCTGAGCTGGCATCCCACTCTCGAAACTTCCACACCACGCCAACGCGAGGACATTTGAGGTCACGACGGATTTAACGTGCCCCAGCCCCCTTTGTACACGACGGTCTTTGGCTGGACCTTGGTTTCGAACTCGAAACCCTCCGGTTGCTAATCCGTTACTTCGGGTTTCCGCAGCCCATATAAAATTAAGTTACAATTTGAAAGTGGAATTGAGTTAAAGTTTAAGTTAAACATAAAGTTTGTGAAACCTATGACGGGTGTTACATGAAAACAACTTTCTAGTTTAGGCTCCAGCAAGAAGGCATTTGATGTACAAAGGTGGTTAGGCTCGTAGGGGTTGTTTGGGTTAGGCATTGTCACGCAAGGATCATATTTGACCATGCTCCGCCAAACAACGTCGAGTACATACACACTCAAAGAAAGCTTTACTGACCCAGAAGAGAAAAATACACCAAAGGATTGGTTGGTATATTTTGGGGTTTTATGACGATATTTGGCCAAAAGGAGGAATCGAATCTCACAGGAATCAAAGATCTTCCTGGCCTAAAACTTTAATTTTTGGAATTTTTATTGGCGAAGTGCTGAAATCGTATTCGAAAAATAAGCCACGTTCAGAATACGTACCGGAAACACGTATCAATGCAGTGACACTACCGCCACCTATATTTAGTTTGACAGAAAATGCCTCTCATACAAAAAAAAATGATCGTAAGAACTACAAGGAAGGTAGGTAGTTGAATTAATGTCACACTGGAGCAACACAACGGGCTATTGGCGACGGTTCGAGATCAAACCCGAAGGGAAAGACCCGAGGACAACACTTCGTTATTTTGAATCACGGTCTGATGGTGAGATCAACACCTCCACTCTCCAAACTTCCAGACCACGCGAATGTGAGAACATTTGGGGCCACGACGGAATGAAAGTGAACCAGCTCCCACGTACACGACGGTCTTTTGGCTGGAGGCGGCCCCATTCGACCAGTAAGAAAAGTAAATTTAAATTCGCTTCCTAAAGGGATTCCCCAGATCAAACACAGGCGTTCCCATTTTACATGCATTCCAACAAAGAAAATATGCGTCTCTGCAAACGACATCGGCCATTTAAAAGCAAAGGATCGATCGGATTACCCAAACAGAGTGCGGTGCATTTAAGGACATCCCTGACACTTAAACGAACCCCATTAGGAAAATAATGAAATTAAACATCCAAACATCAAAAGGCGCCTTCAAACGGAACCTTCCTCCGCTCATTATTCAAATGGAAACGCGCGCGCCTAAAAATCTTCGCCCCGTTTACTTATTTAAACCATAAGGGCGTTTAGGAGTGAATGTATTTAAATTTATTTCTTTGCGCATAATGAGCGCTCCTCCCCAGTGCGCTCCCAAATGAGCAGCCGCCATTTTTAATCGAGACAAAGGCCTCCGTAAGCAGATTACCGGAGTCCGGGTCACGCATTCGGAGGGAGTGTGTTTGTTTTGCTTTATTTACGACCACCGTCTTGTGGACTCGAGTGAGGACCGAATGTGCAAACGGGAAATTAAATAAATCCAATTTAGGAAACCGCGATGTGGATGGACACGTCTCGTGCTCGTCTGGGATTATTTTATTTTTAAAATTAGTCCTGGGATGTTTATTGCATTTCATTTGGACTAAGATCTTATCCCAGATAGGGCCAGGGTAGTCCAGTTGGAAGAACAACAGATTAGAAACCGAAGAGTTCGAAACTCCAAAGACCGTCCTGTACGTGGGGGCTGGCTTTGCAACGGCACGCGGCTTGCAATAAAAAAATTCATGAGCAATATCGTAGAGGCAACAATCTTGACAGGACCTTTCAAAGGTGAAGATGTCCTCATTCCTCGCATTCCTGACTCCAACTGTATGCCCTTTCAGTTCAAGAGATTGCAATTCCCAATTCGATTGGCGTTTGCAATCACCATAAATAAAGCTCAGGGCCAATCGTTAGAATTGTGCGATTTAGATCTAGACACGGATTGCTTCTCACATGGACAATTATGTTGCGTGTTCTAGAGTCGGCAAACCAGACAATCTCTATATCTTGACAGACAATGGAAAAACAAAAAACTTTGTATACCCACAAGCATTGTGAAATAAAAAATATTGGAAATGTGTGCTTTCTTTTTTCTCTCTTTTCAATTTTACCAGATGAGCCAGAGCAATACGTGGCCCTGTACAGCTAGTAGTAAATGTAATAAAACACAAAATCGCGTATCGTTTGCACACACGCAATAAAAATTAAATTTTGATATCGCTTGCACGCGCACCTAAATCGATCCAAATATATAAGACTGCAAAACTTCAACTCTTTCTCCCAATAGAACTTCGATTGATTTGGCCTTTGATTTATTGTTCAACCTCCCCTCCTATTAAACTAATATTAAGTTCCATTACCACGTAAGGAACAAAGGCGCGATTCATTTCATTTGAAAAATGATTACTGTTTCAGAAAGGCGGTCGTCTCCAAAGAAGCGAGTCTTGTTTGGAAACAGCTTCGTTAGGTTCTCCTCCCGAAGTGCCCAATCAGCATTCGCTCCGCAGACTGCAAACGGACGGCTGTGTTGACTCAAGGCAATCGGAGGGCGAAACCGCTGACGTCGCGAGGATCGGTTCAAGAGCTGATGAAAGGGGGTTCTTAAAGTGCAAGGGACTCTTCAAACAGACGGGCTGTCGCCGGGGATGAGACGCCGAGGGAAACAACTTGTTCCGAAAGGGATATATACCTATTCTCAGTACCTCGAGTCGTTTTGCAACGTTACCCGTTGCGTGCGAAAGATAAAGGGAAGCCTCTATTTAAAGGAGTATTTATTCAACCAGACCCGTCACAGAACAAAACCACACTATTTCCCAGATTTTTTGGCACAGCTTTGATACTTTTCTGGGCTTTTGGCGTGATTTTATGTCGCCAAGGAAGAAAGAAAAACAACGTTTTAGACTTAGCGTAAAATAATTAAAAACTTGAAGTGGAAGTATGGAGAGTAGGGTGCCAGCTCAGGTGTGACCTCGTCATTTGACCGTGGTTCACAATTACGTGGTGCTGTCCTCAGAACTTTCCCTTCGGGTTTGATCCTGGACCATCGCCAATAGCCCGTTGTGTTGCACCCAATGCGCCGTTAATTAAAATACCTACCTCAGTTCAACAGGTTGATTGGTAGGGTTTTTATGGCGCATATTTGGCCATGCTGCGCCAGACACAAGACATACAGCATTAAGTAATGGACACACGAACACACAAAGAAAGTTTTACTGAAACAGAAGAGAAAAATACACTGAGGGAGGAATCAAACCTGGCCTCCTGCAATTCGCGGGTTGCTAGTGCAGTGGGCATACCCACTGAGCCACTCTTCTCGGTTCAACTGGGTGCCAATACCGGTCAAGGCGTGGATGTTCGTAGTGGTTCGGTATCCCAGTCTAAGTGGTTTGAGGTAAGTAAATGGTATATATTTACATTACTCCTTTCGGCTTCGCAACGTTAAATCATGAGTTGATGAGAACTGCAGAGAGCAATCACGTTATTCATTTCATTAAGCCTTAATTCTTGAGCGCACGCGAAAGTCCTTAAAACGCCAGAAACTTGCAACGCTCATTCGTGCGAAAGGTTCCAGGCTTTTAAGAGAGCAAACACATAAAGCCGCTTATTAAAGAGCGATATTTCCTGACGTACAACACAAACCTCATTTTTAAGGATGTAGCCTGGAAATGAAGTCGGGAAAAAGAGCAAACAATACAAAAAGGGAGTTTCTTTTTCTTCACCCGCTGGATGTTGGTAATAAGGGGAGAAAAATGCCCGTCATTATCTCTTTGAGGGAGGGAAATAAATCCCCCGAATTTCAGAAGCGTCACGCGAGCCAAGAATAACGCTTCCTCAGGAATTCGGGAAAAGAATGAGGAAAAAACGCCGACGCATAATAAACTTTCCCTAATTTCGAAACAAAAATGCCAGGAGACGTTGACCCATATTCCGAATATCGACGGTGAACGCCTTTCTTCGCCGAAAGAACAAAAAGAGAAGCATCGAATTAGTTTCCGCGGCCCTTTAATTAAACGCTTCGAACGGCTTCGTTCATTCGCCGGTGGAATAAATTGTGATAACAAATCAACCCTCTAATGGAATTTTTAAACGCGGTTAATGGCTGAAGCGAGAACGACGAAAAAAGCTGGAAAGATGTCTACAAATCAAAATAGGCATTGCATCTCAACGTAACTCGGCAAAATTTGCCAATGGTCTATTGTTTTTTATATAAAAAGAGTGTTAGCTGAACTTCATGGAAACTGATTCCGCACTACTGTCTATAAACCCCAAGAACTGCTCTCAACACAAAGTCGGCGCCAGTGTGTTGCCATACAAACGGACCTTATCCCATTTTCTATAGATGTTTAAAGAAATGCGTACACGTTTGTCACGGTGTACTTTATTATAAATTGGTTTGTTTTGGGGTTTTATGGCGCAAGGGCCATATTTGGCCAAGCTGCGCTAAACACAAGACAGACAATACCAAGTAATCGTGAAAAGAAAGGATGGAGAGAGGGAAGATCGCTTGGGCATCCTGGGATCGCGACCCCATGTTTACAAGAAGCAGTAAACCACATGGGCAAAGAATACATCACTACGGTACCTCGGGTTTGTGAAGTCAGTACGCACCTAAAGGTGTAGCTCGGTTGGAAGAGTAACGGATTAGCAGCTGGAGGGTTGCCAGTTCGAATCCAATCAAAGATCGTCGTGTACAAGGGGGGCTGGTGCACGTGAAATCTGTCGTGGCCTCAAATGTCCTCACGTTGGCGTGGTGTGGAAGTATGGGGAGTGGGGTGCCAGCTCAGGTGTTTTCGTCATCTAACCGTGGTTTAAAATTACGAGGGGTTGTCCTAGAATCTTCCCTTCTGGATTGATCACGGACCGTCGCCATTAGCCCGATGTGTTGCTCCAGAGCGACGTTAATTAACTACATGCCTAGCCTCTTTATTGTGTTGTCTGTCTTGTGTTTGGCGCAGATTGGTCAAATGTGGCACTTGTGCCATAACACCCGAAAGCAACCAGCCAGACATGGACAAGTGCCAAACGTCAAATATAAAATATTTTGTTTGATATGTAACTGAGTGAAAATTTTTAAATTTTAAAACGTTGTTATTAATGATAAAATTAAATCAACACTAAAATCTTTAAACGGAGGACATGAAATCCAGGGCTTCTTCAATTCCAATTCTTTATGGTTGAAAAAATCAGTTTAAAAACTGCGCGCCATCTTGCACCGTCCGTCCTAGTCCACAAACTCCCCAATGATTCCATACTTTTTTACCTCCACCAGACAAGTTTCCATTTCGGATATTACGGAATCACTCCTCAGTGCTTTTTGCGGACGGAAAGATAATTTTTTCCCTTTTGATTTATTTCCGCACTGGAACCACGAGATTCTGAGAGGAACAGCGTTTTGAAGGAGAAGGAAGAGACAAAAAAAAGAACCCCCTCCAATTTGTGTACCGGAGAATAATAGGACAGTGCGTGTCTTAAACAATATTCCATTTATCCAAGGACGCTTTCAATCTCGGGGGAAAACAATATCTCGGGATCCAATCTCGGACCGGAAAATCCATTAAATGCCAGAACACACGGGCACACGACGAATGAAAGAAACGGGGGAATGGAACGATGGAACATCGAAGAGGAAAGAACGAATTCGCGTTTAATGTTTTTTTGAAAGAATGTCATGGACGTTCCTTTGGAGCTGTCTGGTCCCACGAAGATCAAGACGTGAGTTGTAACATCCGGAGACATCTTCGGAGGGTTTTATTTTCTTAGAATGATTGCGTCCACTTGGCGATTTTTTGCAGGGTTGCCATGCAAGAGTTATTATCTGTACCCGTATTTCTTAACATGATGGCCACTAACGTTTGAAACGCCATCGTTTGTAAATGTCCCTATATCTGCAGCTTCCACATTTCAGGCTTTTACTTTAGTAGCATAAATTCTTGAAAATAGTAAAATTAGTTTTATCTTAAAGCTAATTTTAGTAACAGTTTTAGTAGCCCAGATACATAATGAATCAGCTAAAACACAAAATGAGGCAATTAAGATTGAAACAAACGATTGAACTCACAAAGAAATTTAAATTAAAAAATATTTTCTTGATATAAAAATCAAATTTTCCAACACTGTCAACCTTTTATGGGAAAACGATGATAGATCGCCAACTTGGCGAGGTTTGGCGATCACGTTTCATCACTGAGAGGGATTTACCGCAATAATTTTACTCTATTCACCATTATCTAAGTTAGGGAGGGTTTGATTTTCGTTAGTCTTTCATGAATTAACAAGTCACCAAAGCTTTCAAAAAGTTGCCAAAACTTTGAAAATACGAGTTTTGAGATGACTTTGCTTTAAAAGACACCCCTAGTCGTCAAGGTTGAAAAAAAGCAGCAAAAAGATGCCTTACATTCGCCGGTGGCAGACCTGACATTTGAAACTGGTTACCATTCGCTAGTGGTTGGTTGGTTTTGGGGTTTTATGATGCAAGGGCCATAATTGGCCATGCTGCGCCAGACACAAGACATACAATATCAAATAATAAACACACACATGAAAGTTTTACTGACACAGAAGACAGAAATACACTCAGGGAGGAATGAACTTGACAGAAATCGAATATGCGCCACCTACAACTCGAAGGTTAGCAGTGGGCATACCCACTGAGCCACGACGACCCCACCATTCGCTAGTGAGTACGAGGCTTACACACATTGTATAACTTTTAAATATAACATAAAAACAAAATAGATATTTGCTGCAACATATTGCAGTTCTCCGGAAGAACGATGCAACTGCAAAATCGCGGTGAATTTTCAAGATATACCTGCATGAGTGGCATTATTTAAAAGCAACATATATTGACTCTACTTTCTTTAGCATCAAAGTATCCCACATCTTGTAATTAAGGGTGCACAGTACCTTTAGAACCTTAAAAACCGATTTTCCAATTTTAATCTATTTAGATAGTTTGAAATGTTCTGATTCTGGTGAAAAAAACCGGATAAAAAAATTCACATTCGTTCGTTCGTTCGTAATGAGGATTTTTCGAACACACCTATTTTTATTTTCAGCTGTTCGTTTGTTTACGTTTCTTAATTTTGGTTTGGAATTATGCTATTAATTTTTGAAATTATGCTATTTATTTTTTTCGAAAGTTTTAATAATAATATTTTTACTGTAACAAATATAAGCAGAATATGTAGTACACAACTCTTTCATTTCACAAATCTATTTGTTTACTTGAACGCACGTGAATGCTAAAAATAACTATTTCAACTTTAATTGCATTTATCTCAGAATGGTTATTTTCAAGCTTGCGCGCACTATAACTCTGCAACTAATACACGTAGATTCCTGAAATTTTGAATGAAAATAGATTATCAAAACGGCTTCAAAATAAAACCAAAATTTTACCACATTTTTTTTAAATATGTTAAAAAATTTTGATATAGTATGAGTGAAAATTTGGAAAACTTAATGAAGTGAAATATTAATTGATTATGTTATATTTATGTGTTACTTAACTACTATTTTTTGGTTTTAATTTAAAATAAAAGCATTGTGTTACTCATATCAGCCATTAGTTTTACAGAAAATGCACAGGATGACTCAGAATGTTGCGCACAAGTTATGCTTGTAAAAAAGTGTTAAAAAATGACCATATGTAAATTCTAGCAAAATATTATTTAATTTTTAAAAATCAAACCAGTTTTTCTGCATTGTGTAGTATAAATAAACCCTGCAGAAAATTTCATTATGATATACATAAAACTTTTGGTGATACAGTTTACCGAAATTAGTCTATTTTGCCTGTTGATTTGTATGCTTAAAGGTACTGTGTCCCCTTAATGTTAATCCTTCTTGGATTTCTTTTCCTGAATTATTTGATAACATTCGCGTCATTGTTCTGTCGGAACACGATAATATTTTGGGTACAAAGAGTGAGTTTTTGATTGAGGATATCCTTACTTCTTTTTGGTTGGTGTTACATTGGAATAGGAGCAGACTTTATTTAGTTGTAGAATCCCATCATCAGAATGAAATTTTTATCGAGGAAATTCATTTATGTTTTGCAAAGCCGCCAAAATGGCTATGCATGTGAAAATGGATTCCGGAGTAGGTTCAGGTTAATGGCAAGTTCTGCAGTTTTGATGACATCGTGTTCCATCGCATTTATTTTCATTCCTCTAAGATGGATTGATTAATTATTATAATAGTTTTGGCTCTGTTCGCCTTTATTTCAGACTTGATAACACTTTTTAATTTATTTTTTATATATAAATCTGTACTACGCGACGGCATTAGCATCATACAGGCACACAAGATTGGATGATGTGTTGTTTTTGAGACGTTTGTTTGAGAAATTCGTCTGAAGTCTCATTCCCGTAATTCCATCATGCGCAGGCATCCCTTATAAAATGGGGGCCGCGGTAGTTTGGAGAGTAGGGTGCCAGCTCAGGTGTGACCTCGTCATCTGACAGTGGTTCAAAATTACGTGGTGTTGTTTTCGGATCTTTCCCTTCGGGTTTGATCCCGCACCGCCAATGGCCCTTTGTGTAGCTTCTAGTGCGATGTTAATTACAATACCAACCTACCTACTCTTATAAAATGAAGATCTTCCCCAGCTGATAAATTCTGTCAAGATGGTGGATAGTTTGAGTTAGACTTGACCATCCCAGTTAAAGGAAGTTTACTTTTTCAATCACTAACAGAGTTTGATATTTTGTCTTTACAACAGATACAGTGGAAAAGTAGTTTAGCACACTGTTTTATACACTGCCAAATTATTGATGAAATCAACTATTGCTCCGCTTCCAGAATTAATGCCTGTAAATCGATGTTTCGTCCTGACAGATTAAATTTTATTATTAGTTTGAATTTTAATATGAATATAAAATTTTTATAAAATTTGTCAAAACTAAAAATTTCTCTTGATGCATTATGATTAATAGGTTCATAGATATGTCTGATAGTATTCGAAAATTCTTTTTGGAAATTGCCGTGCCCTCCTTGTTTCAGAGTCTCTATCCCTGGGGGTACCCCACACACATTGGAAAACACTTCCCAAGAACAGGTTATTTGGTTCTCACTTACTCCTTATTATCGAATTGTTTAAAATGCATTAATTTTTTACAAAAATACATGAACAGAAAACGCCGAGAAAATGTTTCTGAGCACCTAGTATGCATGAAACTAAGAGACAATTTCAGATGCGTGTTCACCAAGATATAAGTTTCGAATTGTTCTTAGGGGAATCCATGTTACTTTGATGGAATACATTCCATTAAATGACATCTTGTAAATCTTTACTCTAACCTATAATCTTAAAAATACTTTTCTTTTAACCCTCTTGTGGTTTACCTACGGGTCGAAAGTTGTACTGTAGCGATCAGAATTTGGCGCAAAAATCTTTCACCTTCTCACCTTAAAAATCTGTCACCAAGTTCTGGACAAAGGACAATATGTTCTAGCTACTTGGGTCTTCATTCCCTTGAAGTAATACGGCAGTTTTGACTCAACGAGATATCTCGTCCTTAGCAATATCGACCACATCTTGGTCGAGATATCTAGTCGAAACACTTGAAGGGTTAAATCAAAACCGACATTGTTTGTCGGCAAAATTTCTCTCACGAATCAGATTATCTATATATTCTTTGGTTCGTTTATAATGCAAAAAAGATAGTTATGTGGACTGCATGGGAAACGTTTCCGTACTAGATAGGTAGATAACAGGGTCCGTACAGTTTTTTAAGTGAAAAGTCAGTCCTTTTAAGCGTCCTTTAACCCTTTCCATGGTTCAGTAGTTATTCTAAATCCTTTCTGGAGGTATGGTTGAAGCTGGCAAGTGAAGGGAATTAACGAGGCTGCTGCATGATGGGAAGATCTCATCGACAGACAACAGATTCTCCTCCAAACGCCCCAAGGAAAATCCTCTTTTTTGCGCCCCTGTGGGCGTCCTTCCGTGCAGGCCTAGCGGAGCGCGAAATGAGGGCTCCGCAAGTGATGGAAGGGCGGGCAAACAGAGCCCTTTCGTCGGCCGCCCTAACCAGATTAATCACATAAAAAGGGGAGATTCGACACGGAAGGTTGGACGGCGATGGGATTAAGGGGCTCGGGATCACCGCGTTATTAATACACTAAACCAGCGATAAATCGAGATTCGAAGGAGCACAGCACGATAGAGCGAAAGTTGGGACAAATTTACTTATTATACAAAAAGTGCAAATTATGCACCTTTATTAAGGTGTATGTACACTAGAAATCACGAAAATTGACTAGAATATCAATGCTTTTTTATGAATTGAAAACTATATTGATACTGTTGAACCCTAGAACTAGCTTTCAAACGACACCCGAGATTTTGTAACTATTCGAAATAGTTTTCTAGTTACAAGGATTTTCGTTAGGTACTGTCACCATGTACAAGCATGTTTCCAAAACTTTCAATTTGATTTCTGAACTGTGTTTTTGCAATATAATGCTTTTCTCAAACGGTGATAATTCAACAATGAATTGATCTATTATAATTATAATTTTAATCTATATAATACAGTAGATATTTTGACTCTTAGTCGAAGTTATTGGTTAAGAAATGAATTTTTAGTTGATTTTTAAATGTCAAAATTTCTGAAAGGATCTTGATTTTTTAGACTTCCTTGATGACAAAAATGTATAAAAAACCTATTCTCCCTAGCAACTTGATTGACGGTCAAAATATGAATAATATTAGGAATAATTTTCAATAGGAATTGTCTTTCTGAACACATTATTATTTGAGATATCACTGTTCAAAAAGCATGCTAATTATCTAATTATATCTAAATTAGATAATTAATGATTAGATTAATCTGAATTTTTCAAACTGAAATAAGTTTAGGTACAAACCAATGACCTATTATAAAAGAATTAGATTTCTTAACTAAAAATTAAAAACAAATGTTCTAGTAAATACGTACACCTTCAGCGTTTTTGTTTAAATTTATGCACAACTACAGTATAGCAGAATATTCATACATGGCAGCTTATTTGCAATTTTTTCATATTTCTTCAGGGATTCCACCGATTAGGCACCTCGGTTTACAAAATTTTAATGATGACGAGATCTAGATCTGGTCAGTTTTCTTTTAATGGCGAGATACCTCGTCGAAACAACCACCAGGAGCTTTAATCAATTTGTACAACGAATTTGTAAAAGGAGTTACTTATTCCAGCAAATTAAACATTGAATACTTCATATTTGTACTTCATGAGGAGGGAGCGTCGTTTAAGGTAATCTGACTACATAGAAAAGACGATTTCTGACTAAAATTTCATACTTCATTTCATTCAATAGTCTTAATATTTACTTTTTCTTTACAAAACTGTTTTCGGTATGTCTCTAGGTTGAATAGAAGCGGAGGTATAACAATTTGAAGAGATCTTGACAGCTGTTCTTTTAATTCGTTTTCAAATCTTTAAATGCATTTTCCTGATTATGAGCAAAATTTTAGCGATAAAACGCGATTACCTATTTTTGAACGAAATAGGGTGTACTGATTTTTATATTTGTTTTGGAGGGCCTGAACTAGGGTTATAAAAGGTATCTCGAAAGGGAACCTTTTTAGAGAGGTTTCAGTGTTGTGGCGTAAGGAAAATTTTCAAAAATACGTGTTTTCTTCTAATTATTCTCGATATCTCATGAGATAGGTATGGTATTTTAATAAACGTCGCACTAGAGAAACACAACGGGCCATTGGCGATGGTCCGGAATGAAACCCCAAGGGAGAGATCCGAGGACCACGTCATTTTGAACCACGGTCAAATGACGAGGTCACACCTGAGCTTCAACACCACACCAACATGAGGACATTTGAGGCCATGACAGATTCAACATGCACCAGCCCCCGTTATACACGACGGTCTTTGGATTCGAATTCGTTACTCTTAAAACCGGGCTACACTATCTCAAAGGAATATTGCATATATTTCAGTTCAGGCCTTAGATTATATATCAAGGAAACTGCCAATTTTAAGGTAGATAGGTTTTTTATTAACGTCGCACTGGAGCAACACAACGGGCTATTTGCGACGGTCCGGGTATCAACCCCCGAAGGGAAAGAACCGAGGACAACATGTCATTTTGAATCACGGTCAGATGACGAGGTCACACCTGAGCTGGCACCCCACTCTCCAATATTCCACACCACGCGAACGTGAGGACACGATAGCTTTAACGTGCACCAGCCCCCTTTGTACACAACGGCCTTTGGTTGGATTCGAACTCGCTACCCTCCGGTTGCTAATCCGTTAGCGCGGCCCCAAAGTGAAATGGATTTTATGTCTAAGGATGGGGATAAGATTTGTTTTTCCATGCTCTTGGGGACCCAATCTAGACATCCCCTGTTACAAATGTTGAAGCTGATTATTCAAATCCAGGAAGGGATATTTCGAGGCGGAGAGATAGGTGATTCTCTTTTGCTATTTTCACAAGTGTGAGGCAGGGTTTTTGTTCAAGGGCAGATGGTGACTGCCCTTGGCAAACTAGATGCAGATGGTGACTAAAAGAAATGTTAAATTTGTTTAAGCTTTCTTTTAGTGCTTGATCGTTAAAAGCCTATCTTTTATACTCTGCGTCTGATTAAGTACTTTTAGTCATGAAAAATAAGCTCATTGTTGCTAGTCAACAATCAAAAAGCTCCAGGAAATGTTAATTTTTTTAGTTTTATGGCGCAAGGGCCATATTTGGCCAAGCTGCGCCAAATACAAGTTCCGTAAAAAAGGCCGTTAGGGAATAGAATAGGGATTAGTGAATAGAATATGGATGAAAGCAGAAAAAGATCGCCTTGCGTATCCCGAGAGCTTCAGAAAATAATCAAAGATGCTAAAACTTGTCTATAGCGATTTAGGTGGAACAAAACATCTAAGGTCCAACCCATCTAGCATTTTTATAGAAAAATGCATCGCAATATTTTTGTTTGCAGCTCCACGCTCTCTGAGGGGTGCTCCCAGCAAACTGGAAAATAACTCCCAACAGTTGCTACTTGACTTACATCTTTTGAACACTCCGTTTTTATCACTTTTTCAACGGTCATGTTTTCCCATTAACGGTCACCAGACTTTCTTATCATTACCATCACAAGTGGAAAAGATAATGGAGGACTTTTTCTTTCCGCACCAAGTGATAAGTCGCCGTCCTCCGGAGCCAGCAGGACCATCCGTCATCGCCGGACCACCTGCGGAGGTCGATTATTCATGCGGGAGGACAAAGGAGTCGCGCAAAAAGGGTCGCCGCGGGCGTCCTCTTCCCCGCATTCCGACGGATGCAGGACGGGAGAGGAATGACAAATAAGGCTTCCATCAGTGGGATCCTTCGGGATGCTCTTAGGTATTCCATACACGCACAAATCAAATAAGAGATAAAGTTATGACTCTATCAAGCCACTAGCTGCAATGGTGTATTCTGCCTTTAGAATGCACTAAACCATCCAAGTCTTAGTTAAAATAGTAACGTATAATGTCATCAGACGATAGCTGATTTATTGACGATAAAATGTATGTGGGTAGATAGATATTTAATCAACGGAACAACACAAGGGGCAATTGGCGACGCTCAGGAATCCATCCCGAAGGGAAAGATCCGAGAACAACACCACGTAATCTTGAACCACGGTCAGATGACGTGGTCACACTTGATCTGGAACCCCACTCTTCGAACTTCCATGCCAATCCAACGTGAGGACAATAGACACAGGGACTTCTTAGGAAGAACTTCCAGTGGAAAATCTGTAGAGGTCCTTCTCTCAGCAGTTCCTAGGGAAGTCCCATGCGAGATCTCCCCTTAACCTCTGCGATTACTCCAAGGACAACCTGAAATCTTTCACGAAAGGTTAATCGAACGAGTCGAGTTCAGTTCTGGTGAAAAATTTCAATAAATGAATTACCATGGACGCGTTAAGGAACAAGATCGACTTCGTCCCGTTTTTCTGTAAATGTTGTTTTCCCACACGTATCAATACAGGGCAGAGAAAACTACATCATACAATCATAGGTAGACATTATCGAACTGTAACTTATGGAACCAGCTTCAGATGTGGACAAAAGTTACCCCAGTAATACGTCGCGAACAGTCAAGTCCAGTGCTCTCGAACAGATTACGGGTAGGTAGTTGAATTAACGTTGAACTGGAGCAACGCAACGGGCTATTGGTAACGGTCCGGAATCAACCTCGAAGGGAAAGATAAAAGGATAACACCTCATCTTGAACCACGGTCAGATGACGAGGTCAAAACCTGAGATGGCACTCTTTTCTCCAAATTTCCCCACTACGCGAAAAGAGAGGATATTTGGGGCCACGGCAGATTTAACATGCCCCCACATACACGACTTGGTTGGATCGAATTCCAAATTCGCAACCCTCCGGTTGCTAACCCGATGCTCTACCAAACGGGCTACCAAGGCTGAGATGAATAAAAGTGAAAGGTTTTAAGCATGACACGAAGAATCCTAAATAATTTTTTTGTGCTGTATGGTTGTTTTTTTATAGATAACTTCGATAATTGGACATCAGCACCACTTGCTGTTAAGCACGTCACACCACTAAGGTCTGAACCGTTGGCGATAAATGTTTCCCCTTCGTTAAAAGGTCGTACATTAAGGGCAACGACGGGAGGCTTGAGAGGAAGACGTTTTACACTTTAATATGTTGACGTTATGCACTTTCACATCGGTTTCCTTAAAAAAGAAAGCCACCCGAAAGGCTCCGTACAACTTTCATTACATCAAAGATAATTACATCTTTTAAGGATTTTTCAGACGCTTTCAAAAGGAGTTGCACGGAATTTGCGCAGCACTCCCCCGTCCGAAGCAATTACCGGCGCGTTCGAATGCGATGCTCCAGGAACGACGAGGGGACCAAAAAATGTCTCTCCAATGAGTGTCAAGGGGTGCTTGAGATGTCGAGCCATTCAGCGCTCGCATAAGCGAGATAAAAGCTGGCATTGATGGATGAAGGCAGGAATGACACTTTTTCGACGCCTTGAGGAAGGCTATTAGGAGAGATTACATTTACCTCCAGGTCTGTGCTAAATGGAGTCTGCATAGCCATTCAATTACGGTGGAGATTTTGGAAGGAAAAGAGGCTCGATGGAGAAGAACTGGAGTGAAGCTGAAAGCACGTCTTTACTTTTCTTGTCAATGAAGGGAACTTTTCTTAGATCTCAAAACTTTAAAAACGCAGAAGGCACTGATGGGTTGGGTTTCATGGTCCAAAGCCCATATTTGATCATGCTGCTCCAAACGTAAGACAGATAAGTCAAGTAATGAACATTGTAAAGTAGTGGGTCGAGCGATGTGCCAATAAACACAACACAACCTAAATTACAAAGAACTAACGGTTATTTACGTTAAACATACGTACACTATCTACACTATATACTATCAGGGATTTGTATCCCTTGGTTATGGGCGCTGTAAAACAGGCAAACATGAGATCTAGTCAACGGCTGGCTCTAACGAGCACACAACAAACCACCTCTCCAACAGTTCTCCTGCACACTGGGACAGTCAATTAAAAGGGGGCTTCGTGCACTGCTAAAGACCATCTGGACGGCAATTACACCACTATGGAAGATCACCCCGATAGATGTTTTCGGCCGGAGGTCAGTGGTGTTCATCTATACCGAGCTGTTGTTAGGGATGTTACAGCTTACATACGCAAGGTTGTTCGTTTGATGGTTTAATGGCACAAGAGCCATACTTGGCCAAGCTGCGCCAAACACAAGACAGACCATTTCAAGTAAATGCAAAGAGAAAGGATGGAGGGGATAAAATCGATTGGGACATACGCAAGGAAAAGTTTTTACTGACACAGAAGAGAGAAATACACCCAGGGACGGTAATATACGGGAGTTGAACCTGCCACTCAAAGAAACACTGAGTGATACGGTATGGATTGGATGTTGGGGTTTTATGGCGCAAGGTCCAAAAGCTGACAACCTGCGCCAAAAACTAGACAGAATAATATCTAATCAAAGCACAAAACATTTAAAAATCAAGACAAAGATGAAGGCAGATTTAAAACATGTAAAATGTGTAGATGAAAATACAAATAGTATTTAAATAGTCAGAAAATATAAACAAGACCATCATCGTTTGCAGCATAATTTATGCATTTAATTTAGATATGCATAAAATTTTGAATGTGAAAATTTAAAAGATTGAATTACATAAAAGAATTTGGATAAAATAGATTTAAGAGTCATTTCAGAATTGGAAAAAAAATTAGATGAGATTTAAAAAAACCAACTGACAGTAAAAATGCGATAAGGTTTGAATGGGGATTTTCCCCAATCCAATCGCGCAGATTCAAAATTGTACTTTCAAAAAAATTGAGTCGTTGATGATTAAAAACAGGACAAACAATTTAAATGTGATAAACAGAAAATGGAGTAGAGCATGCGATGCAATTGGGAGCGCTCTCTCATAGTAAAAGATGACGATGGGTGTGTCCAATGCGAAGGCAACGATACAGTATGAATACATACTAGAAAATATACAATTGATTCGTTTGGTTTGTCGATCTACGGTCATTTTTGGGTAATTAGACGGGATCTCAGGTTTAACACTCCTGGTGGTTGTCTCGACGAGGTATCTTGTCATTAGCAAAACTGACCATATCTTGATGGTCGATATATCGTCCTCATCAAGAAATCGGATGAACGAGATGTAACATCTTAAACAGAAATGGGTCAGATCTTGGAGGAGATATATCCTCTGAAGTAATATGCTTTGGTTTGACTACCTCATGTCGGTTGCTCGTTCCCTCAATCTTGTGCGTGGGCAGAGCATTAGATTACTGGAGTTAGGAATACGTTTGTTATTAGAACTTAGAGAGATTTGACTGAATTTGCTTTTGTCCTTGAAGTCGCCGTTGCATTGTTTTATAGATTGAAAGAGGTTCTTGTACTTTGCACTATTTCATCACTTCACCAAACTAAGGATCTACACCCTCTACTCGCCAACTCCCAAAGATCGTAGAGCAATCTTGATTTGTTCGCTACACGAATCACGATCGCTTCGATCGTTAAAAGCTGTGAGGCAATACTCTCTAAATAAAAAACATCAATTTAACATACTGCACTAAGTACAGGTACGTATTTTAATTAACATCGCACTGGAGAGACACAACGGGCTATTAGCGATGGTCCGGGATCCAATCCGAAGGGAAAGATTCGAGGACAACAGACGTAATTTTGAATCACGGTCAGATGACGAGCAATAAGTATAGGAATAAATTTATTAATTTTACATTTAGCATCAAAATGCACTTGAAGATTTTTGGGATTGTGGCAAACGATCTGACTATTTGACCAGGCCTGTTTCTAGGTTGGTTGTTTTGGCCAATCAGCGCCAAACACAAGACAACGTCAAGCAAAATATGTCGTGAGAGGGGGCAAAGAATAGAGTGTAGTGCGATGAAAGAAGAATATCGTATAGGTATCCAGGGAGCATGTTTACCAAAGACAGAAACCCCACTGGAAAAGAACAGATCGCTTGAGTACCCCGGGTCTGTGAATCCCGTACACACCTAAAGGAGATATACCCCTGAGGACGCCTGTTTCTAGGCGAAACCTACGGAGGTAGACTTTCGTAACCTTTAAATTCCTTCAACATGTATCTGATAGTTGTTTACAGAGCTTTCCAAATTTTCCGCTCAGCTAGATCAAATTTATTAAAGCTAAAGTATCAGGATAATCCAGTTATATCTGAAGTAGTTCCTACACTAGCGGCATTTCGTGTTGTTTCCGAAAAATTAATTCAAACCCAGCAACCAGCTCCTCCGAAGTTCATGGGAACAGTGTTAATTTAACATCTTCATTATCGAGCCGGATGCACACAGGTTTCGGTTTCTAAATTAACCACTTCCCCTTTTCACATCTTTCGCTAATTGATAACAAATTTATTTGTTCGAACGTGCACGGAAAATTCATTTTAGAAATTACGTATCTCATTTGTTTTGTTTTAAGCTGTGTGTATACACTAGAAATAACGAAAATCGACCAGATTACCATTTTATTTTCCCATCTCCTTAGCTTTCATACGATACCGACATCTTGTAAATATTCGGAATACTTTTCTTGTAACAAGAGTTTTTCGTTAGGTATTGTCACCATGTACAAACATGTTTCCAAAACTTTCAATTTTAATTTTGTTTTTTTGTTTCAAAACTTTATTTTTGTATCATTATAATCTCTATAATACAGTGGATACTTTGACAAAAGTATCAAAGTTATTAGCTAAGAAATGAATTTTTAGTTTATTTTTAAATATTAAAATTCCTAAGAAAATCTTGATTTTCTTTATGCTTCTTTGATGAAAAAAAATGTTAAAAAACTATTCCCTCCAGCAACTTGATTGAGGGTCGAAACATGAAGAAACATATTAGAAATAATTTCCAATAGTAATTGCATTTCTGAACAAATTACAATTTGAGATATCACTGTTCAAAAAACATGCTAATTAGTTAATTACTAGTGGTCGCCCAGTGGTCGAAATTCGACCATAATTCATTTAATTTTTAAGTTTGAACGTTAATAAGGTTCTTTTCTCAAAGAGTATAACCCTATATTCATTGCATATAATTTTTTTGAATTTTGTTCTATTACATAAGCTGCGAGCATGTACAAATACGTCATAGGAAAAATGCGGTATAGCTTGGATAAGCCATATCTAAAAAACAATAACGCGTTATTTGACATTTTCTTGGGTTTTTTTTATTGCTATACTGGCCACAGGTTTCGCCAAGGCTACACAGTTAATTTGCCTATCTTTTTCAAATTATATAAAATTTAAATAAAAAATAAATCCAAAAAATGAAATAAGGAATACGTGCTTCGTATTTTTTTTACATATTTTTTATTGAAACAAAAAAAACCGGGTGGTTAAAAAAATAAATGTTGTCCATTGAACTTGAAATAGTTCGACAATGAATTTAATGATTCAAAACTTCTGTGTAGACGATGTTTTTTGTAAAAAATCTTTCATCGTTTGCTAAATGCCCTTGACCGTTATATTCTGAAATATAAAATCTCAAATCATCGAATGATCGAACTCTACTTGCTGCGACGTACAATTGACCATGTGTAAAAACTGGCTGCCTCAATAAAATTCCAATTTTTTCGAATGTTTGTCCTTGAGACTTATTTATTGTCATCCAAATGCAGGTATAATTAGAAATTGAGTTCTTTGAAAGTTAAATGGTAAAATAGTTCCGGAATATGTTAAATTTATACGTGGAATCAAAATTCTCTTATTGCGTGCGGTTCCAGTTAAAACTTCGCAATCAATAGTATTACGATGCATAAATTTGATGCGCATTCTTGTTCCATTGACTAATGCTTCCTTTGTATTTAAGTTTCTGATCACCAAAACGATGCAATTAACTTTCAATACTAACTTATGTGGTGGCAAACCACTAATAGTCAAAGAATTCAAAAACTCTACTGGATAGTTATTGATGTCATTGCCATCATCACAAATTATTTTATCGTAGCTATGATATGTTCTCTGTTCACCAGGTATTTGATTAAGTATATCAGTATTAATCAAAGTACAATCATCATTTTTAGGTGCTAAAATAACAGAGTTCAATATGTTATTTGAGAGCATGTTTTCGGAAATATTTCCATACACCTCATTAATAATATTATTTTCATCTCCTATTAATTGCTGAAATATTTCGATAATATTTTCACCAAACTGAGGGAATTGTGGGGCTTCATCATTACCAATTTTTTTTCAAGAATTCGACAAATTCTATTTCACTTGGTAAGGCTCTCATATTTTGAGTAAACGTAACTTTATGAAAATAAACAAATAAATCAATTCCGCATTTACTCCGCTAAATTTTTTACAGTATATGAACGTAAACAATGAATGTTTTATTTTGTTTAATTTAATATATTTGTAACGCATATTATACATTAATTTTATCTTTCTGCACTCCCTTCTCCATATGAAGTTTAATTATGCCAAATCTCATACTCCTCCGTGCGCGCAATGTGCTTAAAAAGGGGTACAAAGTTTTTTCTTCACGTATTAATATATAGATATCTAAATTGGAAAACTAATGATTAGCTTAATCTGATTTTTTCATACAGAAAAGAGTTCAAACATAAACCAATGACTTATTGCGAAAAAAAATTGATTTTTAAAGTCAAAATTTTAAAAATATCTTCTAGTATATACTGTGAGGATTCATTGATGGACCCCTCAATTAACCCTCCCAAAGGCAAACTCGCCAACAGGTCGTAAAAGAACCGGACAATACGTTTCCATCTCTCTGGCGCCAGACGGTCGGGACTTGGATCAGAGACTAACAAAAGAGATTCTTTCCGAAAAGCGCCCAGGTGTTTAGGAGTGCACCTGCCAGGTGATTAAGTCCACCTGCTAGGTAATCAAGCCACCTGCGCTAAGTAGCTGATCCCATTTTACGTCAGACAGTCTCTACCGAATCAGCAACCTCAAAAATGAACAAAGCAAAAACGAACCAATTAAAAGTAAGAACCAATCAAGAACGAACGAATCGAAAGAACCACCAGCGAACAAAGGCTGCGAGGTTTCAAAAGGAGAAGCAGGGAGTCGAATCGTCAGTTCTTGCCTGTGATCTCGATCGGTCAGCTTGACTCAGCGACCCTTTGAGCGGTCACTCCTTAGGGAGAAAAGCATTGTTAAAAGACGGTTCTCTCACCCCTAGAGTACGCATTCTTGTAGCCGGCGTAGGCTGCCCATCTCGAGTCTTGTTTGTTTCCCGAGCTAGCGGCTTAGCTCAGCGACCCTTTGAGAGGTCAACCCCATTAAGGAGCTCTTAATAATTTGGAAGACGGTTCTCTCACCCTGAGAGTACGCGTTCTTGTAACCTGGCGTAGGCTGCCTATCTCGAGTTCCTGCTTTATTCTCGTTCGAGACTTGAATCAGCGACCCCAGCGGAGTCGTGCCTGTCTTGTACTGACCCGACGATCCCAGTGGAGCCGATCCCTGATTGTGCCGAACCGACGACCTGCGAAGAGTCCGGTACCGACTTCTCGTCCGGCAGTAAACCGGAATTGACCCGTCGTCCCGTGAGGATCCGGTGCTGACCTTGTGAAATCGTCACCCGACGAGTAGAGTTCATCTAGACTGTTGAGATACCTTTCTCCCACTCAGAGACTTTCGTGCGTACCTGAGATTACGACAACCTGTCGCATCCCGTTAGCAGAGGCATCGAATTCGTGAAAGTGCCTTGTATATAAACCCTCATCTAATCAAGAAATTGTTGTGAATAAAATTAATGTTTATCATTTAAGCTAGACTCTTCTCTGTAGATTTGAATCTACCACGCTACCAGAGAAGTTATTACAATACATACACCTTAAATCCGGAGAAAGGTTAGTTTGTTATTCGTCGACGGATTTTATACGTCAATGGAATCACGTGATACTTAATCTAGTTCTTACCAACAAATACAATCCTGATGCCATTTTTCGCATCAGTTATGAGAAAAACATTTTGTTTTAATATTTATGTGTTTTTCAAATTAGATTTGTTTTAATATATATTTATTTCTTCATGTTATACAAATTTGTTTTAATAATATTTATTTTTTCATGTTTTACAAACTTGTTTTAATATTTGTTTTTTCATGTACGCAGATTTCCCTTCAATAATATTTATTTGTTATTTATGTTATTCAGATTTTTTTTCAATAATATTTATTTGTTTTTTCATGTTGCTTATCAACATGTTTTAATTTTTACAATTTATTGTATTCATGCTGTTGAACAAACTTTTATGAAAGCACAATTTATTCTAGCCACTTGTATATCTTTTATTTTCCTATTAAATTCTTACGCTTCACTTTTGTCCTATTAACTTCTTTCCTATTTAACCGTACTTGATTTATTCTTTCCTTTGAGCTTCACGCAGCTTGTGAGTTTTCGGCCCTTGCGCCATAAAACCCAACCGACCCCACTGAATTTCTTTTGAAATTCCGATTGCCATCTTCGAATTCCTCCTCACATCTGCAAGACCATCCGCATCGTATCGTTTTATTATCGATGCAGCATTTTCCCCACACACACACACAGTCAACCCTCTCAAAAAGAAAGAAAAGGAAGGAAAAAAAAGAAAGAGCGCTTAAATGAGAACCTCTTTCGCATTCCAAAAGAAAACCGATCCTCTCGGATCTCATGATGAAACACATCGTTTTCTCCCACAACCCCATTTTGATACAAAAAAGAACGAAAGAACACCCACAAAAGAATGATAAATCTATTTATTATTATTATTCCCAGAGACAAGAGACAGAAAAAAAAGGGGGAAATGTAAAAGAGATGAGCGAAAGAAAACTGGACTCTTTTTCAGATCATCATCCTATCTTCCTCCCCCTGACTTCCTGTCCCCTTTCGGGCGGAGGGGTGAAACTCCCTCCCCGATGCGATGAAAGCTTTCCCTCCTGTAAAGTTGTCTATCCTGTGGGGCTCTCCACTGGAAAGACAACTTTACAGGGCGGAAAGGCAACTGCGGGGATTAGGGGAAAGGACACTTCGTTTTCCCCTTGGGGTTCATCTGCGCAGACTTTGAGGCAAAGTTTTTTCCATGCCTCATTCGCCCAGATATTGATGATGGAGCGGAATTTTATTTGCACTTTTCTCATCCGTTTCTTGCATTTTAAAATTAAAGTATGTTTTCCTCTTCTCTTGGAAGAGGACGGTTTTAATGAAACACTCGTTTCGGTTGGAGAGGGGAACGAAAAGCGGGATTGCTTCCTGGCTTTCTTTTGGATTTGAGGTTTACTCTGATGGTTTCTTTTTACGTTCGAGTCGCCCTTCGGAGAAATGAGATGAAAAACGTTGGCTGTAATGAGATGTTCCCCTGCGCGGTATTGTTTTATTAATCGTACCATTTTATTTCCACGCAGCTTTCATATCTAGTGCACCATACTCCGAAGAACTTGGATTCCTCATGTATCACGCAGTGGGTTTGACGACTGCGCTAACAACCTGCGAGTTGTAGTTCGATTCCTCCCTGCGTGTATGTCTGAATTAGTAAAGCCTTTCTTGAGTGCGTATGTCCGTCCATTTACTTGAAATTGTTTGGCGCAGCTTGGTCAAATATAGCCATAAAACCCAAAACCAACTAACCTCATCCCATACTCTGAGAAATATGTATCCCTCATCTACCAACAATTTACGACGAAGTTTTATCGATTCATTCTGTCGTGGCCTAGAAAATCTTTGCGTTGGCGTGGAGATTCGGAGTGTTGCCAGCTCAGGTGTTGACCACGTCATCTGACAGGTTCAAAATACTAACACGTGTTGCCCCCGGATTTTTCCTGGGGCCGTCGCGGCTCAGTGGATATGTTCACTGTGCTAGCAACCTTCGAGTTGTAAGCGGTGCAGATTCGATTCCTGCCAGGTACATTCCTCCCTGGGTGTATTTCTCACTTCTGTGGCAGTAAAACTTTCATTGTGTGTGTCTATTACTTGATAATGCATGTTTTGTGCCTGGCGCAGCATGGCCAAATATGGTCCCTGCGCCATAAAACACCACAAAACAACCAACCTCGGATTTTTCCCTTCGGGTCAATCTCGGACCATAGCCACTCGCGTTGCTCCAGTGTCCCGTTAACTAATCACTTGCCCATTGAGATTAATCCTGTACCATCATCAATAGCCCGCTGTGTTGCTCCAATTTGACGTTAATTCAATTACCATTTACCGATTTCATGGTGGCTCCGGAAAGTCACTAGAGAATGCCAAAGGCCTGTAAGGGATATACTTGGCGATGAATCTTCGTTGCTTAACATCCAATAGAAAAACAAGATCTGTTCTACAGCAAGTTCTCCAAAAGAAACTAAGCTTCCTTCTGTACAAGGTATAGGTTGATTGGTTGGTTTTGGGTCTTATGGCGCAAGGGCCATACTTGGCCACGCTGCGCCAAACATAAGACAGATAGGTAATTAATTAACGTCGCACTGGAGCAACACAGCGGGCTATTCCCAAGAGAAAGAACCGACGACAACGCCACGTAATTTTGAACCACGGTCAGTTGGCGAGGTCAACACCTGAAACACAAGACAATGGCAAGTAATTGTGAAAAGAAAGGACGGAGAGGAGAAAGTAGAAAAAGATCTCTTGGGCATCTTGGGGTCGCGAGCCCTGTTTACCAGCGGCAGCAAACTCCATGGAAAAGAACAGATCGAATGTAGAAATCATCATTATAAAGTTTACTGCTTTTAAATTGTTTATTTATTGAATTAAGTTGTGGAAAGAATCAATTGATTATTTAAAAAAATTGTTTTCTATAAGTCGGATTGACTATTACTTATTCAAATCTACCCAAGTAACATAAGCCATTTACAGCAGGAGCTATCGAAGCGCATATTCAAACAGAACTTCTAGAGCAACCAGGGATTAAGTGGAAAACTACTTAAAAAAATGTTACTTACAGGGATCGAAAGAATAATCCTGTACGGATCTCCAAACTGGATCTCAAAAAACAACGACTTCTAAATAAATTAAACCAAATACAAAGAATTTCCCTGCTCGCTATTACTAAATGATACAGAACTTCTTACGAAAGCCCGAAATAATTGCTGATGTCTTTCCCAATGGATTTAAATAGTGGATCAACTAAAATAAAAAGTTAATAAAGCTTGCGGAATAGAATTTTAAATATTACTAAAACCGAAACTGAACCCAATTTCACAAATCAAACCATCCTTCTATTAGAATGAAAATACCTTTTTTACTGTTTTAAAAACCGGAAAAGGAGTAGAAATTTTAACAGATGATCCAAAATGTTGATCAACGACCCAGTTGGACACGCTCTTGTCGTTGGTTTGAAATCAAGTACGTTGGCTGGTTTGGGGGTTTTATGGCGAAAGGGCACCATACTGTGCCACACACAAGGCATACAATATGAAATAATAGACCCACACAATGAAAGTTTTACTGATACAGAAGAGAGAAATACACCCACGGAGGAATGCACCTGGCAGGAATCGAACATGCCCCGCCTACAATTGGAAGGTTTCTAGCGCAGTGGGCATAGCCACGACTGCCCCTGAATTCTAGTACGATACAGAATGTCTAACACAGCTTCTACTTATTTGGCAGAATTTGGTTTTCAAAGATAAAATTGTACAGCAGTACCAACTACACAGACACAATGTATTCGCTTCAAACAATACTTTCAACATGAACAAGTCTAAAAATAATACATAACATAACAATAGTATGTTATGTATTATTTTTAGACATAACATATTATTTATTATTTTAGATAAGTAAATGAAAAAATAACATTTCTTTGGAATAACAGGCTGCAGCAGATATAGGTATGTAGGTATTTAATTAACATAGCACTAGAGCAACACAGCGGGCTATTGGCGACGGTCCGGGATCATCCTCGAAGGGAAAGATCCGAGGACAACACCACGTCATTCTAAATCACGGTCAGATGACGATAGCACATACAGGTAAAGAATAACAGGTAAAGAAGGAGCAAATTAGCATGCTAAGGATTCCTTTCTAAAAGAAAATATTGAGAAAATACAAAAGAAAACAAAATTAAAAAGAAACCGGGACTTGCGACCTAACCCTCCAAGTGGTTTTGGCGAGATATCTCGTCATCAAAACATTGCTGATTTTTTTTTATGACGAGATCAAGATCTAGTCAGTTTCCTTCTAATGACGAGACACAGATGGACGAGGCATCTTATCCATCAAGATCTGGTCAGTTCTGTTAATTACCTCGTCGAGACACTCTCCAGGATTACCGTGGAAACCATTACGGACATCCATACTGAGACCGACATTCTAACCAAGAGCCGAGATCCAAAGGCCATTCGGCTACCAGGTAGGTAGATTGTTAATTAACGTCGCGCTGCAGTTACAACGGGCTATATAAGGTAGTCCAGGATCAATCCAGAGAGGAAAGCTGAGAACAACAGCTCGTCAGTTTGAATAACGGTCAGATGATGAGGTCAACAACTGAGCTGGCACCAATCTGAAAAATTTCAACACCAAACCAACGTGAGGACATTTGAGGCAACGACAGATTTAACGTGCACTAGACCCGTCTGTACACGACGGCCTTTGGTTGGGTGCGAACTCGTAACCCTCCGGTTGCTAATCCGTTACTCTTCCAACCGGGCTTGGGTAAAAGGAGCAGTCAACCAAAACCATTCTGAAAAAGCTATCAGGTTATTTTTAGATTCGTGTTGAATGAGTTGTTCATAGTGAGTAAAATATAGCACAAAATATTTTTTGTACTAAAACCCATTTATTTTTCCTTCTTCCAGCGAACTCTGGAAAATTCGGGCACTTCGCTTCCCCCGACAAGTCGTGACCACTTCCGATCCTAGGAAATTACAGAAGGAATGATCGGCCAACAAAGAGCGGGCCTTTTCCGAGGGACACAGAAAGATTTCATTTCTGTAAACTTGCCAGTGGGCTCGGATAAGAAATACCCTCGGTAATACGCTTCTTTTCTTGATTTCCGCTTCCGATGTTTGCCCGAGAGGAAATACTTTTGCGTTACGTGATATTATTCCGTCGCAAAAATGAGGACTTTACTTTGTGAGGGATAGGAGAGATTTATATTTCAAATATCCGCTATCGAAACGCATCTCGGTGAAGTTAAACTATGTCTTGTTTGTCAACTCAGCCACATTGATGATATAATTATGTATTTCTGAAGTATGTCTAGCAATAACAATAAGATGAATCATACTGATACGTAGTGTATTACAAAGGAAACAGATTTTGAGTAAGGCTTGTAAAAATAACAGTAGTGTTGCAAATTAGCAGTTATCGAAAGTATAAACTGCTATCGAAAATAGTTATCGTGAAAGAAAATAGTTGGTAACTAACCTGTAGTTTTAGGACAACCAAAATAAAATTTGGTTTTTAGATATGTTTGAGAGCTAAAAACTTTTACCCTCATCATTCCAATATAATAGCATACATAGAACTGTACCGACTGAAAAGTGTTCGAGTCATACAACTCCAAAACATTCAGATATGCAAAGAGGATCCATTGGGACAGACACCATAAGCTATAAAGGTAGGTAGGCAATTGAAGTAACGTCGCACTGGAGCAACACACGAAGGGCTATTGGCGAAGGTCCGGGATCCATTCCGAAGGGATAGATCTCAAGACACCATCTCATCATTTTATATCACGGTCAGATTACGAGAACTGGCACACCACTCTCCAGACTTCCATACCACGCCAAAGTGAGAACGTTTGAGGCCACGACCGATTTCGCGTGCACCAGCCCCCTATGTACACGACGGGCTTTGTTTGGTTCGAACTCGCAATCTTCCGGTTGAAAATCCGCTACCCTCCCAACCGGGCTACTGCGGCTCTAAGTGCAACTGGAAATTATGAGCTTCTGCGCACTTTGATATGAAGACGGTGCCTTATAAAAATTGCATGCATGCACATTCCAGGCATTATTCCCTACTGAAAGGTACATTTGAATTAGCTCTACTATGGTAGGTATTTTTATTAATGTCACACTGAAGCAACACAACGGACTATTGGTTGTCCGGGATCCATTCCGAAGGGAAAGATCTCAGGACAATACGTAATTTTGAATCACGGTCAGATGACGAGGCAACAACTGAGTTGGCACCCCACTCTTCAAACTTCCACACCACGCCAACGGGAGGACATTTGAGGCCACGATAGATTTAACGTGCACCAACCCCCCTTGTACGCGACGGTCTTTGATTGGATTCGAACTCGTAACCCTCTGGTTGCTAGTCAACTACTCTTCGAACCGGGCTACCGCAGTCCACACCGATTACGTTATTCCCTAATGAATGGCACCTTTGAATTTGCTCTCTCTATTCTCTTACTCTCTCTATACACGAATGAAGAGGGGTGGTTGAATTTGCTCTCTCTACTCTCTTAATACACGAATGAAGAGGGGTGGTTGTGTGGACAGAACTAAGGTAAAGTAACGCTTTCGGACTTTCCAAACCCAACGACGTTGTTCGGATCCAAAAAACGCGAAGATCCTCGTGCGTCGCTTTATCTTCAGCATTTTTATCTAGGCGCGCTTAGAAGCAATTCCCGAGTGTAGTTCATTCATCATCCCAAATCCCAGAGATCGTTGGACGTGCACTGCGACGAGATCTCTCGATAAGATATTAATTGAAGGAGCCCAAGGAAACTTCCAGCTTTTTTCCCGGACTCGAAAGAAGTTTTCCGGGATTATTTATCCATTAGGAATTCCAAAGAAGGGCCTCCGAAAGGATTTCGGGAGTCTCTTCCCCCGGAGCCAAAGAAGAAGCGAAGTGAGGTAAGTAAATCGCGTTAGGGAGAAGTTAAGGATTTCGGGAAATTGGATCTACCCGTCTTGTTCGATTACTTTTGCTTGTGTCTTGTCTTGCATGTGCCACGGATCCTCTTTGCTTGAAACTTCCATTTCCATTTGGAGCACTCCTTCCACTCCCCAAGTGATGGCTGCTGGATTAGGATGATGGGTTTGGTTTCATGATGCAAGGGCCATATTTGTACAAGTTGTGCCAAACACAGCACACCAAAGGACGCAGTAAAGAAGCAAAAGGGTAGGCGAGGGTTAAACATGAGGAAGGACACATCACTCGGGGCTTTGATGCCACTACACACCTAAAGATGTGTCCCTGAGGCCTGCTGGAATAGGATGATGGGTTTGTTTTATGGGTCAAGGCCAAAAACAGGACAAGCTGTACCAAAAAAAAGGGAGGGAGGTATATAATCAACGTCGTACTGGAGCAACACAACGGACTAGTGGCGATGGACAGGGATCATCCCCGAAGGGAAAGATCCGAGGACAACACCACGTCATTTTGAACCACGGTCAGATGACGAGGTCACACCTGAGCTGGCACCCCACTCTCCAAACTTCCACAGCACGCCAACGTGAGGACATTTGAGGCCACGGCAGATTTAACGTGCATCAGCCCCCTTTGTGCACCACTACGGTCTTTGGTTCGATTCGAACTCGCAACCCTGTGGTTGCCAGTCCGTTACTCTTCCAACCGGGCTACCACGGCCTACCAAAAAAAAGGATACAGTGATAATGTAAATATTAAGATCAGAATCGAGTTAAATTAATTAAATGTAAGCATCGTTATCATCGCTTATAAAGATCAATGCGAAAAAAATAGTGTTTCAAACATTCCAATAGAAACTTGTAGGAAAGTAGTTAATTAACATCGCACTGGAGCAACAAAACGGGCTATTAGTGATGGTCCAGGATCAAACCCGAAAGGAAATATACCTCATAATTTTGAATCACGGGCAGAAAAAGATGATAACACCTGAGCTGGTGCCCCACTCTCCAAACATCCACAGCATGCCGAAGTGAGGACATTTGAGGCCACGACAGATTTAATGTGCAACAGCCCCCACGTACACGACGGTCTTTGGATGGATCGAGTTTCGTACTCACTCGCTATCATCGGATTGCTAATCCGCTACTCTTCCGACCGGGCTACCGCGGTTCTGGTTTTCTACAAATAGTGTGGTATGGTTATTATGCGCTCAAATTTTGACCACCCTGTAAGTACAATCAAATGTTAAATTGACAAAGAAAAAAATGTCAAAGATTAGAGGGAAGAAAGTTGACCCTTTCGCCCCGACTTTTGCATGATTAAAATTTAACTCTGAAAAGTAGTTCAATTTAGTAGTTTTTGCTCTTTTTGACGGACGACCGTACTTTCGCGTTCTTTCTGTGTTTGCTTTCTCCCTTCCAACATTTATTAGTTGCTCAGCTAAGGGGGCCATGAATGATAAGAGTGGTTCTGTTTTATGTTCCACATCACGCTTCGTAATCAATGCATTCACAACAGAAATCATAACTAAAATCTTTTTCAACCACTTGTCTGATTTTCTGCCATGACCCTAAAAAATAGCCATTTCATCACAGCGGTCAACTTCATTTATGTACATAGTGTAGTGGGAAATGGCTTCTGGGCAACTAACGTCTCATTTTGTACCATCTTTTTGTTTCCGGTCACTCATTCATCAGAATGAATGGGCGTGCTCAAAAACATAAGTCTGCCATTTGCAATCTGAAAGTATTGCCAGGTTTCTTGAGTCCTATTTTTATTCCCTAATTCCTTAAGAACACTGAAAACGTAAAAACCCATTCAAAAGTGGGATTTATTTACCCAATCTAATCTTTCTCTATATGCCCATTAGGCCCGAAAGGGTTAAACACCCATCGAAATTCATGACTGGCTAATCATTACCAACAATGGCCATATTCAATGTCAGAGAACTATTAAAATCCAACGTATCTTTTTATGAAGTTATGACGCGGCTTAGACGTGTACTTGAATAAGAAAATGTTAACCCAATCTTAAAACCTCCTTTCATGAAACGTGCCACCTCAAAATGGAAATTGAATGTTACTATACAATCTGTTAAACTTAAGCATGGAAATCAGGAAATGTGCTTATTTTTAATAAAACCATGACAGAATTTTTGAAATTCTATGTCGTACTAAAATGTGTTAAAAATTTTTCACAATTGTTGGGCGCTCCAGTAAAATTCACTTTTTTGAGCTGTCACTTTTCTGGCGCGATCTAACAATACACGCTTCGAGTCAAGTGTTTACGTGACTCAACTGGCTGTTAGTTCTGGACAGCACACAATTGGTTTTCAATACAGTCAATTGATTTTCGATAATTTGCACCCCCAGCAGTGACAAGCAATGAAGTAAAAGCTTTTTGTTGGATCTTATGGAATTTCGGCATTATTTTGATTTACACCAGGGGAATTTTGCTCGAATCTTAAGGCAGATTTTTTAAAATTTAAAATGATAAGACCATCAGCACTGGATTTCTGCTCCGTTCTAGTTGGGACCACGAAACCCGGAAATTATCAGAAGTGGATGTTGCTTGACACTTGTGCCATGAAAATTAACTAACCAGGAGTGGATAATGCTCGGCCCCCTTGTCTCACAGAAAGTTGTAGTATGTTTATTCAACAATTACGTAATTAATTTTACATGGAATATCTACAAACAAGTAGGTAGATATTCTAATTAGCGTCGCACTGGAGTAACACAACGGGCTATTGGCGACGGTCCGGGATCATACCCAGAAAGGAAAGAATCGAGGTAACCGAGCAACACCACGTAAATTTGAACCACAGTCAGATGTCGAGGTCACACCTGAGCTGGCACCCCACTCTCCAAATTTCCACACCACGCCAACGTGAGGACATTTGAGGTCACGACAGATTGAACATGCACCAGCCCCCTTTGTACACGACGGTCTTTGGTTGGATTCGCTACAAACGAGTAACTCAGTAGCAAACGATTTTTTTTCTGCATTCAAATTGTAAGGTATTTATCGTTCCATTAAAGTTGCATTTAAAGAATAAATTAAATACATTAAGATTACAATACTAGGAGCAGCGCATACAAAAATTAATTAATAAATAATATAGCGAAACTAACCAACAAGTGGATGTTGCTTGTCCCTTTGTGCCATAAAAACTAACCAATCGGAAGTAGATGGCTCATTTAGACTTTGAGAGGGTGCTGTGTGTATCAATAATTTCAGATTAAATTGTTTTTGAGAAAACATGCCTATTGACAGCATTAAACTTGTGTTTTCAAAATGTTCTCGATTCGTTTAAATATTCATTGTAATTTGTGTTTGTTATCGTAAGTGAATGTTTTCATTAGGTCTTGCGTTCGGGACAGCATATTCGATTCTAAAACCGGCGCCATTAAACCCAACCAACGTGTACTGATTATACATGAATTGCAAGTCCTATAACTGCCGAATAAATGGAGTAAGAAGAGCATTCAATGAATGAAAGGATGGTTTGAGTTTCATAGCACAAGACTTAGATTTACGAGACAGACTTTCGAAATCTTTCTATTTAAATTTAAAAATCTTGGGCATCCCAATGAATAGAAAGCCGCCAAATAGATCTAAACAAAATATAGACCATTATTCAGATGGATGTTAATATAACAGTATTATTGCGATTTCGCATTTGCTGATATAAAAAATCATTGTTACTTGAAATGTTATTGTAATAGAGGTGAAAACAATTGATAATCCGTCCTAAAAATAATATATTAAGGGATTTTAGACTCATACTTTGGAATTAAAAAGCGTTTTAAATTAAAGTTCCATTTAATTTAACTGAGGCTGTTTAGGTCCTAAACCTTAATTCGGCACTTTTGGGTGTGGTTTGGTTTATTCCTCAACATTGATTTTTCGCGAGACGAAGTCTAAATCGGACCTTGTACTAACGGCATAAGATGAATTCCGGACCACTACGAAATCCATAGCCTGGACTACCTTAACACGGTAGAACTTATTACCACGTGGGCCAGAGCGCCAAGGGGCAGCGATAGCTCGGTTGGAAGAGCAAAGATTAGCAATCGGAGGGTTGGGAGTTCGAATCCAACCAAAGACCGTCGTGTACAAAGGGGACCGGTGCACGTCAAATCTGTCGTGGTCTCAAATGTCCTTACGTTGGCGTGGTGTGGAAATTTGGTGAGTGGGATGCCAGCTCAGGTGTGACCTCGTCATCTGACCGTGGTTCAGAATTACGCAGTGCTGTCTTTGGACCTTTCCCTTCGGATGTGATCCCGAACCGTCGACAATAGCCCGTTGTGTTGCTCCACAGTGAGAAGTTAATAAAATATCTACCTACTAGAGCGCCAAGCTATCGGCCGGCCATTTTCAAGTGCGATTAAATTTGTATAGCTTATTCAGGTATGTATATATGTATTTTAATTAACGTAACACTGGAGCAACACAACGGTCCATTGGTGACTGTCCGAGATCTATCCCAAAGGTGCATTTGAAAATGGCCGGCCACAACACGTAATTTTGAATAACATGCATTATTCAGGAACACCCAAAATTTGAACCGATTCAAAATATACAATAAAGAACTGAAAATGTAAAAACCTAAGAATCCGCGTGTATTAATAGACTTTAAATTTCGTTGATGACTGATAAAGAAAGTGCTGCCGAATAACTGTTATCGGAAATTCACAATAACAAGTCCCACTGTTATTGGGGAAAAACAGTTTCGCCCATCTCTAGGTTTGACCGTCTCGGAGTCAGATACCGAACGTCTACTTCGCTCTCACTCGCTTGCCGCAGAACTCCTCTCAATCGATACACCTCGCCACATCGATTGGTATCTTCCCGGGAGGGCAGCTCAGGAGGTGGCCTGGGGGCCCCTTGCTCCACCAATAGACCAAGAAGCACGTCGTTTCGGATGTCGTGGGTGGCTTACAACTTAAACAGCGCGAGTGGTCAAGAGTAGGGAAAGATTTTTCTCACACTGCCTTAAATACTTTGGGAGGGAATTTTTCTGGTTTAATCCTCCGGGTCTTCACGTCCAAAACCACCTTGTATAGACCAGCCTCTGGGGAAAATCCTGTTCCAAAATGTCACCAGCTCTGGGCAAAGGCCGTCATGGTTCAGTGGGCATGGCCACTGCTCTAGCAACCTTAGAGTTGTAGGCGACACAGGTTCGATTCCTATCAGATGCATTTCTCCCTGGGAGTATTTCTCTCTTCTGTGTCAGTAAAACTTTCATTGTGTGTGTATGTCTATTACTTGATATTGTATGTCTTGTGTCTGTCGCGGTATGGCCAAATAGAGCCCTTGTGCCATTAAACGCCAACAAACCAACCAATCTGGGCAAAGGACAATTTGCTTCTGCTACTTGGAACTTCATTCCCTTTGGAGTAACAGGGCAGTTCGGTCTAGACGAGATATTTCTTTTCCAAAACTTACCAGATCTTAGACACGATATCTCGTCGAAACACTTGTTAGGTAGTTAATCAACGTCGCACTGGAGCAACACACCGGGCTATATTGGCGACGGTCCGGGATCAATCCCGAAGCGAAACCCCGGGTGACGAGGTCAACACCTGAGACTTGGAAGGTTAATGACGCAAGGTCCAATAATGAAAAAAACTGCGATAAGTATACAGCAAAATACAATCTAAATAATAAAAACAGTTTAAATATTTAAATGAGTAGCTTTATCAATAATAAAGAGTTGCAGCAGAACAACCTGTGTTTTTCTTCTCCCCAAACGAGGAACAGTTTATCAGCTGGACGCATGTTCGTGCTCTCTTCTGCGCATGTGCACCTTTGAAAGTGCTAGCTTGTTTCTGTTCCGTGGAAAAGCAAGTGCGTCGTTAAATGTTCAGAACTGAGAAGGGCCGTCGTTCTGTAGTCAGTTTGGAGATGTATAGAAGTTTAGTTTCTTGTCTGTCAATAAATGTTGTGTCTCATTTTGAGATTTGATTTCATTTTTACATAGCTGGCCTGATAAGTTGCTATAGAGTATATTTAAGAAACGTGCAGGACTATATGAAATGTATGGACAAGAAAACAGATAAAATTTAAGCACTTAGTCATAAAAATAAACAAAGTACATATATCATCGTCGTCAGTAAGAATAAACGATAGTAAAAAGTTTGGATGAAAATGTTGACATAGTATATAGAAAAGGCATAAAAGAAAGACATGGAATTTAAAAATGAATAAAATAAATGAAAAATGAATGATGCAAAAATTTAAAAGGAAAGAATGGGATTTTTTTTCAACCAAATGCCAAGAAGTTAAAACAGATGTTAAAAAGTATGAGCGATGATAGATAAAAACTGGACAATAGATTAAAATATAAATAATCACTTGAAAAGTAGACTCTGTTTGCTCAAAGGAGCTGTTCGTTAGTGTGTACTTTGCCTCGACGGTTATGTCTTTCGAGCAGCCAACTTTTTAATTCGATTCGTAAGTCCAAGTGATTTACCCTTCAGAGATCTTACGACATCGACTCAGCCCACATGCTCTGTTTATTTTATTAGAAGGTCGACATTTCACTCATCTAACGAACAGACTCGTTAACAATCACGCGGCTCAAATTCCAACTCGCCAGAGCCGGTTGGTTGGTGGCTGCTTGTTTGGATTGGTTGATTTTGGTGTTTATAGTGCAAGGGCCTTATTTGGCCATACTGGGCCAAACACAAGACAACAGGGAGGGAGGAAAAAGCAGAAGGGTAAGTGAGGATAATGCAGAAAAGAAGATCACTCGGGTACCTTGGGATTGTGATGCCCGTACACCTAAAGATGTGCTCCTGGTTAGTTTTGGATTTTATGGCGCGAGGGCCATATTAGTCCAAGCTGTGCCAAACAGATAAAGGTCACTCGTCAGAGACGGACTATACGCAGCTGAGGTCTGTACGTAGGATGATAAATAGTTTTCCCTTTTACAAATATAAGGCCTATTTTCCTACCGAAATGGCGTCCGCTCGGTTGAAAGAGTAACGGATTAGCATCCGGAGGGTTGCGAGTTCGAATCCAGCCAAAGACCATCACGTACACAGGGACTGGAGCATGTTAAATCTATCGTGACCCCAAATGTCCCCACGTTTTTGTGGTGTTGAAGTTTAGAGAGGGGGCTCAGGTGTGACCTCGTCATCTGACCGTTGTTCAAACTACATGGCGTTGTCCTCGATCTTTCCCTTTTGGTTTGATTTGAGAGCGTCGCGAATAGCGTGTTGTGTTGCTCCAGTACGACGTTAATTGAATACCTACCTACCAAAATGGAAAGTATAATCAGACCTTTTAAGACGCCGCCTCTCGTGTTGTATTTATAGAGATTTGAGGTGTCTTTTCCTTTCCGTCGTTCGCGTGTCTGCTGGGGAGGGACCAGGAAGAGTGCTTCTTCCATCCGCTGTGTTCGAGAGGGCCGTGGGCTTTTTCCCTCCTGGGTGTTTTTCATTTTTCTCCCGTAGCTAAATCAATTTGAGTTCCGCGCACTCTGCTGTCAGAAGGCGTTCTCTCGCTGTCAGAACTCTGTTTGGAGAGACGTTTTAATGCACCTCCCCCCTCTCTTCGGAGTCTGTTTATTTGTCTTTCTTTCCGAGTTCTTCCAGAGTGGAGACTTCTTTCCTGCTAAAAGATTTCACTTCCCTCGAAAATGAGTGTTTCTCGGTGTGTTGGATTCTCTTTAGGAAGAGAGGCGCTACTAAAGGTGCCAAGATCTCCAAGTTTTACCTTCACAGTGAACGATTATTCAAGGTAACTAACGTTCCACTGGAGCAACAGATATTGTCAACGGTCAGGGATCAAACCCTAATAACGATTGTTCAAATACTGCTTATAAAAGTACTAGCTAAATTACCCGGCGTTGCTCGGGTTGAATTGTTTGTAATTCATCGTTATATTACTCAGTTATTCCTATGTGAACTTCAAATTGTTTTTAGCTCCCTCTACAGAACCAGGAAAAATAGAACGGGGATTAATATCTAGATTATGCTTCCCGCAGGATTCTAAAGAATGAATGTACCAAATTTAGTGTGGATGGGTCTGACATTGATCGTACAAATACGCAATTTTATTCCTAAGGGCATTTCGAATAGTGTTTTAAGCCAACTCTGCATACCGAAGACAGATAGTACGGGGGTTAATATGTAGCCTACGTTACCCTCAGGGTTCCAAAGAATAAGTGTACCAAATTTGGTGTGGATGGGTCAAACGGTGTAGATTTGTATGGAGAACAGACAGATGCCAACTCTGCTTTATACGTATACATTATGATAAAAAATATTACACGAGAAACGTTATAACTAAAAATGTACTATATATTTTTTAATGAAATTTGGTGCACTGATTTTAGTATTTGTTTCGGAGGGCCTGAAGAGACGCCAACTCTGCTTTATACGTATACATTATGATAAAAAATATTACACGAGAAACGTTATAACTAAAAATGTACTATATATTTTTTAATGAAATTTGGTGCACTGATTTTAGTATTTGTTTCGGAGGGCCTGAAGAGACGCCAACTCTGCTTTATACGTATACATTATGATAAAAAATATTACACGAGAAACGTTATAACTAAAAATGTACTATATATTTTTTAATGAAATTTGGTGCACTGATTTTAGTATTTGTTTCGGAGGGCCTGAAGAGACGCCAACTCTGCTTTATGATCATGGCGTTTGATAAAAGTCGAAGTGCATCCAGTCAATGGTTGGAGTGATCTTATCTAGTATTAATCCTCCAAGTATTCCGACCAGATATTTCGCCCATGATCTAATGACGAGATATTTCGTTGAGACAAAACTGCCCTATTATTCCAAAGGAGATGAAGATTTAAGAATGAAGAACAAATTGGAGATTGCCCAGAACTGGTGACAGTTTGGAACATGCTTTTGCACCAGGGGCTGGACACTAAAGGACAATTTTTGACTCGAAGATAAACCACCAAGACAGTAAAGTAGCAACTACTTACGCCTTTTCATTCTCCTAATTGAATTAATGTCGCACTGGAGCAACACATGGGCTATTGGCGAAGGTCCGGGATCCATCCCAAAGGGAAAGATCTCAGGACAACGTTGTAGACCTCCTTGTTTCTATTGGATGGGTATCAATTATTTTGTTAATGCTTCGTGCTTATCGGTACGAGCCAATAAATGCCTCTAAAATTTTAATTTATTACTTGGTGTTCATGACTCATTTGGGCGTGACTATTTGGGATATTTGAATCCTATCGCATGGGTAAATATTAACTTCAACTCTCCGAAAAGTGGCAACAAAAGACGCCACTAAGTAAATTGAATTTAATCCTATTTTTGCTAGATATTTGCTAATTAATTCCTCTTACTTGGAACAAAGGAATTCATAACTCTATCCAACAAACATTTATAAAAGCATTTTTTAAATATTTAAGCTGAAAATGTATCCCATAAAATTAAGCCTTCGCATATTGCACCGTTTAACCGTTCCTATGTAGGACATCGAATCATTATTAAAGCAGGCTATAAATTCATATGACCAAGATACCTGGAACAAAGATCCAACCCCAAGATTCCAAACAAATTGAGTAGCCGTTGTAGCGCGGTTGGAAGAGTAACGCGTTATCAACCGTTGGGTTGCGAGTTCGAAACCAACCAAAGACCGTCGTGTACAAGGGGGGGGGCTGGTGCACGTGAAATCTGTCGTGGCCTCAAATGTCCTCACGTTAGCGTGGTGTTGGAGTTTGGGGAGCCAACTCACGTGTGACCTCGTCATCTGATCGTGGTTCAAATGACGAGGTGTTGTCATCGGATCTTTCCTTTTTGGATTGATCCCGGACCGCCGCCAATAGCTCGTTATGTTGCTCCAGTGTGACGTTAATTAAAATACCTACCTACTAAACAAATTGAAGAAAAATCGTATAAAATTCAGAAGGCATAAGACACGCATATTACTCACAGGTACTTAACCCTGCAAGTGGTTTCGACGAGATCAAGATCTGGTCAGTTTTCTTCCAACGAAGAGATAACTCGACCAAAAAGATCTGTTAATGATTTTGAAAACGAGATACTTCGTCAAGAGAACCATGGGGTGGCTTAATACACGGAGGACTTACTTCTTCACGTTCATCTTGTAATGTCGTATTGAGGGATACAATACTAGTCACTCAAAAAACGAATTTCTAGTTTTATGTGTTGAAGATTGTAAATACATGTTTCTGCATAAGTGCAAAACTGCCACAAATGTAGATTCCAGTAAAGGACAGTTTTGCAGCCATATAGAAGCATACATTTAATATATAAAACTACACATTCACTGTTTGAGTTGCAGCGTTTGTAGTAGCGGGGTTGAGATACGATCGATTCGACATGGTGACGAAGTGAGAGATCCCGACCCTTACGGCCTCCGACTTCCCTCTCTCAAGAGGGTCGCCACGGCGCAATGTCGAATGCCCGATTCTTGTAGGACTTGAGGAAATGTAAAAGGAGAGCAATGGTAACCTTTTTTATGTGCCCAGGATCATGTGAGCAAAACTAGTACTAACTGACCCTTAGACTCATTTCATCTGTGGGATAGACCCTAACATTCATCATCTGATTGGTCTGCGGGACGGGAGAAGACGCCCATCCATTGATTCATCACCTGATTGGTCCGCGCGACATAGTACTTTGGCGATTGCACCACTTTTATCGCACTTCAAAAAAATACGCATTCACACAACTACATTTTCGTAAGATGTTATATCGCCAAAGGAAGAATTACGGTACCAAATTGGCCAACCAAGTGTATTTTGAATAGAGCAGTCACGTGATTACTAGTCGACAAGTTGGTCACACTTTCTGAAATTCCTCTCAATAGCAATACTCAGTCTACTTATATTTCACGACTGGTATAAAAGTATTCCTGCTATAGGTGCGCAAAACTCATAATTACCAGTACCCTTGAGCAAAGATGGGGAGTACCTCCTTGAGCAATCCTTCGTAATCGGCTGTGCGTAGATAACGTATCCCTAATCCCTTTGAGGTAGGCTCCGTGGAAAGGTCAAAATCAATTCCACCTATTTTGATAGAATATGTGATTTTTAATAACCAGACGAAAACAGGTAAGGATAATTAATTAACGTCGTACTAGAGCAACACAACGAGCTATTGGACGGTCAGGGATCCATCCCGAATGGAAAGGTCCGAGGACAACACCACGTAATTTTAACCACGGTCAGATGACGAGGCAGAAGAAAACAGGTTAGGCAGTTAATTAACGTCGCATTAGCAACCGAGTTCAAAACTTGATGCAAACAAAGCCATCGTGTACAATGGGGGCTGGTGCACGTTGAATCTGTCGTGGCCTCAAATGTCCTCACGTTGGCGTGGTGTGAAAGTTTGAAGAGAGGGGTGAGAGCTTAGATGTGACCTCGTCATCTGGTTCAAAATTACGTTGCGTTGTCCTCGGATCTTTCGGGTTTGATCCCGGACCGTCGCCAATAGCCCATTACGTGACTCCAGTGCGACGTTAATTAAAATACCTTCCCACCCATGAGTTCAGAATCACTCTGTAAAATCAAGTTAACCCTACCCCGAGTTTCACTTGAGAATCGCTACAAACTTGGGCAATTTTAAAATTCCAACCCGCGTTGTTTCTTTGCCTTGAGCGGAGATTGCGGCCAAAAATCCTCTCCTCCCTTGTTCCGAGGAAATATTCAAAAGCGGCATTTTCTTCTTGTCGGGAGACAAGCTCTCGGAAAAAGAGGGAATCTTCTTTGCGAGGTGGGGGTGGAGGGCGTGTTTGCTTGTCCTTGATGGAAGAGTGGCGGAAACTTAAATAGGATTTCGGAGGGGGCAGCGAGCGGAATTCGGCAGCGACAAAGTCTTATTAAATTCGCCGCGCTCCCCCGAATAAAAATAATAAATGTTCTTCTTTGTGGAAGTGAAGTAAATATTCAATCACTCAACGAAAATGCACTACGAGGGATTATTCTATGGAATGAAGAGTGGGGTGTACTTTGAGGCTGACATTTATTACGCACTCCATCGCTTATGCTATATGTGTGGTTTTGGGTTTTATGGCGCAAGGGCAATGTTTGGCCAAGCTGCGCCAGACACAAGACATACAACATCAAGTAATTAACATACACACAATGAAAGTTTTTACTGACACAGAAGAGAGAAATGCAGCAATCGAACCTGCACCGCCTACAACTCGAAGGTTGCTAGCGCAGTGGGAATACCCACTGAGCGCCGACGGCCTCTTTAATCGTGACTTTATTATACACGCAGTATGTATGAAATAGAATACACACATTGTGCGACTGCGGTGAGAACCTTGGTAGGGCTGTGGCAGATGACTTTGGTTAAATTCACTTCTAGAACTTGAAGGTACTAGGGTTGGTTGTTTTATGGCACAAGGGCCGTTTCGCCAACTACGCCAAACACAAGACAGACAATGTTAAGTAATTGTGAAAAGAAAGGACAGGTAGGTAGTTAATTGATGTCGCACTGGAGCAACACGACGGGCCGGGATCCATCCCGAAGGGAAAGGCCGAGGACAACACCTCGTAATTTCGAAACGCAATCAGATGACGAGGTCAACACCTGAGTTGGCACCCCTCTACCCAAACTTCCACACCACGCCAACGTGAGAACATTTGAGGCCACGACAGATTTAACATGCGTCCTTTGTACGCGACAGTCTTTGGTTGGATTCGAACTCGCAACCCTCCGGTTGCTAATCTATTACTCTTCGAACAGGGTACCGCGGCCCACTTGTCTGTGTTGGTTTTCGATAAGAAAGTGCCTCATGGTTATTGTGAGGTCGATTCTAACTATCATGCATAAATATTCTATCATTTGATATTCTGGTGTCTGGGAGTGCTCAGTGAGAAATAACAGGTCCCACCATCCCTTAAAAACTTTGTTTTGTACAAAAAATGTAACTATTTTACAAAAGATGGACCAGCCAGGGTCCATTCGACAGACGCAGGCTCTTCCGAATGGAGATTTCCTTGTTCCCAGCGGAGGCAAAAGGAAAATAATAAACCAAAACAGACGAGGGCGGAGAGAAAAGTCGTGACCTGTGTGGAGGATTTCCATTTCCAGCGTGTTCTCTAGAGGACCGATGTCTGCATTCCCGGAGAACGAGATTTCATTGAAATCGATCCCGCTACTTTACGGAAGAAACAGAAACTCGGGGGAAGACTCGTAAATCGAATTTCACCAGAACAATGCATTGTCTTCTCCAGAAATCGAATTGCACTTTAACGAACGAGGCGAATCGGCCCGATCCCCCTCCCCTATCGCGACAGATAATAACCGAGACGAAACGAACTCTTTGGGAAGAAAAGGAATCCAAAGGGTTTTAACAAGATGTCGGAGCACCAGCTTTCTGTGCCCTCGGCAGAAGGGTGGTGGTGGTGAAGACTTGGAATTCCGGCCTTCGTCATCCCCCATTTGAAGAATAGCGTTTCACAATGCCTAGACCTCCCTTTAAGATAACCAGGAGAATGAAAGCATCACAAAATCCATTTTGGAGCTTTTTTTGTTTTTAATTAAGGTATCTGACGGGCTATTGGCGATGGTTCGGGATCACACCCGAAGGGAAAGATTCGAGGGCAACACCACGTAATTTGAAATCACGGTCAGATGACGTGGTCACACCTGAGCTGACACTTCACACCACGCCTACGTGAGGACATTTGATTCCACGACCCATTTAACGTGCACCGGCTCTCCTTTGTACACGACGGTCTTGGGTTGGATTCTAACTCGCAACTTTCCGGTTGCTAATCCACTACTCTTCCAACCGGGATAAAGCGGCCCATTTTATTTTAAATTAAGGTATACATCTAAGTTCGGGGGCCGCGGTAACCAAGTTGGAAGAATCTGTTGTGGCGTCAAATATCGTCATGTTGGCGTGGTGTGGAAGTTTGGAGAGTGGGGTGCTCAAGTGTGACCTCGTCATCTGATCGTGATTCAAAATTACGTGATAATTGTCCTTTGGATTTTTCCCTTCGGGAAAAATCCAAGGTTCCAGAGCGTCGCCAATAGTCCGTTATGTTGCTCTAGTGCGGCGTTAATTAAAATACCCACCTAAGTTCGGAATTTTTTTATGTTCATATTATACTATCTTCTTTTATTTTAAAAGAAAAATTGCACGCTATTAAACCAAAAATCACTACAAATTACTATAAAATTTCAAAAATTTAAGTAAAAAAATTATGTAAACGAAAAATATAACGCCTTGAACTAAAAAATATGCAATATTTCTTTCCACTCATGAGATATTGGGAAATAATGTAGAAGAAAACATTATTTTTTGAAATTTTTTTTACGGTATAAAACTGAAATATCTCCAGTTTTCCTGTCTAGATAATAACTGTCTTCAGGCCCTCCGAAACAAATACTAAAATCAGTGCACCAAATTTCATTAAAAAATATATAGTACATTTTTAGTTATAACGTTTCTCGTGTAATATTTTTTATCATAATGTATACGTATAAAGCAGAGTTGGCGTCTCTATCTGTCTGTTCTCCATACAAATCTACACCGTTTGACCCATCCACACCAAATTTGGTACACTTATTCTTTGGAACCCTGAGGGTAACGTAGGCTACATATTAACCCCCGTACTATCTGTCTTCGGTGTGCAGAGTTGGCTTAAAACACTATTCGAAATGCCCTTAGGACTAACATTGTGTATTTGTACGATCAATGTCAGACCCATTCACACTAAATTTGGTACATTCATTCTTTAGTTTCCTGCCGGAAACATAGGCTATATATTAACCCCGATCGGATTTCTCCTGGATCTGCAGTGGGGGCTAAACACAATTTGAAATCTCCATTAGAATAACATTGAGTATTTTTACAATCATTGTCCGACCAATTTACACCAAATTTGGTACATTCATTCTACATAGAGTATATATTAATCCCGTTCAATTTGTCCTGGGTCTGCAAAAGAGCCTAAAAAATGCAAAATCTCCTTAGGAATAACATTGAATATTTATACGATCAATGTCAGACCAATTCACACTAAATTTGATATATTGATATATATATCAAATTTAGTGTGAATTGGAATTCTATATTTCTTTAGAATTCTGCAGGACATATTTGTTAAATATTAATCACGTTGGATTTGTCCTGAGTCTCTAGATGGGGCTAAAAACAATCCGAAATATTCATAAGAACATTGAGTATTTTTAGGATCACTGTCAGACCAATCCACACCAAATTTGGTACATTTATTCATCAGAATCCTGCGGGAAGCATAGGATATATATTAACCCCGTTCTATTTTTCCTGGTTCTGTAGAGGGGCTAAAAACAATTTGAAATCCCCATAGGAATAACAGTGAGTAATATTACGATGAATTAGAAACAATTCAACCCAAGCAACGCCGGATAATTCAGCTAGTTAGAAACAAAAATGCATTTAAATACACTCATGTCCAAAATTATCTTTACATGCATAAAATCACGGATTTCTCAGAAACTGTGAACTATAATTTTATGAATTTGTGTGAAAAAATTTAAGAGCACTGCATGAAAGCATGAAATAATAAAAATGGCAATAATATGTGACAAGGAGTGTTCAGAAAAAAAGAATAACTCAGAAAAAAAGTAAGGCTTATGAATTTAATATGGATGTGATCTCCCCTGACGTGTACACACATATCACAACGCGTTTTAATGCTGTCAATAATGCTGTTAACCACAGTTTGGGGAATTAAGTTCCACTCCTCTAGCAACTCCTCCTTAAGGACATTTACATGAGATTTTGCTGGCCAAGGTACTCGCTCAATGGCTTCACTTTCCAGGAATTCGTCAACGAGGTTTGCTCGATGTGGACGAGCATTATCGTCCATAAATAAAAAGTCAGATCCATATGCATCCATATCTGAAAAGTCTTACATAAGGTTCTAAGACCCCATCCTGATATCTCTGGCTGGTCACAGATCCGCTGTTGAAAACCTGTACGTACATCGATCATTATTCCTCCCCATACCATCGCACCTGCACTACCGAAACGGTCACGTTCCATAATGTTCGAAGGAAGATTTCGCGTTCCTGACTCCCTCCAGATGTAAACACGTTTAGAATCGGATGTTAAACTAAACCTCGACTCATCAGTAAAGAGAACATGGGTCCATTAGTGTTCACTCCAGTTCTGATGTTCTTTGCATTAATTAAAGCGATCCCTCTTTTGTTGTGAAGACAGTGAAACACATACCCTTGGCTTTCTGGTATAAAGGCCTCTTTCATTAAGCCTTCTGTATACAATTTGCCGTGATACAACAGTTCAGTGGCGGCTGCAACCTCTGAACTTAACTGCCGAGCAGTAGACTTCGTGTTACGACGGGCAGTTATTGCCAGATATCGATCTTGAGAAGCAGTTGTTATTCGTTAACGACCTTGTCCAGGCCTCCTTACAACAGTTCCAGAGTTCTGAAATTGTTTCCATAGCGTAGAGACTGTCTTGAAATATCACGCATCTCGCTGTTTCCATGATTGGCTGCCCTGCTTCTAAACGCCGATAATTCTCCACTTCAGATTCTTCCAAATGATACTTCGGAGCCATAACAAACCGTTTTGAGTCCTTACACACTGAAATCAAACGCTGTATTGCAGAAATTTACTCAGATATTCACTTTGCGCAAAGCGCTTGATTCATCGTCGGATGACGTAACGCCTTGATTTGCATATCAGAAACAGTTTGATCACTTTTGATTGGATAATGCTAATTAGGCTTGTCTTTCGCACATTCCCTGCAAAAATGGATTACATCGATTGGATATTTCATGGACTATCATTATTTTTGGGTATGTAAAGATAAATTTGGACATGAGTGTATTTGGAAACGAATTAAAATCAGCTGTCAAGATCTATTCTAATTGCCATAGCTCCACTTCTAATTTTCATAGAGAAAACAAAAACAGTTTTGCAAAGGAAAGTCTAAATATTAAGAATATTGAATAAAAATGAAAATTTAGTCAAAAATCGACTTTTCAACGTAGTCGGATACCTTAGGTAGTTTCCAAACTTTAATTTGATATCTTTTTTCTTTGAAAGTGTTCGGTTGGTCAGGTTTTACGGCGCATGGTCATTACGGCCAAGCTGTGCCAAACGTAAATTAAATGGACAAGCACACACAAGGAAAGCCTTTCCTGAAACAGAAGAGAGAAATACACTTAGGTTGGAATCGAATCTCTAGATCCGCAGCTTACAACTCGCATGTTAGTTGTTTTGGATTTTTATGGCGAAGAGCCATATTTAACCAAGCTGCGCCAAACGCAAGATAACGTTAAGTAAAAAATGTGAAAGAAAAGTTGGTTGTTTTGGGGTTTGGCGCAGGGGCCACATTTGGCCAAGCTGCTCAAACACAAGACACCCAATAGAATGAGGGAGGAAGAAAAAGCAGAGTAGAAGGGTAGGCAGGGGGAAAGGGTTAAACGATCACTTGGGTACCTCGGGATTGGGGTACAGAGTAGTGCGATGGAAGCAGAAAAGATAGCTTGGGTATATCTCGATCCCCGTGTTTAGTAAAGACAGTATACACCTAAAGATGTGCCTCTGAGGGCTACAACTCGCAGGTTGCTAGAGTAGTGGGCAACCTCCACTTAGCCGCGGATACCCCAGAAAGTACTTTTTAAAATATTTTAAAGTTGTAAACATTTCCATCATGAAACTCCCTCTTATGCCTGATGACTCAAAAGTAACTTTTACTACTTTCAACATTTTCAAAAACAATTCAATTTAAACACATGATGCTTTGATATAAAATAATCTTAAGACTAATACTCGTTTTAAACAGAACATTTTATGGTTATTTAAATACATTTACAAAATAAAAAAATCTTTGAATTGTTTCCTTTTTCAAAAAATTTGGCGGTATGGATTTGGCAGTTCATACATTTTCATTGTATCAGCTGGCTTCGGCTTTGGGGTTTTATGGCGCAAAGGTCCTATTTTGGCCATGCTGCGCCAGACAAGACATACAATATCAATTAATAGACACACACAATAAAAGTCTTACTAACACAGAAGAGAGAAATACACTTGTATGAGCTGGAAAAAATGTTAAGAGGCTGGTTGAGATATCTACAACTATCCAATGAATATAAGTATAAACACATACATACATACACACACACAGTACATATGTATATGCGCAGCACCCCCACGAAGACGGCGAACCCACATCAAGTTAAGAAAACGCAACTTAAGGAATACGCCGTCTGTATGTTCATCCTTCACTCAATTAAGTGCTTTTCAAAAAAGAATTCCCTGCGACAACGCTGCTCGGAAAATCCCCTTCGAACTTTTTCTATTGAACTTCCAGTCCATAATGGGCTATCCTTTTATTAAGTATTAAATTCTCCGTGCCCGGATGAAAGCCGAGTCTTTTCATCGGCGAATGAACACGGAAGCCTGGCACAATATGGCCGTCGCCTGAGGATGAACGTGGTCAAAAGATTATCCGCCATAAAATTCTTTCGAAGAAAGAACAGACGGGAGAATAATGAGATAAAAAATCCCTCCATCGATTGGGCATGCATCGAAGCTCATAATTCCAGAGCTTGAAACAAAACGGGTTTTTTTTTCGGCGGAGTCAAATGCTTCTGGAGGAAATGTGGTGATCACCCGACCTCAAATAAAACGTTTTCTTGGTTCTTTTTTCTAGACGGTTCAGTGGTGGTGTTTACCAACCTTTCTTTTCTGGTCGGATGGTTGCTTTTTCAGAGTTGAGGTCAGAATCGGCCAAACACTGCATGTATTAGGTTATTATAAATTCTCTGCATAGAAGTTAATCAAATCTAAAAACACTAAACAGAAAACAAAGTTTCAATTACAAAGTGAAATTAACCCTCCAAGTGGTTTCGACGAGATATCTCGTCCATCACGATCCGACCAATTTAGTTAATGACGATATATCGTCAAGACAATGCCGATTTTTTATGATGACGAGATCAAGATCTGGTCAGTTTTCTTCTAATGACGAGATATCTCATCCATCAAGATTTGCAATGGTTTTGCTAATGACGAGATACCTCAAGACAACCACCAGGTAGGTAGGTATTTTAATTAAAGTCGCACCGGCGCAACACAACGGGCTATTGGCGACGGTCCGGGATCAAACCAGAAGGGCAAGATCCGTGGACAACACCACGTAATTTCGAGCCATGTTCAGATGACGGGGTCACACCTGAGCTGGCACCTCACTCTCCAAACTTCCACACCACGCCAACGTGAGGACATTTGAGGCCACGATGGATTTACGTGCACCAGTCCCCATTGTACACGACGGTCTTTGGTTGGAATCGAACTCGCAATCCTCCGGTTGCTAATTCGTTGCTCTTCCAACTGGGCTACCGTGGCTTGCGAAAGGAAAAAAGAAGGATTGGGGAACAGAATAGTGGGATGAAAACTGAAAAAGATAGCTTGGGTATCCCAGAAGCTCGCCCCATGGGAAGAGAAAAGATCACTCGGGTACTTCGGATCCGTGAAGCCCGTATATACCTAAAGGAAATGTGCCCCTGAGGGCTCAGTTACGTGGAGTTGTCCTCGGATCTTCCTCTTCTGGTTTGATCCCGGACCGTCGCCAATAGATGCAGCGTCCTTGTAGAAACTAAGGATTTTAAAAATATTTTTCGAGGACTTTCAGCAAAAATTAAATATTTTTATTGGCCCTGTAAAAACTAAAAGATAAACTCAGGCTTCTCCAATGGCGGTGAAAGCCCTGAAAATGACGCAGAAGAAAAGGAACGTAATCTTCGTAATTCAAAGTTCTGGTAAAATATTCACAAAGGTAAATTTGACAGTAAACTGCTGCACAACTTGTTACAGTAACAAAGTAAAAATGCACATAAAGAGAAAGAAATATACTAAAAACGTGTTGACCGACATGAAAAGTAAATAAATAGTTGAATGGAAACAAGAGATTGACTATTTTGAACATGTTGATCAACATGATGTAAAAGTATGAACATGACGTATAGCAAAATGTAATCACGGATAAAAATACTATCAAATTTATAAAAACTAGCGGCTTTTATAAAAGGAGGTAGATAGGTAGTTGAATTAAAGTCGCACTGGAACAACACAAAGGGCTATTGGCGACGGTCCGAGATCAATCCCGAAGGGAAAGATCGGACAACATTTGAGCTGGTACTCCACTCTCCGAACATCCACGTTTATAAAAAGGATAAAGATTTTAATGGGGTTTTCCCAATCAATCGCAGTTTAAAATTGTTCTTTTGAAAAATTAAAGATCGTAATGTATTAAAATATTTATAATGAACAGTAAAAAGTACGTTCCACATACAGAATCTTGCTCTCCTTTAACAAAATATCTGTGAAACGAGTATTCAATGAGAAGGCGGCTTAAATTGACTTCTAGACTTTCTAGTATAGTTATAATTCGATAATTTAATAAAATTGTGATTAGAAAAATGAATCATTTTAGAATTGAGTTACGCACTTTGGAAATGTTCTATCAGCAGGATTGTTGAACACATGGTAACAATTTTATAAAAAGGAATAATACAAAAACATTCACTTAAAAAAATCAAAACTTTTGTGCATTAATCTTTACTTTCCATTTTTTCATAATCACCAATGAAAATTGAACAATAGCATCAATAAAACTTGGAAAACGACTAAAATTGCCTCAAATGTTTTACATTATGCTATTTTTACGAATTATAAACTTACTGACGAATTCAAAACTTTCCAAATTTTTTTATATTGTACTTTTAACACTTTATTTTAAGCCAACTTTGTGCCCTACGTGTACACGTTCTGGGGTCAAAAGTTCAGGTGTTTGTTAAAAAAAGTTAATGAAGCGGAGATTACTTTCTTATACACAGTAGAAACCATTCAATAGATAGATTACATAAAGGTTGGTTGTTTGGTTTAGGTTTTATGCCGCAAGATCCAAAGACGGAAAAAGCAAGATAATGCACAAACCATTCAAAATAAAGTTAAAACAGTATAACCAAAAATATATTTCAAATCATATATTTAACTACACAGATGGTACGATGTAGTTTATGATACAAAAGGTGCAGGATGAAATGCATAAATGCAAGCAGGTCACTATGAAGGCTGAACAATATCACTGGACCAAAGTGTGACTAAAGGTAAGCGCACACTAGTCCACATTGCACGGATCGGATTTTAGAATTACGTACATTGTTTTGAATGAGCACAATTATCCGCGTATCGTATGTCAGCAATTCCGACGATGATTCCGGAGATAATAAAATAAAATACGTTCCGTACAATGCGGGTGACTCATCCGAAATTTCAGAGTAGTGTGGGCACCGGATGTTGACGTTATACATTCAATTGTGTTTTTTATTCCCCTAATCCTAGTTTCTATCTTTGCGATGGTTCAAGATAGTGAAAATATCAAACCAAATCGATACCAAAAACATGATTTTTGTTGGCTTTGATCGATTGGAGCCAAAGGACATTAAAGTTTTCGAGACATTATTTAAAAATTAATTTTATTGAAACCAACTCGTATTTACAAGCATACATCCAAAATCAAGACGTCTCATCTATCACATTATTTCTTCTGCTATCTTTTATATACACTCAAGATTACAAGATTAACATAACTTTCTACTTTCATATACCCCATGCGGAACTATAATTTCAAGTCCTTTGCAGAGGTTTGAGACCGGTACCAACAATTTTCTTTATAATTTTTTTTTCAAATAGTCGTAACTAATCTTTTTGCAGATATTTCTTTTATACTATTATTACTTTTATATTAATATTCTTTTATTTTCTAAGTGAAATGCCGATGCTCCGAATGCAGTGTTGCGCAATACACAAAACTGATCCGATGCGTGCCGTCCGTCCGATGCGGAATAGTGTGCGCTTACCTTTAGATGGAGTATTCCCATGTTAGTTGACTATTAGAACTCTAATATGAAATGTAATTAAAGTATGATGATTTATAGCAATGCAAAAAGGCGATGCAAAAAGCGATGAATGTCCTACAGTGACCCATCATATCCGACAAAATATGTGACGAGATTTAAAAAAAATCGGCGAAGAGACATAAACGTCAAAGACCTGTACAAGAGGTTAAAATATAATTTATGGTCAGAGGTCCTTGACAACGCTGACACGATGGAACGGTATCCGTAACGATTATATCTTTCGCGTCAGGGCAAAAGGGGTTAAGTATGACTTTTCATGGGTCTAAAGGAGTCAAGTACATCATTAACTTAAAAGATAATATAATACCCTTAAAATAAAAAATAAGTGAATCTACGTATGTAAACTACAATTATATGGCAGGCTTCTGTGGCCGCTTTGGAAGAGCAACAGATTAGAAACGGGAGGGTTGTGAGTTCGAAACACGTTCCATCCAAAAACCATCGTGTACACGGGGATTGGGGCACGTTAAATCCTTCGTCGCCTCAAATGTTTTCACGTCGGCGTGGAGTGGAAGTTTTGGAAAGTGAGGTACCATGTGTTGTCTCGGATTTTTCCTGGGGCCGTCGTGGCTCAGTATTCCTATAAAGCGCATTATTCTTTCTCTTTTGTTTGTCAGCAAAACTTTCATTCAGTCTATTACTTGGTATTGCATGTCTTGTGCCTGGCACAGCATGGCCAAATATGCGCCATAAAACCTCAAAACAAACCAACCTACGTTTCTCCCAACCAATCCCGGCTTTAGGTGTATAGTGTTAGGTTCTCTTCTTTAGGTGTACGAACACGAGGTACCCTAGTGATCTATTTTATCCCATGGGGTACACTGCCTCTGGTAAACATGGGGTACACTGCCTCTGGTAAACATGGGGGTCGCGACCCAAGGATGCTCAAGCGATCTTTCTTCTCTCCGTCCTTTCTTATCACAATTACTTGAGATTTTCTGTCTTGTGTTTGGCGAAGCTTGGCCAAATATGGGCCTTGCGCCATAAAATACAAAACTAACCCAACCATATAAATATAAAGGATAGAAAGGGTGTGGTGATGATTCCCCTGGAGCTAATATATCTAGACTACAACGAACGAAGCCATTGGCAATTAACACGCAAAGAAAGACAATTCCTAACTCAAAACGGCCCAAAGCCCACGGACAATCCGAAGCCATCGATTGGGGAGGGACATGTCCCGGCCGGGCGCTCATTAAGTCGGTGCGGCCCCAATCGTGTCCCGTCCCTTGTTTGTCCCGGGCAGTGATTTAACGAGCCGCATTAAAGGCCAGCAAAAAGCGCCTCTAATTCCTGGCCTTTGTTTACGAGGTGGCGAGCCATTAAGGCCACAACAGGGAATGGCTCTCGATGCCGGTAATCACACAACTTACGAAGACGCCATTGATTGGGGCATTACCCAGGCCGAGGGGAGGGGGCTACAGGGGCTCAGACCCCCCTCCTTCTCTTGTTATCAAAAGTGCCCTTTATCAAGAATGTCTTGATCGTGAAATTGGACGAAAACAATTACATTGTCTTCTAAATATCCAATCACATCTTGTTGTTGTAATGATTATTACAGCACAGAATCTTTCAGATTCTTTCAAGATTGAAACTGAAAACTTTAGTACTAAGTAACGACGCTCCTACCTTGATACATTTAGCTTTAATAAACGATTTATAGTTATAGGACTGTCTACCTTGGGACAATGGATTTCTGAATAGATGTGAAAGCGCGTTAGGGGACTGCCATATGCAGAAGCGAGAAGTCAAGCTGTGCCAAACACAAGACAGCGTCAAGTAATGTCGTAAAAGGGGAAATAAAGAGGGATTGGGGAAAAGATCAGTGGGATGAAAACAGGAAAAGATCGCTTAGCTATCCCGGAAGCAGGAACCCCGTGTTTACTAAAGACAGTGGAAAAAACAGATAGCTAGTCTCTTTTATCCCAGTGTAAAAACAAATTACACTAAGTGATTGAGCCTGAGATTTTTTTTTTGGATTAATGGCAGACGGGTCCTTAAAAATGTTTTCATGTGTGGCTCCCATGCAAGTCAGGATGTGTGAGGCTGATACTAAGCTGCACTTTATACTGGTGGGAAAGGATTTCTGGCCATCCAAGAATATCATATTTTTCAAATATCCAGATTGTAGCCTGCAAGCATAGAGAAAGTTTTCCGGGGCCAATTGAAGGCAAACAGCTTTCTTGGTGTTTTACTGACGTACCAGTGATGAAAAGGTACTGGAGATGATCTGCGCAATTGTTTTTAAGCGCAGACAGGTGGTCGTCCTCTGAGAGTAGGACGGTACTTTCTCTTGTGCCAGGTTGTTTATTTGCTTCAGCTTTTGCCAATAAGTCAGCTTTCTCATTGCCCGGAATGCCAGCATGTGATGGTATGTATCTATTGAAAATAATCACTAAAGTACCTCGTTTTAGTGAAGCCCGTACACACCTAAAGGAGATGTGCCCAAGAGGGCCCAGACCAGACAGGATCCCATCTCATTAGTTGTCCTTGATTTTTTAATAACGTTGCACATTTTATTTCTGTTCCTAGAGTATATTGAGGCCGCGGTAGCCCGATTGAAAGAGCAACGGATTAGCAACCGGAGGGTTGCGAGTTTGAATCCAACCAAAGACCGTCGTGTACAAAGGGGGCTGGTGCTCGTTAAATCCATCGTGGCCTCAAATGTCCTCACGTTGGAGTGGTGTAGAACTTTGGAGAGTGGAGTGCCAGCTCAGGTGTGACCCCGTCATCTGAACGTGGCTCGAAATTACGTGGTGTTGTCCTCGGATATTTCCCTTCGGAATGGATCCAGGACCATCACTAACAGCCCGTTGTGCTGCTCCAATATGACGTTAATTAAAATACCTACCTACCTAGACTATATTGGGCGGTCAGGCAGACTCATGGCGAAAAGGCTGGCGAAGGATAAAGGAATATCAATGCATTCATCTATATAATAGAAGAATCGATGTGGAGCATGTCCCCAATAAAGGTTGAGTCGGTTGCTTGCTAGGGTTTTAAGAAACAAGGCCCAGAACCGGACAAACAAAAAGTCAAAGAAGCCACTGGAATACGCTTTATTTTCCCTTTCTCTCGAAGACGCAGCTTCTTCCGCCCGGCCCTTATTTCGCTCCTGTCACTCAAGTGTCGAGGGGCACTTCGGGACAGGCACTCGTTCTCATCAACTGTCACACGACTCGGGCCATTTCGTATAAAATACTGCCACTTGCGTACGGGGAATGGAGTGTTTTGCATTTTTAGAAAATTCTATTACGGTATAATGTCGGTGTTTGTTTTGAACAGAATGAAATAGAAGCGGCACTTCGCCAAATCCGGTGCGTGCTACGATTCACATTTTTATTTACACTTTTTAATCCCTTTCCTTTTAGACCCTATGCGTCACATTTCTAAGTAGTGTTGTATTGCTTTCACACTTCATCACATTTAATGACTAAATCTATATTGTTTGGGTTGGTTTCGTATTTTAGGGTTGATTTGGGTTTTATGGCGCAAGGTCCGACAGCGGACAAGCTGCGCCAAACGCAAGTTTAAATAATATTCAATAGCAACCGGAATAATAAAAATAATTAAAAAAGTCTAAAAATATGCAAATAAAGGAACAAGGGGTATAAAAAAATTGGTCAAAGTTGAAGTTTAAAAGAGTTTAATTATGAAACACAATTGTATTATATATGCGATAAAAATCCAGTCACGCAAAAAGGTAAAAAGTGACGGATAAAGTGGGTGATAAAACAAATCAGATAAAATAGACGACGCGTTAAAAAAAGTTGGTACACCCATCTGAGACCAGAACAAGATGTTAAAATGTAATGAATGCAAAGATGTCGTTGGCAATGCTGATATGATGGTGAGGTTTCCCCGACCAATAGAAATCTACGCGTGATTCCGGAATGGCCGATGCAAAGACGAGTTAGAAAAACGTCGAACCGTCCAGATGGTAGTAGTGAGATGGTCGGGTTTGTATTTTATTGCGCAAGGGTCATATTTGGCCATGCTGCGCCAAACGCAAGACAGAAAATTTCAAGTAATTGTGAAAAGAGAGGATGGAGAAGGGAAAGATCGCTTGGGCATCCTTGGGTTCCGACTCTCATGTTTACAAGAAACAGCATACCCCATGAGAAAAGAATAGATCACTAGGGTAACTCGTTTTCGTGAAACCCGTACACACCTAAAGAACACCTAAAGCCGGGGGCAATATTGGTTGGGAGAAACCTAGGTTGGTTTATTTTGGTTTTTATTGCGCAAGGGTCATATTTGTCCAAGCTCCGCCAAACACAAGACAGTGTCAAGTAATTGTGAAAAGAAAGGATGAAGTGGAGAAAGAAGAGAAAGATCACTAAGGCATCCTGGGGTCACCACCCCCATGTTTACCCCATGGGTTAGTTGGGTTTGGGGTTTTATGGCACAAGGGCCATATTTGGCCATGCTGCGCCAGACACAATACTGTTGGGTTTCATCGATTGAAGACAGAGTTTTATATATTAAAAATAAATTTTATTACGTAGCCAAGTCTTATGGTTTAAAAACATACTTTTAGAAAACAAGAAGTCTGATCAGATCATGATCCCCAATACACTTCACATTATCTCCTCTCTTTTATACATTCAATTTACACAATTTTCCATATTGATGTGCCCCACACGGCACTATAATTGGAGGTTTGAGACCGATTCCAACATGCGGCCCCATCGGTTGTAAAACCTCAGCAGATGTACACTGCTGGCCACCCAAATTGCAACACCAAGAAAGACAAGAGATATCACAACAAAATTTATTTTGTAGATAACATGTTGACCAAGTATCAAATGATTAAATTTATAGACTTCTGTGAAGTGTGGTTCCTGCCAAAATCAGTAGCCAGAGTAGCCGCCATTGTTGGAGATCACCGCTGCCACACGCCTCGGCATTGATTCAAAGAGACTTTGGATGTGTTCTTGGGGTACAGCAGACCAAGCAGCTTCCACACGTTGCCAAAGTTGATCTGGTGTGGCAGCTGGGGATGTATTCTGGGTCAATCGTTGAGCAACCATGGACCACATGTTTTCTATCGGCGAAAGATCCGGAGAGCGAGCTGGCCAGGGAAGCAATTCAATCTGGCGATTGACGAAGAACCCTTGGACAATGCGTGCCACGTGTGGTCGCGCATTATCCTGTTGAAATATGGCTGTGGGCAAGCCCTGAAGGTAAGGAAGGACAACTGGCTCCAACACCTCGGAGATGTAGCGCTGGCTGTTTAAAGTACCGGCAATGCGTACTAGAGGAGTGCGAGAGTGATATCCAATACCGCCCCATACCGTAATACCCGGTGCAGGACCAGTGTGGCGGTGCATAACGCAGCTGTTCAGCATCCTCTCTCCACGGTGTCTCCAGACTCGAATCCGACCATCGTGGTGTTGCAGACAGAAGCGTGACTCGTCAGTAAAGACAATTTCATTCCATTCTGCCGTCCACATCCTTCTTTCATCGCACCATTGGCGGCGGAAACGTCTGTGGTTCTGCGTCAAGGGTAGACGAAGCAATGGACGTCTTGCGGACAGACCACTCTGCTGTAAACGGCGTCGAATGGTACGCGCAGACACTGGATGATGCGGTACAGATTGAATGTGCTGTGCTATGGTTCGTGATGTGGCTGAGCGATCCGTCACTGCCATACGCACAATATGCCTGTCATCACGTGAAGTGGTGCACTGAGGTGGATGCGATCGAACACGTCGGTCCGTCGTACCCTCCTGCATCCAACGATCACATATCCGCATTACAGTTGTTTGGTTTCGTCCAACACGACTACCGATTTCCCTGAAAGATAATCCACAATCTCGGTAGGCCACTATCCTTCCTCTGTCGAACACGGATACTTGATCAAAAGATGATCGCTGTTTTCGACGAGGCATAATTGATCGTTTTTTTGAAAAAACCACAAGAAAAACACAATTGCCGTACTTGAAATCGTCGAAATCTCCAAGCCTTAAATAGCGCTTTGAAGTGGTAAAATAGTTCAAGCCAATCGTTGAGCAATTCAATCTGGCGATTGACGAAGAACCCTTGGACAAAGGTCCAAGGGTTCTTCGTCAATCGCCAGATTGAATTGCTTCCCTGGCCAGCTCGCTCTCCGGATCTTTCGCCGATAGAAAACATGTGGTCCATGGTTGCTCAACGATTGGCTTGAACTATTTTACCACTTCAAAGCGCTATTTAAGGCTTGGAGATTTCGACGATTTCAAGTACGGCAATTGTGTTTTTCTTGTGGTTTTTTCAAAAAAACGATCAATTATGCCTCGTCGAAAACAGCGATCATCTTTTGATCAACTTTGGCAACGTGTGGAAGCTGCTTGGTCTTTTTGTACTTGATATCAATTTGTACTTGATATCAATATGTTTAGTTTTCTGATTTTCCTGACTATTTTTTGAAAAATAGATAGCAGATTGATTATCACAATATACTTGGGGTCTTATGTAATCACACAAACTTAATTCATTTATAATTCTACTAAACCAAATAACTTCTTTAGTGCAATCGGTTAGTGCAATAAATTCAGATTCCATTGAGCTAAGAGCTATGCACTTTTGTTTAGAAGATTTCCATGATATTGGGATGTTACCAAAATAAATTAAATAGCCACTGCTTGAATGTCTGTTTGTGAGACCACATCCCCAATTTGCATCAGAAAAAGCAATCAAATTTGAACTTTTTACATTGGAAAGATTAATTTTAAAATCCTTTGTAAGAAAAACATAGTTCATAATATCAACAACGTAAGACCAGTGTTTGTAAGTATAACCATTACAAAACTGAGACATTATATTAACAGCAAATGCAATATCTGGTCTGGATCTATCTGACAAAAACGATAAACATCCTATTAAGGAACGATAGGGAAATTTCCTCATTAAATCATTTTCAATTATTTCTTCCTCTTTAACCTTATCAGGTAAGTTACAACCAATTTTAAAAGGTAAATTCACAAAACTTTTAGGAAGATCTTTGAATTTTGACATTAATTTTTCAATGTAGGTAATTTGATGTAGATAAATCGAATTTTCAATCTCTTGAAAGTTTACGCCTAACAAATATTTAGTTTTACCTAGGACTGTAAGATCCAATTTTTTGTCCAATAATTCGATTACTTCATTTATCAAATGTTCTCTTTTTGAAAACAAAACCATATCATCTACATAAACAATTAAAATTACATCTTTAAATTTGTAGACACAATTACACCAATTTAACTGAGAAAATCCTAATTTAGTTAAAATACCGTCTAATTCCAAATTCCATTCTCTGCCACTTTGATGCAGACCATATATAGCCTTTTCCAATAGACATACTTTGTTTTCGGATCCTTTCAGCACAAATCCTTTTGGCTGTTTCATGTATATAGTATCCTTAAGGTGTCCATATAAATATGCACTTTTCACGTCAACTTGACAGTGATACCAACCCAACATAGAAACCAATAGTACAAACAATAATTTAACAATAGAAAAATTCACAACTGGTGAAAAAATATCTTTAAAATCAATGCCGGGTTTTTGCTTAAAACCTTGAGCAACAAGACGAGCTTTATACCTTTTAGGTATATTGTTTACGTCCATTTTTATGCTGTACACCCACTTACTTCCAATTATGGTTGTATTTGGGGGTGTGTCCACTAATTTCCATACTTGCCTATCCTTCATTATCTGAATTTCTTCATTCATGGCAGTATTCCATTTAATTTTATCCTTACTTGCTTGCGTTTCTTCATAACTTTTGGGGATTTCGACATTGTAACACTGATCATACATGTCGTACAGCTGTTGGTCTAAAAAATTAGATTCATCACTAGAAGTAGATGGCACATTAGAAATATCCACATTAGGATGTTCAGTTTCTGGCTTAAAATTGAAATTTACAGGATCAAACCTAATCTTATTTTTAGTACAGTACTTTTTAATATCATTTAAAGATCTCATTCTCAAATTTTCAGGAGAATAATAGTATACATCTATCCTATTGCTTTTATTTCTAGGTTTTTCGATTCTTCGCCAATTTGAAATGTTAAGACTTTTTAAGTCCTCAGTTTTAACTAAATCTTTAGAATCTAAAACTTGAGTTTCACTTTCCGATTTTACTTTTATATTTTCATTTGATTGATAAATAGGAATATTAGAATTAAGATCGAAAGAAACGTACTCAAAGTTTTTACCAAATAGTACATCAACAGCTTTCTTACTTTCGTCGATATGAACATGGACTGTTTCAACTATTCTCTTCTCGTTTGGTACATATATTCTGTAACCTTTAGTTTTCAAACCATATCCTGTCAAAATACCAAGTTTAGCTCTGGGTTGTAATTTATTTCTCTGTATTTTAGGAATATGAACATATGCCAAAGAGCCAAAAATTCTAAAATGTTTTACTGATGGTTTGAAACCAGTCCATATTTCGTTAGGAGATATGCCCTCAGTTAATTTGTGTTCGCATCTATTTTTAGTATGAATAAATGCTAAAAGTGCTTCTGACCAAAATTGTGGTTGTAAACCACTGTCCTGAAGCATAGCTCTGACACAATCCATGGCTGTTCTATTGAACCTTTCTGCAACGCCATTTTGTTCAGGGGTATAAGTTGAAGTTCTTTCGATTTTTATTCCTAGATCATTTAAAAACTTTTTAAATTCTTTGTGACAAAATTCTAAACCATTGTCAGTTCGGACACATTTTAACTTAACATTTAGCTGTCTTTCAGCTTTAACCAAGTATTTTTTAAAGTAATCAAAAACTTCATTCTTATTTCGAATAATATAAACAGTTACTTTACGTGAAAAATCATCAATAATAGATAAAAAGTATTTGTTTCCACCTAGAGAGTTAACTGGAGCAGGACCCCACAAATCCATATGGATCCTTTCCAAAACATTTTTAGTTTTCCTTTCGTACATATAGTTTCTTTTTAAGGATATTCTAGTGGATTTAGCAATAGCACAAATCTTACAATTTTTATCTATATTTTTACAATTAAGTTTTTCAATTCCTTTTACACAATTAATTTTACTCATATTTTCAATTAAGGGCATGTTAACATGACAAAACCTACGGTGGGCTTTTTCTAGATCTAAACCAGTTACATATACATAATTTTTAATCTTGGGATAACCTTTTAAGATATACAATTTTCCAATTCTGGGAACAGTAAACAAATATTTATTATAACTATTATAAATAATCATTTTGTTATTTCCCCATTTAATTTGGTTTCCCACAAGGTCAATACGAGCACCACTAATTAAATTTTTTCTCATATTAGGCGAGTATAACACATCTTTTAAAGTTATATCATAATTTCTGTTTCTATCTAAAACTGTAAATTGAATATCACCCATACCTAATACTTCCGAGGTGCTGTCCTTGTCTCCGACTAGGATCTTCTGTGGTGGTAGTTTTCTGAATGTCGTAAACATATCACGTTCTTTACAGAAGTGAGCAGTTGCAGCAGAATCAATGAGAAATTCCCTCGGTCTTTCATTTGGAAAATTTGAAACTGCATAGGCACGTTGAAGATCAGTTTTTGGATTGTCCTCCATATAAAATAATTCACCACCAGGTTTCTGCCGATTGCATTTCTTGAAGCACTTCGATTCGTAATGTCCCGACTTTTTGCAGTAGTTGCAGAATGGTCGCGGCCCCATACGACAAACTGTCGACTTTCTTGGGCTTGAAGGAATTAATTCAGGGTCCAGTACGCATCTGCTGTGATCAGGAGTAGACGCCCGTGTCTCCTTGTATCTAGATGACTTGTTTCTTGTAGCATAAGCATCGGCCACGATACTTAATTTTGTGCCTTCGTCTTTCCGCTTCAGCTCGATTCGGCTGGATTCTGTTATTAAATGTTTAGACAAATTGTCTAGCGTGAACTCGTTGTCATCTATCCTGTATAGCAATTGTACCAGATTATCGTATTCGTGAGGCAAATGTCTTATTAGTTGAAAGCAAACTAAGAGGTCTGGGATTTCAAATCCACCTTCTTTTATCTGTAACAGCTTCTCATGCACTCGTTTGCAGAAGAGTCCAATGGATTCGTCCTCCGGCTGGTAGCGGATTGAAAAGAACTCGTCCACAAGGCCTGCCAATCGTGCTCTAGATGCTGGTTCAAAGTTGGTCTTTAATATATCCCAGGCTTCCTTACCGTCCTCAGTAGATGAAATTAAGACTTGATATTTTCTGTCTATGCCCTGGTAGATAGTTGTGTATGTCCTCTGCTTCCTATAACGATAGTCTCTTTTTTCTTGTTCTGGAGCATCTTCCAATAATAGAGGTTCCGTTTTAGTGATAAATTCCCAGCAGTTCCGGTCCATTAGCAATACCTTCATGTCCGTCTTCCACGTGGCATAGTTGAAATCCGATAACTTCGGGAAGGAAAACATGGACATTTCTTGAATACCCATCATACTGGATACCGGTAGTGGCAAGTAATTGACACGCACAAAGTTTTGCTGACACAGAAGAGAGAAATACAACCAGAGAAGGAATGCACCTGGCAGGAATCGAACCGGCGCCGCCTACAACTCGAAGATTGCTAGCGCAGTGGGCATACCCACTGAACCATGAGGGCCCAGTATACTCCATGAGATAAGAATAGATCACGAGGGTACGTATGGTTCTTGAAGACTAAAGATGTGCACCCGATGGGGATAGAACTATTCTATTCGTCAAGGTCACAACTGATTAGAATCATGCCAGAAAGACTGCAGGTTGTAGAACGGATATATACGCGTAAACCCCTCAAAGGGTTGAACAACAAAAAACTTGAGCTCTCCTGATATGTTTAATATGTAGTAATAATCCTCTGTAAATATTTCATTGCATAACACTGTTAGCCACATCTCAACTTAATTCAATTTTTAGAGCAATATAGCATTTAGTTAATCGTCATTGCGAGGTTTCCTTGGTCAGACAAGATAGGCAGGTAGCTAATTAACGTCGCACCGGAGAAACACAACGGGTTATTGGCGACGGTCCGAGATCCATCCCGATGGGACAGAACCAAGAACAATACCTCATCATTCTGAGCCAGTCAGATGACGAGGTCAACACCTGAGCTGGCACCCCACTTTCAAAACTTCCACGCCAACGTGAGGACATTTGAGGTCACGACAGATTTAACGCGCACCAGCCCCCTTTGTACACGAAGGTCTTTAGTTGGATTCGAACTCGCAACCCAACGGTTGATAACCCGTTACTCTTCCGACCGGGCTACCGCGGCCCGCCTAGTAATGGACGAAATCAACACCAAGCATCGTCATTGCGAAAGTCAAATTTTAAGGTAAAACACGCCGGTGAATAATTGTTTATCGCATACACGAGAATGAAAGGATCTTTAACTGTAAGTTTTTTGTCTTCGTCCTGTAGTTTACTTTACATTGCACAGCTCTCCCGAAATGCCCACTCTGAGCCGTTACTCCCCGTTCAATACCCGTGACCGTTTCGAAACAAATGGATCCATTGTTATGCGGAGCGATCCTGCCTTCACTTCGCTTCCACCTCCGCTCGATGGGATTTTTTAAGAGCGAGTGGGGGTGGAGGGGGTCACTCGAAATGGAGTCGTTTGCGTCGCCTTCCGCGAGAAGCCGATATCGAGTGTCGCGCGTCATCTTTTTGCAATTCGTCATCCGCGTCATTCGGCGAATGAGTTTCTTCGCTCTCAGCCACCCCCCTTGTTCTGAGAAGGAAGGTCCTCGAGGGTTGGTGGGGATGAAATCGAATGACAGTTAGAAGCGACATGGCTCAGTGGATTGGATTCGTGAGGAAACGTTGCTTACCTGGTCCTAAATGCTCATTTCCACATATTCAGAAAATAATTTCAGGACCTCATTTCTCGCCTAGTTACCTATTCTAATCGGCCCGGTTGGATTAGCAACCGGGTTCGAATTCAACCAATGAACGTGTATAAAGGTGCACGTTCAATCTGTCGTGGCCTCAAATATCCTCACGTTCTCGTAGTATGGAAGTTTGGAGAGTGGGGTTCCAGCTCAGGTGTGACCACGTCATCTGCCCGTGGTTCAAAATTACGTGATGTTGAGCTCGGATCTTTCCCTTCGCGATTGATTCCGGGTCGCCAATAGCCCGTTGTGTTGCTCCAGGGCGACGTTAATCAAAACACCTATTCTAATCGAAAGGTCGTAATGCTGAATGGTTGGTTTTCTGGCGAAAGGGCCATATTTGGCCAAGATGTGCCAAACACAAACAACAAGGGAAGGAAACAAAACAATATACTGAAGGGAATCGAGGGTAAAACAGATCACTCGGGTACCTAGGGGTTGTGATGCCCATATGCACCTAAAGATGTACCCTGAGGGCCATAATACTAAATGAACGTTTAACGATTTTTTCTCGTTTGTTTAGACTTGTATGATGCTTTAGGCTGATTTAAACCGCTTCAGCGAGTACTTTTTAATGTGTTGTACCATTTGAAGTATTCCAAGAACACCTCGGGCCCTTCCTCTATATACGTGAATGGTTATTCCTGTTTAGGTTGGTTGGTTTTGGATGGAGCAAGTCATTCTTTTTCCGTCAAATAATGGACAGACGGAAAGTTTCCATTGAAAGAAGGTTAGCACGATTGGAAGAATAGCGGATTAGCAATCGGGGTTACGAGTTCGAAACTCGATCCAACCCAAAACCATCGTGCACGAGGGCTGGTGCACATTAAATTTGTCCTCCGCACGTTGGTATGGTATGGAAGTTAGTAGAGTGGGTGGCAAGCTCAATTGTTGATCTCATCATCTGAACGTGGTTCAAAATGACGGTGTTGTTATCGGACCTTTCCCTTCGGGAATAGTCCCTGACTGTTTCGTTCCAGTACGACGTTAATTCAACTACCCCCATACCATTGACTACCGCGATAAAACTACGTAATACCGTGATAATTACGTGATTATAACCGTGATAATTACGTGAATTATTTAATACCGTGATAAAACTACGTAATTTTAAATCACGGTCAGATGACGAGGTCACACCTGAACAGGCCTCCCTACTCTCCAAACTTCCACACCACGGCATTGTGAGGACTTTTGAGGCCAAGACAGATTGAACGTGCACCAGTCCCCTTTGCACTCGACGGTCTTTGGTTGCATTCGAACTCGCAACCCTCCATTGCTAATCCGTTACTCTTCCAACCGGGTTACCGAGGCCCATCTTCATCAGGGATTGGAGAGTAAAAGAACAGCAGGAAAGAAGTGGCTTCCAAAATGTACGCTCCATTTTTTCAAAGGTACATACGTTTACAATTAAACTGTTTCTTTAATTTTTAATTTACTTTATAATTATTTTAACTGTTCATCTCACTTTATTTAACTCTTTAATCATTAATTATGTTAATTACACATACTGAAGTTTATATTTTATTTAATCGGTTCAGGTTTTCACCTCAATAGGACTAACAGATTAGAACCTGACGTTTGGTTTACAAGCTAAATGTTTTTACAAGCTAGTTTTTCCGTAGTGGTTGGTTGCTTTTAGGTTTTGTGGCGCAGAGGCCATATTTGGCCAATCTACGCCAAGCGCAAGATGACGCTAAGTAAAAAGTGTCGTGAAATGGAAGAGGGATTGTTGGACAAAGTAATGGGATGAAAGCAGGCACTAAATTCGGTTTCCAAAAGCATAGCGATCCATGTATGCACTAAATTCGGTTTCCAAAATTTTGGGTTGCTTTTGTGGCGCAAGGGTCATATCTGGTCAAACTGCGCCAAACACAAGGCAACATCAAGTACCCCATAACATAATAAGGAAAAACAGAGGATGTGGAGTGGGATGAAAAAGATCGATTGGGTTTCACGGGAGCGCGAACCTCCATGTTCACTAAAGACAATCCATGAGAAAAGAAAAGTCCAACAATTCCGAATTGAATATGATAAATGATTGGCCAACGACAAATGGATTAAACGCTAAACAAAGGTGATAAACTATATTTCAATATTACCCGATATGTATCATGCATTTGGGTAACGTGAAGTAAAATCCCAATCATCCGTCTGGTTTTTTGCTTTCACTGAAAATCTCTCTCAACTAAACGATCCATTTCCTCGACACATTTTCTGTTGTGAATGGTAGCTAGGTATTTTAATTAACGTCGCACTGGAGCAACACAACGGGCAATTAGCGAGTCCGGAGTCAAAACCGAAAGGTAAGAACCAAGGACAACACGACGTCATTTTGAAACCCGGTCAGATGCCGAGGTCACATCTGAGCCGGAAGCCCACTCTGCACACCACGCCAACGTGAGGACATCTGAGACCACGACAGATTTAACGTGCACCGTCTACCTTTTGTACACGACGGTCCTTGGTTGGATTCGAAATCGCATCGCAACCCTCCGTTTGCTAATCCTTTACTCTTCCAACCGGGCTACAACGGCCACCTGTATTGAACGGGAAAAGGTAATAAAGTTCGTTGTCTTATTGAAAAAATAAAACCTTTACTTTGTGTTCTCTTTCATCGAGGGGCGGTAGAAGGCCTCACGTTGGCATGATGTGGAAGTTTGGAGAGTGGGGTGCCCGCTCAGGTGTGACCTCGTCATCCGGCAGGGGTTCAAAATGACGAGACCTATCCTTGGATCTTCCATTTGGGGATTGATCCGTTGCCAATAGCCCGCTGTTTTAATCCAGTGCGACGTTAATTAAAATACCTACCTCTTTCATCGAGTTATCATAGGATGCCGTATCTGAAAAATCTCCAAAAAATAAATATTTTTGGGAAAGGAAGTAATTACGAAGAGGGCAATAAAGGACAGAAACGTTTCGGGCCTGACATGTGATGAAACATTTAGAAATAGTTTTCGTCGCGACTTTAAAGGTCGCATTGTATTCATAGGTTTTTCTCCTCTCAGCCATTCATCTCCTCATTTTGTAGTTTTCTCCGAACGGATCATCGACTCGCTCGGGACTCCCATTTTCGGTTCATTATTCTTCGAGGGGTTGTTGGCAACCCGAGTCAAAATTCTGTCGGACTGGAAACAAATTGTTGCCTTTTGTTTCTACTCTCTCGCATCATTAGTTCTTTTTTTGCGTTCGTTTTTTGTGGAGGGTTCCTCCGATTACTTCCCCAAGAACGATTTGTCTCAACCCTTGATGATCCCTTCCCGCCTTCATTTGCATTTCTTTGCTGCTCCCAAACTAAAAGTAAACAAACTCTGAGGTTTTTCCTTTCGGTGTGTACTCGTGAAGCAGAGATTGCGAGTGGTTTGTTGCTGGCTTTATTATCTCGAAGACATCCCCTCCCGTTTGTCGAGAATGGATGTCTTTTTCGGTCCCCAGCGATAGATTTCAAGTGCAACCGAAACTGAAAATACGTTTCTACATGTCTTATAAACGAGTCTTCCCTCTTTCATCTGATGAAGTCCATTTGGTAATCGCCGAGTTAATTAAGTTGAATGCAGTCGAAGTAAAACTTGAAACTATTAAAGATTATAGACTGATTTACATATTAAAGGGATTAAGAAACAGACTTATTTACAAATTAAAGGGAATAAAAACAAAGACTTATTTACATATTAAAGTGATTAAGAAACAGACATATTTACATATTAAAAAGATTAAGAAACATACTTATTTACAAATTAAAGGGATTAAGAAGCAGAATTATTTACACATTAAAGGAATTAAGAAACACCTATTTAAATATTAAAGGCTGTTTACAGAGTAAAAAGAATTTTAAAAGAATATTTGTTATTAAAAAAATTTGTTTGCAGCATATTTTCTGATTACACAAGGCCTGCTCTGGTAAATCTCTAGGTCTTTCTTTGTGCGTGCATGTCCATTATTTGATATTGTATGTCTTGTATCTGGCACAGAACAGCCAAATATGGCCCTTGCGCCATAACCCTCCCCCCCAAAAACCACATCAGATACGAATGTCAGTCCGAAAGCGCCACTCATATGTGCCTGAGTACACGGAGGTGCTGAAATAAATACAGCAGTGGTTCGGTTTTGGGGGGCTTTATGGCGCAAGGGCCATATTTAGTTATGCTACGCCAGAAACAAGGCATACAATATCAAGTGACAGACAGAAACAATGAAAGTTTTACAGACGCAGAAGAGAAATACAGCCGGAAGGAATACACCTGACAGGAATAAAACCTGCGCCGCCTACAACCCGAAGGTAAACACAGCAATGATGTGATCAATGAAATTTAGAGCCTTATAGTAGCTGTGCACTGTTCCAAATTGAAATGGAAATCCCCACCACGAGGAACAATTTCAGATTAGATTTTAATACGAAAAGTTGTGCTATTCGATTGATCCGGCATTGAGCCGTGTATTTGTGTACATGTGTAATGCGTGTATGTGCAATGTTAAAATATGGAATTTCAATGATTTTATTCGCTACTGGACAGTTCACTTGATTTTACTACATACACTGACAGTTCCATAGTAGGTGCCCAAAGTTGCACCAGCCTCACAGCGACGCTGTAGGGATTGCAGAACAAATCAGCCATCCGCTGCACTGCCGAACAGCACCCCTGATTGGTTGATTTTTTGGGGTTTTATGACGTAAGGGCCATGTTTGGCCATGCTGCGTCAGACACAAGACATACAACATCAAGTAAGACACACACAATGAACAATGAAAGCTTTACTAACACAGAAGAGAGAAATACACCCAGGGAGGAATGCACCTGACAGGAATCGAACCTGCGCCGCCTACCACTCGAAGGTTGCTAGCGTAGTGAGCATACTCACTGAGCAACGATGGTCCCAACACCCATAGGTAAATACGGTTTAATTTCGTTTTCGGAGCTTCCCTTAAAGTTCTTACTGGAGGTTTCGAAACAACTTACATCAGTTGGATAAATACAGGGTGCGGCGCGGGAACTTCCTTATTTGAATTGCGCGCCACACAGCAGCTGTTAGTTCCCTAAGAGTGGGGATTTGAAAGGGCCCAGCCGAACATTTTTTGAACGGTTAGTTCAGTAATCACTATGCAGTGGACGAGCGAGGAGCGCGCGTTCGCCGTGGCGACGTATTTTTCGAACCTCAATTCAATTATTGCAACTCAGCGAGAGTTCAGAAAAAAATTTTAAATCGCTCCTAAAGGTCCTGTTCCTGATCGTAAATCGATTGTCCAATGTGTGGACACTTTTATGAATACCGGTAGTGTGTCTAAAAAAAGCCAGGACCTTCAAAAACAACCAGGACTCCGGAAAACGTCGAGAGAGTGCGGAAGATTTCGACTCTCCCAATGTATCGAGCAGAACGGTGGCCACCTTCAAGATATCATTTTCAAAAAGCACTAAAAAAAATCTTTAAATGTACCGCTATGTAAAAAAAAATTAAAATGATATCTCCAATACTTTTTGTTTCAAATCAGGAAGTTCCCGCGTCGCACCCTGTACGTTGATCAGTGTCCAATTGCAGACAATCTGCGCTAAGCACAAGATCAAAGAAAATCAGTGTAAAATTCAAATAGTAAAAAAGCCAATAGGTAAACAATGGTATTCATAAAATGTAGGTAAGTAGGCAGTTAATTAAAGTCACACTGGAGCAACACAACGGGCTATTGGCGACGGTCTAGGATCAACTCCGAAAGGAAAGATCCGAGGACACCTCGTAATTTCGAATCACGGTTAGATAACGAGGTCAACGCCTGAGATGGCACCCCACTATCCTCCAAACTTCCCACACCACTGAAGATATTTGAGGCTACCTCAGATTTAACGTGCAGCAGCTCCCCACGAACACGGCGGTATTTGGTTACATCGACGTTCGAACTCGCAGCCCTCCGGTTGCTAATCCGTAACTCTTCCAACCGGGCTACCGCGGCCCATTTATAAAAGGAAAAGATTTGAGTGTGGGTATTCTCCCTAATTAAATCTACTTAGGTAAACAGAAACACACATTTCTTCCTGAATGAATTCAGCTTAGTTCAGGATTCCAGAAACTTTAAGCGCTCCTAACAATTTATTTCAGAACAAAATCTCTTACGCAGTCCAAAAGACAAAGGCTTCCTCTACATTCAGGGGTTGACGATCCGAAGACAGTTGGAAACTCAACCCGGGAGAACAGAAGGGGATCGATTCCAAAAGTCTTTAATTGCCCTCATTGTTCCCAAAAGGTTCCTTTTTAAACCGAGAAAGGCCTGGAGGAAACACAAAAATAAAGAATTCCCGCGTCTGTGATTCCTTTAGAAGCGACCGTTCGAGAAAGAGAAAGAAATACTCCAGAACTTTCTAGTCTCGTCTGGGAGAAGAGTGACCTCCCATGGAAAAGAGTCACAGAATTCAGTATCCACCTTCACTCATTATTCATTATGACATTTGCCTTATTATTCATTATGACAAGCGCCTTATTATTCATTATGACATTTTGTGCCTCTACAGTGTACTACTTAATAGAGTAATAGTACATCTATACTTGAGATTGGTTGTTTTGAAGGTCCAAAGACGGGCAAGCTGCGCCAAACACAAGATAATGCAAACCAGTAAAAATAAGTAAAAGGTCACACTAAAAAGAATATTTAAAATTATAAATTTATTGTACAGATGATGCAATGTAGTTTAGATGATATGAAAAGTGCAGGATAAAGATGTAATGCAAGTAGATCATCATTGGTAAAATAAATTATGAAGGTTGTGGGAAAGGTAAATAAATAACGTCAAGCTGGAGCAACACAACGGGCTATTGGAAGCGGTCCGGGATCAATCCCGAAGGGAACGAGGACATCATTTATGAATCTCGGTCAGATGACGAGGTCAAAACTTGGATTGATGGAGCTCAAAACTGGAGGCTCAAAATCAATACCTGCAATTGGAACCTCTAGGTGATAGAAGAGAAATAAGTACGCTGTTCCTAGGTATTTTAATTAACGTCGTATTCGATTCGGGATCAAACCCGAAGGGAAAGAACCGAGGACAACACCACGCAGTCTTGAACCACGGTCAGATGACGAGGTCACACCTTAGCTGGCACCCCACTCTCCAAACTTCTACACCACTGAGGATATTTGAGGCCGTCAGATTTAACGAGCACCAGCCCCCTTTGTACACGACTGTCTTTGGTTGGATTCGAATTCGTACCCTCCGGTCGCTACTCCTCCAACCGGTAACCGCGGACCTAGATTTAAACTAAAGTATATTTGAAATTATGTATTTATAGTACAGGTAATATAAAAGGTGCAGGATAACAGATGTAATGCAAGTATGTCATTGGTAAAATAAATTATGAAGGCTGAAAAATATTACCGGAGGAATTGTGATAAGATGCCCCATCTTAGTCGACTATTAAAATTCTAATATGAAATGCAATTAAACAATTATGAATAATATTGATAAAAAAAATGCCGCAGTGATGTAGGTAGGTATTTTAATTAACCTCGCACTGGAGCAACACAATGGGCTATTGATGACGCAGCGATGTAAGATGGCAAAGACCCTTGCATGTGGAGGGTGACCCAACAAGTCTGTGAAGTATTAAAAAAGCGTCGATAAAAGTGTCTGTACAAAATGATTGATGGCGAGTTTCTTGGCAATGCTGGCACGAAGGAGCGGGTTCCCCGATCTACACTTGCGGTAAGCTTAACATGATGAAACGTGTTTAGATTACAAAGTGGATCCAATCGCCAGAATAATTCTTGAAACCCAACAAATTTGTCTCAGAATAAACGATTGCTGAATAAAAGTTTGCAAATAATTTGAAACTAAGAAATACTTATTTTTAAATTAAACGCTATACTTTTTTATTTTTATGAATATCACGTCATAACGAAGGCAATGTTTTTAACGATTACAATTCCGGCTGAGGCGACACCTGTTAGAGAAGCTCGTTTACATTTATTTAATTATAACCTTTAATTGAAACAAAGAAAAAATATCGAAACTGCCACACCATTTTCCCGCTCGTTTTATAGTTCCATTTTTTTCGGGAACGTCGTGGCTCACCCCCTGCATTACCCCCTGCAGTGGGTTTACCCCCTGCATTAGCAACCTGCGAGTTGTAGGCGGTGAAGGTTTGAATAATCCCTGGGTGCATTTCTCTCTTGTGTCAGTGAAGCTTCCTTGGTGCGTAATGTCAATTATTTGACGTTGTCTTGTGCTTGGCGCAGCATGGCCAAATATGGCCCTTGCGACCCACCCAACCAATCTATTATCTTCAGTCGGCCGTATGGTTAAGAGTGCAGCTCGCTAAGGACTGGTAGACATTAATGGCAGTTCGCTAGATCCGTTCACGATGATAGCTACAGCCCATACAAGCAAAAGCAACTAATAATAATAAAACAATTTTGACATTCAAAGTGGGTTGATTTTTGGTTTTGTAGCGCAAGGGCCATATTTGGCCATGCTCCGCCAAACACAAGACAGACAACATCAAGTAATGGAAATACACACACGAGGAAAGGTTTTACTAACACAGTATAGAGAAATACACCCAGGGATGAATCGAACCTGCGCCGCCTACAACTCTCAGGTTTCTAGCGCAATGGACATACCCGCTGAGCCAAGACAGCCCCATTTGACGTATAAGGATGATTACGCTTCATTTAGCAACCCCTATAACCAAGCTCTATATATCTCCATCGACCTTCTAATGAAATAGACGGATCATGTGGGCGGAGTCGCTGTTGTAAGATCTCTAAAAGGTAAATCACGTGGGTTTACGAATCGACTTAGACGATTGGCTGTCGAATCGCAGACTAGTGTTTTTGATCACGGTGGACAATCACTTTAACCAATCTTTACTGATCTGTCCAACCTTAACCAATCTGTCACTTTAACCAAACTTTAATTCAGGATTCATGCTTTCACCCACAGCAGTGACAGATCTCAAACAGAGCAACTGGAAGAAATAACATGAAGCTATGGGCACATGCTCCGTCTATTTCCTGAGAAGGTCGATGTACATCTCTTTCCTTGCGCTTCTGTGAACATACTGGATGATCGAAATAATCAAATCAGAGCAGCTCATTCGTCCTTTTGAGAATTTTTATCCATTTCTCTGAAGGGTTTTCTGCATAATCCAGTTAAGCTGACCTCAATTTTTTTCTCTCACCAACTTTTGTGGCCACTGTTTGTATACTGGCGCGTGGTAACAAATGTTTGTAACCGAATACCCTCAACAGCTGCGCGAAGTATCGTCAGTTTTTAGTAAACACGGGATCCCCTAAGCGATCTTTTTCTGCTTTCCTCCCACTACTGTTTCCCAATTCTTTTTCTTCTCCATATTTTTTACTTCACTTTGTCGTGTGTGCACCCTGTCAGGTGTATTTCTCTCTTCTGTGACAGTAAAACTTGCATTGTCTATTACTTGATGTCTTGTGTCTGGCGCAGCATTGCCAGATACTGCGCCATAAAACCTGAAGGGTTGGTTGTTTTCAGGTTTTATGGCGCAAGGGCCATATCTCGGATCTGTGAAGCCACTTAAAGAAGGTGCCCCAGACAGTTGAGAGTTCGAGACTCGATCCAAAGATCTGTGTACGTGGAGTCTAGTGCGCGTTAAATATGTCGGGGCCTACACTATCATCACGTTAGCGTGGTGTGGAAGTTTGGAAAGTAGGGCGCTAGCTCGAGTGTTGACCTCGTCATCTGACCGCGGTTCGAAATTACGAGATATCCTCGGATTTTTCCCTCCGGAGAGCCCGGTGTCTTGCTCCAGTTCGCGTAATTTCAAATATCTACCAAGCAAAGAAACAGCAATGAAACACAGAAACTAGGTAAAACAGCAATGAGGTTTTGATAGATTTGGTCTAACCAAACCTCCACAGCCGGTTTTGACCTTTATCTCGCGATTGGTTTGTATACCCTAGCGAGCCATAGAGCAGAAAGGCTGACAACCACAAATCCAGACTTTATTTTCGGTGCCGTTTCGAGAGAGCGATCTTTTCTATTCGTGGCCACGATACCGAAGTGAGAAGTTATTTCTGAGCGAAACGTCAGTAAAACCCGACGTCGATAAAAGGCGATACATCACAAAGACAATTCCAGAGAACCCCCGAGGGGGGAATAAAGAACCGGACAAAAAGATCCGAGCATTTGAAATATGAAGTCTCAACGCGGAGGAATTTATTCTCTCCAAAGTTTGCTTCTTTCAACTCGGGCCGGTCGTCTGCGGCCGATAAAGGGGATGGGGGTGGACGTTCTTCGGTGTCCGGCTGCGAATATTACAGCTTACGGAATGAATAATGCCGCCAGCTCAAAGTGTATTCGGAACTTTGGAGCGAGCTGGGATTCCAGATTTCACTCTCTTTCACTGTGTATATGCGAGTTAAAGTGAAAAATTATCCGCGCTTTATTTTTTCAATATACTTACGCAAATGTAGGGGTTGAACAAATTCGTCATTTTTTAGTCTCCTTCCTTTTCGATGCACTCGGTCCACAAGATTGCGTATTCCCTCCAAGAAGGTTTTCGGTGGTTAGCCCAACCATTTATGCACCGCTTCCACAATTTATTTGTCCATCTTAATCTGCAGAGAACGCACTGCATTGTCGATGGAAACTCGCCGGTTTGCCAGTACCATTTCTCGAGCTTCCTGAACCTTCTCGTCAGTGGTGGAGGTTGACGGGCGTCCTGCTCCTTCTTGGTTCATCACGCTTGTCCGGCCTCTTTTAAGCTGCTCGATCCACTCAAACACACTTCTGCGTGGTATAACACTGTCCCCGTTTTGTGTTGTAATCTTCCGATGAATTTCAGCCCCTGGCACACTTAAGACCCTAGAAATCGGATCACTGCTCTTTATTCCTCCTTGGTGCTAGCGGAGCGGCCATGTTTATACTAAAGCAGAGGCAAGAAAAATGACGCTAGCGAGGCCAAACTTTGTTAACGTGACCACAGTAGTATCAACTCTAAGCATGCATACGCAGAAGGCAGTGTGACAAACCTAAAGTTGTGTTATAGCGAAAGTGCGGATAATTTTTGACTTATCCTCGTATATCTGTAGTCAAACGTCGTTAAGACGGACTTCACGGGACCGTACAAAACAATTCGTATTAACCGTAATTCGTGTCATCCGAATTCATAAATAGAGCACTATTTTAACAATAAAATAAAACATTAATGCATTTACTCGTACATTACTTACTTCTTGGTTCACGGATAAATGGTATTCTTCATCAGATTATACAGATGATTCTCGATTATACACAATTCTCGATTACACAGATATTTCCCGATTAAACAATTTTTGTTTTGAAAAAGTTTTTTTGTTGAGTTTTTGTGTTTTGCTTTTTCGTGACATTCTTTAAGAAAATCTTTGAGGTATTTTTTCTAAGCCAGAAAAAAGCAAAGGTAGCAAAAGTGTACAATTTCTGAGCACTTCTTTTAAATAAGGCACATCCTCCTCTGATCTCGCCCCCTGCGACTTCAGCCTGAACTGGCACGTCGCTTGCAGGGTCGTCGATTTCAATCTTCAGATGCATCGCAGGCTGAATTAAAGGACATGGATTCCAGAAATGTTTCGATGACCTTTACAAGCGATGGCAAAAGTGTGTTGTTGCGCAAGGGTCTTATTTCGAAGGAGGATGTGTTTCAGCAATTTAATTGATAATACTTTTTAAGTTATAGACTCAGTACAGGAACTTTTGAATCCTACCTCGAATATGTATACGTATTATACATGTACACCTATATATGTATGTCATAAAGATTAACCCTGCAGTCGTAACAAGAGTTGTATAAGGCGACCGGAAAGAATGATCCATGGATACTGATTGTAATATCGATTGCACAAATGGAGAGGCAGAAAGTTCTATGATACTTCTTTATTACTTCAACAAACAGGTAATGAAATAATGCGTGGAGGGTGTGTGGGACGGCTCTGAGAGTTCCTTATTCTAAGGGGCTCGTGAAAGAATGAATAGTATACAATGGACGCGCTAGAGGGATACGGATTAAGAGAAAGATAATTGGACCAGGGGATCTATCAAGAAAGTTCATTGGTAGAAGTCGGTGGTTCAACGAAGGAGTCATTTGATCTTACATAAGCGATTTGAAAGCAGGAGAGTCAGTGGGAAGTCAAGTTGAGTTTAAAGGTGAAAGGGGGTGGAAAGATATATTGACCACATGGCCGAAAAGAAAAAGGGGAACGTTTAAGGGACTTGTATGTAGTAAGAATTGTACTTAGCGGGTTAGTTTTAGATATCGTTTCATGTATACACGCACAGCATGTTTATTAAACATGCGTTTAAGAGGTGTCCTTCAATCGGCATCAATACATGCCTCTCGCGAATACATGCAGTACGGAGCATGCGTCAGTTTGGGAACCGTTCACGGTACAATAGCACGACCGCTCGCCCGTTTCCATACGCTAAGTGCATATCTGCCATATCAGAATTACTGAAACGATGCATCCTACTCCTGCACAGTCAACGACTCGAATGACGATGGCTCGCGCTGCGCAACTCAATTTTTGGAAGTCAATGCCCTCTAGCACTCTGGTGGCCCTTTGTAAATATGGTTTGTTTTTTGTATTCCTGACCCACCTTTAAAGTTTGACCTTATGAATGACTGTGTATATGTAATATGCGGGACACGCAACCAAGGAAAGTGTTGCGTCAGCCTATCTACCGATGATCCTAGCAACAGAGTACCTCCCGACAACAGGCCAGTCATTTTAAAACACCAACCAATCAGCGCTCTCGGCGATACACCAACGCAGACGGAGATAAGAGCTCAAGGAAGACGTCAATCGCGACTGGAGTTCACAGAAAATGTAAAATAGCTTTCTGATTACGGGGCCACGGTAGCTCGGTTGGAAGAGTAACGGATTAGCAACCGGAGGGTTGCGAGTTCAAATCCAACCAAAGACCGCCGTGTACAAGGGGGACACGTTAAATCCGTCGTGGCCTCAAATGTCCTCACGTTGGCGTGGTGTGGAAGTTTAGAGAGTGGTGTGCCAGCTCAGGTGTGACCTCCTCATCTGACCGGGGTACAAAATTACGTGGTGCTGTTCTCGGATCTTTCCATGCGGGTTTGATCCAGGACCGTAGCCAATAGCCTGTCGTGTTTCTCCAGTTCGACGTCCATTAAATACCTAGCCCACCTACCCTTCCTGATTACATTTCTTTTTCCATTTGTAAGTAGTAATTCATCTGTAATTTGCTACCATCACAACAATGATTAAAACTGTTTAAGGAAATGATGAGAGCTCTCTTCTCCAATTCCTTTCAAACCAAAGAGCGTGGCAACTTTTGCAATTCTCAGGAAAAAGAGTAGATTCGAATTCCAGCTGCTGCTTCTGAAGATCACCTTCGGAATCCTTCTTTTTCGAAAGTAGAGAATAAAAATAACTCCTTTCGCAGGTGCAAGTGGACTCGTAAATATCGGATTCAAAGACTTAGCAGATTCAATTGAAAAGTTCAAAGGAACATCTGATGCATTTAGTAACGAATGTACAGACATCGGATGGTCGATGGCTAAAATGACGTCATTTAAGGAAGGAGACTCAGCCGTTCGAAATTATTTTCTTGAGACGTGCTCGGTAAAGGGAATTCTTTTAGATAGTTGGTTGGTTTTGGGTTTTAAAGCGCAAGGGCCATAATTTGGCCAAACACAAGACAACAAGAGAGGAAAAAAGCAGAAGGGTAGACGAAGGTGAAGAGAAAGATCACTCGGGTACCTTGAAGTTGTGATCCCCGCACCCATCTAAAGAAGGTATGCTCCTGACGGCTAAGTGCGGATGCAGGTAGGTATTTAATTAACGTCGCACTGGACCAACACACGGGCTATTAGCTACGGTCCTGGATCTATACCGTGAGGAAAGATCCGAGGAAAACACCACGCAATTTTGAACCATGGTAGGACGACATGAGATGGCACCTCACTCTCTCAACTTCCACACCACGCCAACGTGAGACCACGACAGATTTAACATGCACCAGCCCCCTTTTTTACACGACGGTCTTCGGTTGGATTCGAACCCTCGGGTTGCTAATACGTTACTTTTCCAACCGGGCTACCGCAGCCTAAGACAAGAGGGAAGAAAGAAAAGTAGAAGGATAGACGAGGGTAATAAGAGAGGAAATATCACTTGGGTACCTCGGGGTTGTGATGCCCTTACACATCTAAAGAAGATGTGCCCCTCAAGGCTAAGGCGGAGGAAAATGTGCTATTAGAAACTTGTTGAAAAACCGATTTCATCGAATGCAAACTGAAGAGAACAATCTAACAAAAATAATTCACGATCAAAACTCCGCAATGAGTAGACGGAAGTTATTTAGAATAGCCTTCAAACGCTGATATACGACATGTTCGGCTACTCATCGCCTAATTTTAATTGCAAATCGTGCAGATCATAATGCTGGGAAGATAACTTAATGGCAGGCGTAACTGGGTCAGCGGGAGCCAGGCAATTATTCAGGAGTATTAACATGTGGTCCGTCTTGGAAAAAATGCTTTATATATCACCAGCGGAGTTGGGGTTGAATTCATCATTTTACTTAATGTTATTTCGATGAGGATTTCGAATTGTTTTTAACCCTCTGCAGACACAGGACAAATCGAATGGGGTTAATACGTAGTTATGTTTCTCGCAGGATTCTAAAGAATGAATTTTCTGTGGTCTGACAGTGATCGTAAAAATGTTTAATGTTATCCCTATGGGGATTTCGAATTGTTTTTAGCTCCCTCCGAAGACCCGGGACAAATCGAAAGGGGGGTTAATATGTAGCCTTCGTTACCCGAAGGGTTCTAAAGAATACGTGTACCAATTTTGGAGTGGATTGGCCAAACGGTGTAGGTTTGTAGAGAACAGACAGACGCCAACTCTGCTTTATATATAATGGCTGAATTTACCCTCGTTGCTCAGGTTAGTATGTAGCCTACGTTACCCTATAAAAGATTATATTCCGCGATTTTCAGCGCAACCGCACCTATCTGTGATTGCACCATACTTTAAGATGCTAAAAACCTCCAAGGTCATCTTGAGAGGCGACTCTTGTAGATGTTAACTCTGACGTCATCTGCACAGCCAGATCGGGAGAGAGCGCCCCCTAGCAAGTCCCGGATTACGAGACGCTACACCCCTCTGCACACACAATGTAACGGGAATTCAAATAGAACGGGGATTAATATGTAGCCTACGTTACCAGCAGGGTTCCAAACAAAGTACAAAATTTGGTGTGGATTGGTCAAACGGTGTAGATTTGTAGAGGACAGACAGACAGGGCCAACTCTGCTTTATATGAGGCCGTTTAGATTCAACACCGGCTCAATCCATTTTCATAAATTTTACAGGAGACACCAGGAACGTTTTACAGCCACGTATCGTGGTTTAGAATTTTTTTATTAAGTTTTATTGGGAAGGTAGGAGGTCTCCAAGCATTTAAGGCATACTTTCAATATTGTAGTATTTCCAGGTTATCTAAAATTTTAATTTTGGATTTAGCCGGTTTTGAAGCAATCCGGGTAGATAACCTTTTTTTTGGTGAAATAAGTTGAAATTACTCTCAATTTATTGGCCCCAAGACCTCACCTCTTTTTGTAAACCTAGTTTTAATAGAAAAAAAGATGTCTGCTCATTTCTGATTTTAGGTAAAAAAAAGTAAAAGTGCAATGAAATTTTGTATTGAAAAAAAAATGATGTAAATGGGCATACATTATATGTTAAATTGAAGGTAAAATACATCAATTAAAAAAATGGGATAATTTAAAAAATGAAAATAAATTTATCCATTTAAATGAAAGCGTTTTCTGCAGGGTCGATGTTTTCACACATCCCTTCATTTTCTGCAGTCTTCTGGTCTTGTATTATTATTTTCAATGACTTCCTTATAAAACTCCAAATTCGGAAGCTCCTTCCACTCTTTACCAAAATGTTTCGTTAAAAGGTTCGCCACATCTCACAAGGGTTGCTTTTTCGATTGGCGACAGAACTAGATTGGCAACAAAAATAGTGATATCGCCAAGGTCTATCATGTCACATGGACCCGCGGACCAATCAGTTGATAAAGTTCGCTTAGGCTGGGCAGACGCAAGTGACAGGAGCGCTCCTAGCGCCTAGACTGGAAACTTGGATTGAGCCACTTTTGATCTAAACCCGAGTTTAAATGCATTTTTAGATTGGGGGGTATTTCAATTAACGTCACACTGGAGCAACACAACGGGCTATTGGTGACGGTCCGGGATCAATCCCAAAGGGAAAGATCCGAGGACAACACCACGTAATTTTGAACCACGGTCAGATGACGAGGCAACACCTGCGCTGGCACCCCACTCTCCAAACTTCCACACCACGCCAACGAGAGGACATTTGAGGCCATGACAGATTTAACGTGCACCAGCCCTCTTTGTACACGACGGTGTTTGGCTGGATTCGAACTCGCAACCCTTCGGTTGCAAGTCCGTTGCTCTTCCAACCGGGCCACCGCGGCCCTCCGTTTGGCTAGGTGATGTAGTAGTGCATTGAGAACTTGTGAAAAAAAACTATTTTGCAAAAAATGTGGATTGAGCCGGTTTTGAAATTAATCGCCTCAGATATAGATTTGATATCACAGAAAGGTTAAATTTGCGATAATTACTTTTGTGAGGATTTATTGACCTTTCCTTTAGCGTTACAGGGCCGCGTTTGGTGGGTTGTTTTGGGATTTTATGCACAAGGGCCGTATTTGGCCAAGACGCCAAACACAAAAGAACGTGAAAGCTGAAAAAGATAGCTAGGGTATACCAGGGCGCGACCCCGTTTTTACTAGACAGTAAACCCCATGGAAAAAGACAGATCACTCGATTACCTTGGTTCCGCGAAACCCTAAACCACCTAAAGATGCGCCCCTTAGAGCTATAGTGCCCGGTTGGAACAGTAGAGGAAGGAGGATTGCGAGTTCGAAACTCGATCCAACCCAAGATAAGTCGAGTACGAGGGGCCTGGTTCACTTTAAATCTATCGTGGTTTCAAATGTCCTCACGTTGGCGTGGTGTGAAATTTGGAGATTGGGCTTTGACCTCGTATCTGGTCATGGTTCAAAATGACGTTATGTTGTCCTCGGGCTTTCCCTTCGGGATTGATCGCGGTCCATCGCCAATAGCCCGTTGTGTTGCTCCAGCGCGACTTCAATTCAACTGCACATCCCTTTAGAGTTATGAGTTAATGTAGTAAGATGCACACGATAGATATTGCATCCGAAGGGAATCATGGCTAACAAGGTGAGATTCCATTGCAAAGGTTGATTGTTTCGGGGGTTTCATGGCACAAGGGCCATATTTGGTCATGCTATGCCAGACACAAGATATACAATATCAAGTAATAGATATACACACAATGGAAGTTTTTACTGACACAGAGAGAAATAGAAAGTATAGTATCATGATTACATTTGAAGGTAAATACACAAAAAATTAATAGAATTCATTTAAGGTGTAGAGTAGTTCAACTAAGGCTAATCAACAGTAGGACTCTTGGTCAAAACTGACTCGTGATCCAACTATTTTCAGAATTGTGTGTGAAGTAAATGCGTTCTGGCTATAGTAATTTATACGCAATTAGAAGTTATACAAGAATAATTGGATCGGTGGGTGCAGATAGGTAGGTAGGTATTTTAATTAACGTCGCAGTGGAGAAACACAACGGGCTATTGGAGACTGTCCGGGATCAAACCCGTAGGGACAAGTTCGAGGACAACACCAAGTAATTTTAAACACCGGTTAGGTGACGAGGTCACACCTGAGCTGGCACCACACTCTTCAAACTTCCACACCACGCCAACGTGAGGGCATTTGATGTCCCGACAGATTTAACGTGCACCAGCCCTCTTTGTACACGACGGTCTTTAGTTGGATTCGAAAGGGATGAGAGGAGGGGGTATTTCAATTAACGTCACACTGGAGCAACACAACGGGCTATTGGTGACGGTCCGGGATCAATCCCAAAGGGAAAGATCCGAGGACAACACCACGTAATTTTGAACCATGGTCAGATGACGAGGCAACACCTGAGCTGGCACCCCACTCTCCAAACTTCCACACCACGCCAACGTGAGGACATTTGAGGCCACGACAGATTTAACGTGCACCAGCCCCCTTTGTACACGACGGTGTTTTGGCTGGATTCGAACTCGCAACCCTTCGGTTGCTAGTTCGTTACTCTTCCAACCGGGCCACCGCGGCCCGGGATGAGAGGAGACGTTTTTTCCTATGAAATATGTTTAATTACAATGGATAGGGGGAAGTATTACAGGGGGCATCGTTAGATTACGAATTCATTGTACGTGGCCACCTTCTTTACAGGATTCTTCTAAGTCTCATCCTGGCCCTTGATCACTTCCTCGATAATAGGAGATGGAGGAGTCCTGATACTTTATACCCACATTCATTATGGAACCACAAGGGTGAACCACTTTGCATTATCCTGTGGTACCATGGGGTGATGGTTCTCGTTACACCTAACTTACATTCTAGCATTCCGTATGTAGAGGTAGGTAGTTGAATTAAAGTCGCACTGCAGCAACACAATAGGCTATTGGCGATGGCCCAGAATCCATCCCTAAGGGAAAAGATCCGAGGACACCTTGCAATTTTGAACCATGGTCAGTTAACGAGATCCCACTGGCACCCCACTCTCCAAACTTACACACCACGCAAACGTGGGGTCACTTCAGATTTAATCTACACCAGCGCCTCTACGTACACGAATCTTTGGTTGGACCGAGTTCCGAACTCGCAGCATGGCCATATTTGGCCATGCTGCGCTACACACGAGACATCAATATCAAAACATACAACACACAATGAAAGTTTTACTGACACAGAAGAAGGAAATACATCCAGGGAGGAATGCACCTGACAGGAATCGAACCTGCGCAGCCCACAACTCGAAGGTTGCATACCCACTGAGCCACGACGGCCCCGTAGGTTAGGTTAGGAAGTTAACATCACACTGGAATAACACAATAGGCTCTCAGTCCCCTTAAGAAATTTGTACGACATTTGGATTCTTAAGTAGTCAACGGCGGACATAGTTAGTCCTACGGACCGGGAGATTTGGTTCGATAGGGCTGTGTACATTGCAATTTAATTTTGAAGGACACTTGGGTCCTACAGGACTGCATTATTGGTTGTGAAATAGAATTTCATCCATCCTCCATTCCAACTACGTGAAGAATGGCTGATCAAAGAAAATTGATCAGAAAACAGTGCGAAGATTAATCAAATTAGAATCCTATAAAATCGGGGCAGCGGTAGCCCGCTTGGAAGAGTAACGGATTAGCAGAAAGAGGGTTGCTAGTTCGAATCCAGCGAAAGACAGTCGTGCACAAAGGGTCTGGTGTACGTTAAATTTATCGTGGCCTCACATTGGCGTGGTGTGGAAGTTTGGAGTGGAGTAGGGTGCCAGCTCAGGTGTGACCTCGTCATCTGACCGTGGTTCAAAATGACGTGTTGTCCTCGGATTTTTCCCTTCTGTGGTCGATCCCGGACCGTCGCCAATAGCTCGTTGTGTTGCTGCAGTGCGACGTTAATTGAATACCTACCTGAAATCGAGTTTAGGCTAAGTAGTTAATTTACGTCGCGCACTGGTACAACTGAATGGGCTATTGGCGACCCTCCGGGATCAATCCCCAAGGGAAAGAATGAAATCGAGGACATTGCTTCAATGGACATGGTTGAACAGGAAAATAGAGTGACACATCAATCGCGAGCTCGAACTCACGCGCTCCGACGCATTCATTTCCCCGCTGCCATAAAAAATATAGGTTCGCCACTGCCCAACCTAACATCCTTATCTGGGAGCATAACTGTAATATCGCAATTCTTACGGGTCATATTGGGAACATATCCCTCAATGCCGGCGACAATTCTCCCTGATCCAAACAAATAAACCGAAATCAAAAAGCACATAGAGCAATTTTCTGATACGAAAAGAAACACCTTGTTCCTCCAAGCGCGTGATCACGGTAACCGCAAACAGCAGAACCAACAACCCGGGATCATAATCGAAGAAAAAATACCCAGGGAAACAAAAACATTTTCCTCTCTAATAGAGTAATACGGGGACTCCACGACCGAGGAGGAAAAAGAAAGCCCTGCCCCTGCAAAGGGGCTGCCCCAGTCGTCAGGCCCCCTCCCCCATCCGCAATCAATGGCCGTCAGCTGCGGAGGATGGCCACGAAATGAATTGCTGCCACATTCCTTTTTCGTGGGGCCAAACAAAGTTCTTAAATCTCTTCGCCCTACGTGATCGGAATGGGCGGTCGTTTGGCCGGTGGTCGGGGGATTAAGGAGGGTGAGAACGCAAAGGCGGATTATTCCCCCTTCGAAAACCCTTCGAGCGAGCATTAGACTTCAGATTAGAACAGCCCGGTGCTGATGTGATTCGGGAACTCGTTCGAGCCCTACCATCACTGCAGGTTAGAGGACAGCTAATATTAGCCACTGAAAAAGTACCCAGGAGCAAGAATTTACTTCCAAACAAGGTTGGTTATTTTCGGGTTTTATGGCGCAAGGGTCATATTTGGCCAAGCAGAGCCGAACAACGCAAATTAAATGGACAAGCACACACAAAGAAAGCTTTTACTGATACAGAAGAAATACACTTAGGTTGGAATCGAACCTCTAGCTTACAACTCGCAGGTTGGTTGCTTTGGGGTTTTATGGCGCAAGGGCCATGTTTGGTCAAGCTGCGCCAATCGCAAGACAGACAACGCAACCAGAGGGGAAGCAAAACGCAGAAGGGTAGGCGAGGGTAAAAACGGAGGAAAGATCACTCGTGTACCTCGATGTTGTGAGAGAAGCCTTAAGATGTGTCCCTGAGGCCCTCCAAGCAAGGGTCTAATTTGATAAGGTTTTAAATTGGATTATAATAATAAAGTTGAACTTTTATTTTAAGGAAATTTGGGTTGGAGAAGAAGGGGCAGTGTAAAATAATTTCATCATATCCATGTTTTGCAGCAAATAAGTGTTTCTTTTTTGAAACATGCGTTCTCTGAATGCTCATTTGTTAAAAATATGCTGGTTCGTTTTTATGGCGAAAGGGCCACACCTGACAATGTTGCGCGGAACAAGGTTAAAGAGATGACTAGGACCCGGAATTTGTTGACCTGAAACATGTCTAAAAATAAACTATAAAATGACCTACAAAGTGACCTAAAAATTTTCAAAAACTTACCTAGTGGCCTAAAAATTGCAAAAAAATGGTCTATGTGACCTGAAAATCCAAAAAATGACCTAAAAATAGTTTACGAAGTGATGTAAAAATTATTAAAAAAATCTATAATGGCTTAAAAATGACAAAAACATGACCTATAAAGTGGCTACGAAATGTATTAAAATGACCTATAGGGACCCAAAAATGACTTATAAATTGACCTAAAATTTAATTATAAATTCTATTATTAAATTAAATATACATTCATTTATTAAAATATTTTCTATTATCGTCAAATGATCGTTTCATAAAATATATACACATTTGCAAATATGACTATATTTGTGTACTCACAAATAGTCAAATCTATGTATAAATAAAGCAGAGTTGGCGTCTGTCTGTTCCGTAAACAAATCTACACCATTTGACCAATCCACACCAAATTTGGCACACTTATTCTTTAGATCCCTGTGGGCAACGAAGGCTACATATTAACTCCCGTTCTATTTGTCTTGGGTTTGCAAAGGGAGCTAAAAACAATTCGAAATGCCCATAGGAATAATATTGAGTATTTTTACAATCACTCTGTCAGACCAACTCACATCAAAATTGATAACTCATTCTTTAATCTTCGGGAATCATAAGCTAGATATCAACACCCGTTCCATTTAACCTGTGCCTTTAGAGGGGGCTAAAAACAATTCTAAAACTCCATAGGATTCCACAATGAGTAATATTACGATGAATTAAAAAAAAAATTCAAACCGAGCAACGCCAGGAAATTCAGCTAGTTTCCTATACATGTATTTAAAATCGAAGTGTTTCTCACAAGTTTAGATACTCTTCTTGACAACTCCACGAAAAATTTGACTCAAAATGAATATATCCGAGCAGTATAGCAGTCAACCAGAAAATTGCTCAGCGACCAAAAGTGATCATCTAAGATGGGAGATCCGTTATAGGATTAATGCGGTGTTTGCCCTCTGAATGCAATCAATCTGGTTTGTTCTAGGACTTCTGAGGACTGGTATTTTTTTGTTCAAAAATCGAAAGGCGGACTGCAATTTAAGTAGGTAGTTAATCAAAGACGCACTGGAGCAACACAACGGGCAATTGGTGACGGTCCGGCTGGTGTTTTATGCCGCAAAGGCCATATTTGGTGATGCCGCGCCAGACACAAGACATACAACATCAAGTAATGGAGACACACAATGAAAGTTTTACTGACACAGAAGATAGAAATACACCCAGGGAGGAATACACATGACAGGAATCGAACCTGCGCCGCCTACAACTCGAAGGTTTCTAGCCCAGTGGGCATACCCACTGAGCCACGACGGCCCCGGTGACGGTCCGGGATCAATCCTGAAAGAAAAGATTCGACGACACCATGTCGTCATTTTGTACTACGGTCAGATGACGAAGTCAACACGTGAGCTGGCCCCCTACTCTCCAAACTTCAACGCCAACGTGAGGACATGAGGCCACGACAGATTTAACGTGTACCAGCCCCCTTTGTACACGACGGTCTTGGGTTGGATTCAAACTCGCAAAACTCCGGTTGCTAATCCGTTACTCTTCCAACTAGAGCGGCCCAGTAACTGATAGGAAAACTTTGAAAAGCTGCATCGATATTTTGATAACGGTATCAATAAAACGCAATAGAAAAACCCGAATTCCAAAATCCAATCAATATTCCTCTCCCAACCATTTGACAGGTGTTTGTATCCAGATCACGATCGCTTTACTATTCTCGAAAATAAAAGCAAACGATCAGCAAGTCTATTTTTAATCCCGCTGTCCTGGAGAAGGCCATAGCATTTTCCGGGAAACTTTCCTTTTCAGGCGGAGGAGAGCAAACGATGCCGGGCCGCCGCGCAGGCGTCCGGCAGTGCGCGTGCGCGGCGCGACTCCCGCTCCGCTACTCCCGGAGACCATCTCCGACGCTGGAGAGGACCGGATCGCTCGACTCCCCGGCCGGACTGCTCGCTGCCGAAGCGCCAGGTGCTGCGAGATACACGACCGCAGAGAGGAACCCAACAGGTGAGACTTGTGTCCCTCCCTCTTTCATTGCTGAGGGGGGAATCTGTGCGATCTGGGTCAGTCCGTCGCGGTGGGGCTAAAGAAGATTCCGGTGCTTGACAAAGCGGAGCACTTACTAGAATCTAACAGTACAGCAGCGGACTCGTTATAAACAGGAAGGCCGTGTAATGATTACAAACTGTAAAGCCACGAACTCACTAGTGTGAATTGTAAAGCTGCGAACTCATGACCAAAATGTAAAGCCACGTAATAACAAACTCTAGAGATGCCTACTTACTAGAGAACTGTATAACAGCATAATGGTAACAAACCGTACAACTGCCAACTCACCCTAGAGAACTGTATAGCCACATAACAAAGTGTAGAGCTGCGTACTAACTAGGGAATTAAATGTATATCCGCGCTAATAGCAAATTGTAGAACTACTTACACACCTTAGAGAACTGTATAACCACATAGTGATAATAAATTTACACTTGCCTACTTATATATATACACTAGAGAACTGTATAACCACGTAATGATAACAAACTGTAGAGCTGCCTACTATAACTAGAGAACTGTAAAACGTAATGATAAACTGTAGAGCTACCTACTCCCTAGTGAATCATAAAGCTGCGTTTTCACTTAAACTGAAGTCCAAGTATTCATTAACAAACTATAAAGCCATGAACTCACTCGTGAACAGCAAAAACACGAACTCACTAGCGAATTGTAACATGCAATGTTCCCAGTTGTAGAGTCAATCAGACAGGGCCCGAGAATAGTCGTGCAACGCTCGAAGCTATCCGAAGGAAGACTGAATACGATTGTAGACGGTGATGGGAACTATTCGCCGAGTGTACATTGCGTCTCATTTTCCTTTTCTGCTCACTACAGCTCTGATTACAGTTGATTCGACGACTGTTGCGAAGCGACGTATGACGCGGTTTAATCAACCCTTGCGTAGCAAAACCTGACCGTGGTAGTTAATTAACGTCGCACTGGAGCAACACAACGAGCTATTGCTGATGGTCCAGGATAAATCCCGAAGGGAAACATCCAAGGATAAAGCCTCGATACTTTGAACCACGTACAGATGACGAGGACTGTGAGCTGATACCCCACTCTCCAAACTTCCACACCACGTCAACGTGAGGACATTTGAAGCTATGACAAATTTAATGGGCACCAGCCCTCATATACACGACGGTTTTTGGCTGAACCGAGTTTCGAACTGGCAACCCTCTGGTTGCAAATCTGTTGCTCTTCTAGCTGGGCTACTGAGGACCGGCAACAAAAGGTACCGAGACAAATATGGGCAATGCAAAATAGAGATGTAATAATCTTTCGATGCAGTGTACCAATAAGTCTGATTTTATTTTACTGACACTTAACCACTTCACAGTCATTTGAGCGCTACGCTGTTAAAATATTAATTTTTAACTAGTTTCTAAGTATGTAGTGCATAGAGCAGTTTAATATGAATGATCAACACGTAATGAAACCAACATTCCGTCGGATTAAAGTAGATACTCGTTAACTGTCATCTTTCGGTAGGTGGGTATTTTAATTAACGTCACATTGGAGCAACACAACAGGCTATTGGTGACCAGTCCGGGATCAATGCCAAAGCGAAAGACCACGTAATTTTGAATCACAGTCAGATGACAAGGCAACACCTGAACTGGTAGCCCACTCTCCAAACTTCCACACCACGCCAACGTGAGGCCACGACGGATTTAATGTGCACCAGTCCCCTTTGTACACGACGGTCTTTCGTTGGATTCGAACTCGCAACGCTCCGGTTGCTAATCCGCTGCTCTTCCAACCGGGCAACCACGCCCCGCCATCTTTCGGAAATGCGGTTGTTTGAAGTTAAATGCTTGATTTCATGATAAGAATTACATTGTCATTTGTAATGTTTCGACAAAAATATAACACTATCCAAATACTTATATAATTGTTTATTTTTGACTTAAAAACTAAGTCTGAATGGCTGTACTATAATTTATTGGTAGTTTTGATAGACTTTCTGTTGCAACGCTTTTGGCGTGCTTTTTATGTCGCCAAAGAATTTCTTAGACAAATTTCATAGAAATAATTAAAAAATTCGAAAATAATTTTTAAAAAACCACACAACTGATTATTCAAACTGCTACGAGGTAAGTTTTCCTTTGATGAAAAATCTTTACTGAAATATTGCTACAGAAGGTTGTCCAAATTCATTAGTCTTACGTCTAATTGAAACCAGGCTAAATAATATGAATGTTATAAAAGATGACATTAATTTTTGAAAACCTGAGATTTTTGGCATGGTAAAATTTTTGGCATAAAAAAGATAACGATTTACAAAAATAAATAAAAGGTATTCCAATAATCGCGAGAGTTGAATATCTTTTATTAATTTTTGTAAATCGTTATCTTTTTTTATTGATTCTTATAAAGCACCCCGCTTATTCCTTTTGCAACTCGCTACTAAAAGTACGCCAAAACTTTATATCAAAGCTGTACCAATTTATTTTTGTCAGTAAATGAGTTCCAGATCAAGGCAACGATATTTACACCAACATAAAGCTAAATCATCAGTTAAAGGAGATGGTAATTTAGTTTATTGCAGGATCATAAAAATGCTAATCACTTTCATAAGGGTTGTTCATATAAGTAGGGTGGAAAGCATTTACGACCCGACGCGGCTGTCTAATTTACCGAGCATTATCTATTGAGCAAGGTAATGAAATAAAGTGTTTCTAAATTCCATGGCTGCTCGTAGTTAAAACAGAATGCCGTATCGGAATGGTGACAATAAAGTTAAATTCAAATATGGTTATCAGATCTAATGTGTTTTCAAGTTTTATTATTTATTTTAAATTGCTGTTGGATTTTCAATGACTTATTGAAAAATTAGGTTTATTAATTTACTTAGCCCACTGGTCAACTCTCCCTGCAGTCATATTGTAAAGAAAAACACATGGCAATTGAAGAATACGCAATTCACACATGACATTAATACAACTCTCTGAGTTAAAGCAGACTTTTCTACTTTATATCGTCACCTGAATGCAAGAAAACTATGTACCCTGAAAAATGGTGTATTTTAGATTATACTTAAATTAGTAAGGCTGAAAATACATACAGAATTTATTGGAAGTACTAGGTAGGTATTATAATTAACGCTGTACTGGAGTGACACAGCGGGCTATTGGAGACGATTCGGGATCAAACACGAAAGGAAAGATCTGAGGACAACACCACGTAATTTTGAACCACGGTCAGAGGACCAGATCAACATCTGAGCTGGCACCCCTCTCCAAACTTCCACACCACACCTACATGAGGACGTTTAAGGACACTACACATTTAATGTGCACCAGCTCCCTTTGTACACAATGGTCTTTTGTTCGATTCGAACTCGCAAATTGCAAGCATTAGATAACTATATTGATCAGTTAAGCTGTCTATTGGCTAATGAAAAATGTAGATATATATGAAACAGGCATTGTAGTGGAAACTGGTTTTCTCTTTACCTCAAAAACCAAAAATTTGAGTTACCGAGATCTCGCATTCAAGGGACTATATACCAAGGTTATAACATTACAGCTGGAGTGTACACAACGTAAAAAACTATTTCTTACTCAGAAAAAAAATAAAAACGACCGCAGGAGACTGAATAACGAGATTCAATGATTATGTGCAGCACTTTTAAACTGAACTAAACAAAAGTGCTTTTTCTTTGACATTTAGAAAGCCAAGACCAACGATTTCGATAAGTGATTGAAAAATAATTCCTCGTAGCGATATTTTCAAAGACCCATCACCAACGATTTAACCAAATTTCCTTTGAAAAACAAGCCCAACTCTATGTATGTCATAGTAACAGAAATTATAAGCCTGCAGTCGTTACAAGAGTGGAATAAGGCAACTGGAGAGAATGGTACTGAGTGTAATGTGGGTTCCACAAATAGAGGCAAAAAATTTCATAACAGTTTATTATTTATTATTAACTTATAAAACAAACAAGAAGCCTGCATCATAAGGCCTGGAGGTTGTTGAAGGCAGGGTGTTTTGGACGGCTCTGAGAGCTCCTTAGCCCAAGTGAAAAGAATGAATAGTTTATAATGAACTCCCCAGGGGGATAATGATTTAGAGAAAGATTATTGGACCAGGGGATCTATCAAGAAAGTTCATTGGTAGAAGTCGGCGGTTTACGAAGAAGTATTATGATCGTACACAGGCCATTTGAAAGGAGAGGGTCCGAGGAAAGTTAATGAGATGGCTTGAGCTCAAAGGTGAAAGGGAAGGCAAGATATGTTGACCACATGAACAGGGAGACAAAGACTGAGAAAAGGGGAACGGTTGATCTGTAGTGAGAATTGTATTTAGGGGGTCAGTTTTAGGTGTCGTTTCATATATATAATTATGCTGCATTAAATATTCTAGTTTTATTTTATATTCAAATATATTTTAAAATGTTGTAATTAATATCAATTTCAAGTTTCATTCTAGATTTATTCATAAAATTTTTTAAGTATTTTCAATTGTATTTTATTGTAAAAATTCTGCTCTAAGAAAATTATTCCAATATGGATAAATTAATTAGTATAAGTGTTATTATATAATATGTAACTTATAAAAATTTATATAGGTAATATAAAATAATTATTAATACAAATATTGTTGTGGAAACAAAGGAGCTCATTTGCTTTTTCATTTGAAAAAGGCTTGGAGGAACATGCAAATCACTGAACTAATTGCGTTAGTTTAAGTGAACTTTTCTGTAAAAGGTGTTTCTCCCCAACACTAGAAAAACGTACTGGAAATGACTAAGATTTTTCTGTATATGTTGTTTTTCTGCAATTATCATACCCATGCAGAAAAACAACATACAGACAAAAGTCGTTATTACTTTACGTTATTTTCTGTCTTTGGGAAAAACAGCTTTTACAGAAAATTTCACTGTAAGTATCATACCCATGCAGAAAGAACTGAATTACAGAAAGTGCAAAACGAAATTATGATAGCAAAAATGATCGAAATTTTAGTCAAAAAACGTTTGAGAATACTGGAGAAAAATGATACCTGAACTTTACTTAGTGTGTTCCTCAAGTATATATATTTATAGGTTCTCAATATATTTGAATTGTTTGTTGTAATTGCTTACTAACAATTGTTTACTTGTAAGCCGACGATAAACACGTATTAATGAGCAAATTATTAAATATGAGAAATCGGTCTCTGTGGTGTGTAGAATACACATTTCTATTTATTCCGCTTTAATTATTCTATTTTAATCATGTTAGTGTTTTATTAAGATAAAAAGCGACTGGTATCTTAGCTACACCACGTCCAGCAAAGAATTTTTAAAATATAAACAGCAACTTCAACAAACACTAGAGGAAAGTAACTCTAATCAATTGATTTTCGAACACGAAGAACAATTTAATTTTCCTTCGTCCGTTATCGTTTAAAGCAAACTGCAGGGCTTATTCTTGAAAGTAATATAAAACGCTCTGAGAAACGTAAATTAAAATCTGTGCGAGTCGGTGTGTTCGTGAATTTGTTTGCATTCTATTTCGTTTGATTTTCGTCTTAATTGAAATCGAGGGGCAGAAAACGAATCGAAATTGACAGGAAAATTAATATAAAAAGGCTTTGAGCACGATAAAATGAAGTCTTCATACAAACGAGCCAATGGCTGAGATGGGAAAATAAATTAATTATTTTCATTTCGGAAAAATAAATATTTGTTTTAATACAAACAAAACATTTTTTACGCATGAGAATATTTGCTTTCACTGACATGAATTTTCAATAAGTGTTTGTCGACACGTTTAATTAGTATTGTAAAAACATATTCCTTTCATATAAAAATGGTAAATAATTCCTTTTCTTCAAACCCAAGCAAAAGAAAAGCTACATAAAAAGTGCCTTCCTTTGTGGTGTTACTACTATTGGTTATGTGTTTAGTTTTTACTGTTGATTATATATGTATTTTTCTACTATTGGTTATCAATTTATAAAATAAGGCTGGAATTTTTCGTTCAATTTGAAGATCTTGACAATGGCAATTCAATATACCCCCACTCGTGAAGCATAGGAGAAGGTAAATATAAGTCCACTTTTAATGGAGGTTAATATCGCTTAATTTTTAAAAATTCGTACACCATTTTTGTGGATGCAAAATCTTTTAAGTACACAACGAAAACGAAACCTCGTATTTGTTGACCGCGTGCTGTGACATTAATATCTGATTTTTCGCTCGGTATTAATTTTCCATTTCTAAACTTCGCGTTGTTGATTTTAAGTTGCGAATCCACAGGTATGCAAACTTGGTAGGTAAGTATTTAATTAACATCGCACTGGAGCAACACAACGGGATATTGACGACGGTCCGGGATCATCCCCTGAAGGGAAAGATCCGAGAACACCACGAAATTTTGAACCACGGTCAGACGACGAGCAAACTTGGTAGGATGTCGAGATGTAAATAAATTTGCTATTATCTCGTTAAACCATGGGCTATTGTCCTGGTTCTAAATAGTCAATTATTCTTACCTTGACAAGTTGGTAAGACAATCAACCAGTCAAAGTACAACATTGGGTCGGCTTTTAGTTCGACTTTTAAAATTCCGTTATTGCATGTGGCGAATAATAACGTCGTTTCAAAAAAATAATAGTTTAACTCTTTGAGCACATGATTTTAATGAAAAGAACCAAAGTTGCACAGAATTATTTATTCACTTATTCAACTTCAAAATTAGCATTAAAAATCAAATATATTTTTTTCATTCTAAAACGATTTATTCACTTATAAATTTTTACGAAAAAAAAAACATTTACCGTTATGAAAGACAAAAATTCACTGCCCCAGACAATTCGCGAATCTTAATCACAAGTGTCGACAACTTACTAATGCGTTTTGACAAGTGTGAATTTGTGTTTTCAGTTATTTACGCCTTTAGCATTAGTTCATAGCATTGCCAACTCAATGAAAAACTTTAAATAAAATATTAAACTGTATGACTGATTCATTTCAACTTTTCGAGATGGGTTAAAAAATATCCCACCAAAAAGCTAAGCAAAAGGTAGTTTTTAATCCACCTAACCCCAAAGAGTTAAGAAACAACGATTCAATCAGTGTGAGTAAATGGGGTTTTTTAGAAAAAAACAATTTTTAACATTGCCAAGTGGATGGTTGATTGGTTTTGGGTTTTATGGCGAAAGGGCCATTGACCAAGCAACGCCAAACACAAGACATGCAATATCAAGAAATTGTGAAAAGACAAGGTGGAGAGGAGAAACGTCGCTTACGCATCCTGGGGTCATTGCCAGATGGGGGGGGGGTATTTCAATTAACGTCACACTGGAGCAACACAAAGGGCTATTGGTGCATTGCCAGATGGAATTTTCTTAGATTTGTAATCAAAGGGCTAGTATAATTTCCTTGATCAGATACGTCATTTTGTTTTCAGACAGTCCTTGCACAAACGAGGGGGCGGTAGCAGGGTTGAAGGAGTACCGGATTAGCAACCGGAGGGTTGCGAGTTCGAATCCTACCAAAGACCGTCGTCAACAAAGGGGGTTGGTGCACGTTCAATCTGTCGTGGCCTCAAATGTCCTCACGTTGGTACGGTGTGGAAGTTTGGAGAGTGGGGTGCCACCTCAGGTCTGACTTCGCTATCTCAAAATTACGTGATGTTCTCCTCGGTTCTTTCCCTTCGGGGGTTGATCCCGGACCGTCACTAATAGCCCGTTTTGTTGCTTCAGTACGACGCTAATTAAATACCTACCAAAAAGCTAAACGTATCTCGATTGGGCGAAAGGTTTAGCAATTCTTAGTACAGTACCAACTGGATATATCACACTTCTTAGGCTAGGCTGGTATTTAATTAACGTCGCACTGGAGCAACACAAAGAGGCTATTGGCGACGGTCCGGGATCAATCCCCAAGGGAAAGAACCGAAAACACCACGCAATTTTGAACCACGGTCAGATGACGAACCTTGGCTGGCACCCTACTCTTCAAACTTCCACACCATGCAAACACACTTCGTAGGGAGACAAGAATCTAGCGAAGGGAGCGATATGACGGGGTGGACAGAAATTTGTCTACAAGAATCACAAATTATAGATTTGTGGTGGCATCAGTCTACATATGAAAATAAGTCAGGTGGCTCTGGCAACGGATTTAATTAAATTACAGTTTTCTTTCAGTCATGCTGCACGTGCGAATAAAAATATCGTTTCAATGCAGCGATCACGGATTGAGATATTAGAATAAATTGTTAAGCCTTTTTTACTCAGAGAAAAGACTGGTAAGCTAGTCAGCTTATTGTGTTTATTGAATTTTTATTAAAATTACTTTTTTCACCTGCCTCGTTATGCGTTGAACCAATCAACATCTTCATATGGATATAAGAACTAATATCCATATGTATTTTAAAAATGTAATATTATGTAAAACTAGGTAAAAAATCGGTGCAACACTAAAGTAACAAATGCTGTATAATATGTTTGAAAACAGAAATGCTACACATGTACATCTTTGTGACATTCAAAACAATTTTTTACTAATTTAGCATAAAATAACTGGTTGAAACAGGTGACCTTTGAACTCCAAATTCCAAAGAAACAGATCGAGATTTCCCCTTTTCTAAAATGGGTTGGGTATGGTATTTTTAATTAACGTCACACTGAAACAACACAACGGGCTATCGGGGATCAATCCCGAAGGGAAAATACGCCTCGTCATTTTAAACCACGGTCAGATGACAAGGTCAACCCTGAGCTGGCACGCCACTCTCCAAACTACCATACCACGCCAGCGTATAACGTTTGAGGCCACGACAGATTTAACGTACACCAGCCCCCGCGTACATGAGTCTGGTTGGACTGGGTTTCGAACTCGCGACCCTCCGGTTTCTAATCCGATACTTTTCCAAGTGGACTACCACGGCCTCATTTAGAAGCGAGTCTTGCATTATGAAACTGGAATCTTAGTGACAATGAACACTAAACCTAATGAGCCCTCATACTTCCATTTTTACAAACAGCTTTAACCCTTTCGGGCCTAATGGGCATATACGTACCAGAGATTAGATTTCATTCCCTATTGGGTAAATAAATCCCACTTTTGAATGGGTTTTTACGTTTTCAGTGTTCTTAAGGAATTAGGGAATAAAAATAGGACTCAAGAAACCTGGCAATACTTTCAGATTGCAAATGGCAGACTTATGTTTTTGAGCACGCCCATTCATTCTGATGAATGAGTGACCGTGGTTCGGAAACAAAAAGATGGTACAAAATGAGACGTTAGTTGCCCAGAAGCCATTTCCCACAACACTATGTACATAAATGAAGTTGACCACTGTGATGAAATGGCTATTTTTTAGGGTCATGGCAGAAAATCAGACAAGTGGTTGAAAAAGATTTTAGTTATGATTTCTGTTGTGAATGCATTGATTACGAAGCGTGATGTGGAACATAAAACAGAACCACTCTTATCATTCATGGCCCCCTTAGCTGAGCAACTAATAAATGTTGGAAGGGAGAAAGCAAACACAGAAAGAAAGCGAAAGTATGGTCGTCCGTCAAAAAGAGCAAAAACTACTAAACTACTAAATTAAACTACTTTTCAGAGTTAAATTTTAATCATGCAAAAGTCGGGGCGAAAGGGTTAAGTGTGCATTTGTATTACTTTTTAAGGAAAGTAAGCACATACTTGAAAAATGATGTCAATTTCCAGACTTTATCTTTCCTAAGCTACGATGAATATTTGTGTAGTGCGTACACAAAATAAATCGATATAATCGTGCCCTTTCAAAAATACACTAACGTTTTTTGCATTATAGCCCCAGGTTTCAACTCTGAACAACACCAATGTATGTAACCGGGGATTTCAGACGAATTTCTAATATTCCGCGTACATATAGCTAGAAATTGCAATTGCAATCAACATTGCAAGGGAACGCGGTAAAGACAGTTTAATGAGCGATTGATGTTGCTAAACTGAGCCAATCAATCGTATCCTATACTCTGAATATCGGCGGAAATGCATTTGATATGGAGTAACCCAGCGTCCGACAATTTCCAGAGTACGGTTTATACTCAAGTATACAGACGGACATGTAGTAGGATGAGAATGCGACTCCTATCGACCAGAGTAACTTGGCTGGAATTTTGAGCCCCGATTTCCCCGAATAGGTAGGTATGTCGACTGCATCTGCCATAGACTATCATGAGTGCCACACTATTTCGTGTTATTTGATTTAATCAGACTTTCTAATGTTTAGTTTCTAAATGGACTTATTCATTCAAACTGTTATTTCATGCAAATGATGTCGCAGATTTAGTAATTGAGTCGCGGTTCTTTCAGTTCGCAGAAGAGCCGTGCGGCGGTCCCTCGATGGATTGACGCCGCGTGCGGATGCCCGATCGTCAGAGGATGGACCGCCGTGGTCCGACATGACTGAGCCACGCGTGCTGCATCTACTCCTCCTACTGCCTCCGCTTCTCCACCCGGCGGCGACGACGACCCTCTTCGCGACGCCCCCCTGCCCGCCCTGCGACTGCTCGCCCCGCACCTTCGCCCGCCTCGAGGCCGCAGCCGCCCTCGCCACGCTCAACTGCTCAGGCCTGCAGCTGTCCGCCGTGCCCGCGGGTGTGCCGCCCGACACGGCCGCCCTGCTCCTCCGCGCCAACAACCTGACCGACCTGTTCGGGCAGCTGCCGCCCCTGCCGCAGCTGCTGCTGCTCGACCTCTCCCGCAACCGCATCAAGCAGCTGGGCCGCGGGCTCGTCTTCCACAACCTGACGCGCCTCCGCGAGCTCAACCTGTCGCACAACGACTTTCGCACCGTCTTCAACGGGGTCTTCCGCGGCTGCCACCGCCTGCTGCAGCTGCTCATGACGCACGTGCAGATCAAGTTCATCGAGGAGCACGTGTTCGACGGGCTGCGGGAGCTGCGCGGCCTGCACCTCTCGCACAACCAGCTGAACGCCATCTTCCCCGAGTGGTTCAAGGAGCTGCCCCTGCTGGAAGAGCTGCACCTCGAGAACAACCACATCTCGTACGTGAACGGCGGCTGCTTCGCGGCCCTGGGCAGGCTGAGCACGCTCTCACTCAACGGCAACCGCATTCGGGGCGTCAGCGACCACGCATTCGACGGACTCGACAACCTGACCGCGCTGCACGTGGAGGACAACCAGCTGAGCAAGGTGCCCTCCGCCTCGCTGCAGGCCACCAAGAGCATCAAAGTCCTGAAGCTGGGGGGCAATTTCTTCCCGCAGCTGCAGACGGGCGACTTCGTGCATCTGACCCTCGAGGAGGCGTTCGTCGAGAACGTCGCCGACCTCACCCTCATCGACAGGGGGGCCTTCTGGGACCTGCCCTATCTCAAGACCCTGCACCTGCACCACAACGCAAGGCTGCAGTTCATAGACTCGCAGGCCTTCATCAACGTGCCCAACCTGCGGATCCTGTCCCTACACGGCAACAACCTGTCCGCCATCAGCCGCGACGTCGTGCAGACGTTCCAGATGCCGCTGCAGATCAGCCTGTACGAGAACCCACTGGTGTGCGACTGCAACGTCAAGTGGATACACGACCTCGTGCGCCAGCAGCAGAACGCGAGCCGGATCCGGATCCTGAGCGCGGAGACCGTGCTCTGCGCCCAGCCGTCGGACCTCCGCCGGACCCCGCTCCGAAATCTCAGTCCGTCGCAGATCCCGGAGAACTGCCCTCCGGCGATCGTGGGCCCCACCAACAGCACGGTGGACAAGAAGATCGGCGACAAGCACATCTTCCAGTGCAGGGCCCACGGCATTCCCGTCCCCGCCATCCACTGGATCCTGCCGACCGGCGCTGTCCTCAACCAAACGTCCAACGACATCCGCGTCCAGCTCAAGGGCCCCGGCAGCCTGGGACTCTACCACATCAAGCCCCAGGACTCGGGCGCCTACGTGTGCATGGCCGAGAACACGATGGGGGAGGCCGTGTCCGTCGCCCACCTGACCGTCGAGAGCATCGACATCAACATCTTCGCCCTGGGAGTCGCGTCCACCTTCGTCACGGTGGTGTGGAACGGCACGGCGCGAAACGCCTTCCCCGAGTACGAGATCGTGTACCGGCGGGAGGACGGGGCCGGACGGGAGTACCAGTCCGTGACGGTCAGCCAGTTCTTCCGCTCCTACACCATCAACAACCTGCGGCCGCAGAGCACCTACAAGTTCTGCATCGGCATCAAGAGCAAGGAAGACAAGCAGTACGTGCAATTCTCGTGCACCTGGGTGCGGACCCGGGACGAGAGCTTCATGCTGCAGGGCATCCACCGGACGAGCAACATCGCGGTGGCCGTGGTGCTGGCCATCCTAGCCAGCATGATGATGGTGGTCTGCGTCGTGACAGTGGCAGCCAGGAAGTACCGGCAGAGGCACTACGACACACCCGAGAAGTCCCTGGTCAGCAACATGGCACAGATACCCATGGAGAACTTGCACAGCCCCCTCATGTCCCACGTCGGTTCGTAGTGGACTCGTGAATGGAATAATCGAATGCTCAAATCTCCTCGGATCATGTGAACGATTCAGACTGAGATCACGCCGTGTTAAATAACTAAGAGGCAGCTATAAGACAACGTCAAATTACTTGATCCGACTTGCATATAACGACTGAAGTAATCAAATTTATTCTGTAGTGTTAACGAAATTTATGCATTTCTAGTAAATTCCGAGAATAAGTTAAAAATTACTGCAATTTATGAACATATTTTGGTAATTTGTTTAAAATAGACACGCTGACAACTCCGCATCTATTAACACCTACATTAATGTATCGTATTTATTTATAGACGTGTTAAATTTAAGAGACCTCTAGAAGGCAAGGATAAAGTAATCATAGGATCCATACAATCAATGAATCTGCACCGTTCCCCTAAGTTACAATCATCCAAACCACGGTCATTCAACTTTTAATCACAAAATTACAATTGATTTGGTTACTTATCCTTACACCATTGATTCCCTCGTCAACTGATCAATCATGAAACTTCTAGTATCTTTGTCCAAATCAAAAATCATCTTGTTGAACTCAAAAATCATCGCACCAATGAATTCATTTGAAATCATTCGATTATTTCCATCACTCGAAGCGATTAGGCCTGCATGCGCTCAGCCAAACTAGCATTTATAAGAGTATAGGAAAGTAGGATCACATTTACCATTGCGCCAATGTTCCGAACTGAGCTCAAGGCGCCTCCACGCATCAAGCAATACGAAGCCTATTTCACGTAGACACGCATTGGTTTTAATAAGCTTCCATGCTACCTAAATCAAGGCACTACTACGCCCGCTGAATTAGAGCTTTGCAGACAAATAGTTGAGATTAGGTATATTCTAGGGTATATGGAAGTTAAATGGAAAGATAGTTCAGTACAATTATAAGGGGGTCGTTCAAAAAGGAACGAGACTGCATGGTTCAAGAGTGTGATAACCTGGTTAAGCACACGATTTCCCTCGTGTTTATCCTTAAGCAAAAGACATTTCTACTCGGCCACAACTTTCTCGTGCTTCAGTGTTAATTGTACCTTATGCCAGGTATAGTTTTTTTTGAATAAACACGTCGATACTGATTCGCTCTCGGATTTTTGTGTCCTGAGTGAAGGCACACCTTTTTTTGATCTCTCGATTTCAACTCTCCGGCCAGTTTTCGGTAAACACCAGAGGTTGCTCCTGTCATCATAGCATGGTTTTGTTCAGTCCCGTCTGCATAGCGGGGTTCTAGCTACATTTCTCTATGCAATGTGAATGTTGTCACCACCAGTGTACACTTCACTAATCGAGCAACAGGGGTTTATCCATCATTTTCCTTGCGTCAACATGTTTTAGTAACACGTGTAGACACGGGATAAGTAGTCGATGTCGAAGGCCAACTGGATGCACTACACATTTCAACTCAAAAATTCTTGCAAGGGACGAAGCACCTTTTTTAAAAGCTGTTTTAAGAGTATTATATCATACAATATTCGAAATAAAATTAGAATGCTAAGTTTATTTTTTAGTGCAAAAGTAATTTTATAAACGCGCTACTCCGTCACCAAGTTTGGGTGGATTGGTTGGCTTTATTATGGTTTAAGGACCACTGTTACGTAGGGGTTATGGACTGTAAATACTAAAATCAATAAAACTGTCGATACCAAAATCAACGTTTATTAAATTAACATTTTAACTATTAAAATGCACAATATCAAACAAAATGCCACATGACGTTAAGCTACACGAAATGGATAGTACTATATGGTGTAGAGCGATAAGGGATAAAGCCTCTGGACTTAGTGCGAGTACATGCTCTGTCATTGAAACAGTGGCTTCTATACGTGTATCTGTCGCCAATTGACATGCTTTGAACACCAAGCTGTTATGGCCACATCTGCGGCAAACATTGCTTATGTAATAAACCACATCACGTCAAGGAATCGCAATTAAAGAAATACGTCGCCTGTATCCTTCATCATTCACTTATTATATTATACTTCCAGTACATAATAGACTATCCTTTTATTAAGTATTAAATTATCTGTTCCCGGATGAAAGCCGCGTCTTTTCTTCGGCCGATGAACACGAAGCCTTGCGCAATATGGCCGTGGCCTGAGAATGAACGCAGTCCAAAAGATTATCCGCCATAAAATTCTTTTGAAGAAACAATCGGAAGAATAATGAGATAAAAAAATCCTTCCATCGATTGAGCATGAATCGGAGCTCATAATTCCAGAGCTTTGAAAAAAAAAACGTTTTATCCTCCACTGATTCTTGGGGCATCGAGTAAAAGCGTTGATTACCGGATCTAAAAAAAACTACGGAAACTATAGGTTCCTTGTTCTCGATTTTAGGTAATTTAATTAACGTCGCAATGGAGCAACACAACGGGATCAAACCCGAAGGGAAAGATCCGAGGACAACACCACGTCATTTTGAATCAGATGACGAGGTCGCAACTGAACTGGCACCCAAATTTCCAACTTCCACACCACGCCAACGTGAGGACAGTTGAGGCCACTACAGTTTTAACGTGCACCAGCCAATCTTGTACACGACGGTCTTTGATTGGATTCGAACTCTAAAATTGCAGGGATTCCAACAAAGGCAAATGCGCTTTTCGAAGGTATTTTGCAGCGTATATTTGGTAGCCTAGTGGCATCAGTCTCAATACTTTTTGAACGACTCTCGCATTTGAGAAGTCGGATTGTGCTGGCAGGATTGTATTTGTTTTCGATCTCATCACTAAAACTTAGAGCAGAATCAGTTTCCTAGCAATACTAATGATAAGTGTTGTAAACTTTTGGTGCAAAGAAAAGAGTTGCATCGGTAACACAGAGAAGGGCACAAAATTCTTCAAGGTTTAATTTAAAATAGGATTCCTTCAAAGGCTTCCCATCATGACCCTGGTAACACATGGAACATTATTGTAAACACAAATTTTAGAATTTCTAAACAAAAAGAATACAAATATGCGAAATCGTTAGAGGAATAAATTAGGAAGCAATTTGATTTTCTTACACATCAGAAAATTTTAAACCACAAAATAGTACCTTTCGCAAAATAGTCTTTTTCCAGTTCCTTTTTATAATTTCTCAAAATGTATATTATCATTGAATATGAATTTTATCATGTTAACTTTCGAATTGCTATTATTTTATAATGTAAAACTATTATTTTAAGTGAAACAATAATTAAATATTAAGTTAACTATTGTTAATAAGTTAGTTAATGTGTAACAATTGTGTGTGGGTGCCAACTTTAAAGACCAATCACATTCTACAAGAGCATAAATTTTGAGGTTAATGGTTTTGCATTTCTGATTGAATTAAAATCAAAAGTAACACATAGCATTTTAAAGATAGAAACATAATAAATGCTTAGAACTCATTCAAAGGAGCAAAATTATTCAGTGTATTGTAAAAGAGGCATCCTTAAGCACAATTCCTTCTGTAACACCTTTACCTAGACCATGTAATTGTTAGATTTAATTTCTAAATTATTAATTCAGCTTCCCCCTGTACTCTGATCTCCATACCAGATTAGTTTATGGGTTCTTCATGAAATAAATTAGGTATGTATTACAAGTACTCAATGTTTGATTTTCACAAATGTTTAAATTCTGCCTTTCTTTTCCCCTACACACTTACGTACAACTTTGTTATTATAAACACTATGAAATATCTTAAGGCATTGAAACTTAGAAAACAGACTATGCATTACAGAACAAAATTATTTCCCAGTATGCACAGCCCACAATGTGAGAGAACCTGAATTTGTCGGGACTCGTCACTTAAAGTGGATTCTGAACCACTACAAACATCCATGCCGAGACCGGGATTCAAACACAGAGAATGTTAAGCCTAGGGCCAACCACTCACCAGACGGTAGGGGGATGAGTCAGGCAATTCACCAATCATCCTATGATTTTGATCACGAAGTATATATTGTTTTGTTCAAACTATATTATCTGTTCATTTTATTGCACATATTATTTGTATTGAGAGGAGTAGATTTTCGGTGGAGAACCTGTTAACTTGAAGGAACTTTTTAAAATTAGCGTCACACTGGAGCAACACAACGGGCTATTGGCGACAGTCCGAGATCAAACCCGAAGGATCAGATTCGAGGACAACTCCACGTAATTTTGAACTACGGTCAGATGACGAGGTAACACCTGAGCTGGCACCCCACTCTCCAAACTTCCACACCATGCCAACGTGAGGACATTTGAGGCCACGACAGATTTAACATGCACCATCCCCTTTGCTCGCAAAAGTCTTTGGTTGGATTCGAACTCACAACCCTCGGGTTGATAGTCCGTTACTTTTCCAACAGCCCTGAACTTTAAGGAACTGAGTCACCATAGCCTTTTTGTAGTCGAGGGGGATTTGGGTGTCAAGAGCCAATAGGGACATTTGTAATTATTTGTATTGTAATTTTCATTGCACACTTCAGGATCCAACCAAAATTATTTTGGGAGGGCAAGAGGGTCAGGCCGCTAAGAGTTGGCACCCCCGGAACTATTAAATATATTAATTACTTTCATGAACACTTTTTTCTGAAAACTATTTAGCCTCTACAGTGAAAACAAGTATATCTAATTGTACTGAAGCCTTTTCTTTGCACCAATGTTGTTAGGAAATTTTAACACTTTATGTCAATTTCAAAATAATGTTGGTCTCTATTTTGTTAAGAACATTAAATTATTTAAGGCTGTTGAGAATAAAAGATGGTTCATAAAAATTTTGCAGATGAATATTTTTGTGTCATTGTGAGAAGAAACATATCTGTTTTGAACACGAATTGAGAAATAAATCTTTCATTTGCTTTCAGTTGGAATTTATAATTTTTTCACCAGCTTTGATTCAAGCTTCAAACTTTCTCAAATGCATTATCAGAATAATGAACGATAAAGCTTCTACTTTAAGTTAATCAAATTATTCCTATTTTTCCAAAAAATAGTATCATAATGCTTAACTATAAAGTATGAGAAGTAAAGTATTATTAAGGTAAAGCTTAAAACAAGCAAAACATAGAAAGTAACAATAATATATAGTCCAGCTTCCGGATGTTAAGTATTTTTAATTAACGTCACACTGGAGCAATACACCAGGCTATTGGCGACGATCCAAGATCAATCCCAAAGAGAAAGATCAGAGGCCACGCAATGTCCTGCTTCTGGAAGAAGGTAGTTGAGCCACATGGTTTTGAATGAATCTATTCTTTAAATTAGGTGATAGGTTGGAAAGAGATAAAGTGCTTCCATAACTGGTATCTAGCATGGATTCTGGTTCTAAGTTTATAGTTCAGTGCCGAAGAAGATAGCAGTGATAAAACAAGTTCATGGGGAAACCATCCAAGGTAATCACCGCTCATGCTTTTGCATATGGCAGCCTTCACCTAACCAGCTTTCACACCTTTTCAAAAATAGACTGACCCAAAGTCAACTAACTGCCTTCTTGTCGAAGCTAATATAGTAAAAAGTCTGTCAACATTTACTCACTGCAAATGTTGAATATACTAGTAATTAAGACTTCAAAATCATTTACATACTGATTGGATTTTCATTTATAAAATATTTTCCATCATAATTTAACAGTAAACTTCAAACAAAATGTGAGAAGTCCTAGCTTGTATGCTCAGATATATCCTAATAGTCTTATTTTCTGTCTTAATTTTTTAAATACTTCAGATTGAAACAATACATTCATAAAATACTTTTTAAGAAAGAATTAGAAACCTTTAAGCAATATGCACAAATCAAAAATACTTTTCTATAAAGGGTCCCACTAAATTTTTCAGGTTTCAGATTGAGATTTTCTGATAAATATTTTACTCAATTCATTCTGCTTCAAAGTTTTAGACCATATTTGAAAGTTCTGTATAATTTATATTGAACTTTTCTACATAAATAGAAAATTAATAAAAATGCTCCAACTTCCAAAGAACGAAATAAAATTATATTATATTTTCTAATTTCACAAAAATTAAAAATAATTAGCACAGCATTACTTTTATCAAAAGGAACCTAATGTGAAACTTTAGGTTCAAGTTTTTTAACATGCTGAATAAATTTCCAAAAATCATTGCTAACTACTTTAAATACAAAGTACTTATTTGCAGATTTTAGTCAATGGAAAGTTATGAGAAGTAGTTTATATTTCAATGCAATTACAGAACATTAACATATGGATATGTAAGCAAATGGCAAAGAAAATTAAGTAGTCTTGTTTGGATCATTGAATGCAATTGTAATAATTCAGCTGTCACATGATTTCCAAACTGATCAAACTTCTAATTTCATGAGTTACACAAAGGAGTGACAAATTAAGCTTTAAAGCTGCATACTCACTAGCAACTTATAACAAACCGAGTTTCAGATGTGGATGATACTTCTATCCACCTTGTAACACATCAAGAACAGGCAAATTCAGTGTTAGGATTGTGTTCAGCTCAGGAATTCAGAGTTGAAGTGGTTGTTTATGGCGTTTTATGGCACAAGGGCCATATTTGGCCAAGCTATGCCAAATACAAGACAACATCAAATAAAAAAATGTCATGAAAGGAAAGTGGGATTGGGGAAGTGTAGTGAGACGAAAGCAGATAAAGATCACTTGTGCATCCCAAGAGCGTGACTCCCGTGTCTACTAAAGACAGTAAACCCCATGGGAGGAAAAGATCACTACAGTACCCCATGGGAGGAAATCATCACTACCTCCTTTAGGCATGTACAGGGTCCGTCAACCCTGTACATGCCTAAAGGAGATATGCACCTGAGGGTTGTAGCATATAGAAAGGATCAATTCAAGGCAACAAACTCTTTATCGAGAGAACTACTCTCTCCAAATTCTGCAAGAGTCTCTTGATGTAGAAATGGGTTTTATTCCATTTCCTATAGTGGATGCTTGAAGAAATATATTCAAGCTTGTCCCATTGGCACACTTGATGACAAATTGAATTTTACTTGTAGCCGAGATTATCTATACCAGCAAACTACTTCTTTCCATCAGCAATATAAAATTGACATCCAACAATCATTCCTACTCTAAATGTACAAGTCCTGTTCCTAGAGCAGCAGCCTTCACACAGACATGGGACTGTCGTGCCTCCGTGGATTTGCCTACTGCACTAGCAACCTGTGAGTTGTATGCAGGGCAGGTTTGATTTCTCCCTGGATATACTTCTCTCTTCTGTGTCAGTAAAACTTTCCTGATGAATGTATATACATTACTTGACATTGTATTGTATTTGATGCAGCATGGCCAAATATGTCTCTTGTGCCACAAAACCCAACTAATCAACCAGACCTATTTTGGTTGGTGTTTTGGTGTTTTATGGCGCAAGGGCCATATTTGGCCATGCTGCATCAAATACAATACAAAGAATGTCAAGTAATGTATATACATTCATCAGGAAAGTTTTACTGACACAGAAGAGAGAAATATATCCAGGGAGGGAAATGCACCAGACAGGAATCGAACCCACACCACTTACAACTCGTAGGTTGTTCACGCAGTGGACATACCCACTGAGCCACGACACCCCCAAAATAACCAGACCTAGTAATAGGAGGTTTTGTAGAGACAGTACTCACTAGTAAACAGAACAGAGATCCTTACAGTGTCCTACTGCAAGGCCTCCTATATTCATTGCAAAAAATAACAAATTGGATTACCCCAAGCAGTTCATAAGCCTTGCTCAAAAATTGTACACGCTAAAGCAAATTTTATTTCATTACATGTTACAGTTTGCTAGTGAGTGTACAGCTTCAAGAATTATTACAGCCAACCTGCTACACCTTTATCAGTGAACTGTGTTCAACAATAAAAAGAGAAACGAAGTAAAAATATATTGAAATTGAATAATTAGAACGTTTACCCCTTCGTAACTAGCAAACTAAATCGCAGAGAAATCAAAGGATTCCCCTATGGTAAACTCTGCACAGAATCCTGTACACATACACAGACGAACAGTATAAAGCACTGCCAAGACAGTGCTGATCAGTCAGCAAGTAATAACAACTTATAACTGTCAAGCTGGCAAACTTCACTTTTTTAATACAAAAATACAATTAGGTAGCTGTCTGAGATAGAAGCAAAAATTGTACCATAAAACAAATATAAAATAAACTTAAGTAAGATAGTAGTTCAATAAGTAGAACTTCACAAAGACTAGTAAAACATTGAAATGTTATAAAGGTCTATGGCCGGACTATGTCCCCACTGTCATCAGAGCCTAAAAGGATGAACATGTAACAAAAAATGTTCATAGTTTGAATGTTTTATGAACCTCAACTAACACTGCACATGCCATACACTTTCAAATAGGTTTCCCCATTATTTGCAAAAATAGGTCATTTAAAAAATTATCCCTTTTTGTTTTTGACTAATGTAAGAAATAATAAGTAGTCTAAAATATTTGACAAGCGAAACATCACAATTCATTTTCACTTCAAAGTATGTGTATGTGTTACTTATCCTCTTTTATCAAGGGAAATGTTTCGCTATTCATTCTCTGAAAATTATCTTAGAGAATGAAAATAAACGATTTACATTAATGAATTAAATTAGTAATATCAGTTTATAATACTGAAAATAGTGATTTATCCAAATCCATTCAACATTACTTCAACCTACATGCCCTAATAGCAAGAAATGAATTTGTATCAAGCAAAAAGTTTCAGTAGAAGCATAATTACATGCTTAAAAAACACAATTATAAACCTGATTTAATCAATCTAATAACATTCTTTACAAGTTCAAAACTTTATAAAACATACAATCAAAATTTATTTTTAAAAATCACGAGTAGATGGCAGCACATACTATACAGAAGTAATAGTCATTATTTGATAGCGGATATTTTGACCACCTCGAATTAAATTCTTGAAACAATGTTTTAGTGTCATAAACAAAGAGAACTGTCTTCGAATTTTAGGGTTTCAATAAAAATTCACTTAAAATCAAGACATAAATTTAACAGTAAATTTTTTCAATTACAGTCGAGTCTATTTAACGAAGTCTCATCGTTCCACTTAAAAGCTTCGTTTAATAGAAATTTGTAAATTAAGTTATAAAAACGAGAAAAAGCAAAGACTGAACATTACCTATCCACTTTATTAACTTTAACACACATCCTAAACTGTAAAAAAAGTCTAATGCTGCTTTGTACACGTTTATTAAAAAGAACACATTTTTCATAAAAATTTTCACACTTTTGTAAAGTTTGAAACACTTTATCTGTAACATTTTCTTGAAACTGTAATCCCCTTTGTATCGTATCAAATGCTGTTAGCATTTCTTCTTGTGAAGGTTTTTTAATAACCACTTCATTATCATCTTCATCACTCACTGTAGTGTCTTCATTACATTTCCTAACACTTTGCAATACGTCATCCTCCATAGGATATTCAGCAATCACAATGTCTTCATCAACATGGAGAAAATTAGACACCTCTATACCTTCTTCAACAGCTCCACGTCTTTCAGATGCTACTATTTTTCTTTCAAATCTGCCAAGCACTTGGATTCATCATCACTTTTGAAATCGGCTTTAACAAATCAGTTCTTTATAGCAGATGCAGTCACATCGCACTGCCAAGTTTTCGTCATCTCTGATATGGAGATTCTTAAATTAATGCAACTGTCTATGCACTGGCTGCTCTCTAAGGCAAGAATAACTTTTTGCAGGATTCTTTTTCGATAATGAACTTTAAGATTTTTATAATGCTTTGATCCAATGACTGAAGTCTTGAAGTTGTATTGGCCGGAAGAAAAAACCTTTTTGTTCTTCAATTTGCATTTTGAAGCAGTCTGGTGGATGTACAGGACAGTTGTCTATGAGTAAAGCAATTTTGTGACTGTTTTTCCAATTGTTTATCCCATTTGACAGTCACTCTTCAAAAGTTCTAGAAGTCATCCATGACTTTTTATTGAAATGATACCTCTAAAGATTTTGTGCCTTTGAAACATCTGGGGTTTTTACTTTTATGATTACTAACAGTTTCAATTTTTCTTCACCAGTCGTATTCACACATAACAAAACAGTTATTCTGTATGCTATTTTCCCTCCAAAGCACTTGTCGTCTTCAAATGTGTTAAAGTTTTATTCGGTAGACATTTAAAAAACAATCCCGTTTCATCAGCATTAAAGATGTTTTTTGCACCATATTCGTCCAAAAGTTTTACAGCTTCTTTTTTCCATTTTTCACACACCTCTTCAGAAACATCTGCACTTTCTCCTGATATGATTTTATACGATATTCCATGTCTCTTTTTAAATTTATCTAGTCTATCTCTATCTAAAATTATCTAGTCATCCACTGCTAGCTTGAAAATTTGAGTGTCCCAAATCCTGAGCAAAATCGATAGCTTTTTGTTGGATCATTGGACTGGAGAGGTGCATTTTTATATTGAATCATCCTTACCCATTTTAAAACAGTAGCTTTGATGTCTTCATATGAACATTGTTTAAATCTTTTTCTGTTCACACTCATACTACTGCTTTCGTGCTAAGTGATTGCAGAACGATTTTTTTTTTAATTATTGACACATTGCTCACTGCTATACCATACTTTAAAGCCACATCTTTCTTCCTCATTTCTTTATCAACATCATCTACAAGTTTCACTTTATCTGAAAGGCACAAACACTTTCTCTCAGACATTTTGTGAGCGTTAAAACACACAGGCGAGAGATTGCACTCACAGGCGCAGTGATTGAAAAAGAATGTGTCCTACAGTCAGGCCCACAACGAAAAGCAGTTTTACCCAGTGGAATGCAGTTTCCATCGCCTCCCTGCCATGCCATATGGTCCCCCCTCAAAGATAAGGAAGGAAGCAATTCCCTTCCCTTTGTTGTGAGAATTCCTAATAATAGAACAAGGGCACATAAGGTCACGGCAGCCGATTTGGTTGATTTTGTTGGAACTTCGACAAATGAGAAGTCGCGAACCATTGCAAAAAAAACTAAACAAAAACATATTTAATCTGAAAAACTTCATTATATGGCAATTATCTTTCGTTATATGGCAATTATCTTTCGTTATATGGCAATTATCTTTCGTTATATGGCAATTATCTTTCGTAATATGGAGAGTAAATAACATGTAAATGTCGTTCAAAGTCAAAGTTTTGTAGAAAATTTTGTCAAATAGAAAACTTCGTTAAATGGAAGTTCGTTGAATGGAGACTCTACTGTAGTTTCAAAACACAACATGGTCTCAATACCAGATTTTCATCATAATTTTAATTTTGCTAGCAAGAGTCAGATTTTTTACTAGAAAATTAAAAAATTTTCAACTTGTCATTGAGATCTAGCAATGCAACAATTAATAGTTATGCAATAGCGACCCAAGACTATGTAATGCACATAGTAACAGCTCAGGGTCATAGGACAATTCCTGCAGTTTTTACAATGACTGCCAGTCATAAATCTCAAAGCATTTAACAGGAAGATCTTCCTGTCCAGATAAGGGGTACATGATGGCCCCCTCTTTAACTGTCTTTCAGAGTCAACTGGTGGGATGAGAGGAAAATAATATTTTTCACACTCAAACCGTGCAGATGTATTTTTGGTGGCCAGTCGTTTTGAGTTGATACCTATTTCCCTTTTTACAATGCCCATAACCAATTGATACAAATCCCTGATTAATTTGTAAAACGTGTATATTCTAGTGTTGAATAAATAGCTATTTTAACTACATTTTGGCTGTGTCATCGATTTTAACATACCATTCAGCCTACTACATGATACACTCTCCAAAATGTTGGTTTCTTATTTTATATCTTTACATATTATAAATGCATAGTATATTTTTCCAATATTCCTTGAATAAAATATTAGTTATTGAATTCCTTAATAGTTTGTTAAATTATTCACAAAGAAATTCAAAAATTATTCAAAAGTATGAAGATTATGAATAACTTTCTTCACTGGCAACCATCTCACATTTTTGCATATTTACATGTTGCTCACTAAAAGGTGATGTATCGTATCCTTGCCACAATTATCTGGCCCTCAGTTTTTGTTAGGTAAAAAGTATCAGTCGTAGTCAGACGAATGCTACAAGTACTTGCAAGTTCCAGTCATCCTGAAAACTGTCAAACTGAAAAGCAGATACATATACAATGTAGAAGGATTTGAAAAAAATTATTACTTACGTCAAAGCCACTATATCTCCATGCTGTACTTCAAAATTTCGAATGGCCCATTTATTCAACAGAACATAGTCATTTGTTTTCTGATCATCTGGATTCAATGAAGGCTAAAGAAAGAAAAATTCATCAATGAAATCCTACAGAGAAATATTTAAGTTTCTGTAGTATGCAAGTAGTACAATAAAACCTCAGAAAAATTCGGTATTGATTGAACCTGGTTTCTGAAGCTATCCAAAAGTTGAGAAAGGGGAGTTATGTAAAGCAAATACTTACTCATAACAGACCACTTTAACAAAAATTTGTGTGCCTATGCCTTGTAAATATAAATAAAAGCACTCAGAAAGAGGAACTAAATAATTATTGACATTTTACGAATCACAAAAAGTAACACAAAGAAAAGTTGCTGATTTAAATTTTAAACAATTTGAGAACATATTTAATTATTAAATATGGTGTTCACTCAAGATTTACTAAACATCTCTGCTAATTTCCACTGCTTTAAGTGTCTTTTATCAATTTGTTTTGAATCCTATCAAGATGTAAAATACAATTGGATGGCGTTTTGAGAAAAGTGCATGCAGTCTGTGTAAAGGCAGGTTGTGCACAACTGAATGAAATAAATAAACATGTATGGAAAGAGATTAATTATATACATATATAAAGTGCTGGATTCCTGAAGTTGTCGGGTTTTTGGATATTGGACTTCCGAGATTTTACTAGTTATATCCATTAACTCGGTATTTTCCTTTAGATAAACATCATCCATAAATAACACACACAATTAAAATATAACCTATACTTTCATGTATTAATTCTGCATTTAATTTTTAAAATTTTCAAATGAGAAAACATACACTGCTGGCCACCGTAAATGCAACACCCTGAAGGAAGCATGCAAATAATATGAAATTTACAACATGCATTAGCGGAGGTGAGATATGCAAATGATTAGAATTTCAGCGCAGACGCACATCACGCGCGCCTGTGGCGCCACTTCAAAGCGCTATTTAAGGCTTGGAGATTTCGACGATTTCAAGTACGGCAATTGTGTTTTTCTTGTGGTTTTTTCAAAAAAACGATCAATTATGCCTCGTAGAAAACAGCGATCATCTTTTGATCAAGTATCCGAGTTCGACAGAGGAAGGATAGTGGCCTACCGAGATTGTGGATCATCTTTCAGGGAAATCGGTAGTCGTGTTGGACGAAACCAAACAACTGTAATGCGGATATGTGATCGTTGGATGCAGGAGGGTACGACGGACCGACGTGTTCGATCGCATCCACCTCAGTGCACCACTTCACGTGATGACAGGCATATTGTGCGTATGGCAGTGACGGATCGCTCAGCCACATCACGAACCATAGCACAGCACATTCAGTCTGTACCGCATCATCCAGTGTCTGCGCGTACCATTCGACGCCGTTTACAGCAGAGTGGTCTGTCCGCAAGACGTCCATTGCTTCGTCTACCCTTGACGCAGAACCACAGACGTTTCCGCCGCCAATGGTGCGATGAAAGAAGGATGTGGACGGCAGAATGGAATGAAATTGTCTTTACTGACGAGTCATGCTTCTGTCTGCAACACCACGATGGTCGGATTCGAGTCTGGAGACACCGTGGAGAGAGGATGCTGAACAGCTGCGTTATGCACCGCCACACTGGTCCTGCACCGGGTATTATGGTATGGGGCGGTATTGGATATCACTCTCGCACTCCTCTAGTACGCATTGCCGGTACTTTAAACAGCCAGCGCTACATCTCCGAGGTGTTGGAGCCAGTTGTCCTTCCTTACCTTCAGGGCTTGCCCACAGCCATATTTCAACAGGATAATGCGCGACCACACGTAGCACGCATTGTCCAAGGGTTCTTCGTCAATCGCCAGATTGAATTGCTTCCCTGGCCAGCTCGCTCTCCGGATCTTTCGCCGATAGAAAACATGTGGTCCATGGTTGCTCAACGATTGACCCAGAATACATCCCCAGCTGCCACACCAGATCAACTTTGGCAACGTGTGGAAGCTGCTTGGTCTGCTGTACCCCAAGAACACATCCAAAGTCTCTTTGAATCAATGCCGAGGCGTGTGGCAGCGGTGATCTCCAACAATGGCGGCTACTCTGGCTACTGATTTTGGCAGGAACCACACTTCACAGAAGTCTATAAATTTAATCATTTGATACTTGGTCAACATGTTATCTACAAAATAAATTTTGTTGTGATATCTCTTGTCTTTCTTGGTGTTGCAATTTGGGTGGCCAGCAGTGTAGAAAGATTTGCTCTTCTCATACAATGAAATAAATTTAAATTGAGATATTTTCACTTCCCTTTTCTCAGAGCTGAGGTATACCCATTTCTCAGAACTGGGGCAGAGGAAAAGATGAGCTACCTGTCTTTATTCATGTACCATTCATATGGCAGTGCAAATACCATTCAATAGAGAATGCTAATACCATCCTCCTTGAATTCATATGCATGAAACTTACATAAAGCCCTTTTTATATAAAATTGCAAACAAACTTGATAATTTTGAACAGCAACACCCAAATTTGATGGTAAATTTTGAATATATATCAAACTTTAACTGTATGTTTCAATTCAATTAATTTTGTTTAACCATTGCTGGAATATCAGTGGATAAAGTTTGGAGTTCCTGGTGTTAATTTAGTTCCCCAGACTATAATTCATATTTGCAAAATATGTAAGATTTACATTTTTCCCAGACAAGTGAAAACAGCTTGTGAGAACTGAATTCAGAAGATATAATAATTATATTTTTTGCACTACTAGCTAATTTATATCTTTTTATAATTATGTTACTTAAGGAATTTGAAAGTAATTTTACATGATGCAATTTATCAATTAAATATTTAAAGAAAACTGTAATGTGAAAAAATATATATTGGTAAGTGTCACTCTTTAAAATGCATTTGCTCTCTAAAACTACGAAAATAATTGTTGAAGCAATGAGAAACCTGGTTTGAATTAAACACACAAACCCTATGAGGCAGACATTCTGAAAGCCCATGAATAATGATCAGTTTAATAATGATAACCATAATAATGTTCAGTTTAAAAAAACAGCCTTTTCATGATTCATTCAGTTCCCAGACATTGATTAGTTCAGTCTAATATTGATGAAATCCTGGTCATGAAATACTAGCCAAGCCATGAAAGTGTCAATCCTATATCTTTCCCATAATATTTAAGGCCTGTTTGTGAAATTGCTTTTAATTCTTTATTTTTCACTTCTTCAATCAAATTTCAAAGTTTACAAATATCTTAGTCTGATGTTTATATTTATTCATTTAAAAACAATTTCAACTTTCATCTAATTTTCTTGATCATGAAACACATGTTTGAGTTATTAGAAGGAATGTCTAATTTAGACATATTTCATCATCAGCATTCTAAGTAAAATCAAAATCATAATTCTGTTCCTAAATTTTAATATTGAATCACTGCCCATCAATCATACTGCCACAGTGCATTTGATCATGAGTTGTCCTATCACCATATCATATTGTAAACAAACTTTTCTTATGGAAGGATTTTCCATTTCCATTTCAAGACCATAAAATTATAAATGATCTAAGGTGCCTTGATACAAGTGCAAGTTAAAATTTAACTCCACAAAAAATTAGAAATAAACTACAAAATCAAATAAAGAATGTGGATTACTAAACACTTTAGATAAAATTTGACAGATATGACATAATCATAATTTTACTTTAGAGGGAATCCAAAGTTAGAAATCCTTTTTTTTTTCGTGAAAAAAAATGTTGTTTTCAGCCAAAATCTTTGTACCACACATTTAATTTAAACATATTTCATTTTACGATCTAAATATTTGTGCATTTTTTAGAGTAATAATATTTACTGACAACTCTGCTTAGATCATACAGAAAATTCATTAAAATTTTACTAATGAACTTCTTACCTTTCCTGCTTTTTTTCTTTTGAGTCCTATGCCTTTTGTTTATATTACTATTAAGAACTCCAAACGAAATCTACATTGTTTCTCTTTAAAAATAATTTTTAGCCATGCAAATAGTTTTTGGTTGTATGATAAATTTGATGGCAATCAATTCAAATGAACATTATATGACAGCAAAACTTTAACTCTTTCCACCCAATTGAAATTAGTTTCCTTTTACAAAGAGATAAAAATAGCAACATAAAATTAAGCACAGCATATACTGAAATTCTGCTGCAATGAATTCATTTAAATCTTATAATTAATAAAGTGCATTATTTATCTGCAATTAAATATTAATCTAAGCAGTTTTATAGAGTGTTTCATTATACAAGTTTATTGTATGCTTTTTTTAAAATAAATATATTTTTGTCATAAATATGAGAATTATCAGGGTCTCAAAAATTATCTGCACCTAGGGCTGGATAAAGGGGCTGCATTGAGTATGGGTTAGTGGTTTGGTTTGGGTTTTATGATGCAAGGTGCATTGAGTATGCGACAAAGTGTCTATTTAAAATCAAATCTGACATCCAGTAAGATTTGATACAAAATAAACTTTGCTTTTAAGATCAGGTTTCTTAGATCAGTTGATGATTTACTATTTTTTTCAAGATGTTTCAGGGCTACAATGGACACTATGCCACTGGGAATTATTGTAGGCAAAAAAGTGATACTAAGCAAATATCGAAATCTAATTTTACAAAATTCAAATTAGCAGTAATAATATATTTGGAATATTCTTCAATAGGAGAATAATCAAGAATTTTTTTTAATATGTAAAAAATAAAAAATTACCATGCAACACAATTTTTAATCAATGAATGGATACAAAAATGAAAAAATATAAGTTTAAAAATGTAGTACTTTTGAGACTAAAATTGGAAAAAGAAGTATATATTTCAGTTATTTTTGTACTCTAATCTTCTTACCAATTTTACTCAGTCATTGGCTTGAAGTGAATTACTTACTTCTTTGACAAAAAAAGTAGTTATTATCGAGTTCATTTAAAAAGTTGCTTTTTAATATCCCTTATTTTTATTTCATTACAAATTAAATATAAATGCATAAAATATGTATGCAGTACTTCTTCAATGTCATTTGGTACATTAACAGTTTTTTAATCAACCATTCACTATATATAAATGAAAAAACATACAAATAGCAAAAAAAATTCTACACATTTATATTTAATTTATAAAGAGATAAAACCATATGAAATTTTGGAGGGTGACTAGGCTCAAGACCCCTTTCTGGCTATGCCACTGGATATACAAGTATTCATAAATCAATGAATTTATATAGCAGAGGGAAAATGCTCATGATGTTAACCTTGCAATGTTGTAATATGTTAGCATATCCAAAACACTAATTTTAATATTACAATTACCTGCATAGAGATTCCTTCAACTTTAGCAACATATCCAACGCTGTCAAGAAAAGCTACTGTCACAGGGACGCTGTATAAGAAATTTTTTCCCAAACGCTTCATGAATACAGCCCATTTATTGGAACTCATGATTGAACTGCAAAGAAATAAGCAACTTTAATATTGGAAAAATTCAAATAGTTTTGCATTCAATTGTCAATACTATCCATATGCTCCCAATACTATCTGAGATCCCAATAAATAGGTTAGATAAGCTCCTATTAAAATTCAGTTCTGGTGGTCCCTTAGTAATATCATGCATTCAGCTATATTGCTCTTTTCAACTAGTCTCCCAATGAATTTTGAGGATCTTTTTCTTTTATAATTGGCAGCACCAAGAAGCTCTGAAGAATGCTGCTTGTATCTGAACACTGGGGTGTTGTATCATATTCCATGACATGAAAACTAAATGTTCGAAGACAAGGACTAAAAAATTGATGTCTCAGCATTATACAGTTCAGATTTTATTTTGGAGGGGACCCTATGGAATGATATTGAAAAATGGAATACTTGGTGAAAAGTTGAAGTGACTGTCACAAACATCTTCAGAAGAGAATTCTATACCCCTCTCAGAAATGATCCTCAGATAATTAAAAATGACATGTTTTCATTCAACGGGGGATCTCACTGATAACAGGAATCAGGAGAGAATTGAATCACTGATCACTGTTGAGTCTGACACCAAGTTCATAGTAAATGGTATGGATTTTCTAAATTATAAGCCCTGTTTATGGTACTGCAGCTTGGATATTTAAACTGTAAAATACCAAAAAAAATACTTAACAAAAATTCGGAAACGAAATCGTAAAACGACACGGTTATTGTTGCAAGTATATAATTAATAGATTACTTCGATAAGCATCAGTACAGAATTAGTCGTATAACGAAGTTTAATATAAACCGACTTCCTTTTATCTGAAATGAGACATTAGTATAATTTTTTAACTATGAATTATTCATTGAATAATTTCCGTGTTTTAAAGGATTATGTTATTGATTTAATTTGTTTCGATATCATACTCGAAAGCACGAAATCAAGTTCCTCCTTTGTATGTGCGCTTAAGAAAAAGCATAATGGACCTTGTTTGCTGCAAAATTAAATTTTACATAGTTTATTCAATACAAATTTTGATAAACAAAAGAAGACATTACTATAGTAATCTTTAGCTTTGTGAATTAGAAATAACCTTTACCGCTAAAATTTGTAACAAAATAGCAGACAACACAAACAAGATGCCAAATACTGAAAATGAAATTACACATGGAAACTTGTGAGTTGCCACTTGCTTCCAAACTGCAAGTATAATCTCATTTAATCGTTCTTATTCATGTTATTTGCAATATTATCGAATGCAAAACAAAACGGGACTAAATTTATGTTAAACAATGAACTGAGGAGGATAAGATTGATGAAATATTTTGTAACTGGATAGTATGCTAGAGGTATCAAATAATTATTACAATGGAGGAATAAACCTACAAGTACAAACATCGTCAAAATAAACATTAAACCCAATATTGTTAGATAAATCGTTACATGCTACATACAATTGTGTCAGTGTGGTTTTTGTTTTTATCTACCCTGTTGTAATAAAATTACAACATTATGAAAGTGCAAGTCCTTCAGGAAATGTTAGAAGATCTTGATGACTTCGAACACCCAAATATTCTCCTAGAGCAATATGTTACGCCTCCACATATCGCAGGTATAACATTTAATCTATTACATTACTTGATATTTTGAAAACTGAATCCTCAACTTCGAAATTTTAGACTCATTAATTTGTAAATAATAATTTGAAGTGTGATTGGTCATTTCAGTCTTGCTGTAATAAAATGCAAAACAAATGTTCATGCAAATACAAATGTTCACCACTTGGTCGATTTAAGGACAATGCCACTTTTAAAATAATTTATAATTCTACCAATTTTTTATTGTTTGTTATATTTGTTTATTATTCATTACTTTATTGTGGCTTGCGTGCAGAAAGTTTTTTCAATCTCAGTTGCTGATTTTGGTCAAGTCTTAAATCTTGATTGATTTCAACACTCCTTAGTGGTTAATTTAGGCAATATTTTCAACCATCGATTCCTCTGACCATTTTGCAATTTAAATATGTTCTGGATAGACAAGCATGCATAGACAGTATATAAAGATAACGAATGTAGAACATGGACAGTCATCAATTCAAATTTTAGCATTATTAAACTTTTCGATTGATAACTCGAAGGCCCAAATGTGTGATGCCTTTGCATTAGTAGTCTTTATTTAGTTCATGTTGCTTTTATTTGGTCTTGCATTTGGTGCTGCCTGTCTTATTTTGAACCTTGCACCATAAAACAAAAATAACCAAACAACCAAAAGAGTGAAGTGACCAACCAACCAAGATATATGTGATCTTCCATTTTCTTCAATTAAGACTAAACAAAAAACCCTCCAGCCCTCACTCTTCCCGAAGTCGTGATGCACCCACCAACAAACAAATGGTACAGTTATATTATATGCCTTGTTTGGTGGCAACTCTCTTGGCCCACTTTTAGTAGCGAGCTATGGCAGGTGAAGGCAACCCATCTTTATTATGGCTATTCACACTTTTATGGCAATCTCGACAAGCGGAAAGTTTAAATTGTCCTTTGACTTCATTGGTTCTTTAAAAAAATTTCCCAATTATTTTTCATTTCATGTATGGAAAACTTCAAGTGTCCAGTTTGATTTAGGCACGTAGAAAGCACTTCCTGCACACAACAAACTCCATTTCATTTTCATTTGGCTAAGTATTTGTTTGAAAATTTGTGTGAAGATTTAGAAATTGATTACTTTAACAAGTTCTTAGAAATTGTTAGAGATTTAGATAGGGAGGAGTTTAAAACAGTTTAAAAATAAAAAGATATTTTAACTGCTATATTCCAGCTATTTCTGCTAATTATTTTCCGATAAAAAAAACTTGTTTTATCAGTTTTGTAATTTTCTCATTACTTACTTTCATCCTTATTTTCCGTTAAAAAAGGATTTTTTTCTAAGATTTCTTTTCTTGGTGACATAAAAAGTGTGCCAAAATTGCACCAAGAGCATTGCCACCAAAGGAGGTGTATAATATAGCTGTACCAAACAAAATTGTAGGTAAGATTTCCAATTAAAACAAAATAAATTATAAAATCTCTAAAAATGACACAAGATTTCATAAAACTCATAAAATATTAAAAATTTCTAGAATAAAAATTTAATTTCTGTCTACATGTGCATCATCTACAAAGTACTCAAAGATGACATGTCAACTAAATCTAGGCCTTGCTCATCACTATTCTTGTCCAATTAACTAACAATTTTGATTTTCATTTGAAAGTAATAGTTGTATTTTGCACCTTTAATTTTTGTTTTTGATGACTGAGTTTTCAGGCCCTATTGTCCTTTCTGCCACCTAAGTTTTCTAAATAGTTTCGCTTATATGACATAACTTCCGACCTGTCAACTGTTCTGCTATCTACCTGTAAACAAAACAGCCTGTACTCTAAATGCAAACATTGACTCAAATAACAAAATCCCTGTGGAGAACAGGTCATCAAAGTCCATGATCTTGCCATTAATGTGTGCTTATGCACAACCATGTAAACAAAATAATATTTTGAAATCGTACCAAAGTATTTGGCAACTTAGGGGAAATATTTTGTTGCCCTTGACCCTCTCCATCTGCTCCAAATTTCTAACTGATTTGTCTGTCAGGAGAAGTTGGAAGAGCATTGGATTAGTAACCAGAGGGTTGCAAGTTCGAAACTCGGTCCAGACAAAGACCATCATGGACACAGAAGTTGGTGCACATTAAATAAAATGTCCTCATGTTGGTGTGGAAGTTTGGAGACTGGGGTGCCAACTCACAGGTGTTCTCGTCATCTGACCATGGTTCAAAATTACGAGGCGTTCTTCATGATTGATCCCTGACCGTCGTCAATAGCCCGTTGTGTTGTTCCAATGCTAATTGGCTACCTATATGATTTGTCTGTCTATTTCCTGTACTTGAACATTTTAAATGAAAAATTCAGCAATATTTTGTGGACATAAAGTGAGTGCATTTCAGTGCCTGACACTTGACATGAGCTATAATATGCTACCAATTCTACTTGTCAAGCTTTATCCCAAATTAATTGCATGGCTGCTGTAGCTCGTTTGGAAGAGTAAGGAACTAGCAACTAAAGGGTTGTAAGTTCGAATCCTACCAAAAGACTGGTGTACAAAGGGGGTTGATGCACGTTAAATCTGTCATGGCCTCAAATGTCCTCATGTTGGCGTGGTGTGGAAAATTGGAGAGTGGGCTGCCAGCTCAGGTATTGCCTCGTCATCTGACTGTTGTTCAAAATTATGTGTTGTCCTCAGATTGTCCCATCGGTGGATGATCCAGAACTGTCACCAATAGCCCGTTGTGTTGCTCCAGTGTGACGTTAATTAAAATACCTATCTACCCAAATTATTTGCTTCCTTGAATGACTGGAATCAACTGTATCTGTTTTAAAAAGTTTTATGACATTTTATCGTATTATTTTCTAGCTAACATGTTGAACTTCATTGAAAGAGACATCAATGGTAAAATGGTCGGTGATTTAGGATGTGGCTGCGGAATGTTGACTCTCGGTGCTGGTTTATCAGGAGCAGGGTATGTCCTTCTATGATTCTTAGAATGTCCTAATACTCATCCATTCTACACTCATAATTTTATGCTGTGCTTATTTCTTATCCTTTATCTTCTTTCTTATCCCAGTGTAAAAAAAAAACAGATTACACTAAGTCATTGAGTCTGCAAAAAAGTTTTGGGGCAATGGCAGATGGGTCCTTAAAAATGTCTTCATGTATGGTTCCAATGCAATTCAAGAAGTTTGAGGGAGAGGCTGTTCACTTTGTACAGGTGGGAAAGGATTTCTGGCCATCAATGAATATCATCATTTTTAAGTGGCCAGATCGAAGCCTAGCAAGCATAGAGAGTTTTCCGGGGCATATTGAAGGCAAGCAGCTCTCCTGGTATTCCACTGAGGTACCAGTTATGAAAGGGTACTGGAGATGATCTGCACAATTTTGTTTTAAGTGCAGTCAGGTGATCGTCCTCTGAGAGCAGTATGGCACTTTCTCTTGTACCAGGTTGTTTATTTTCTCCAGCTTTTGCCAATAAGTCAGCTCTCTCATGGCCTGGAATGCCAACATGTGATGGGATCCATTGAAAATTTATTTTAGAATCTTGAAATTACTAAGTTTGCTTGCTTTGCTAGCCAGTGCCCACCCTTGGGTGTTGGGCCATTGGGTGGCACACCGACCAGTAGAGACGGGAAAGCTTCCTCAATGTGTCCTCCTCAGTGTCTGGCTCTTGGTCCAAGGCCAGGCACTGATACAGGTGGGCAGCATCCATGATGCCCTGACCAGGCATTGCGGGGAGCGCAACACATGGATCCTGTGTAGGTAGGCAGCCCAGTTGTCGTCTGGAACAGTGCCATGCGGACTGCCCGAGGGTGACCGTGGCATTTCGGACCACTGGTGAGGAGTGTTGTCCATTTTCTCTCTTTGAAGCAGTCAGTCGCTGTTGCCTCAACCAGTGGCTAACAGCAGAGTTAATTTGGGCCTTGATGGAATTTAGAGTCACTGACCGGCTGGGGCAAAGCTGCCCCCATCTTTGCAAGTGAGTCAGTCCTTTCATTGCCTGTAATGTTTACATAACTTGGCAGCCGTAGCTGCTATCGTTTTTCAAGCAGCTTGGAGAGAACCTCCCTGCGCTTCATAGTTAGTGGGCAGCCTGTATCTCTGTTGCTCATGACGTTTTGAATTGCCATGGAGTCTACGAGGAAAACTGTCTTTGTGGGAGGGTTGATCATAGAGAGTTCATTGGCCGCTGTCTGAACGTGCTCAGAATATGGTTATGATGTGGATGGCTGTGACCTCCCCATCATAACCATATTCACAAATTCATGTTAAACGTCATGATATGTCCATAGCCCAATCAGAAAACTTGAAATTTTAAAGCAGCATGCCGGTTTTTGTGATCATGAAATCATTCTGAAATCACATGTTGTAGTGATTATTATCAAAGTAATTTCAAATTTTTCCCTTATTTGAAAGCTTCATTTACAGTTTGAACGAGAGCAGTTATAGTCCCATCCATTGGAGCTAGAATCATGTTTTGCATGAATAACATTTCATGAAACTCAAAAATTTAATAAGGTTGTTTTTATCTTATTTTATTCATTGTCTCATTTGTTCTATAAATAAAGTTTTGGATTTCCAGATTAGCTGATCTCTACCTTAAATCCTTAAAAAAAAAGAGGTCATGTAACGAAAAATGACTCTAGAATAACAAATCCTCAACTAATGAGGGATGTATTTCATTTACTGTATTTTGAACACCAATACCTGAATTTGAAATCCAATTATGTTGCCTTTTAAGATTTTATAGAGTTTCAAATATGTATACTTTCAAGAATATAAATGCTATCAATTTGATAAATGAAAAATAAATCTTAAATTTGACAAATGTATTCAAAAATAAAAAAAAAACTATGTGATAACAAATTGATCTAGAAACTAGGTTTCTTGCTGAATAAGGATGTTGCATATTGCTTAGAAGTATCCTGTATTCTAAAAATATTTCAATTCTAGTATATTATTATAATTCTGGGGTATATTACTCTGATATCAAAATTGTCTTTATTTGATTTGAAAATTAACAAATACATTTCTTAATTTCTTTGTATTTTCATTACTTTTAGATTGTGTGTTGGTTTTGACATTGATGGGAGTGCTTTAAAAATAGCCCAGAAGAATAAGACAGAATTAGAATGCCATAATGTTGACTTCATCCAGTCAGATATCTTGAGCTTACACAACAGCAGATGGCACAAGGCTTTTCACACTGTTATAATGAATCCTCCCTTTGGAACCAAAAACAAAGGTGATAATTATGATTGCATGAGTAGCTTTGAAATATTTAAATTCATGTAGCAGCTGTGAAGTAGTCTCAGGAAATAAAATAGTCTCAGGCATATATTCAGAAAATAATTTCAGAGGAAACCGAATGGTTGCAGTGACGAACTGACTCGAATGGCTTGTCCGTGAAAATGTAGCCATCCACCAGCTTCAAGTGAAGAAGGAATTGTTAAAAGTAAAATGTGTAATTTTGAGCAATCTCACCCCTTATGAATTAAGCGATGGTTTTAGAAACATTAATTCACGAAAGTAATACCTTTTAATAATCACCTTGCGAAAGTTGTTTCATTCAAATACATATTGATTCAATATTAGCAGAATACAATACAATTATTGATCCAAGTTCGATTTTAAGCCTAGAACGGTTCTATGAAATGTGAATTATATTTTAAAAACTGCCATACTTCATTTAGAATTGAAATAACTCCATGGAGTTAATTAAAAAACACTCCATGGTTCTCCTGCCAGACACAAGAACATTGGCTGGAAGGAACCATTTGATTCCGAGGGACATAGGCAGGGGTCTCCTTGGACGGTCATCTGGGTGTTGAGGTGAAAAAAGAATTGCACAGGTGAAATGGAACTAAAGGGTTGGACACTGGCAAAGGACGCATTGGGGGTTCTTTGATGTCATGTTTCAAAGGACTTTGATACTCAGAGTGATAACTAAATGTTTTAAAAGTACACATAAAAAAAGCACCATCTGTAGTGGTAGTGTAGAGAATGGAAAAAATCGTTTTAGTCTATACTTGTGGGATTTGACTCAGTGTCTAGGCAATTATTACACATTCTTGGACAAACACTTAATTAGACAAATAGGAGAGACGATGCAATCCAGGAGAAGGCACATCCTCATGCTTTCCGAACACGTTACATATTTTGGTGTGGTTCGGAAGTTTGGAGAGTGGGGTGCCAGCTCAGGTGTGACCTCATCATCTGACCGTGGCTCAAAATGATGTGGTGTTATCTCCAGATCATTACAGGTAGCCCGTTGTGTTCCTCCAGTGCAATGTTAATTAAATACCTACGAAACACATTACACACTTCTCACCCCCCACTAGTCGCACTCATGACTCTACTCTATGTCGGAACAAGAGTGTTTTTCCAATGGTTCATAGCACCATCTGGTGGCCACTCCTTAGATTCGCACATACTTTTGAATTAAAGAATGTGTGGTGCTTCCATAACCTTTACTGGTATGGTCATTCTTATATCACTACCATTTTTTTGGATCAAGGCCCCTAGGCTTGTTTTGGTTGGAAGAGTAACGGATTAGCAACCAGAGGGTTGTGAGTTCGAATCCAACCAAAGACCGTCATTTACAAAAGGGGCTAGTGAACGTTCAATCTGTCACAGCCTCAAATGTCCTCATGTTGGCATGGTGTGCAAGTTTGGAGAGTGAGGTGCCAGCTGAGATGTGACCTCGTCATCTGACCGTGGTTAAAAATGACGTGGTGTTGTCCTAGGATCTTTCCCTACAGGATTGATCCCGAACCGTCGCCAATAGCCCATTGTGTTGCTCCAGTACGACTTCAATTAAAAAATACCTAAATCAAGGCTTGTGGAATGGATCGACCATTTCATTCAACCATGATTGGTTTTGCTTTCAAGTACTATAGAAAACTAGTGCTGTAGTGTGCACACCTTGAACATGAATGGAATTTTCTTTTGCTTTGGCTACTGAATACTAAATTACCACTTTGTTTGCATAATTCACTATTTTCAGATCTATTCATGAATTTTATGTTAAGAGATTTATTAAAACTTCAATTTACATCAATTAAGCAAACTTCAGACACTGAGTTCCATAAATTAAGAAGGTTGCCATAACTTAGTGGGTTTGCCTGCTGCGTAGTAACCTGCGAGTCTTGGGTGGTGCAGGTTCAATTCCTCATCGATTTCCCTCTTCTATGTCAGGAAAATTTTCTATGTGTGTTTCCATTTAATTTACGTTGTTTGACACGGTTTGGCCAAATATGGCTCTCGTGCCATAAAACCCAAGAAACCAATCATTAATTAAGGAAAATTCAGAAAAGTCATGGTTATTTCGAATCTAATTGGTAGAATTTTATTAAATTTGGTGCAAGCACAAATTAAATAATAAGTTATAGATTAGTCTACAAATAGTAACAAGATTAATTTTTTTCCAAAAATTTGACATTACGGGAGCTTATTCAAAAATTGAATACCTGAGTTGAATGTGTAGGCAACTTCAATATGGAATGCGGTACCCTCTAATAGAAATGCAGGACAAACAGCTGTGCTTCATGCTTATTATGATCGTGTCAATTAACTCAGTCAATTTAAATGACCATTTCTTCAAAGAAATGAAAAGTCCCGCAAAGGTTTGAAGGAGTGGGTTGAGCTCAGCGACATATCTCTAAAGCATCCCAGACATGCTCATTTGGATTGAGATACAGAGATTTTTTAGGCTATTCCATTTATATGATAATCTCACCATGAGGGTGCTGTTCCATTAATTGAGCTCTGTGTAGGAAAGCATTATCTTGCAGGACAAAGGAATCACCTATTGCACCTGCATTAGGACATACAATTTAATCAATAATATCTCTATCTTTTGTATGGGATGATTACCATTTGGCAACACATAGAGGTCTGTTCCCTCACCTAAAGAGATGCCACCCCAAGCACACACACTGCCTCCACCATAATGATCTCTTTAGTAGATGCTACTGGGATGATAGCAAATCCCTGTTTCTCTCTACATGAACATATGTCTGGAATTGCAAACTGTGTCTGGATTGGTAAGTGAAGAGTACAGATTTCTTTTGGCTTTTATTCCAGATGACATACATACTTGTCCAACTGAATTGTTCCCACCAGGGGCACATCTTCTTGAGGTGTATGCTGAAGATATATACGGATACGGACCTGAAGTATTCTAGTGGTCTTTCTATTCCCATGGGGTTTACTCTCTTTATTAAACACTGGAGTCGCGCTCACAGGATACCCAAGTGATCTTTTTATGCTTCAATCCCACTACTCTCTTTCCCGGTGCCTCTTTTTTCTCACTTCCACATTTTTTATTTGACATTGTCCTGTGTTTGGCACAGTTTGGCCAAATATGGTCCATAAAACATCTTAACAACCAACCTTCTGGTGTTATGAGGTGAGGGGTACACAAATTGCTGCTTGTTGGGAGTGTGAATATGATTCATTCCAATTATGTTTCCCTAAATAGTTGCCAACAGTGATTTATATCTAGTAAAAAGGCTTTATGTTATTATGTTTTGTATAACTCTCGAGTAACTTTGGTAAATCTTTCTATTTTCTAGGTATTGACGTAGAATTCTTGAACACAGCTGCAGCACTCTCTCGGAGATATATCTATAGCCTTCATAAAAGTTCCACTATAGCAGTAAGTTCTGAAAGTACACATACTTACAAAGTTTTGTTGACAGCCTGTTTATAAATTCTTCTCAACGCATCCATCTTCTTGCCTTAGACATTACTATTTGTTAATTTAATGGGCTAACAATTTAGCAAAGTAAGGTCATAGTGGAAAATGCATGGTTAAGCAGTTAAAAACGAACACAGCACGGTGAAATTTAAAAATTTATTAGAATAAAATTATTTAAAAAGCATCATCAAAAACCATACATAAAACATCATATGGAAATAAGCCAACATGGCTCACAAATAAAAGGACCTGACCAATACTTTTTAGAAATAGAACTTAAGATATAAATTAACTCTGCTTATATGTCATTCTCTGACCCATCAGAATATAGGGGCGTTTCACATCCAAAACTGGCCCAATTTACATATTGATTGAAAGATCCAATCCAGAATAAATAGCTATGCATGCGTAGCTACCCACTTTGATCTGATTGATCACGAGTGACATGATTTGAAGTGATCTCAGGCTGTTTAGAAACAGTCAAGAGAACAGGAGAATATCTGACACTATTGAATCAAGAGATCCAGAGAGAAGTTTGAGGGTCATCGAAATATCACCTTCCACAAAATTATTACATGCATACCTTGATTGTAACCATTTTCTCAGTACCTGTGGTGGTGTGATTAAACTGTTATTAATTACTGCACAGTTATTTCAAAACACTTTTCATTTATTTCTGTTTGCTGATGGTGTCCAGTTTATAGATAAATCAGTTTTACCTGGGGATCCTCTGAACTATGGCAAGATGCTGGGGTTTTCCGTCAGATGAGGAGTGGATAGAGCTCTGTTTCTCAAGACTAGCCTGGAACCTATTATACTCTCACCAGAGGGTAGGTCTCGACATGGACACTGGCTAGCATCTGGAGTTGACCTTCGAGTCACTCATGCCTCTTAACAGCCTAGTTCGGTCCTCCTCCGCATTCTATCTCTTCATCGGCCTTTGTTAGGGCAAGGCACCCTTTTTCATTAGAACAAGGACCCCCTTTCCACCTCTTGCCAATCCAGCAGAAATCCCCAAGTTCTCATACATAAGATCAATCAAGGGCCATCAAAGATCCTAACATAACAATACCTCCAAAAGAAAAATTATGGCAATGTACCTGTATAAATATAAAAATTGATGTAATATGTACTGGTATAAGTACCAAGTGTTCTATTGAGTATTAAAGGTAATTATTGTTTCGAAATCAATTTTGATATCTAAAGGCAAAGGGAGCCACGATAGCTCAGTTGGAAGAGTAACAGATTAGCAAACAGAGGGTTGCGAGTTCGAATCCAGCCAAAGATTGTTGTGTACAAAGGGGGCTGGTGCACATTAATTCTGTCATGGCCCAAATGTCCTCATGTTGACATGGTGTGGAAGTCTGGGATGCCAGCTCAGTTGTGACCTCGTCATCTTACCGTGGTTCAAAATTACATGTTATTCTCGAATCTTTCCCTTTGGGTTTGATCCCAGACCGTCGCCAATAGCCTGTTGTGTTGCTTCAGTGCGCCGTTAATTAAAATACCTACCTAAAGGGAAGGGTTAAAATTTGTATATGAGTTCTTAAAATCTCTATTATAAAGTATTACTAATTTCAATAAGTTTTTCAATCTGTCTTGCATGGATAATTTAGTTTTTACTGATATTTTTTCATTCTAAAATGTTCTAATTTTATAATTTTTTATCTTGGCTGGACTGGATGCATCACTTTAGGAGCACCAACTGTGCAGAAGCTTATCTCATCATAAAAAGAGTAAAATCAGAACATTTGGTTACATTAATGGAAAATTTTTAATAAAAAATGCATGGTTAAAAGGGCTGGATAACATAATCATCTGTTCCAAATGTTCACCAGACAAAGACTCAGGTGGTCACCTTCCTAAATACCCTCCTCGACTGTTTAACTTGGTGATTCAATAGAACTGGGGTAATCCCCTGCATGACTGAACTGTTTGACTTGCATTACTAGAAGAGTTAAAAAATTAAAAGAGTTGGATTAAATTAAAGGGAGAAGCTAAAGCGATTGAGTATCAATTTTACAATTAATTGATTACTTTAAAAATTATGAAATAATTAATTATCCAGTCTTGTTCATTCCCCAGTTATGGGTGATGGAACATGGTCCTAATTATAGTCTTGCAAGTCATTGCTCTTTTATCTTAAGTAAAAATACTCTGCTAAATCTCTGGATTTTCTTTTCTTTCAGCATATTCAAACAGTTGCATCTGCTCTGAAATTACGGATGAAGAACTTGTATCAGTTGAAATTTAATCTCCCTAAAACATACAAAATTCATGGGTATGACACATGTGATATTGATGTTCATCTTGTAAGATTTGAACAGCCGAAGCCATTAAAGAAAAAGAAACGATAATTTAAAATGAGTCTTGGAGTGTGCTTTTAATTCATTTATATAGTGGCAACTGCTCAGGTTCTCAGAGTGACAGGTAATTGGTATTTAATTAATGTCGCACTTGAGCAAAACAACGGGCTATTGACGACGCTCCCGGATCAATCCCAAAGGGAGAGGTCCGAGGACAATACCATGTAATTTTTAACAACGGTCAGATGACAAGGCGCCTTAGCTGGTACCCCATTCTCCAAACTGCCACACCACGCCAATGTGATGACATTTGAGGCCATAACAAATTTAGCATGCACCAGCCCCCTTTGTACATGGCGGCTTTGGTTGGATTCGAACTCGCAACCCTCCAGTTGCTAATCCATTACTTTTCCAACCGGGCTACGGCAGCCCCTCTCAGAGTGACGGTGCATGTGGAAGCTCTCTAGGATTTGGAGTGGCTTTTTAAAATACAAGAGTTGGTTTATAAGTAAGGTATCCCATTGTACAAAATAAGTTTCCGACAAAATAAGGGGGTACAGTATCCCGGTTGGAAGGGTAGTGATTATCAGCAAATTGAGAGTTGCAAGTTCAAAACTTGATCCAACCAAGGACAGTTGTGTACATGGGGGCTGGTGCACATTAAATCTGTGACCTCGAATGTCCTCATGTTGGCGTAGTGTAGAAACTTGGAGAGTGGGGTGCCAATTCAGGTGCTTCGTCATCTGACTGGTTGCCAATAGCCTCGTTGTATTCTTTCAGTGCAGTGTTAATTCAACTCCCTACCTACCAAAATAGTAAAATAATGAAATGGTATCAAAATGAAGGAAATTTATGTCTCTTAATTCTTTAAGGCACATGATTCTAAAAAGAAAACAAACCCAAGTTGCAAAGAATTGTTTATTCACTTATTCAGCTTCAAAATTAGTATAAAACATAAATCACATGTTTCTTTTATTATAAAACGATTTAATCACTCATAATAAATTTTTACGAAAGAAAAACAACATTTACCATTATGAAAGACAAAAATCCACTGCATCACACAGTTCTCCAACCTTCATCACAACAATGTCAACAAGATACTAATGCGTTTTGGCATGTGTCAATTTTTGTTTTCAGTTTATTTACAAATTTAGTGTTAGTTCATAGCATTGCCGACTCAATAGAAAACTTTAAATAAAATATGAAACTGTATGACTATGAGTCATTTCAACTTTTTGAGGTTTGGGCTAAAATATACCTACCATGCATACAAAGCTAAGGAAAAGGTGGAAAAGTTTTTAACCCACCTACCCCAAAGGGTTAAACATCAAAGCCGTAATTTCATACAGTCACTCTTTCTCTCTCACCCCCACCATGTACTCTGATACATATTTTCCAAATGAACTAACCACTTTATTATTCCAACCTATTGGTCCATATCAACACAGCAATTTTGGCATCAGATGAAAAATGTTAATCTTTCTGCATCCCTCTCGATTCTCGAAACAACCAGAAGTCGGACGGTGTCAATTCTGCTTCACCTTTCAAAGAATCCCATAAACCTCTAAATAAAAGGGAATGCGGAATGTAAGAGATACCCCAACCTAGTGTTCGCAGACTTCCTCAAAGGGAATCCCGAATTTTCGAATGAAATGACTTCTTCCAACATCGAAAAAATTGTGTTTCCTTTCCCCTGTAGTTTACGATTAAGATTATTTAGATAAGACGTAACGTCTACCATGAAATAAAATTTTTGGATCCACTGATGGTCCGTTATAGTCAACACCCTTCTCAAAGAAAAATGCTTTAACTTCAAATAATAAGGAAGCGAAACGTTTTAAAACGTTTCCTCTTGAAAGCCAACGTACCTTATTATGCAGCAGATCTGCGTATTCACTCTCTATTTCAACTAAAAATTATTTAAATTGGCGATGATAAGGAGCCTAGCTACAATTGTGTTGACAATCTTGATCACCAATTCCATAACATTGCAAATTTCTTCTGGAAATGTCTGCGCACAAAGCGCTTCTTGATGAATGATGCAATGATAAATAAGTATCTCGTGATTAATTTTTCCTTCAAAATAGAAACAAAACCTTTTCTCACTCCGGTCATACTTTTTGTCCCATATGTTGAAATTGAAACAATTTTATTAATTGGAATATGATGTTTCTTCATGCATTCAATGACAGCATTTGCAATATCCTCGCCACGTGTTTGACCTTTCAGTGGCAATAATCCTTCAAGTTCTTTAGGACCCGTAGACAAAATAAATGAACAAAAAGTGAAACTTGCGCTGTGTCATTTGTCACAAGATTCGTCAACAGCTATTGATAAAACTGAAACCAATTTAAGATCTTCGATTTGCTGATTGGTTATACTCGAAGTCTGTCGATTCTGTCTTTTACTGTTTTAGCAGACAGTGGTAACTCCACTTTTTTTTAAGAATTTCTGCCTTGTTCTTATAATTCCGGAATAGCTCTTCGGATGCATTGATAAAACAACTTTTAATGTATTCACCGTCTGTGTACGGTTTGCCTCTCCTAGCAATCTCTTGACTAACAATAAAGTTTGCAATATTAACATTGTTGGAAGATTGCACCCAATAATTAAATACAGAACTTGATTTTTCTTGACTCTTCATCAGTTCCTCAACTCCTTTCTTCCTTGCATCACCGGCGGGATATTTACTGCCAAATGACGCGTGTTTAGTTGTAAAGTCTCCAATTTGATTTCTTGTTTTGCGCCAATTTGTCTTAACAAATAAGACGGGTTGGAAGGCTATTTGATATTTGTATAAACGCGAACGTTTCGGTCCATTCAACTTTAAATTCACGGTTTTCGTCTTCTGTTTTTCTCTTCTTTATAGCCATGTCAAATAGGTGGCACCTAAAAACATGTTTCGTTTTATAACAATAAAAGCAGCAACACAGTTATAACACCTTATTAAATTGATGCCGAAAATACCTGTAAGATCTGCAGCTGGTTGAAAGATACAAGTACCTTAATGCGCCAAGTAGGTACTCTCGTCGCCAGTCACAAGCTATGACTGGCTCGCTCTCGCTCAACTCCAGCTTTAGTCTCGTGCGCGGAGTATGGGGCGTCTCCTTCAAACCGCATACCCCGCGCCCGCCTGCGCTACGTCAACACAACCGACACCCCGCTCGCCCGCACGTAGTCAAAATCGATTCGTGGCAGAGCCACACTTAAGGGGCTAAAAAGCCGCATGCGGCTCGCGAGCCGCGGTTTCCCGACCACTGCCCTAACACAATAACTGCATGGATTCAGGTGAAAACGACCACATTCGAGACACTTCGACTTCGAAGTGAAAGAATCCTCGAACGGGTCGAAAGTACCTTTCGAAGAATCCCGTACAAACTCTAAATAAAAGGGAATGCGGAATGTATGAGACACCCCCAACCTAGTGCTCGCAGACTTACTGAAAGGGATTCCTGCCTACTCTCTTTAGATCACGTGTTCCTCCTCTGTCCACTAAACCCAAGGGTGTACTACACGCATCACGTAACACATTATGTGCAGGGATGCAGGTGAAAACGACTTCACATTCGAGACACTTCGAAGTGGAAGAATTCTCGAACGGGTCGAAAGCACCTTTCGAAGAATCCCGTACAACCTCTTAATAAAATGGGATGCGGAATGTGAGAGACCCCAAAGCCAACCTAGCGTTGGCACACTTCCTCAAAGGGATTCCCGCCTCCTCTCCTCCGACCACGTGTTCCACCTCTGTCAACTAAACCTAAGCGAATACGAAACGCATCACGTAACAAATAAGTCTATAAATAAAAGGGAATGCGGAATAGGAGAGACCCCCAACCCCAATCTAGCATTGGCAGATTTCCTCAAAGGAATTCCCGCCTTCTCTCTTCAGACCACGTGTTCCTCCTCTTTCAACTAAACCCAAGGGTGTACAAAGGCTTAAAGGCATCACCGTAACACATTATGTGCAGGGATGCAGGTAAAAATGACATCACATTCGAGACACTTCGACTTCGAAGTGGAAGAATTCTCGAACGGGTCGAAAGCACCTTTCGAAGTATCCCGTACAACCTCTAAATAAAATGGAATGCGGAATGTGAGAGACCCCAAACCCAACCTAGCGTTGGCACACTTCCTCAAAGGGATTCCCGCCTCCTCTCCTCCGACCACGTGTTCCACCTCTGTCAACTAAACCTAAGCGAATACGAAACGCATCACGTAACAAATAAGTCTATAAATAAAAGGGAATGCGGAATAGGAGAGACCACCCAACCCCAATCTAGCATTGGCAGATTTCCTCAAAGGAATTCCCGCCTTCTCTCTTCAGACCACGTGTTCCTCCTCTTTCAACTAAACCCAAGGGTGTACAAAGGCTTAAAGGCATCACCGTAACACATTATGTGCAGGGATGCAGGTAAAAATGACTTCACATTCGAGACACTTCGACTTCGAAGTGGAAGAATTCTCGAACGGGTCGAAAGCACCTTTCGAAGTATCCCGTACAACCTCTAAATAAAATGGAATGCGGAATGTGAGAGACCCCAAACCCAACCTAGCGTTGGCACACTTCCTCAAAGGGATTCCCGCCTCCTCTCCTCCGACCACGTGTTCCACCTCTGTCAACTAAACCTAAGCGAATACGAAACGCATCACGTAACAAATAAGTCTATAAATAAAAGGGAATGCGGAATAGGAGAGACCACCCAACCCCAATCTAGCATTGGCAGATTTCCTCAAAGGAATTCCCGCCTTCTCTCTTCAGACCACGTGTTCCTCCTCTTTCAACTAAATCCAAGGGTGTAAAGGGAATGCGGAATAGGAGAGACCACCCAACCCCAATCTAGCATTGGCAGATTTCCTCAAAGGAATTCCCGCCTTCTCTCTTCAGACCACGTGTTCCTCCTCTGTCAACTAAACCCAAGGGTGTACAAAGGCTTAAAGGCATCACCGTAACACATTATGTGCAGGGATGGAGGTGATAACGACTTCACATTCGAGACACTTCGAAGTGGAAGAATTCTCGAACGGGTCGAAAGCACCTTTCGAAGAATCCCGTACAACCTCTAAATAAAATGGAATGCGGAATAGGAGAGACCACCCAACCCCAATCTAGCATTGGCAGATTTCCTCAAAGGAATTCCCGCCTTCTCTCTTCAGACCACGTGTTCCTCCTCTGTCAAATAAACCCAAGGGTTTCAAAGGCTTAAAGGCATCACCGTAACACATTATGTGCAGGGATGCAGGTGAAAACGACTTCACATTCGAGACACTTCGACTTCGAAGTGGAAGATTTCTCGAACGGGTCGAAAGCACCTTTCGAAGTATCCCGTACAACCTCTAAATAAAAGGGAATGCGGAATGTGAGAGACCCAAACTAGCGTTGGCACACTTCCTCAAAGGAATTCCCGCCTCCTCTCCTCCGACCACGTATTTCTCCTCTGTCAACTAAACCTAAGCGAATACGAAACGCATCACGTAACAAATAAGTCTATAAATAAAAGGGAATGCGGAATAGGAGAGACCACCCAACCCCAATCTAGCATTGGCAGATTTCCTCAAAGGAATTCCCGCCTTCTCTCTTCAGACCACGTGTTCCTCCTCTGTCAACTAAACGTAAGGGAATACGAAACGCATCACCGTAACAAAATAAGTGCAGGGATGCAGGTGAAAACGACTTCACATTCGAGACACTTCGACTTCGAAGTGGAAGAATTCTCGAACGGGTCGAAAGCACCTTTCGAAGTATCCCGTACAACCTCTAAATAAAAGGGAATGCGGAATGTGAGAGACCCAAAACCCAAACTAGCGTTGGCACACTTCCTCAAAGGGATTCCCGCCTCCTCTCCTCCGACCACGTATTTTTCCTCTGTCAACTAAACCTAAGCGAATACGAAACGCATCACGTAACAAATAAGTCTATAAATAACAGGGAATGCGGAATAGGAGAGACCACCCAACCCCAATCTAGCATTGGCAGATTTCCTCAAACGAATTCCCGCCTTCTCTCTTCAGACCACGTGTTCCTCCTCTGTCAACTAAACCCAAGGGTTTCAAAGGCTTAAAGGCATCACCGTAACACATTATGTGCAGGGATGCAGGTGAAAACGACTTCACATTCGAGACACTTCGACTTCCAAGTGGAAGATTTCTCGAACGGGTCGAAAGCACCTTTCGAAGTATCCCGTATAACCTCTAAATAAAAGGGAATGCGGAATGTGAGAGACCCAAAACCCAAACTAGCGTTGGCACACTTGCTCAAAGGGATTTCCACCTCCTATCCTCCGACCACGTATTTCTCCTCTGTCAACTAAACCTAAGCGAATACGAAACGCATCACGTAACAAATAAGTCTATAAATAAAAGGGAATGCGGAATAGGAGAGACCACCCAACCCCAATCTAGCATTGGTAGATTTCCTCAAACGCATTCCCGCCTTCTCTCTTCAGACCACGTGTTCCTCCTCTTTCAACTAAACCCAAGGGTGTACAAAGGCTTAAAGGCATCACCGTAACACATTATGTGCAGGGATGCAGGTAAAAATGACTTCACATTCGAGACAATTCGACTTCGAAGTGGAAGAATTCTCGAACGGGTCGAAAGCACCTTTCGAAGTATCCCGTACAACCTCTAAATAAAATGGGATGCGGAATGTGAGAGACCCCAAACCCAACCTAGCGTTGGCACACTTCCTCAAAGGGATTCCCGCATCCTCTCCTCCGACCACGTGTTCCACCTCTGTCAACTAAACCTAAGCGAATACGAAACGCATCACGTAACAAATAAGTCTATAAATAAAAGGGAATGCGGAATAGGAGAGACCACCCAACCCCAATCTAGCATTGGCAGATTTCCTCAAACGAATTCCCGCCTTCTCTCTTCAGACCACGTGTTCCTCCTCTGTCAACTAAACCCAAGGGTTTCAAAGGCTTAAAGGCATCACCGTAACACATTATGTGCAGGGATGCAGGTGAAAACGACTTCACATTCGAGACACTTCGACTTCGAAGTGGAAGATTTCTCGAACGGGTCGAAAGCACCTTTCGAAGTATCCCGTACAACCTCTAAATAAAAGGGAATGCGGAATGTGAGAGACCCAAACTAGCGTTGGCACACTTCCTCAAAGGAATTCCCGCCTCCTCTCCTCCGACCACGTATTTCTCCTCTGTCAACTAAACCTAAGCGAATACGAAACGCATCACGTAACAAATAAGTCTATAAATAAAAGGGAATGCGGAATAGGAGAGACCACCCAACCCCAATCTAGCATTGGCAGATTTCCTCAAAGGAATTCCCGCCTTCTCTCTTCAGACCACGTGTTCCTCCTCTGTCAACTAAACGTAAGGGAATACGAAACGCATCACCGTAACAAAATAAGTGCAGGGATGCAGGTGAAAACGACTTCACATTCGAGACACTTCGACTTCGAAGTGGAAGAATTCTCGAACGGGTCGAAAGCACCTTTCGAAGTATCCCGTACAACCTCTAAATAAAAGGGAATGCGGAATGTGAGAGACCCAAAACCCAAACTAGCGTTGGCACACATCCTCAAAGGGATTCCCGCCTCCTCTCCTCCGACCACGTATTTCTCCTCTGTCAACTAAACCTAAGCGAATACGAAACGCATCACGTAACAAATAAGTCTATAAATAAAAGGGAATGCGGAATAGGAGAGACCACCCAACCCCAATCTAGCTTTGGCAGATTTCCTCAAAGCAATTCCCGTCTTCTCTCTTCAGACCACGTGTTCCTCCTCTGTCAACTAAACGTAAGGGAATACGAAACGCATCACCGTAACAAAATAAGTGCAGGGATGCAGGTGAAAACGACTTCACATTCGAGACACTTCGACTTCGAAGTGGAAGAATTCTCGAACGGGTCGAAAGCACCTTTCGAAGTATCCCGTACAACCTCTAAATAAAAGGGAATGCGGAATGTGAGAGACCCAAAACCCAAACTAGCGTTGGCACACTTCCTCAAAGGGATTCCCGCCTCCTCTCCTCCGACCACGTATTTCTCCTCTGTCAACTAAACCTAAGCGAATACGAAACGCATCACGTAACAAATAAGTCTATAAATAAAAGGGAATGCGGAATAGGAGAGACCACCCAACCCCAATCTAGCATTGGCAGATTTCCTCAAAGCAATTCCCGCCTTCTCTCTTCAGACCACGTGTTCCTCCTCTGTCAACTAAACGTAAGGGAATACGAAACGCATCACCGTAACAAAATAAGTGCAGGGATGCAGGTGAAAACGACTTCACATTCGAGACACTTCGACTTCGAAGTGGAAGAATTCTCGAACGGGTCGAAAGCACCTTTCGAAGTATCCCGTACAACCTCTAAATAAAAGGGAATGCGGAATGTGAGAGACCCAAAACCCAAACTAGCGTTGGCACACTTCCTCAAAGGGATTCCCGCCTCCTCTCCTCCGACCACGTATTTCTCCTCTGTCAACTAAACCTAAGCGAATACGAAACGCATCACGTAACAAATAAGTCTATAAATAAAAGGGAATGCGGAATAGGAGAGACCACCCAACCCCAATCTAGCTTTGGCAGATTTCCTCAAAGCAATTCCCGTCTTCTCTCTTCAGACCACGTGTTCCTCCTCTGTCAACTAAACGTAAGGGAATACGAAACGCATCACCGTAACAAAATAAGTGCAGGGATGCAGGTGAAAACGACTTCACATTCGAGACACTTCGACTTCGAAGTGGAAGAATTCTCGAACGGGTCGAAAGCACCTTTCGAAGTATCCCGTACAACCTCTAAATAAAAGGGAATGCGGAATGTGAGAGACCCAAAACCCAAACTAGCGTTGGCACACTTCCTCAAAGGGATTCCCGCCTCCTCTCCTCCGACCACGTATTTCTCCTCTGTCAACTAAACCTAAGCGAATACGAAACGCATCACGTAACAAATAAGTCTATAAATAAAAGGGAATGCGGAATAGGAGAGACCACCCAACCCCAATCTAGCATTGGCAGATTTCCTCAAAGGAATTCCCGCCTTCTCTCTTCAGACCACGTGTTCCTCCTCTGTCAACTAAAAGTAAGGGAATACGAAACGCATCACCGTAACAAAATAAGTGCAGGGATGCAGGTGAAAACGACTTTACATTCGAGACACTTCGACTTCGAAGTGGAAGAATTCTCGAACGGGTCGAAAGCACCTTTCGAAGTATCCCGTACAACCTCTAAATAAAAGGGAATGCGGAATGTGAGAGACCCAAAACCCAAACTAGCGTTGGCACACTTCCTCAAAGGAATTCCCGCCTCCTCTCCTCCGACCACGTATTTCTCCTCTGTCAACTAAACCTAAGCGAATACGAAACGCATCACGTAACAAATAAGTCTATAAATAAAAGGGAATGCGGAATAGGAGAGACCACCCAACCCCAATCTAGCATTGGCAGACTTCCTCAAAGGAATTCCCGCCTCCTCTCTTCAGACCACGTGTTCCTCCTCTGTCAACTAAACGTAAGGGAATACGAAACGCATCACCGTAACAAAATAAGTGCAGGGATGCAGGTGAAAACGACTTTACATTCGAGACACTTCGACTTCGAAGTGGAAGAATTCTCGAACGGGTCGAAAGCACCTTTCGAAGTATCCCGTACAACCTCTAAATAAAAGGGAATGCGGAATGTGAGAGACCCAAAACCCAAACTAGCGTTGGCACACTTCCTCAAAGGAATTCCCGCCTCCTCTCCTCCGACCACGTATTTCTCCTCTGTCAACTAAACCTAAGCGAATACGAAACGCATCACGTAACAAATAAGTCTATAAATAAAAGGGAATGCGGAATAGGAGAGACCACCCAACCCCAATCTAGCATTGGCAGACTTCCTCAAAGGAATTCCCGCCTCCTCTCTTCAGACCACGTGTTCCTCCTCTGTCAACTAAACGTAAGGGAATACGAAAAGCATCACCGTAACACAATAAGTGCAGGGATGCAGGTGAAAACGACTTCACATTCGATAAACTTCGACTTCGAAGTGGAAGAATTCTCGAACGGGTCGAAAGCACCTTTCGAAGTATCCCGTATAACCTCTAAATAAAAGGGAATGTGAGAGACCCAAAACCCAAACTAGCGTTGGCACACTTCCTCAAAGGGATTCCCGCCTCCTCTCCTCCGACCACGTATTTCTCCTCTGTCAACTAAACCTAAGCGAATACGAAACGCATCACGTAACAAATAAGTCTATAAATAAAAGGGAATGCGGAATAGGAGAGACCACCCAACCCCAATCTAGCATTGGCAGATTTCCTCAAAGGAATTCCCGCCTTCTCTCTTTAGACCACGTGTTCCTCCTCTGTCAACTAAAAGTAAGGGAATACGAAACGCATCACCGTAACAAAATAAGTGCAGGGATGCAGGTGAAAACGACTTTACATTCGAGACACTTCGACTTCGAAGTGGAAGAATTCTCGAACGGGTCGAAAGCACCTTTCGAAGTATCCCGTACAACCTCTAAATAAAAGGGAATGCGGAATGTGAGAGACCCAAAACCCAAACTAGCGTTGGCACACTTCCTCAAAGGAATTCCCGCCTCCTCTCCTCCGACCACGTATTTCTCCTCTGTCAACTAAACCTAAGCGAATACGAAACGCATCACGTAACAAATAAGTCTATAAATAAAAGGGAATGCGGAATAGGAGAGACCACCCAACCCCAATCTAGCATTGGCAGACTTCCTCAAAGGAATTCCCGCCTTCTCTCTTTAGACCACGTGTTCCTCCTCTGTCAACTAAAAGTAAGGGAATACGAAACGCATCACCGTAACAAAATAAGTGCAGGGATGCAGGTGAAAACGACTTTACATTCGAGACACTTCGACTTCGAAGTGGAAGAATTCTCGAACGGGTCGAAAGCACCTTTCGAAGTATCCCGTACAACCTCTAAATAAAAGGGAATGCGGAATGTGAGAGACCCAAAACCCAAACTAGCGTTGGCACACTTGCTCAAATGAATTTCCACCTCCTATCCTCCGACCACGTATTTCTCCTCTGTCAACTAAACCTAAGCGAATACGAAACGCATCACGTAACAAATAAGTCTATAAATAAAAGGGAATGCGGAATAGGAGAGACCACCCAACCCCAATCTAGCATTGGCAGATTTCCTCAAACGCATTCCCGCCTTCTCTCTTCAGACCACGTGTTCCTACTCTTTCAACTAAACCCAAGGGTGTACAAAGGCTTAAAGGCATCACCGTAACACATTATGTGCAGGGATGCAGGTAAAAATGACTTCACATTCGAGACACTTCGACTTCGAAGTAGAAGAATTCTCGAACGGGTCGAAAGCACCTTTCGAAGTATCCCGTACAACCTCTAAATAAAATGGGATGCGGAATGTGAGAGACCCCAAACCCAACCTAGCGTTGGCACACTTCCTCAAAGGGATTCCCGCATCCTCTCCTCCGACCACGTGTTCCACCTCTGTCAACTAAACCTAAGCGAATACGAAACGCATCACGTAACAAATAAGTCTATAAATAAAAGGGAATGCGGAATAGGAGAGACCACCCAACCCCAATCTAGCATTGGCAGATTTCCTCAAACGAATTCCCGCCTTCTCTCTTCAGACCACGTGTTCCTCCTCTGTCAACTAAACCCAAGGGTTTCAAAGGCTTAAAGGCATCACCGTAATACATTATGTGCAGGGATGCAGGTGAAAACGACTTCACATTCGAGACACTTCGACTTCGAAGTGGAAGAATTCTCGAACGGGTCGAAAGCACCTTTCGAAGTATCCCGTACAACCTCTAAATAAAAGGGAATGTGAGAGACCCAAAACCCAAACTAGCGTTGGCACACTTCCTCAAAGGGATTCCCGCCTCCTCTCCTCCGACCACGTATTTCTCCTCTGTCAACTAAACCTAAGCGAATACGAAACGCATCACGTAACAAATAAGTCTATAAATAAAAGGGAATGCGGAATAGGAGAGACCACCCAACCCCAATCTAGCATTGGCAGATTTCCTCAAAGCAATTCCCGCCTTCTCTCTTCAGACCACGTGTTCCTCCTCTGTCAACTAAACGTAAGGGAATACGAAACGCATCACCGTAACAAAATAAGTGCAGGGATGCAGGTGAAAACGACTTCACATTCGAGACACTTCGACTTCGAAGTGGAAGAATTCTCGAACGGGTCGAAAGCACCTTTCGAAGTATCCCGTACAACCTCTAAATAAAAGGGAATGCGGAATGTGAGAGACCCAAAACCCAAACTAGCGTTGGCACACTTCCTCAAAGGGATTCCCGCCTCCTCTCCTCCGACCACGTATTTCTCCTCTGTCAACTAAACCTAAACGAATACGAAACGCATCACGTAACAAATAAGTCTATAAATAAAAGGGAATGCGGAATAGGAGAGACCACCCAACCCCAATCTAGCATTGGCAGATTTCCTCAAAGGAATTCCCGCCTTCTCTCTTCAGACCACGTGTTCCTCCTCTGTCAACTAAAAGTAAGGGAATACGAAACGCATCACCGTAACAAAATAAGTGCAGGGATGCAGGTGAAAACGACTTTACATTCGAGACACTTCGACTTCGAAGTGGAAGAATTCTCGAACGGGTCGAAAGCACCTTTCGAAGTATCCCGTACAACCTCTAAATAAAAGGGAATGCGGAATGTGAGAGACCCAAAACCCAAACTAGCGTTGGCACACTTCCTCAAAGGAATTCCCGCCTCCTCTCCTCCGACCACGTATTTCTCCTCTGTCAACTAAACCTAAGCGAATACGAAACGCATCACGTAACAAATAAGTCTATAAATAAAAGGGAATGCGGAATAGGAGAGACCACCCAACCCCAATCTAGCATTGGCAGACTTCCTCAAAGGAATTCCCGCCTCCTCTCTTCAGACCACGTGTTCCTCCTCTGTCAACTAAACGTAAGGGAATACGAAAAGCATCACCGTAACACAATAAGTGCAGGGATGCAGGTGAAAACGACTTCACATTCGATACACTTCGACTTCGAAGTGGAAGAATTCTCGAACGGGTCGAAAGCACCTTTCGAAGTATCCCGTATAACCTCTAAATAAAAGGGAATGTGAGAGACCCAAAACCCAAACTAGCGTTGGCACACTTCCTCAAAGGGATTCCCGCCTCCTCTCCTCCGACCACGTATTTCTCCTCTGTCAACTAAACCTAAGCGAATACGAAACGCATCACGTAACAAATAAGTCTATAAATAAAAGGGAATGCGGAATAGGACAGACCAACCAACCCCAATCTAGCATTGGCAGATTTCCTCAAAGGAATTCCCGCCTCCTCTCTTCAGACCACGTGTTCCTCCTCTGTCAACTAAACGTAAGGGAATACGAAACGCATCACCGTAACACAATAAGTGCAGGGATGCAGGTGAAAACGACTTTACATTCGAGACACTTCGACTTCGAAGTGGAAGAATTCTCGAACGGGTCGAAAGCACCTTTTGAAGAAACCCGTACTACCTCTAAATATAAGGAAATGCGGAATACGAGACAGCCCCAACCCCACCTAGCTTTGCCAGACTTCCTCAAAGGGATTCCCTCCTCTTCTCGTACTACGTGTTCGTCCTCAGCCATCGAAACATAAGGGAATACCCCGAAACGCATTACCGTAACAAATAATCTCTAAATAAATAATGATGCGGAATGTGAGAGGCCCCCGCACCCCTAACTTATAGCCTCTTGTGAGGATTCATTGATGGACCCCTCAATTATCCCTCCCAAAGGCAAACTCGCCGACAGGTCGTAAAAGAGCCGGACAATACATTTCCATCTCTCTGGCGCCAGACGGTCGGGACTTGGATCGAAGAGGACAAAAGGGGATTCGTTCCGAAAAGAGCCCAGGTGTTTAGGAGTGCACCTGCCAGGTGATTAAGTCCACCTGCTAGGTAATCAAGCCACCTGCGCTAAGTAGCTGATCCCATTTTACGTCAGAGGGTCTCTACCGAATCAGCAACCTCAAAAATGAGCAAAGTAAAAACGAACCAATTAAAAGTAAGAACCAATCAAGAACGAACGAATCGAGAACCACCAGCGAACAAAGGCTGGGAGGTTTCAAAAGGAAAAGCAGGGAGTCGAATCGTCAGTTCTTGCTTGTGATCTCGATCGATCAGCTTAACTCAGCGACCCTTTGAGCGGTCACTCCTTAGGGAGAAAATATATTTTTTGAAGACGGTTCTCTCAACCTGAGAGGACGCGTTCTTGTAGCCGGCGTAGGCTGCCCATCTCGAGTCTTGTTTGTTTCCCGAGCTAGCGTCTTAGCTCAGTGACCCTTTGAGCGGTCAACCCCATTAAGGAGCTCTTAATAATTTGGAAGACGGTTCTCTCACCCTGAGAGGACGCGTTCTTGTAGCCTGGCGTAGGCTGCCTATCTCGAGTTCCTGCTTATTTCTCGTTCGAGACTTGAACCAGCGACCCCAGCGGAGCCGTGCCTGTCTTGTGCCGATCCGACGACCCCAGCGGAGCCGTGCTGTCTTGTACTGACCCGACGACCCCAGTGGAGCCGATCCCTGATTGTGCCGAACCGACGACCTGCGGAGAGTTCGGTACCGACTTCTCGTCCGGCAGTGAACCTGCCTTGTCCCGTCGTACAGTGAGGATCCAGTGCTGATCTTGTGAAATCGTCACCCGACGAGTAGAGTTTCATCTAGAGACTGTTGAGATACCTTTCTCCAACTCAGAGACTTTCGTACGTCCTGAGATTTCGACACCCTGTCGCATCCAGTTAGCAGAGGCATAGAAATTCGTGAAAGTGTCGTGTAAATAGATTCTAATATAGTCAAGACATTGTTTTAAATAAAATTATCGTTTGTTATTTAAGCTAGACTGTTCTCTGTAGATTTGGATCTACCACGCTACCCAGAGAATCACTACAGTCTACTTAATAAAGGGCTGAAGTTATATGAAACACTTTAATGTCCTTCACTTATCCATACTTTGACACTACAAAGCACATCATTAGCTTTACAATGGGTTCCAGTATATTGTGGGATCTATGTTAATGCACCAGCAGATTACTTTGCAGTGTTGTATACCTGTTTCAATGTGTAAGTAGGCCCATCTCGCATGATTCCATAAAAATGTACACAAGAGAAAATCCAAGAACCTTTCCTACAAAGAACTAATAAATCGAAACTCAAGTGACTAATTAACCGAAATACATGCATTCGCACTGGTTTAAGTAGGTAGTTGAATTAACGTCACACTGGGACAACACAACGAGCTATTGGCGACGGGTAGGATCAATTCCGAAGATTCGATGACTCGCCGTAATTTTGAATCTTAGTCAGATGACGAGGTCAAACCTGAACTGACACCCCACTTTTCAAACGTCCTCGCTGACGTGAGAACATTTGAGGCCACGAGATTTAAGGAGTACCTGTCCACACGTTCACGACAGTCTTTGGCTGGACCTAGTTTCGAACTGGCTTCTCTCCGGTTGCTAATTCAACTCTTCCAACCGGGCTACCACGGATCTCCAAGTACCCCATGGGCAGAAGTTGCTACAATAACCCGACTTGTGACTGAACCTTCTGTCCCCTTTGCACTAAATCCCAAGAAATGGACATTCGCCTCCTACAAATTCATACTATTCGGAACCCATACTGGGATTCTAGAAGACGAGTGGTCACATAACTATGTCGCTCTTTTCTTGCCTTTCCTTCTCAATTTTACGTCATGTTTGGGCGTGTATGTAACATGTTTTGCTTTCACTTTGCCATTGTATGGTTGGTTTGGGGGTTTTATGACGCAAGGGTCATATTTGGCTATGTTGCGCCAGATATAAGACATACAATATCAAGTAATAAACACACGCAGTATGAAAGTTTAACTGCACAAAAGAGAAATCTCAAAGATGTGTAATTATAGTAGACTTGCTGTTTTTATTTGAAACAGCTAGAAAAACTAACCAAGTCTCTTAACACGACCAACTAACCAAGTCTTCAACCAAGTCCCAACTAACCAACTTAACCAACTAACCAAGTCTCTCAACATTTCTGACAATCTGAATTTATGAAGTCAATAATCGTAATTAAACAAAAAATACTTATCTGCTGACATCATCGGGTGGCTGAAGTCTTTGTTTCTTGTAGGATGATTTGTATGGAGCAAAGGCCAAATCACCTTTTCTGATGGGAATGTAATATGACAATGGACGATGTGAACTGGGAACATCCGATTTTGCAATTTACACGATCAGCTGTCCGTGCCCCTATTTTAAATTAAATATAGTTATCAGTAGACTTTTAGGTAGGTAGTTAATTAACGTCACACTGGAACAACACAACAGGCTATTGACGACGGTCCGGGATCAGCCCCGGAAGGGAAAGATCCGAGGACAACACCACGTCATTTTGAACCACCTTCAGATGACGAGGTCACACCTGAGCTGGCACCCCACTCTCCAAACTTCCACACCACACCAACGTGAGGACATTTGAGGCCACACAGATTTAACGTGCACCAGAACCCGAAGGGAAAGATCCGAGAACAATACCACGTCATTTTGAACCTCGGTCAGATGACGAGGTCACACCTGAGCTGGCACCCCACTCTTCCAACTTCCACACCGCACCAACGTGATCAGACTAGTGTGGATTCGATTGAGTTTCTAGATCTAGATGTCCATTTCTATATTTTACTCTTGCCACATGCATTGTGTATGTGAAGAGGATAGTTTTTAAGAGGATATCATGAGCTGACAAGATTCAGTCGAAGTGAGTTTCTCAGCTCAATTGCTAACAGAACTTGCATGACCTTTGCACCATAGCATTTTCAACTTTTAGTGTAGCACACTATTAATTGACATGTAAAATGTATAAATGTATGGTTTCAAATTTAACTAGATTCGTCACTTTTGTGTATTGACTTGGATATTATCTTGTGTTTGGAGCAATTTTGCCCATGTACTGAGCATGCGCTTTGAATCCAAACCAACAAAACGTGACTACTGTGAAAAATTGTAAGATTCTGTCGTATGAATTATTCAGGCTACTGTAGCCCAGTTGATAGAGTCGCGGATTAGAAACCGGAGCCAAACTCGATCGAACCAAAGACCGAAGTGTTCAAGTTAAACCTGCCGTGGCCTCAAGACCCTCACGTTGTTGTGATGTGGAAGTTTGGAGAGTGGTGTGCCAACTGTCTTCATCTGACCGTGGTTCAAAATTAGGAGTTGTCCTTTAGGATACCTCTTTAGGATCTATACCTTCGGAAATGATCCCGGACCGTCGCCAAGGGTCTTTGTGTTTCTGCAGTGCGACTTAAATTCAACTGCCTACAGAGCATGAATCAAACATAATTTTGCAACTCTTTAGATCAAAATATCTCAACACCTCAATAGTAATATAAGGTATCGTATTCCCTCCAATAAAAAGTAGAGTAACGGATTAGCAATCGGAGGGTTGCGAGTTCGAATCCAACCACACACCGTCGTGTACAAGGGCTTTGGTGCACATTCAATTTGTCGCGGCCTCAAATGTCTTCGCGTCGGCGTGGTGTGGAAGTTTGGAGAGTGGGGTGCCAGTTCAGGTGTCATCATCTGACCGTGGTTCAAAATTGTGTGGTGATGTCCCTGTGAGATTGATCCCGGACCATCGCCAATAGCCCGTTGTGTTACTCCAGTGCGACGTTATTTAAATAATAAAAACAACTCAATTATTGGTCAATCATAAACTAACAATAACATGTGTATTTAATGGTATTCTTCACATTTTTAAACGTTGACTGATTGGTTATCGGGTTTATGTCGAAAGAGCCATATTTGACCAAGCTGCGCCAACATAAGACAATTAAAAAAGTGAAGGACCACACAACAAAATCTTTTTCCATTTCATTCGAAGTTTTTGCCAGAATTCCGTTCGCATGATGTAATTAATCTAACAAGCTTTTCGTCTATGTTGTTGATGGCCTCTTTCTGCGACACTACCAGAAATCAGGTGCTTGATTAATCAGTCGATAGGTCGCACCGGGATTGGTATTAGAAATTATGAAGTTCAATTTAATATGAAGACGACACCTTATAGAAATTCTATGCATATGAATTCATAGAAGACGTTACTCCCTGTGAATGACATCTTTCAATTTGCTCTACTGTTCAAATTGTTTGAATGGAGATTTCTTCTGTACTTACATGCCAGACATTTTACACTTGAAACCTCAATTCATTTGGCTTCCTGAACTATCACAAAGTACGGAACAAGGAAAATGCACTCGTTCCTCAAAGGCAGTTGGATAGGTAGTTAATTAACGTCGCACTGGAGCTATTGGCGCCGGTCCGGGATCAAATACCCAAAGGAAGGATCCGAGGACAACACCACGTAATTTTGAACCACGGTCAGATGACGAGGTCAACACTTGAGCTGGCACCCCACTCTCAAACTTCCACACCACGCCAATGTGAGGACATTTGAGGCCACGACAGATCAAGCGTGCACCAGCCCCCATGTGCACGACGGTCTATGGCTGGACCTAGTTTTGAAGTCGAAACCCTACGATTGCTAATCCGTTACTCTTCCAACCGGGCTACCGCGGCCCTCAAAAATTCCAAGTATTCCAAGTTATGAGTACAGAAAGATTGGAGCTCCTAATGTTAAATCATTTTCTCAGACTTTTATAGATATCTTCCTAGATAATATTTCTATAGCGCTGATATTTTGTACAATGTTACTGTGTGTGTTAAGCAACCTAAACAAAATGCACCTAATATTTTATTTTAAAGATAGTTTTTAGTATGTGTAATAATAATTATTAAATTAATGTTTGAAAAAATTAGGAATTGGAACCTTACTATATTTTGATAGGGATCGATTCAGAAGGACTTCTAATAGGACCATGAAAAATTTCAGCTCATTCCAAATGTTAGTTTTTGCGTTACATTAAATTTTCCTCATTTTGACGATTTTAGGGGCAACCAAAAGTTTAAAAAATGTCTGACAAACCTGAGGAATGTTTAAATTCTTGAAAAATGTTTGGAAATGTCATTTATGTAATCTAAAATACATTGTATTTTATCAGTTATGTGATAAGTACAGATGAACTGCACTAATCAATGATCAATTGAATGACTCACTCTATTCACTTTCTGGATGATCGGAATGCACCTGGTTAATTGAAATACCAACCAAGGTAGGTATGGTATTTTAATTAAAGTCACTGGAGCAACACAACGGACAATTGGTGGCGGTCCGGGATCAATCCCAAAGGGAAAGATCCGAGGACAACACCACGTAATTTTGTACCACGGTCAGATGACGAGGCAACACCAGAGCTGGAAATCCACTCTCCAAATTAATTTTGTTCAAACGACATATTTATTGAGTGTTGACGTTAGGATAAATAAAAAAAAATGAAAGCTGTTTCAGTTGGGGATAAAAAGATAATGCGGGGTTGGAACTGAGTTCTTTGTAAGCCGCGACGTTAGCGTAGGGTACTTCAGGCGAGCGCAACAAAATATCTTAAATAACAGCATCCCCTTCCAACCAATCAAATTCAATTTTAAACCTCAATCAGTTTAGAATCACAGATATTCTTCGGTAGCAGTCACAGTTAGAACAGTTACTGTGAAATCACTTTTAGTAACATCCCTACCCATAAGGTATAAATTCCAAATTTTCAGTTGTATACAAACTGTTCCTAAGGTACTTTCAATAAGATAACGCAACTATGATAATATCTACACATATAGCATTTATGTATATGACAACCAAATATAACATTTGTGAACATTCGTTTGGTGAAACTTTCGAACTCAAGTACAATATATTATATAGTCTGTGTTTGCGCACATAATAATTTTCGAAAAAGCGTTGGCAAAATTTTCTTTTTTATTATCACTATTGATAATAATTTATTTCACATCAAAAAAATTTTTTGATTTACTTCAAAATAGCATTTTTTCAATTCATTATAAAATTAGAACATACAAAACTGCTTTTTGATTCAGTAGATCTGAAACAAGGACTTAATATGAGTGGAAGAACAAATACCACCGAGTCCCGGCGGCGCAGTCGGCAGCGCCTCAGCCTCGCGTTCGGAAGGTGCCCGGTTCGATACCCACTCGACACATACACTTGGATTTAACTTCATTTCACTCTTGCGGTCACACCTTCCGCCAACTGGCACGATTCGGAATTTCCGCTAAGAAAATAACATTTATGTTAATGACAAATATAACATCAAAACGCGACAACCAAATTCGAATAGTCGTGACTCAAAACTGTCTTCTCCGGATGTCCGGCAACCCGCTCCCGGGACAACGGCAGCGTCGGGGGGTCTATGCGCCCCGGCGTTGTCGTCTGTCCTGGGGTCAGTGGAGGTTCGATCGGCTTCCGCACGAGAAGGCAGTTTTGCAATTTTTTTTCATCCATGACAACACACGTGACTGTGGCCTCTGGTGGAGCTTCTTCGAACGAGATCCTGAAGTACTTCGCTTTTCGAGAAAAGATTAGAGTGGTGCAAGTATATTTTCCCGTGTTCGGTACTTTGACGTATTCAATTGTTTTAACTTCAGTGTATTTCAAGTTTGTGTTTGAATAGTGCGCGTCCTTCAAATGGACTTTTTCGCCTTCAATACTTATACATCTGCTGTAATGCCTGAGCTTTCGTATGCAAGTATACAGTATTTTCGTTATCTTCTGCTTGTTCGTTCTCTATTCTGTTCCTTGTTTGGGATCGTGTATTTAATTTTACCTTTATATTTAGTTTACTTCTGGTGGAACTTAATCGAACCAGTAGTTGGATCCATTGTTCAGTCAGATTGGACGCCCTGAAGTACTTTTTGAAAAAAATGAATCCAAATGGTACACGTGTATTTTCGTTGCCTTCTGTTTGTATGTTTTAGAATTCTGTATTTGTTTTTAATTTATCTTTTTACTTCAATATTTATATTTCTAATCTGCATTACAATTCTAGTCCTGCATCACACTACTGTTTGAATAATGCGCATCCATCAGTTTGACGTTTACCTTTGCAGAAAACTTTCTCAATGAATTTTTTGTGGAAGCTTTCTTTTAAAGCACAGAAGTGTATTTTGTTACCTTCTGTTTGTATCTGTTTTCTTTCTCCGAATTCCTTAGACTTGAAAAGGTAACCAAATAAAACTCCATGTAGTTTAAATCTGCAATTTTTAGTCTTTTACATGTTCTTAGACCTCTCACGTATTGCGAACTTCCCGAAGCGTCACGTCGCCGGTATGAGGTGTGTTGGTATTGACTGTATAATCATGTCTGTGATAATGATCGATACTATATGATCATAACATAACGTTTTTGTGGGGTTTTTTCAGTGTTTTTGATACTATATTTAACATGTTAATAGCTATCGTTCCTTAAATGCACGGGGCCGTCATATTTTAGTGGGAATGCCCACTGCGCTAGTAACTTGATATAGTACGTCCTGATATAGTACGTCTTGTGTGGCGCAGCATGGCCAAATGTGGCTCTTGCGCCATAAAACCCCCAAACCAATCTTAAACAACACTTTTCTTTATATCTATGTTCTTACAAACATACAAATCAATCTTAACAGGGTCTATTTAGCCATAATGTAGCGAAACAACGAAAGTTACATCGATCTTAAAAACAAACGTATCTTTCGTTTGAGCGATAGTAATGGTTTATCTGTAAGTTTTAAATTGAATTGATCATTTCAAAGCAAAAAATCCCGATCTCTATCTTCGTTATGCGAGTGTTGTATCTCTATCTTCCTATGAATGAACGAAATATTGAAACCACGTATCCTTTCAAACATTTAAAATCGTTCGTTTTAATAATAATCTAACTTTATTTTGAGTATGAAGAAATATTTAAAATTACAATGTTGATCTAAAATAGTGCCCATTATAGAAGGAATAAAATTGTTAATTTGATATATTCCCAAGTTCGTTCATTTAGACTCTTCTAGAGGATTAAAATGCCTACCACGTCGAGCAATTGCGGATGCGAGAAAAAGCGCAATCTTTCAAAAGTTCTCTAATGCATTTTGGCGAGGGGACGAAAGGGTCCTCCACGCTTAACTTCGGGCTATGATTCGTTTCAGATTAGACTATGGTTGTGCAGCCTATGGCTCCATCTGTACTAGTGCAGCACCGAGGATCTGTTCCGGAGCTTTTCGCACTTCACCCGTCAAAAGCCTGTATGTTGTACACCACAAACCATCTTTGGCTTCCACACGCCTTTTCTCAATACGACTATATTACCGTCTTTTGAATCACCCAGATAATCCACTGCAAAATTCACTCCTGGACAATTCTGATCGGCTCTTTCCAAATCGCCCTTCCTACGCACCACCTTTCGGAAGTCGCTCTTCATTCTATAGAAGTGGCAGAACGACCACTACTTTTAACATCGCCTTGGTGACCTTCTTTTCTACACCTGTTTCCTGTCTACGAGCGGTCGAATACAGACCCTATTTATAGTCAGCGTTTTACTTCCCATCGCAATAATTTTAGAGACCCTATACACTCATGTCGGTTGTGCGGAGCTACGGTGGTCTGATTGGAAGAGAAACGGAAGGTTGCGAGTTCGAATCCAACCAAAGACCGTCGTGTACAAAGGGGGTTCATGCTCGTTCAATTTGTCGTGGCCTCAAATATCCTCACGTTGGCGTGGTGTGGAAGTTTGGAGAGTGGGTTTCCAGCTCAGATGTAACCTTGTCATCTGACCGTGATTCAAAATGACGTGGGTTTGTCCTCGGTAGTAAGTATTTTAATTAACGTCTCGCTGGAGCAACACAACGGGTTATTGGTGACGGTCCGGGACCAATCCCCTACGAGAAAGGGAGGAACCGAGAACACCACTTAATTTTGAATGACGAAATCACACCTAATCTGGCATCCCCACTCTCGAAACTTCTACACCACAACAGATTTAACTCACATCAGCCCCTTTGTACACGACGGTCTTTGGTTGGATTCGAACTCGCAACCCTCCGGTTGCTAATCCGTTACTCTTTCAACCGGGCTATGGCGGCTCTCGGACCTTTCCCTTCCGGTAGCTCTGGTGTGACCCCTCATCTGATCGTGGTTCAAAATTACGTGGTGTTCTCGGATCCTTTCCCTTTGGGTATGATCTTTGACCGTCGCCATTCCTTCGTGGGTGCATTTCTATTCTGTGTCAGTAAAGACTCATTGTGTGTGTATTTATTACTGGATATTGTGTCTTGTGTCGCCATAAAACTCCAAAAACCAACCAATCCGGACCGTCTCCAATAACCCGTTGTGTTGCTCCAGTGTGACGTTAATTAAAATACCTACCAAAGCTGTCTTGGAGCCATTAACCACATTTTCACAGCAGCCTTTATCATATATTTTAAAGCTTCATAAGCTCACCCGTCGTGGTTTTGGAATTATTTTTTTTGGATATCGGGACACAATTCGGAATAGTTGGCAGTGAATTGGCTGCTGTAAAAAATGCCACGCTTTAAAAATATTCGCACTCCATACGATGATCTCCGTCATTTTGCACGGGGCATTGTGTGGAACAAATGGCGCGAAGACTGGAGTGAGCGGATGAACAATAAACTGATATATTTCCACTCCAGCCTAGACGACTCGATGTACTTATATCATGTAGACGACTTGATGTACTTATTACTCGTCTTCCCCTAGACCAGCGATTCTCAACCTGTGGGGCGCGCCCCTCTAGGGGGGCGCGAGCACACTAGAGGGGAGGCGCGAGAATATCCAAGAGAAAATATTATTTAAAAAAATTGATTAACTGACTGAAAGGAAAGCACACATACACATAGAAAACAAAATACATTTCGACATATTTAACAAATAAAGTAAAACAACTTACTAAATCAAAACTTACTTAATCAAAACATTCTAAATTAAAAACAAATTTAATAATTATTAGTGACTTCCTTGGGCCTGTCTTGCAGAGCAAAGTTTTTCGAAGGAAGGCTTAATATTAGAAATAGCCACTCTCAGTTCTGTTTCTATATTTCGCCGAGATCTATATTTTGTCTTCAAAGAAGCCACAGCAGAAAATCCAGTTTCACAAAGGTAGGATGTTGAAAATGGTAATAGAATGCGAAATGCCCTTGTTTTTAGTGCAGAAAAATCATCCTCTACTCCTGCCCAAAATTCAAATAGTGATTTATTACTAAATTGTCTTTTGGTTTCGCCACTTGTCGTGAAGTCTATGAATTTTTCTTCCTCATCAATTGAGAGTCCTTCGGGAGTCTTATGAAATGGATCCCTAACCCACTCGTAACTTGCTATCAGTTTGTCGTCAGCAAGAAAATACTTTTTAAAATTCTTTGCCAGCATGGCTAAATGATTTTCAATGGTTACAAAAACAACTTTTACATGTTCTTCTTCAGCCTTGTAAGTTTTAGTACAATCATCCACATTTGCAAACATTGTTTTGCTTTAAATTTCTGCTCCACAATTCCAATTTTCTACAAAAAGCATTAACTTTATCACTCGTATCCAACATATGTGTATTTGCTCATTGGAGTTGAAGATTCAAGTTATTTAATTTCTCGAATATGTCGACCAAGTAGCTCAATTTCATCACAAATAAACCATCGCGAAAATTCTCGGCTTCCGGTCTGTTTTCTTCTAGGAAAATGGCGATTTCTTCTCTTAATTCATAAACACGTTGCAAAAATTTCCCACGTGATAACCATCTTGCCTCGCAATAAAATAATAACGCTGAATGTACTGAACCCATGTCTTTACAAAGTGCGGAAAAGATTCTCGATTTCAGGGGTCTCATTTTTATATAATTTACTACGGTTACAACCGTAGTTAACACAATATTCAGACCAGGACTCATTTCTTTCGAAGCCAAAGCTTCTCTGTGGATCATGCAATGTGTCCAGACGCACTGAGGCGATTTTTGTTTTACAAGTGCTTGTATACTTTGGAATCTTCCGGACGTTGAACGAGCACCATCGGTGCATATTCCGACGCAATTTTTCCATTCTATGTTTGCCTCGTTCATAAAATCATTTAAAATAGCAAATAATGCGATCGCTGTTTTGAGTTCTATTGGTTTGCAGCAAAGTAGTTCTTCTACTACTGACATATTATCACAAAATCGAACATAGGCAATTAAATGAGAATCTTTATTACTATCTGTTGCTTCATCAAGCTGTATTGAAAACAATTTGTCACGCAATTTCGAGAAAAGCTGACACTGTACATCTTCAGCTATATCACCAATTCGACGAGCAACAGTATCATTTGAAAGAGGTATGGACTGCAATTGTTTTGAAAAATTATCTCCAAACATAGTTTCTACAATCTCAATTGCTGCTGGCAAAATAAGCTCTTCACCAATGGTGTGAGGTTTTTTACATCTGGCTATTTTATATGAAACTTTGTAAGATGCAATTAAAGCTTTTTTATTCACAGACAAAGTTTCTTTAAAAATGATTTTTGCTTTTTATATGATTTTAATTTTAATTCGAAGAATTCTCTGGGTTTGTTGACGTACTCACTATGAAGCGTTTCCAAATGTCGTTTAAGTTTATTAGATTTCATGCTGTCTGCGGCCAATATTTTTGAGCAAATGATACACAGGAGCCTTTCTTCTTCATTTACTTCAGTACTGGTAAACCCAAAATTTAAGTATTCTTGACAATATTTTCGGAACCACGCTCGTCTGTGTACTTGTTGATGCTTGACTATCGTCTAATGCTCGCTTACTTCCGCTTAAAAATTTATCCATGAGTCTGCATAAATCTGCTGCCGTGAATATTTAATATGGTGAATTGCAATTAACACGAAAACATATATAACACACATTCACGATAGATTCGATAGCGATAGAAGGATCGACTCGAATGAGACTGGCTGGAATTGAAACTTGTGTTATCGAACATTTTCCTTCTTCCTATGAGAAAACATTTGCTCTGCGCATGCTCGAGACGGCATCGGTCGTGTGGATTCCCTTTCACAAACATGACTTATTTTTTCTCTTTTGTTTAGTCATGCTTCTGTTTTATTTCTTTTATTATTCGAAAAAATGTATTCCCAGTTTCTAAATTTAGCTCACCCCGTCTAGGTTAACTTTCATTAACGAATTTTTCTACTTTCATATTCTTTTAACGTTATCTCCCTGTTTGGCTTTCATTTCAAATATAATATTTAAATTTTCCCGCTTTCATTCGCTTCATCTGTTCACCGCCCGCTTGGCAAAATGCCAGATGTGGTTTCTCGCCAACGTTGGCTCGCTTTTACTCTTGTTTTGGCAGTTAGTTAAAAATAATTTAAAAACAGAATCCAAAATACTCAATATACATTATTGTTGTATACATTTTATTGTAAGCGGGGGGCGCGATGAAAATTATGATTGAAAACTGGGCCGCGAATACTGAAAGGTTGAGAAACGCTGCCCTAGACCCTTCCAAGTTCATACATAGACATTTGTTTATGAGTGAAATCGTGCCACCAAAAATCAACCTTACGCCATATTTTAATAACTCATCACCGATTGTATCGGATTTTTTAGGTCACCGCCCTCATCCATCAATTTTTACTTTCCTTCATTCAGGATTTTTGCCACATTTTTAATCCGCCATCTTTTAAATTGCATTTCATTGAGTTTTAACATCAAACATTGGGTTGGTTTATGTGGGTTTTTTGGCGCAAGGGTCATATTTGGCCATACACAATATCAAGCAATAGACAGACGTACAATGAGTTTTACTGACACAGAAGAGAGAAATACACACAGGGAAGAATCTAACCTGCGCCGCCTACAACTCGAAGGTTGCTAGCGCAGTGGGCATACCCACTGAGCCACGACGGCCCCATCAAACATTAGGACACTCCATCTTCATGTCAACAAGTTTATAGTTTCTCGTGAATAAGCTCTTAGTGTCATAATTTCAGGCAACTCACTTGATTTTATTAATATTTCCTTCACGTTTAATAATAATGCTGGTTGTTATCCAATGTCTAAAATATATTTTGTGTTTTGGCATAGTTTATCCATCTATGGATCTTGAGCCACTCAACTCAAATCAACCAACCATATGTATGAAATATTTCTTGTCAGTTGTCATTACTTCAAGGGTGCCAACTTCCGTGCGTACTCCCAAATGGGAGAGCTAAATATTTCCAACGAGAAACCACAAACAAGTTATTTTACAAAGCAGCTACACCAAGCACGCTCTAGCTAGGAGCCTTTTGAAATCATTAGCATTGTTATGGTAGGGGCCAAAACATGAGGGATGAATATTAGAAAAACACTACTATGCAGCGATTGAATCTCCCTTAATAGGTCCCTTTATCAGAAAGTATCCAGGGATCTGAATTCATTGAGTTCAGATATTTTTTAGGGTTGGGGCCACCATATCTCAATCAATATTATCTCTAATGTCCGCTGCATCAGATATAAAATAATAAGTACCTAACCTGAATCTGAATATGGCCAAAATATGCTTATTTTAAGCTTATGATGGTAACGCTAAGTAGTGTATTATTTTAAGATTATGAGGAAAAGTGCAACATCTCATCGGGGTCTGTTACAGAATTGTGTAATACAAGAAATGCAAAATGACAAAAATAAAATGCACACATCTTTTATTTCACATTGAAACGTGTTATGTCGTTGGACACGTGTTGAGCGTGACTTGTCCGACTACTCTGGATTGCGCCATCGATTGCGGTTTCCCGTTCAGTTCTAGGTACCGCATGCAGCCCACGAACTGGTCCGTGGTCAGGACACCCTTCTTGGACAGGGAGGAATCCGGCAGCCCGCCGATGTAGAGCGGGTTGTTGGTGTCCGTGGAGAACACGCCCCCGTCGCCGATCCCGGGCGGGTTGTCCACGTTGTCCACCTTCAGAGTGACGACGTTGCTGGTCTTGACCACCTCTATGGTGTGGAACTCGCCGTTGCACAGGCTGTGCTTGTCGTCCGGGATGTAGGTGGCCGTAAAGGCACCGATGCCATTGTCGACGCTGAACTCGACGCGGCCGTCGATCATCTGCAGGATGAGGTAGTCCTGCCTACCGTGCACGGCCATCAGGACACCGGACAGGTTGCGGGGCTTGATGTCCAGCGTGATGGATATACTTTGCCCCACTCGGTATTTGTCATCTGGAAAGAGAAAGAGGGTCATATGTTGGTTGGTTTGGGGTTCCGTGGCCATATTCGGCCAAGCTGCTCCACGCACAATGTCAAGTAAATGCGCAAATTGACTGAGTACACATAATCTGACTTCTGTGCTTGATCTCAAGGATCCGCTTATAAATCATCGTCAAGGAATGGACGTACATACAAAGAAAGTTTTTTTACTGACAGAAGTAAGGGAGGAATAGAACTGAGCAGAAACCGAACCTGCGCCATTTACAACTGCAGGGTTGTTTGGGGGTTTTAGGCACAAGGGCCATATTTGGCCATGTTGCGCCAGACACAAGACATACAATATCAAAAAAAAAACATACATAACGAAAATTTTTACTGACACGGGAGAGAGAAATACACCCAGGGAGAATCGAACCTGTGCCGCCTATCACCCGAAGGTTGCTAGCGCAGTGGGCATACCCACTGAGCCACGACGGCCCCTATTTGTGAAAAGAAAGGTGGTTGAGAAGAGAAAGATGGGTTTGGGAACCCTGGGGTTACGATCCCCATGTTTACCAGAGGCAGTAAACCCCCTGGGAAAAGAATCAATCACTACGGTATCTCGGGTAAGGTTGTCAAACGAATGGTTGTAAGTTTGTTGAGTCTAGCGGCTAGAGGGGGTCCCTCCCGAAAGTCTTGATTTTTAGCTTTATAAATTAATTGTAAGTGAATAGAATCTTTTTGGAAAATTCTGTTTGGAGATGGGCAGTAGGTTTTTGAATTAACGTCCCACTGGAGCAAACAACGGCAATCCGCGACGGTCCGGGATCAGTCCGAAAGGAAAAGACCCGAAGATAACACCACGTAATTTTGAACCACGGTCAGATGACGAGGCAACACCCGAGCTGGCACCCCACTCTCCAAATTAGAGATGGACTGAATCGAGTACTTTTAAGAATTGAAGTAGGTAAGTATTTAATTAACGTCGCACTCGAGCAACACAGCGGGCTACTGGCGACGATCCGAGATCAATCCCTAAAAGAAAGATCCGAGGACAATACGTAACTTTGAATCACGTTGAAATGACGTTTTAAGAATCGATACTTCGAGTACACACAAAACTGTATCGATAGTAAGAATCATCCAACTGCAATATAAGGCTATTTTATAATAAAATAGCACTTTATTCTGATTTTCCCCTTGGGTTCTCGCTTAATGACACTTTCTCAGCAAGAAAATTAGCACAACTTTTCTCCTTCGTCCGGACATTAGCGCCATTTGGATCAAGTTTTTTGAAAGGGAACTCGTCTTTAATCACGACGAAAAAAAAGGAAATAGAGAAACAAATTTTAAAAGGCGGTAAAGGATGTAAACACAGAAGACGATCATGGGAAAAAATAATCGCGCCATCCACAGTTTCGCCGGCGATGATGTCAAAGGTCGAAAGTGTTTCGCCGCAGCGTGAGAAAACCTGGCTTTGCCAGTGTGAATCCGCTTCGTCAATACTTACAAAGAACGAGGTATCCTCCATCCGATGAGAAGAACGTTCCCTCCTCCACTTTGCTGGAGCATCCCGTGGTGTTCCTGGCTTCGCTCTGCTTGTCCCTCGTCAGGAGTTCACCTTGAGCCTCCACATCGCGGATGCAGCCGGGGAAGGATAAGTTGATGCCCTAAAGGGAGTCACACAAAAACTACATTTCAAACAAACTGTCGGATATTCTGACTGTCCAAACAGTCTGAGTTCACTTCAGATCATGCCACTCTAGATCGATCGGGTCAGAGTACGTAGCTACGCATGCGTAGCTATTTGCTCTATGGATCGGATCTTTCAATAGTTCGGGTCAATTTTGCATGTGAAACGCCCTAATATTTTGATTGGTCAGAGACTGATACATAAGCGATTTGTATCTTAAGTTAGATTCCGACAGTGATTACCTCCCTCCAGAGAGCACCACAGACAACCGTACCTTGCCCTGATCAACTGCGTGTTTCCCTCATTGTATATTTATGCTAAATCATTATTCATTGCCAGAACTTTTGCCAATTGTGGTCAACAACCCTAATCTATGTTTATTATAGAGATGCTTTCAACGATGGAGACAAGGGTCCATTCGGCTCTAAGCTCCCTGAAAACCCAACATAAGTTCCATTCTACAATGTACTGGTCATGTCCGTTTGATATTTGTGAGCCGTGTTTTTAATCTGCATGTAATATTTTATGTATGGTTTCTGATGCCTGGGTTTTTATATATATTTTATTCTACTAATAAATGTTCAAGTCTCGCCGTGCTGTGTTCATTTTCAAGTGTGCTAAATCACTCATTCTCCATTGCGTACCCTACTCTGTGTTAACTTAACGAGCTAGCAATCTAAAAACAGAACGCGACAAATATATTCCTTGAAAGTTGTAAAGCAGATATGACATTTTTGTTCTCAACAGAAAAAGGAATCTTATTTAAGGAAATTCCTATAAGGAGAGACAGGATCTTCAAATGCTGTATTGTCAAATCAACACAATGGATAGGGTGCGGCTCCCTGGAGAAGGCAAGTACACTGGACTTTCGACTATCCGGCATAATGTGGCGGAAGGGCAGGCCGGATAACGAAAAAGCCGGAGTTCTATAAATACTCACTTCCTGCCTCACCCATACCATTAAAAACTCTATACCAAAACCCACTCTTATTCATATTTTCTGACCTCTTAGTACAGGTCAGTACGTTATAAATATTTCTTATGTACTGTACGTTTTAAAAATTTATTACAGAAAAAGGAAGTCCGAAAATAAAAATATTGTATACTTTTAAGATAAATTTTATGTCTAACTTAATTGCAGGAAGCGTAAAATCATGTACACCGTACAGTATGAATACACACATTTAAAATGAACAAAGTAGGCAACATTAAAGTAGGCTTAATTAGTAGTGTGATAATGACAGAGCTGGCGCAGTGACTGTTAATGGCTCTCAAAACCCCCATTAAATCTCCACCCCCCTTTTAAAACAATGGCTCTCAAAACCCCCCATTAAATCTCCACCCCCTTTTAAAACAATGGCCGCAAAACCCCCATCCAAATTCTACCCACTTTTAGAAAGTAATGGCTCTATTTCACCCATACCAATTTTGTAAAACAATGGTGCTAACCTCCCCATTAAAATCGCACCCACTTTTAGAAATCAATGGTTCTGTTTCACCCATACCAATTTTTGTAAAACAATGGTGTAAAACTTGCCCATTAAAAACGCACCCACTTTTAGAAAAGCGATGGCTCTATTTTATCCATATTATTTTTCTAAAAACAATGGTAATGAAATCCTCCATAAAAAATCTCGACCCACTTTTAGAAAACAACAAGGTTTCAACAGCCATAAAAAAAAATTGACCCCTTCAATATTTTAAACACTTAAAAGAAAAAGATTTGTAATATATAGAAAGACAAAATGAATTTCCAATCAAAAACCGTCCGACAATTGCAAGACTACTGTCGGGGAAATAACATCCGAGGATACTCGAAACTTAAGAAGTCGGAACTGATCGACCTCATTCAAAATCATAATGGCTTTTCAAGTTTCCATAAAGACTTGTTTAACAAGCCCAAGAAGAATAGAGCGCTTAAAATCAGGTGTTGCGGTAAATTATATAAGGAATCTAGCATAAATAAGCACCTACAAACTAAAGCGCACCTAAACTATAAACCAAAGATGGCAACCACTTGCCAGGAATGTGGAAAGGATTTTAAGAAGGGGCGAGATCATAGTGAAACATATCATAGAGGTGATTTTAACAACATGCAGAGGCTGCATCGTATGACCCTTAATCAACTCCGCGAATTTTGTCGAACGCGAGGCATCACAGGCTATTCCAAATTACGGAGGAAGGCGGAAATTATCACACACGTAGAAAGCGAATTGTTCAACCGTCACTTCAAATTTGATTCCGACCTGTTTTCATATTCGCGAGAGAGAAGGCTATATACTCTCCATGAAGTTGAGACGGCCTATAAATCTCGTTTGAAGACGTATGATATCCAAAATGAACACAATCTGATGCTTCCCAAAGACTTTTTGAACGATGTTTCATCAGTAGTCCGGGGTCTCATCACTAAACATCTGAAGAGGCTGCATGGTCTGAAGGTTAATTTCCAATTTCTCTGTGACTACCAAAAGGGGAAAGATGGAATGAGGGAAGAAATGGAGAAAAACTTTAAAACAGTAAATGAAGTCATCTTAGAATCAACTGATTTGGTAGCTTATTACAGATCGGTTATCCAAAAGTTATTGACAGAAATGGAGGAGTTCGTTGCAAGGGGTTCAGGTTGGACGCTTGCCAGAATTAAAAGCCTTGAGGTAAGGATCAATAAATACAACCCACTGAGAGGAGCATCCTACATTGATTTGCCAAAAGTGATTAAAGCTAAAAAAGCAGTCATAAACGTACAAAATGAGGATATGAAGTGTTTCATGTGGGCAATACTCTCTGCACTACATCCAGCGGAAAAAGATGGCCAAAGAGTCACGAAATATAAGCCATATGAAAATGAGCTAAAGTTCGAAGGCATTGAATTTCCTGTAAAAATGGAAGACAGAGTATTCGAAAGGTTTGAAAAGATGAATAACGTATCAGTGAACATTTATTCATACGATGAAAAGACTAAAAACAAGGACATATACCCTTTAAGAATAACTAAAAACAAAGTAGAGAAACATGTCAATTTGCTTTACATAAAAAACGAGGAAGGGAACAGTCATTACTGTTGGATAAAAGACTTATCAAGACTAATAAGTGGTCAATTAAGTAATCATGATGGAAGAGTATACCCTTGTGAAAGGTGCCTGTTATTTTATCACTCTGAGGAAGATCTTCAAACTCATGAAAAGGATTGTAAGAAAAATCAAGCTGTTAAAATAGTAATGCCTGAAACAGATTCAAAACTAAAATTCAAACATTATCATAAATCATTACGAACACCCTTTGTAATATATGCAGATTTTGAAAGTTTAACAACTAAGATGGACACCTGCCAACCAGATGGCAAGAGCTCCTACATGCAAAAATACCAAAAACATGAACCCATGAGTTTCTCTCTTTACATTAAATATAAGCATGGAGACTATAAACCACCTATCACCTATAGAGGTCCAAATGCAACTAAAGTATTTTACGAAACGTTGAAGGCTGAGGCCTTAGAGATAAAGAAAATATATGATAAGAAACATCAAATCAAAATTACCGATGAAGATGACAGTCATTTCAAGAGAACCGATATATGTCATATCTGCGGGTTTAACATCAAAGAAGTGCCATCACCATATTCGTCGAAAGGCTCTGGGGACTTCCGAAAAGTAATCGATCATGACCATTTACTCGATCCATCCAAATATGTATCAAACTATAGAGGTCCGGCTCATAGTTTATGTAACATAATGTACCAACACCCTTCCTTTGTTCCAGTCTTCATTCACAACTTATCTGGGTACGATTCTCATTTATTCATAAAAGAGCTAGGTGGTGACAAAGGGAATATCGACGTCATTCCCAACAATGAGGAAAAATATATTTCATTCAGCAAAGAGGTTGGAGCAAAATGGGTAGATGTAGGTGATGGTAAAAAGGCCAAGTTACCAGGAATAAAATTGAGGTTTGTGGATTCTTTTAAGTTCATGGCCAGTAGCATTGATAGTTTAGCCAAAAATGTGAAAGAATTTAGAGAAACAGCGAAGTACTTTCCCGAGGATAAATTAGATCTTGTTACAAGAAAAGGCGTTTATCCCTATGATTATATGGCTTCATGGGAGAAATGTGAAGAAACTCGCTTACCCTCCAAAAATGAATTTTACAACAAAATGACTGAGTCGGATATATCGCATAAGGACTATGCGCATGCCAAAACAGTATGGAAGGCTTTCGACATTAAAAATTTAGGTGAGTATTCTGACTTGTATGTGAAGACTGATGTACTGATCTTAGCTGATGTTATGGAACATTTTAGAGATGTCTGCATAAAGACTTATAAATTGGATCCTGCATGGTACTTCACTGCACCTGGTCTCTCCTGGGATGCCATGCTAAAAACCACTGGAATCGAATTAGAATCCTTGACTGATTATAACATGATTTTAATGTTAGAAAAAGGAACCAGAGGTGGCGTCTCTCAGTGCTGTAATAGATATGGAAAAGCGAATAATAAATATATGATAGACTATGATAAGAATAAAGAATCTAATTATTTAATGTACCTAGATGCCAATAATTTATACGGATGGGCAATGAGTCAATTTTTACCATGTGGTGGTTTTAAGTGGGGAAATACCAACATAGATGTTACTCAAATACCGGATGACTCGGAAACTGGGTACGTTATAGAATGTGATTTGCAATATCCTGAATATTTACACGACCTCCATTCTGACCTACCATTAGGAGCTGAGAACAGGATCCCTGATGACTCAAAACAAACAAAATTACTAACAACCTTACATGGAAAAGATCATTATGTGGTTCATTATAGGGTTTTAAAACAATTTTTGCAAATGGGGTTAAAATTGAAGAAAGTGCACAGAGTATTAGAGTTTAAACAAGCACCTTGGCTGAAAAAGTATATAGATTTAAACACAGAAATGAGAACTAAGGCATCAAACGATTTCGAAAAAGATTTTTACAAACTCATGAATAACTCTGTGTTTGGAAAGACGATGGAAAATATTAGAAAAAGGCTTGATATCGGACTCTGCTGCGATCCGAAGAGAGCTGAAAAACTTATAGCTAAACCGAATTTTAAAGGGAGAACTATTTTTGATGAAAATTTAGTCGCTATACATATGCACAAAACTGCAGTACTCTTTGATAAACCTATCTATGTTGGAATGAGTATCTTAGATTTATCCAAGTCTTTAATGTATGACTTCCACTATAATGTGATGAAACCTAAATATGGACAACACATTAAATTATTATACATGGATACGGATAGTTTTATTTACGATATAAAAACAGATGATTTTTATGAAGATATGAAAGGAATGATTGATTATTTCGACACCTCCGATTATCCAGAAAATAATAGATATGGAATGCCACGAGTAAATAAAAAGGTTTTGGGGAAAATGAAGGACGAAAATGCTGGGGAAATTATGGTAGAATTTGTAGGGCTAAGATCCAAAATGTATGCTTGTAAAACTGAAGAAAGTCTGGTGAAAAAATCGAAAGGTGTTAAGAAATGTGTTGTGGAAAATAGGATTACTTTCGAGGATTACAAACACTGCTTATCCTCACATCAAAAACTGTACAGATCCATGAATCTCATTAGAAGCACAAAACATAATATTCATTCCATACAAGTAAATAAGATTGCCCTTTCAGGAGATGACGACAAGCGACACATATTACCAGATGGCATTCATACTTTAGCTCATGGACATTACTCTATAAAAACTCCGGAAAAAAATATTTTTAATATAATAAATGGCTGAAAATGTAGATTGGAATGAGTTTTCTAAAAAAGCTCTCACGGAAGAGATTTTGATTGGGTTGGCAGATATTGTAATCTGGCGTTATGTCTTTCAGTACTCGTCTTTGAGTGAAACCTTCATAGAAAAATATGCAACTGAAGGAGATTGGTATATTATTTCTCAGTATCAGAAATTGTCGGAGCCTTTCATGGAAAAGCACAAAGAAGATTTAGATTGGGAACTTCTTTGCAGATATCAGAAAATGTCTGAGGAATTTATGGAAGATCATCTTAGTTTGTTAGTCTGGAGAATTGTATCTCATCGTCAGACTCTGAGTGAAACATTCATTAATAAGTATAACGAAAAATTGGATATGCATTTGGTATCTACTAAGCAAAAACTTAGTGAAAACATGATTAGACAATATCAAGATCGACTTAATTGGCGATATGTAACACGATACCAAACCTTCGATGAAAACTTTGCTTTGGAATTCCAGGACAAAATAGACTGGTGTTACCTTTTCAGATACAAGCTTCATATTTTATCTGATAACTTCTACTCAATTCACTACAGAAAAATAGTTTGTATATTGCTATCTGAGATATGCAATCGAGAGGCATTCTTTGACCCCATCAATGGACCATAATTTTGAAAACATTTTTTTTTTAATAGTTTTGAACTATTAAAAGAATACTGCATAAAAATAAAGAGCTGATGTTTGACTCCGAAGAAGACCTTTTCGATTTTATCGATACGTATTTAAGTATGCAGGGACAAAAAAAAAACCGAATGAAAAAATTGAATGAAGAATGTAGGCACAAAGATGTTATTAAAAATGATGACGGTTGGTACGTTTGTAGGACATGCTATGAAGAGCTGAGGTATAACCCCAATAAACCCCCTTTCGATCTTTGTCAGTTATATTTATGCTTAGGGATTGAACGGAGAAGGAAAAACAGAATGAAAAATCTGATTAAATGGTTAGATAAGTATAAGTTACCTTTTGAAGATGACCTTTTGGTTGAATTTACTTCTTTTATCCATAAATATGAAGAATTGTTTCCAGAGCGGAAAAACTTAATCAGCAAAGATTACATATTATTTCATATGTTACGGAAAAGAGATTATCAGATCTCACTTAAGTTACCTAAAATGAAAAAAACGCTTGTTCAGAACGATGAAATCTGTAGAACCATCTTCGAAACGTTAGATTGGAATTTTTAATAGCTTTTGTCGGCTATTAAAAATTATACTAAATCTTTTTTATCAATCCAGCTGGTCTCAGGATAACCTAACCATTTCACTAGATATTTGTTCCCAGCCTTCTTTATGATTTTTTCGATCTTATATACATCGTCTCTCTTATCGTATTTGACCAACTCATTTTCATAAAATGTTCCTTTTACATCTTCATTATTCAAACCCTTAATTCTATAAGTGATTGGATCGTTTTTTAATACTTCGGAAATAACAAATATTTCTTCTGTAAAGGTTGCTTGATATCCCCTTCTAAAGGTTGACTTATATATCGATATTCTAACTTTATCTCCTACTTGAAATTTAGGTTTACGTATAACCTTTTCTTTAAACAAATTGCGGTAGACTTCACCACTGTTTTCTTCTTGACTTGCTTCAACAGGTGTCATCTTGATACTTCTGTGGTATGAATTGTTATAATTTTTCACTAATTGGTTCAATACATCAATGTATTTTTCATTGTTATTTTCAGATAAGTACAGCTTTATTTTATTACCAAGAGTAAGATTAAATCTTTCAACCATAGCAGCTTTTATTTCCACATTTTCTGTTGAGAACCATTGGATATTGTTTTCTTTAAATAACTTTTGAGTTGTTTCACCTACAAACTCCAAACCCTTATCTGTTTGAATCTTTTCAGGAATTCTTTCTTTGAAGATCTTTCTAAATGCTTGAGTTACTTCATTTGATGATTTATCTTTAAGAGGAATAGCCCATGCATATTTACTGAAACAGTCAACAGCTGTTAATAAATATTTGGTACCATCATTATACTTGCTTCTCGCAAATTTATAGACAAACAATAAGTCAGCTTGCCATTGGTCATCGATGTGTGAGACGTAAATTCTCCTCCTTTTAAACTTACGGATAAGCGGTTTATGCTTCGTGTACACATCTTGTTGGTGTAAGAACTCTGAGACCTTTTTCCGACTTAAACCAGTCTTCCTGCTCAGTTCCTTTATACCGCAAAATCCTGTTTCGGGATCATAATAAACTTTTTCGGGGCAACTTTTCTCAGTTACCCCTTCAGAGGTAAAAAACGGCTTTTCTTAGAACCACAATCCATGCATATACCTTTCATCATAGGCCTACCATTTTTTGAGGTGGTTTGATGTGCATCTTTAGTTTCGGTGTGGTCTTTACATTTTAGACAATACACTTTTGATCCCATTCCAAATGTCTTCTTTGCTTTGATGATAGGCTTCACAACAGCTCTGTCTATCCTCTCGCGAATTGTTGGGTTGGGGATATCCTCCAACTCCTTTATCATGTTTGTGTCGCACACTTTGTTTCTTGTTTCAGTGTCTTTGTTTTTAATATAACACACATCATGTTTATAAGCACTTTCATCGACTCGGTTAATGGGTTTACTCCATTCTTTATGCGTTAAATCGGGGTTCAGCCTAGTTTTCCCTCTAAGCAGTTGAGTTCCTGGTCCCGTAAATTGATGTCCTGGCAGATGCATTTCAAATGGTAAATTGTTGATTGCGGCGTTTACAACGCCTTTCCCTTTCTTGTTTCCTTTCTTTTTTCCGCACATTTATTTATATAGAAAAAATTATTTACTCACATATGCATATCCATTGAGTAGGGTTTGTTTCATGTACTTTTCTCTTGGTAGGTAGACTAAGTTATTTACAAAATCGTCCTCTCGCTTGTACACCTCCTCTTCTGATATCGCGCTGGATTTGTACGAATTAAGCAGCTGTTTGTAAAACCTGTAAGACTGTTTGTACTCTTCTTTCCTTTCCACGATATTCAAAGCTTTATCAATAACTTCAACTATACCAACGCTTAAGCTGAGAGCACCTAGGGGGGCCAGCACCAAAGCTGATAGACCCAATGAACTTAAAACGAACTTGCTAACAGTCATGGTGATGTGAAATTTATGGTAATGGTGATAGCTCTTTCTGTAAACGTAAATTTTCTTCTGTAAGTACTCTTCCATCTTTATTTATAGGCACAAAATATTTCTTCCGGTATCTCAAGGCTGGTTTAACTAAATCAAGCATAAAAAAATCATACGGCTGTTGCATACACTTTGTGTACAATCTACTAAATTCTTCTTTTGTCAAACTACCATCTATCTCTCTTATGATCTGTTGAATCTCCCTCTGTTGGAGGTTGAAAAATATTAAGTAATTGCAGTTTCTCCTGATAACAATAGGTGTTCTATAATAAGATTGGGAAAGGTAAATGATTGAGGCGTTTTTCTTCCTGCCTCTGACGAAAAAATCTTCTATGCTCTTCTGATCCCTGTCAGTCATGCAATCATCAAAGACAACAACATTTTTGCAGGATGGGTCAAGGTCATCCACTGTTATAAAATCCTTTGAATCAGAGGAGAATAAAGTTCCCTTCGTGCCGAATTTTTCGTATAACTCTAGCATAATTTTCTTCTTCTTTTTAGGATACTTTATCGAGTCAATATCCACACCATCAAACATTGTGTACTTCTCTTGCAATTTGGTATACTTGGGTTCATACATATCTTTTGCACAAACGAATAAATTATCAAAATCGAGATAATCATATATGAAGTTCAGCAATAAATTTGTTTTACCAGTCCCTGAAGCTCCAGCGATTAGAAGCCTGAAAGGATGCTTTGGTAGTAAATAATGTTGATTTGCATCGACTAGTTCTTCTGCTTCTGTATAATTTTCAATTCGAATCATCTTTATTTAATGTCAAAAAGTTTGCTTCAGCAAAAAATTACTTTGCTTGAGTAAAAACATAATTTGCTGGGAGCAAAACTCTTTTTTTCATAATAATAAATGAATACTATCCAAAAAGAGCGAAATAAGAAGTTAAGAGAAGAAGTTAAAAATGACCTGAAAGTTTTCAAGCTGCAGGCTCAAATCAGAAGAAACAACGAACAACAACTCGGAGAAGAACTAGGTATCCAGAGGTCACTATCCGACTTCCACAAGCCTGTAACCGAAAAACTACAAGCACAAGAAGCAACAAGATCAGAGCAGCTTAAGGTTATAAAAGATACCCTCGATAACATTCCTCAAGCAATTGAACACATTCCTCTAGCGATTGAACATCCCTCCCCAGATATCTTTAATTTTGACAAAGAATTGGATATAGAGTATTTAGAGAAAAACAATTTTCCAAGACCCTCAAAATTGTACAATGAACCCAAGGTAGTATTGCAAGAAATTATTGATAAAGTAAACAAAGTTCACATGAAAATGGCTCGCCAAAAAGGGAACATTATGAGCCAAATTTCTCGAATGACTAAGAAAGATGAGGAAAGAGAAGAAAACTTATTCTCCCAGGTTGATTATTTAAGAGAACATATGCATACGTTAGAAGATTATCGAGAGAGATTAAGAGACTTGCAAAGAAAGGAAATATATCTCGGCAAAGGAGTAGAAGATAATATGACAATGTTGGCTCGGTTCACTGATAAGATTTGTAATGGATCCAAAAGCAGAAAATTATATAATGAAGTCGTTGATTTATTGGACGCATTGTTGAAAGAAGGAACTTTGACCAGCGAGCAGGTGAAACACTATTACAAAAAATTTTCTTTAAATAAATGAGTAACTACATACAAACCAAAATACATTTAAGCGATCACCAGATTGCTAAACTTAAATCCGCACACCAGAAGGGGGAAGAAGTAACTCTACAAATAGATAAGTCAAAACCCTCTAACTATGACATGTATTTAACTTCAACTCAAATTGCTCAACTTGGGAAATGGAAACGAATCACCATCAGTAAGTCACAACTCAAGAAAACTGGGGGCTTTCTACCCTTTTTAGCGCCTTTTATACCCGCATTAATTGCTGGGGCAAAAGCATTAGCGTTGGGTGCTGCAAGTGGGGCTGCTGGGTGGGGGGCCAAGAAAGCTTTGGATAAAATTTCCGGATCTGGTAAAAAAAAGACCGTTGGAAAGGGAGTCTATCAAAATTGGGAATATCCAACGAAGTAATTGAACAAAATATGAAGCATGAAAGGGGGTTTAGGGGCGTCTTCACTTCAGATCTATTACCCAAAAAGATGAGGCTGTTTGAAAACGGCATTATTAATCTAGACATAGCTACAGGACCCGGTACGCACTGGGTATGTTACTATAACGATCCTAATAATGACTTTGTTGAGTACTTTGACCCTTTTGGAGAGCACATTTACAAAATTCTTCCAAATATCAAGAAATATCTGCTAAGTTCTGGAAGGAAAAAAGAAATTGGATATAATTCAAGCTTTCTACAACATCCTGCCTCTGTAAAATGTGGTTACTTTTGTATGAAATACATTAGGGAAAGAAACAAAGGCAAATCAGTTGTTGATGTGTTATATTCTTTTACGCAGGAGCCTAGCGAATCTAACGAAAAAAATGTTCTCTATAAATAAATGGTGTTATTAATTTTAGATTCGAAGAACTCGGAAAGATCGGAAGATTTTACGATTGAATATTCCAGGCCTTTTAGAATCAAACAGATTGCCCTTCAGTCCTTTTCTATGTATGTTTCATGGGATAATATCAAAGACGAAAAGTTTTCATACTATGACGGTCAACAGTGGTTCGATTTGGTGATACCAGATGGAAATTATACTATCAGAGGTCTGAACCGTTACATGATAAATTTTTTTGGAAACGATCCACCCATTCTATTTGGTATAGTAGAGGAGCGACAAAGAATTGCCATTCAACTGAAAAACAACTATAAGATCAATTTATCAAGAACCAACAACCTGCACAAACTTTTAGGTTTCGAACCCAAAATATATGAAGAGCCCGAACAAATAGGAAAGTACATTGCTGACCTTTCCGGCGGTAATGATAACATTTACATCCATTGTGATATCGCCGAGGGAGCCTTTATCAACGGCTTCCACTCTTCAAACGTTATCTATTCTTTTACAAATAGTAATCGACCGGGCAGTCAAATTATTAAATCCTTCGACAAACCTCTGTTCTTCCCTGTTCGAATGGAGAGTGTCTATAGAATCAGAATGAGAATAACAAATCATAGAGGCGATCCAATCCCACTCAATAAGCAGGAAGTACAATATAATTTTATTGCCCTATAAATAAAAGAAATGAACAAACACAGACTTCAAAGGAAGAGTAAGAAGATTCAAGGGAGGGGGTTCTTTTCAGACGTACTGTCTACTGTCGGACCTGCTTTAAAAGACAAGGCCCTCATGTTCGTACAAGATCAACTAAACAAGATGAATGTATCACCACGTATCGGCTCAGAATTAGAAGGCAAAGCTAAAGCGTTTGTGCATGATAAATTCAACGAAATTTTATCAAAGAAGAAGAAACATGGAGCTGGACTAAAGTTCCTATAAATTCGATTTAATAGCCACGTGGCTATTAAATTGAGAAGGAAAAAAAAAATTATATAATAAATGAACAAAATATTTGAATTAGACAACACCGATTATTATTACGATGATGACATCGAAAGTTTCGAGTATAGAGAAGTGAGGCATGAAAATAGTGATAGTTCTATGGAAAACGCCACTTATCACTTCTTTATACAAGACACTAACGCCAACATTTTATACTCTAACGGTTACCTGCAGCAAAAACTGAAAATTGTTAAGAGCGATGGAACTGCAATAGGTGATGATAATGTAGCTCTCGTGAATGGAGGTGGCTTAATCAATGCCAACAGGTTTACATTAGGGAACACAGAAATCGAATCGAACATTAATTATTCTGCACTCCTCCAACATGTGCTAGGTTTGATTCATTTTACACCGGACTATTCTACTTCGGAAGCTAGCAATATGCTCTTCTACATTGATACATCCAACACTGCTGATAGAAAACACTTAAAATACGGCGGGGCCTTGGCTGAAGACACTAAAATAACAGACTTTTTAGAAAGATTGGTGTTGAATGACGACTTTAATCAAGGATTCATTGAAAGGTGCAAATTCACTAGAAACAGTAGCACTGTAACACTATGGATCCCATTGAAATATATATTTGACTTCTTCCGTGAATACAAGAAAGTTATTACTGGGTTCCAAGTCAAATTTGAGTTTCAGAGAAATCATAGTGAAAATATGTTGTACACCAATGAGCAAAATAAGAACTATAAAGTTGTTGTGGAAGATTTATCGCTTTGGCTTCCTTACGTTAGATTCAAAAACTCAGCTGCAGCTAAATTTAACGAATTAAGGTTGTCAGATAAGACCCTCGAGTTAAACTGGAATCAACACAGCATTGTAAAATCGAATATCTTCTACAAAAACTCAAGCGGTTCCTATAGCATAAAAGCCACATCAGATGAAGTCTTATCGCTGTATGTGATACCTCAATACACTGAAAGGTATGAGAACGCAGGGCAAAACAATATGCTGTTCGACCATTTGGACATGACAGAATGTTGGCTGATGATAAATAACGTTAAGGTTCCAACTGTTAGCTACATGATGGACTTTGGTAAGAAGGATTATAATAGGTTATACGCAGCCCTTTTAGAATCCGGACTCAACACCATTACATCGGAAACTGGATGCATGGTCAACTATTCAAATTTTGGAAAATTGTATCCAATCATTTGTTTTAATCTTGCTCATCATCAAAACTATACAGATACAAATAACTTGATGATTGAGTTCAACTGGAGGTTGAGAAACAACACCACTAAAGATTACGTTTTCTATTTCATCCTGCAAGAGCGTAAGAGATGTCACTTGAACATCAAGAATAAAGACATCACCATTATCAAAACATTAAACGTATAAGATTTTATTTTTTATAGTCGGAAGATTATAAAAAAAAAATTCATTGAAATAAAGAAATGGCAGCTTATTATCCAATTTTTGAGGATGAAATCAAAGAAGGACCTCCTGGCATTCCGGGAGTGGGATTTAAATTAACGAATGATGACAATTACGACATGGAAAAGAAGATTTTAAGGAACTTAAGTGATCCTATTCAATTAAATGATTCAGTAACTAAGTATTATGCGGATGATATGCAAAGAGATTTAAAATCAAAAATTAAAGCTTTAAGTGATGTAAGTATTATACTAAATCATGATGGGGAGTTTGATGCAAGAAACAAAGTAATTGACAATTTAGAAGATCCTGTTGGTGACAGAAATGCTATTAATAAAGCCTACTTTGAGAGACATGCATTATTGTTAAAGCATAATATTTTTGATGCCCGAAACATTCCAATGAAAAACCTTGGTAAACCGAATGACGACAAAGATGCCGTTACCAAAAAGTATGTTGATCTTAAAACAAAAATCAACCATAAAAGAGATGATAATATGTTAAAAAGAGATAACGACGGTCTTTATGTTCCATCTTTAATACAAAACGAGCATTATAATTTTGAAAATAAAAGATTAACGAATGTTTCCAATCCAATCGAAAATTCAGACGCTGTGACTAAAGAATATGCTGATGGTAAAATATTTTACGCAACAACCGAGCAGTACGAAACTTACAAAGAGGATGGAATTCAAACCGTAACATTCAATAAATTCAGTAGTAATTTACTGACTCCCGACATGAATCTAACGTGTGAGATGGACATGAAAATTATAATATTTTTAGGATCTAAAGATCGAAAAATTCCTTTAATCAAATTGAGCATTGGTGGACATCATATTCTTGAAAGGCCGTTAGAAACGAATAATGAATCCTGTTTAGCGATTGCATTTGGTAGAAAAGATAAACAAGTGTTGTTAGAAATTTCACCAGATGGTAAAGAGAACAAAATCAAGCCACATATTATCGTAGAAAAAATTAATTACCTCATATAATAAATGGCAGCATATTATCCCCTTGTTGAGGAAGAAATTAAACAGGGGCCTCCTGGAATTCCCGGGATAGGCTTTAAATTAACGAATGATGGCAATTACGACATGGAAAAGAAGATTTTAAGGAATGCCGAAGAACCCACTCAAAATAGTGATGTTACAACAAAGTCATACGTAGACATATGTAAAAAAATCTTAAAGACGACCATTCAAGCTTTATCGGATAGAAGTTTAATTCTTTCGGAAAACAATATGTACGACGCAAAAGGCAAAAGAATTTGTAATCTTTTGGACCCAGTTGAACAGTCTGATTGTGCAACAAGGTACTATGTAGACATACTCACTAAGAAGTTACAAAATAAAAGTTTACTACATTCATTTCGAGGAGACTTTGATGCTAAAAACAAAACGATAGGCAATGTAAGAGATCCGGAATCTGACAAAAACGTAGTAAACAAACAATATTTTGAAAGCAATGCTTTAGTACTTAAAAACGGTATTTATGATGTGAGGGACATTCAAATCAAAAACCTCGCTGTACCGAGGGACCCGAACGACGCTGTATCAAAAATGTATGTTGACCTTAAAACGAAAATCAATGATAAAAGAGGCAACAATATATTAACAAGCGATAACGATGGTCTTTATGTCTCTAATCCACTGGAATTAAATGATGTCGCCACAAAAAGTTATGTGGATAATCGAGAATTCTTTGCAACATTAAGAGAGCGTTTCGAATGCTCACCTAATGAATTCAAAGAAGTTAATTTCGATCTAATGAGTTCCACATTATTAGACGAAAATTTATCATTGTCAGCTGATATGACCATGAAAATAACGGTACAACTGTTACCCGTATCAAGCCATATTGAAACGTTTGACATACGTTTAGATTTTAATAATGGTGCCTCTTCTTTTCAAATAGCTGCACGAACATTACAAACAGTTACTTATTTTAAGCGAGGTAAAAAGAATGATGTTCTTAAACTATACATATCGTGTAAAAAAAATGATATTAAAGTTCAACCATATTTACATATCCAAAGGATTGAATTTTTCAACTCTAAATAAAGAAATGGATTTAATTAGCCCATTTGTTTAAATTTGATCAGTAACTTTTTTTAATAATCCTGGATTATTAAAAAAAATAAAAAAGGCCTATAACTTACTGATCTTTTGAAAGACATTGAACAGCCAAGTTAATTAATTTTGCGATGTCATCTTCTAATTTTTCGAAACAGTTGCCAATTTCTGATGGGTTGTCTAAATCATTTGAAAGAATAGCCAATTGCAGATATTGCAAGGACCGCTTATATTCCCCAATTATTGTAGATAATGGCTCCTTGAACGAGTCTAACCAAACAATTTTTTGCGAATCTTTATTAGTGAAAAGATGTGTACAACTGCAAGCTGATGGCAAATGGAATTTGGGTTTGTTCATTTCTGTATTCATTTTTTCCGTTTGTTTCTTATATATATTTATTTCTTTAAATCAATTTTATTCTAAAGCAGTATGCTCAAACACCGTCGGCAATGAGTGCTCACTTCCTCGTACGAGAGTCCTTGAAACCGGGGCCGCGCTAGAGCGTTGAAACTCGCAAAACTGCGGCTTCGTTACGTCACATATGGGGAAAGAACACTTTTGTAGTATGACGTATAAAAACTATTTAAATTGTGTCAATAGATGGCAGCTCCTTACGGACACATATTATAATGGGCGTGTTTAACAAATTCTTACAACTTCTTATAAATATATAACGTTTTTTCAACCTTTCTTTGATTAGATAAATTGTGGTGTTTGATATTTTAAAGAATTTTAGCATTCAACCTGAAAAATGACTTGTTTAAAGTGATATATTCGACGATTTTCCCCTCCAGTGTAATGTTTAAATACAATTTTACGTGAGGTTTTGTTGGGTACCCATGGCTTAACGGTATGCGCGCAGGACTCCTAACATCAAGGTCCCAAGTTCAAACCCCAACCTCTCCCACATTGTTAATCAATGTGGGTTGATGGTTGGTGACCTCTACCTAGCCAAAAATGACATGTCCGCTGCTCTCGTCGTTGTCCAAAAGAGCAGCACTCTTCGAAAAAGTGGTGGGTGGGATCCCGACGTCAAAATGATGTCACAGTCTTACAGTGTTGTCCAACTTGTTATATGTTATGTAAGCCTCAGTGGCCGGTGGGCTCAGAGCGTACTTGATCTTGAATTCGACCTATCAAGAAGGGCCCCTTGGTGGGTCGAGTTTGAGATTGAGTACGCTCTGAGCCTACTGGGGAGGCATTTTGCAAAAAAATTTTAAGATACTTATCAATTTTTAATGATTATTTTCATTCATTAAAAATAAAATCACATAAAAAAATTAGTTGAAAGAAAATTCTACCTGGTGCGCTGGGTTGGCTTTACCAATATCCTTCTTACCTCGATAGATTAAATAGCACTGTTTTGTTATTAAGCTTAAATGCTCGTCAGTCATTATTTTGTTGAAACGTTCGGGGAGAAATACTGTGCCTGTATCCACCAAACTTACAACAGCCTTTTCACCATAGCGTGTCTTTACCATTTTCGCATCGGATATCAGGTACTTTTTACCAATTTCTAAATCATCCAGCTTTAGATAGTCTGATTGCAAATTACCTACTGAATTTAGACTTTTGAGAAGAGAACTTTCCATGGTTTTTGATTTCTTTGTATACTAAAAAAATGCATCTCTTTAAATGAAAAAAATATTTCCTTAAAATTCTGCGTCGCAGGAAAAGGGGTGCTTTCCGAAGGGGGTACCCTTCCGTCTCAGCGACTTTTTGTTTACTTCAAATAAATATTATTACAGTATGAAATATATCCATTGCTTTCTAAAAGTGGGTCGAGATTTTTATGGAGGATTTCGTTACCATTGTTTTATAAAATTAATATGGATAAAATAGAGCCATCGCTTTTCTAAAAGTGGGTGCGTTTTTAATGGGCAAGTTTTACACCATTGTTTTACAAAAATTTGAGTGGGTGAAACAGAACCATCACTTTCTAAAAGTGGGTTCGATTTTAATGGGGAGGTTAGCACCATTGTTTTAGAAAATTGGTATGGGTGAAATAGAGCCATTACTTTCTAAAAGTGGGTAGAATTTGGATGGGGGTTTTGTGGCCATTGTTTTAAAAGGGGGTGGAGATTTAATGGGGGGTTTTGAGAGCCATTGTTTTAAAAGGGGGTGGAGATTTAATGGGGGTTTTGAGAGCCATTAACAGTCACTGCGCCAGCTCTGTCATTATCACACTACTTTAATTCTTACAAAAATCTTCTCTTTGTCGTTTAAATTGCAATGCTTTTCCCTGCAATATCGGCCCCAGTAACAGGCAAGCCTTTTTCTCTTAAGTGTTCATGCCACAAAAAATAAAGCTTCCTCAACTTCTTTATGCTTACCTTTCAGCATCGTTTTTGTTACTTTCATTCGACTAGATTGGGCAGCACACCAATATTCAATTTCTGTTCGATTTTTCTTCCAGTCTGCAACTACTTTTCCCGACTCCTAACTAAGTTTTTGCCAAAGTCCAGTCGCTTTATAGCGCGTAGTCACTACAACCTTCGTTTATCACCCATTTCGTAATCTTTAATTATATCTTGATATATGTAACAATGATGTAAGATTTTTGGTCAGTAGAAATTTGTAGCTGTTTTAATTCTGCACTGAGCCCTCGCTCAAACTTTGAATTTGGGGATTACGGTAAAAAACTTTTGAAGCTCAAATTTTTGGTTATTCAAAAGTGCACAAATGTGTGAGAAACACTAATTTTTATTGCCCTAAAAGGAAATACGTTTTTGAATGCCGTTGTGCGTAAGTCCGAAAGCGTGTTTTAGTAACAGACGATTTGTGTAATTTAAAATATTTCGAAAACATGTGAACTTCATTTAAAGTCCATTTACTAGGTCCTTTAAAAGGCCCTATATATTTCCAATGAGTTAGATTCGTTACGAACTTTGATGTGGCGGGCGAAGACTTACCTTCAGGTTGCTCTTGGACTCCCTGGCCACTTTTTCGGAAAGCCCTCCCACGTAGAAGGGAGGCTTGACGTTGACGGAGGTGGCGGTACCGAGGGAGGTTCCGCGGACCTCCTCCTCGTCGTCGATGACAAGCCGACCCTCCTGGAACTGCCGCGAAAACACCACGCGGTGCCACGTGCCGTCGTTGTAGGTGTTCTGGGAAGAGATAATGGCGCTGCCCGAGCCGCAGTTGAACACATAAATAATCTGCAGATAAATACCCAAATTACAAACTAAAAAACAAAACTAAGCATTATTTAAAAAAATATCCGTTTCAAAATTTTAAGACAGACTTCACCTTCAAGGAGTCATGTTAAGTGCCTTACACATTCGTCAGAGGGTGTAAGGCACATAACTTATGAAAACGAAGAACGATGTTGTTTTAAGGCTCATTTACACTTGTGCTTCTGTCCGAATCTGCTATCCGTATTCAGATCCGTCGAACCAATGAACGATGAGATCGGAAGTAATTAAACTCGTCAGTCATACTCGTTGCTCATTGGTTAGATGGATCCGAAAACGGATTCGGATATAAGTACAAGTGTGAACGAGCTTTTACACATCGCTAGGTCGGTCAACGACGCTTCCAAATCATAAGGAAAAAGTTGTCGAAATTCCTAAAATTGTGTCTTTCAGAGATCTTTGCTAAGAAAGATTCGCCATGGTTAAAAGCAGCAAAAAGTCGCCTGTGGCAGCCTGGATTTAGAATTAATAAGGATTTGAGTGAGACTTACTTTTCCACCTTGCATAACCAGTCCCACAAAATCAATTTGGTTGCTATCCCCGACATAAAACATGACTCCGCTGTCGGCCGATGTTTTGAACTCCAGGGCGAATATGCTATCGTCCAAAATACTGCCCATGAACTCTGAATTTTTGGAGAACTCTTGCCTGCTGTAAGGGGTGTTCCCGAAACGAACACCGTCCCCGGGCTTGACGCTCGTGTCGGGTCGTGGCTGCAGCGGCAAGACACACTGGCCGATAAAGTTGGCATCGAATATCGGAGCATCTGTTGCTTCGTCTTCGTCCACTGATACTGTCGTAGAACCTAAAAAGAATCCAATGTCACAACTGCACAAGATCCGTTCTCAGAATACCGAAACATACTATGATTATAGTACCCCGATCTAAACCGTATACATTAACTTTTACTACATGACTTTAATCGAGTTTTAATGTAAATCGAAGTTTCATTAACCCTAAAAGTGTTTCGACGAGATATCTCTCTCGTGCTTATCAATTTTGATAAGCACGAGCTATCTTGCCGAGACAAAATGGCCGTAGTACTCCAAATGGGAATGAAGATCTGAGCAGGAAAAATAAATTGCTCCTTGCCCAGAACTGGTGACAGTTTGGAACAGGTTTTTGCATCAGAGGCTGGTCAATGCAGAGCAGTTTTCGACTCGAGATAAACCACTAGGAGGGTTAAAGAGCTGTTAATTTTATGTTTGAATTCACATTTGCGAGATTACCTGGCCATGTTTCGTAAGATCTTTTGGAGACTATATTAACACATTACTAGATCGAAAGTTAATTTGTGTAATGATTTGATGCCATCTATATCTAATCAGACCAGTAGTCAGTCATTGTCTGGGGATATGCAGCAAAGACCCATATTAAGAATCTTGAAACTCTTCAAATTCCACACAGGGTAATAATTAATGCCCCATGGTTCTATAGGAATATTATAATTTATGAAGACCTGGGTGTGTGTTAGAACTCAAAAAATACTACCCTAAATTAGTCTTTAAATTCTTTCAAAAATGAAACTAATTAATAACACTACCATGTAGCAAATCCCCAAATGATTTTCGTCAACAATAATAGTGAAAAAAGGCAGAGACATTCTTGTAACTTTAAAACAACTTATGCTTTTAAATTTCTAATACCTTCTTTATCCTAATACCCACGTAATAGTTTACAAATGCTCTCCTTGTTCGATTGTCAATGGAAAGGCTCCTACCATCTAACCAACTGATGATCAGTCACCATCAAGTTCTCAACCACCCTTACACTAAAAATCTACTCCTTGCTACGAAGTAAGGGCGAGTTAACTTACTTGGTGGTTCAGTGTATACAGGCAGTTCTTCCGGCTGGAACGGTGACGGCGTGCTTTCTTCGTGCGGGTCCGCCAGCGGGCAACTGGCGAGGGACACGAACTTACGGTCTTGCGTGTCGGCAAAGTTCTGGAATTTGTTGTTGACAGTCGTGTCGCCTATGCATCCGACGAAAGGGGGGTAAGACGCCAGCTCTTCGGACTCTACCGTGAATCCCTCGGGCACCCCGCCGAAGAACATGGGCGAAGAGGTGTCAACGAAGGCGTCCACCGGCACCTCCGTCTCGACGGAGAAGAAGTCGTCGATGTCCAGCCTCATCTGCCGGATGGCCTTGGTGGCCGACACGTAGTGCCACTCGCGGTCGTTGTACTTGACGTCGCGGTTGGTCCTCACTTCGCCGCCGGGGCTGCTGCTCATGACGATGCTGCCCTTCTGAAGCCCTACGAACAGGTAGTTGCTCTGGTCCTCGTTGGCCGAGTAGAAGATGAGGCCGTCCTCCTCCGTCGTCTTGAACTTGAACGTCAGCTGCGCCAGTTTCTCCAGGTTGGCAGATGGCATGGCGATGTACCCGGATGAAACATTGTTGAACGACACTGTTCGGGCGATCTGGAAGAGAAGAGGACATGAATGCCTTAACCCTCAAAGTGGCCATATCTCGTCTATCGAGATCTGATAAATTTTGCGATCAATAGATATCTCGTCATCATTCATATCAGCCATTGGAGAAAAATGATATTTTGCCACTGAGGCAAAGAAACAAATCTGCGGGCGAATCCATTTTCCACTGAGACATGGCCATGAAATGGTAGCAATAATTTAATCTCTATATATAAGCTATATTATGTTGTTTTATCTTTCATCTTTTGTGTAGTACTCAAAATTTTACTATGGAGAATTAGTTTCAGTGGGCAACCCCCTCTGACGAAAGGGGTGACAATATCAGGGATGATTTTCTTCAAAACTTTGTTATTATTTATTTATTTACTAGTGTTATTTTTCCTTTGATTTACTTTTCAACCCTTCAAAGGGTTGCGACGAGAGACCTCGTCAAGACAACCACCAGGAGGGTTAAATAACACGATCTGAAATCGTGAGCGTAGTTTTAAACATAAATACTTTCTTTAAAACTCTGTTAACCCTCCTGGTGGTTGTCTCGACGAGATATCTCGTTATTATTAATACAACTCACTAGATCTTGATAACAATAAATCTCGTTATTAGAAAACTTGGTCAAATCTTGACCTTGAGAAATATTTCATCACATAATCTGCGTCACATCTCAACCCAATCTTTTAGCTCATTGTCATCGAGGTTCTTTAAATTAACTTTGTGCATATCCGTAGCTTGTCTATTATGGTTTGAAGTATATTATTAAATAGAACTGGTGATTGAGCGTCTTTTCTATCTATTTATACAACAGCCAGAGGGCATAAAAACAAAAAGAAACAGCCGTTTAATTGCCTAGATGATGGAAGAAATTAGCAGAAAAAATCATTAGTAAGGTAGAGCATAAAACCACCATTAAATCTAGGGTAGAGAATATTGGATCGAGATTTCTCACACTTTAGTTGAAAAATGTAATGGAACAAAGCGAAATTAAATTTTCATAATTGAGATTCTGAGAAATATAAACTAGGAATTCTATAGATTTATTCACACGTCATGAGGAAAATTAAAACTCGCATGTTTTTCAAATCTGATATTTCTGGAATACTGTTGACAATGCAGGATTTAACCCTCCTGGTGGTTGTTTCGACGAGATATCTCGTTATTAGCAAAACTGACCAGATCTCGTTGGACGAGATATCTAATAATTATAAGAAAACTGATCAGATCTTAATCTCGCCATCAAAATATCGGCAATATCTTGTTAGCGAGATATCTCGTTAGAAGAAAATTTAGAAGGTTAAATTTTCTTTGAAAACAGTTTTCAAATTTTTCAAGATCTAGAAAATAATTCTTATGAAAATTATTCTGTTCTTGAAGCAATGTCTGTCCACGTGCACGCCTGCCTTCGCAAAATCAGTTGGAGTTACAAATATAAATCTTCTTTAGTAATTAAAGAAACAGGAAACAACCTAAACTACTGAATAAAGCTTGAGGAATAGGTAAATAATTTTAAAGAGAGGTAGTTTTCTACCTATCATACAATCGGCACGCGGACCTAAAATATCTCACTGCGCCAGTTCAACAGATAAGAGGAAAACTTGAATGAGAGAAGGCACACTTACTGTTACTGGACATCCATTCACGACACCAAGAGCTTCCTTGTTTTTGTTCAGATCAGTAACTTCAGCACTTAGCTGCATGTCCATGATGCAGCCTTCAAATCCAGTGTTGGTGACATCCCTATAAAAATGCAAGAAAATGTGAGGTTGGTTTTGGGGTTTTATGGCTCAAGGGCCATATTTGGCCATACTGCGCCAGACACAAGACATACAATATCAAGTAATAGACACACACAATGAAAGTTTTACTGAAACAGAAGAGAGAAATACACCCAAGGAGGAATGCACCTGACAGGAATCGAACCTGCGACGCCTACAACTCGAAGGTTGCTAGCGCAGTGAGCATACCCACTGGCCAACGACGACCCCTAAGATGTAAGGAATTTACCAAACTTACAGGTCTAAAACTTACTAAATGCGATTTCCGAGTAATTTTATTTCCGCGAATACTCTAGTACGATCATCTTCATATAAAATATATAATTATAAAAAATGTGAAAGGAAAACAGAGGGATTGGGAAGTAGAGTAGTCCGATGAAAGAGATCGCCTGGGTATCCCGAGAGCGCGACCTCCGTGTTTACTAAAGACAGTAAGCCCCATGGGGAAAGAAGAAATCACTAGAGTACCTCGGATATGCGAAGCCCGTACCCATTTAAAGATGCGCCCCTGAGAGCTTTAATGAAAGGTAATTAATTAACGTCGCACTGGAGCAACACAACGAGCTATTGGCGACGGTCCGGGATCAATCCCCAAATATCTAAGGACAACACAACGTAATTTTGAATCACGGTCAGATGACGAGGTCAATACCTGAGCTAGCACCCCACTATCCAATCTTCCACACCACGCCAACGTGAGAACATCTGACCCCCTCGTGTACACGACGGTCTTTGGTTGGATCGAGTTTCGAACTCGCAACCCTTTACTCTTCCAACCGGGCAACTTTAATGAAAGGAAAGCAGAATGAAAGTAGATACAACTAAAACACTTACTGCATAGATGAATTCTTCGCTTGCTTTAGCAATCGATTCAATTGCTATCATGCTAAAATGAGCGTATGCAAATGAACTTGAATACTTCCAGACCTCTTCCCGAATTTTCTACTCATGGACTTTACGAAACTTGGATTTATGTTTATTAAGCTAACTTCAGTATTTACTTTCGCAACATCAATAACATTTCTGGGTGATCCCTATAATCTGAATATGTCCCAGGAAATAAAACATCTGCTAGTCATTAAAAATTAAGTTTTGTGACTTACATCGCTTTACTTGTGCTGATAACTTGTCAAAATAAATGCTATTTCAGAGAACGTTCATGAAATTATCTGATAATTTAATTTGAATGCCACGGATTTCCTCCTTTTGAGACCCTCCGAGGCACATCTTTAAGGTACGGGCATCACAACCCCGAAGTACCCGAGTAGTCTGCCCTCCCTTCTGTTTTACTCTTTTGCTTTTTATTTTTCACCCCTCGTTGTTGTCTTGTGTTTGATGCAGCTTGGCCAAATATGGCCCTTGGGCCATAAAACCCAACACCAACCAAGCTCACTTTTGAGACTTTGGCAGTAAATTATAAAAATTAAAATGTATATCTATAAGATATTCCTTTTTGAAAGAAATTGACTGGGAAATATTTTTCTAACTGAAAGTTCCTTGGTAAGATGGTTGTACAAGTTAAATTTCATATATGTGCAACTCCTTGTAAGACAACTAATCTATTCAACAATCGAACCTTCTAATGAAATAGACGGATGATGTGGGCGGAGTTGTAAGATCTCTGAAGGGTAATTCACAAATGGACTTAGCCGATTGGCTATCGAAGCGCAGACTAGGGTTTTTGATTGCGGTGGATAATCACATTAATCAGTCAATAATTTAGGATTCTTGCTTTTACCCACAACCACGTGACAGATCATCAAACCGAGCAACTGGAAGAAATAACGTGAAGCTTCGGGCACGTGCTTCGTCTATTTCATTAGAAGGTCGATGTATTCAACGTGTACGCATGATTTGAAAAGTTTTTATACCAAAAACTGTTTAAAGAACAATCTTGCAACACCTATTCTGAGTCACACACACAAATGTGCTTCACAAATTATTACAAAACCACCACTTACTTGAAAGAGTGTTTCCGAGGATGTCCACCAACAAATATTTGATTAGTGAAGAGTAAAGTGCTTTCGGGACCCGGTGATGATCCGCTGTCCACTTCTATTTGATCAACCTAAAACAAATAATTTCAGTATAAAGAACCCACATAGTTTCATGAAAAGAAGGTAAACTTTAAGGTCTCTTTAGCAGGGTCCTTACTTGGTTTTTTTTTAAGTTTTGCCAAGAGATGGGTTTTTAAGTTTTTCCGGATTGTCCGCTACTTCTATCTACTGGAAGACCCGAATTTTTACGGTGATTGGTTCTTTATGAAGCTATGGAATCTGAGAACTCCGTTTGTTGCAATATTGGATATCTGGGTATAAAGAATGACAAGAACACCTACCATTTCCTGTGATCCATCAAGTGATTAAGCGCCACGATGATACGAGACCGAAAGGCGACATAAGAAGTTCTCAGAGATCGGCCAGAGACACAGGCAGATGGACCCTCAAGAGTTGTCATGCCAACCACGCCCGATGTAACGATGATTTAATGATGATCCCTTGTAAATAGTTCCCCCTTTTCATTGTAATTAAGCATCTTTAATTGTTAAGAAAGTCTCTTTCAATTCCTTTTACAACAAATAAGAGTTTTACAGATGACCAAACGTTAACTATTGCCGGGTGTCATAGTTAACGTTTGTAACGTAATGAGTGCACGAATGCACATTCTTGTAGAGTGATTCAAGTCTCTGTAAGACGAGAGGAAAGTCACTGGGACGAAATTTTCAGAGGAACTCGATCATCTGCTCGATGCCACCAAACCGCTCCTTGGAGCAAGTAATCGCACAGGTCCATTTCCAAATCAAGTATAGAGTGGATCCATCCCAGTGGCACAGAGGGAAACTGAGAACGAACCTCCTCACGTTCGATGGTATGCTTTGAATCGTGCTTTAGATTTGAGTTCAACAATATAGTACCCGGGTATGCTGGCACGACAGGTGGGACAGGTGGGACTCTGATAAACCCACTTGAAATTTAAAGAGTCCACAATTTGCGAATGGAATCAAAAGTTCGATCGCTGCGTAACATACCTGTGCAGACATGACGTTAGAGAATTACAATCGAAGTGACGGCGTTTCCTGTTGACGCGGATGTACCTTTTCCTGCCAAGTCCATTCCAAACAAGGTGGCCCAAAAATATTTACTCCAAATTTGAAAATGTCCTGTTATGGCTAGTAAACTAATTCTTGGACTCCATTGTCCGTACAGGATGGATGTATTCAACAAGATGAATACCGTTGGAAGAGTTGAGCCTCCGTCGAACCCAGATCAGTGGAAGTTCAAACACAACTGACCTGAAGGGTTTTTTTAAACCAAAGTTATACCCCAGGGGCCCACCCAATTTGGCGAGTCATCGCCCGGGGTTGCAGCCTGGCAGAGGAGATTAGTAGTGGCTCAATTCGATAGGGATTTTCAATTGCCCTGAGAGCCGTATTAAGATCACGGGTGTATTTAAGTATGCGTGGTCGTGCGATGGATGATACCCTTACGAAATTTTTTTATAGAATTCTATAAAAATTTCTGTAGAATGTGGTCTACAGAATTATGGTCCCTTTTTCCATACGCTCTATAAAGTAACCTCTATAGAAAATATCTGTAGAAACATCTATGGAATTGTAGAAACTCATTTCTTTTGTCTCACTTTACTTTTCTATAGGACTTCTCTACAGATGGTAAGTATTTTACTTAACGTCGCACTGGAGCAACACAATGGGCTATTGGCGACGTTCCGGGATCAATACCGAAGGGAGATCCAAGGACAACGCCTCGTGATTTTGAACCACGGCCAGATGACGAGAACAACACCTGAGCTGGCACCCCACTCTCCAAACTTCCATACCACGACAACGTGAGGACATTTGAGGCCCCGACAGATTGAACGTGCACCAGCCCCTTTGTACACGACGGTCTCTGGTCAGATTCGAACTCGCAACCCTCCGGTTGCTAATCCGTTACTCTTCCAACCGGGCTACCGCGGCCAGAAATACATTACTCAGGAATCAGACCTCGTTTTGTCTAGAATTCCACAGAATCTTTTTCTATAGAAACGACATTTCGTTTCTCAATAGATTTCTATGGAATTCTATAAAAATTTTCCTTAAGGGTTGCTAGACGGTTTGACAGTCCCGTGCTGCCGAGTAAATGTGAGGCTCACAAGGAAGACGGACTGAGTAACAATGAAGTGTGATTCCATGATAGGGATAGAAGCAGTGTCTGATATCACACTGCTGACAGTTGATGGAAGTGGTTCGGCAGTTCAGCTCTTCATCATTGATCATCCATTGAAAATTCGGGACGGTTGTGGTGAGCATCATCTGGCTTGTATGAAATTGAGTGTGTTCCATCACTTCAACCAGTCACCAATGTAGCAACGCGTTGAAAGGCAGTGTAATTTCAAACTATCCAAGAACACTTTGGGTTTGAAATTCATTTCACTGCTACATAAATACTGCTATAGCGTAAGTTAACCCGCCTGACGGTTGTCTCGAAGAAGTACCTTTTCATTAGGGAAAAAACTGACCACATCTTGATGGAGGAGGCATCTCGTCATTAAAAAATCAGCAATATCTTTATGACGATAGATCTCGTCATTAACCAAATTGGTCAGATCTTGATGGACGAGATACCTCGTAACCACTTGAAGGGTTAACATGGAAAGCAATGTTTAACTTCCTGTTACAAGGGAAGACTCCTCACTGGTGATAGATCTCTTCTGACAACAATCGGAGGGGCCTTGATAGCCGGATTGGAAAAGTAGCGGATTAGGAGGGTTAATCACTCTAGTGGAGGATCAATCTCGTCACTTACCTTGAGAACAGCTTCCTTGTCGATCCTCGTAGCCTCCAAGGAATGCCATTTCCCATCATTGTACGTCTCTGGAGATGTGAGAGTGATGCCGCCGCTGCCCAGGTCATACCTCAGAACGATGCGACCGTCTTGCATCTCGAGAGCAAAGAATTCGCCCTGGAACAAGGTAAGTGGAGGCACTTACAGGATGAGACGTTTCAATTGAATAATTAATTCATTTCATATTAAATGGTTTTGACTGAAATAATCGTGACGATTGGTTTTGCGGTCGTGACCATAGACGTGAAATGTAAGTAGATTAAGCATTGCCATTGAGAGGAAGTGTGATCAACATGTCGACTAGTAGTCACGTTACTACTAGTTTTGGTCATATGATTCTGGGCAGATAAAAAGGTTACAGTTGCTTACTCTACTTTTATATTTCCTCTATGGTCGAGACCTACTTCTTTTCAGAAAGTACATGTACAAATCTCAAAAAAAAAAAAACTGGTGTAATTTTCGAACTCAGAAATAGTAATTACTTTCTCACGGTAATAATGACATCAACGGCAAAACAAAAAGGAATCACTATTTGTCAATGTGGCATATTTCCCTAACAGATGTTTATTCAACTTCGGACCTCACGACAAAACAGCTGTCCAGATTAGACTTCTGTACGTGTTCATAGACGTGAAATGTACGCAGACTGAGCATTGCTATTGACAGGGGCTTCAAAATGTGCGACCAATAGTCACGTGACTGAAAAATTGACTTAGTTGGCCATTCGTCATTTTATCGCCTCGTTTGGTGATATGACAATGTAGATGCGTAAATGCGCATTTCTATAGAGTGGCGACAAAATTACCAAAGTCTACTACTATGTCTCGTGGACCCATCAGATGATGATTCAATGGATTTGCGCCTTCTCCCGTCCCGTGGACCAAACATAGTATGATGAATATTACGTTCCACCCAGCAGATGGAAGCAGTCTCGATGATGGTCCTACGGCAGTATGATGGATCCTTGGGCGTCTTTTCAAGATGGCGCCCGTTTGTTTACACTTTAGTCGAGAAACAGGATAGCAGGGTTTTGATAAAAAAGGGGGAATAAGATAAGGTATTGACAATTTAAGTTTTTTGATATTTGAGCGCCATCTGGTGGAAAAATGAGAAATCACATATTTTCGGAATTAAAAATAAATTAAGAATTCCTTGGATACGAACCAGCATGGGATCCGAAGGCAAGTGCGCTACCATTGAGCCACGAAGGCACTTGTGAGAAAGGGGTGTTTAAATGTACTAATTCATTATGGTAGAGATGGACTTAATGTTATTTTAGAGTTGTCGGATTTTGGTTTTATTTTTCTTATGAATAGTCAGCCTTATGAACACAGCAGATGAAGGTCACGTTACTACTAGTTTTGGTCACATGATCCTGGGCACATAAAAGGTTACCATTGATCGCTCTACTTTTATATTTTCTCTATGGCGATGTTATGTCCCATACTGGCGACATTTGCCGCTATCGTCGACGTAAAAATTGATCCACAAAGCTCTTGAATAACAAAGCAACTTTTAAATAATCTATCGTAATTACAAAAAACTCGTAATGATATTAATTACTAACATTTTTTCCGATGAGGAATAGGAGTCCGTCCTTGGCGTATGTCTTGAAGAGCAGCTTGATGTGCGTCTCCTTGGCGAACTGGTGTCTCTTGCGTGCCAGGATGACGTATCCCTGTCCGCTGAACCTCAGCCCGTTGGAGGGTGGTACTGAGAGGGCGTCCCGCTCCGAGCACCCCTCAAAGTTGTTCTCGGCCGACACGAAGTCCCAGAGCCCGATGGGCGTCTCCCCGAACTCCACGTCCTCGATGCATCCGTCGAAGTGGAACGCCATCAGGGTGTCCGGGAGCTGAAAGAAACACACTCCACTTATTTGAGAAAAAGCTGTACACAAAAAACTCTACGCCTAAGATAAAATGCGAACATGTTCACTTCAGGCTCGCAGGACCAGATACGGCCCTCAGACCAGATATGGCCCTCAGACCAGATATGGCCCTCAGACCAGATATGGCCCTCAGACCAGATATGGCCCTCTGAATATTTGTATCAGGTCCGCAGTCCAGATACGACCCTCATTACAGGTTTAACCCTCCTGGTGGTTGTTGTCTCGACGAGGTATCTCGTCCTTAGCAAAACTGACCAGATCTTGATGGACGAGATATCTCGTCATCATCAAAAAATCAGCAATGTATTGAAGACGATATATCTCGCCATTAGCAAAATTGGTCAGGTCTTGATGGACGATATATCTCTTCGAAACCACTTGGAGGGTTAATCAACTTGCAGTCCAGGTAAGGCTCACGGGACAGGTTTACCTTGCCAGCAGACCAGATACTGCCCTCTGTACAGGATTACCTGACTCGTAGACCATAAACGGCCCTCCAAATACTTTTATCTGCCCCGCAGACTAGCCTCCGGACAGGTTTAACCAACTTGCAGTCCCGATACGATCCACGGGACAGGTTTATGCGGTCCGCAGACCAAATATGGCCCTCTATGTTTTTTATCAAGCCCACAGTACAGATACGATCCTCCGGACAGATTTAACACACTCGCAAATCAGATACGGCCCTCTAAACATTTTTATAAGGTCCGCTAACCAGATACAGCGGTATTTCGTAAATAAATACGTTAGAATTTGCGCAAGCTGAATTTTACATATTCTTAGAAGTTATTTATGTATAAGGCAGATTTTGCATGAGAAAAATAATTAAAAAGTTAGTTTTACATCATACTTTCGATTAATAGTATTGTGGACACATTTCTGAACCAAATATTTGCGGACCTCAAAATTAAGGATTTAGAGCAATTTTGCAAAAGAGTTTAAAAAGGAAATTCTCTTAATGAGATCCCAAGTCAGCATCTAAACAGATTAATCCTTCGAGAAGAAATAGAGTGCAATTCCACTGAAATCAATCTGACTCGGACATTTTTAAGCTAGACACTTTTCTAATACTTTCGGTTGGTGGCAAAATGTTCCTCGTGGGCGAGTGAATAGAACTGCATCATCTTTTCAGACGAATCTCGCTTTAGTATGCGGCATATTCAGTATGCGGCATATTCAGTATGCCATGCTCCCTTAATCCGAATCTGGTAGTACTGTACTCAATGGATAATGCAGCGTCTTACAGGTTTGGCATCATGGTAAGGGATGCCATTGAATTCCGCATCGTATGAATTACTGGTGCTGTGAGTAGAATAGCATTGCATAATTGAGGTTTTGGAGCGTATCTCCAAGTGGTTTCGACGAGATATCTCGTCCAAGTCATCTATTTTGTGTCATCTGGCCATACAAACTTTTTTAAATCATTCGCTATTTTTATGTTGCCGATCCGTTTTCATGCCTTACTTCCACTGTTTATTCGTCTGATTAATTATTTAAATGGTAGGTACCTATTTTAATTAACTTCGCACTGGAGCAACACAATGGGCTACTCTCCGGGATCAAACCCGAAGCGAAAGATCCGAAGACACCACGAAATTTTGTACCAATTATTTAAATGGATTTTTCCCCGTGTTTTATATACTTCAAGTAATGCATGTTTTTAATTCTTCTCTTCATTGAACTCGGATATTTTATCTATTTTTGTAGGATTCCATTCTTCCTTGTGTTTGGCGCAGCTTGTCCGCATCTGGACCTTGCGATATAAAACCAAAACCAACCAAAATTCAATGAGGAAATGCAAGACGAGTTAAAATTAAAATGACAGAGAATTTCAAATGCGTTTACCTTAGGAGATTTCTTCATTCCGCCAATGTAGAGTTTGGACACTTTCTGGTCCAAGTTAAACACGCTGTAGGTTCCAGGGAGGAATCCTTCCACAACGGAATCACTTTCGCCCTCAGAACGAACCGTAATGGTGCACGTTTTCCCAGTTCTGAAATTGAAAAAATTGAGGCAAAAAAAGACACAAATCAGTCTGACAGGTGAAAAGGTAATTAAATTGGGGTTATATTAGTCACACATCGTCATGGAGAATTTGAGCAATGAGAGTCCTCGGTTGCTTATTTGCTTTAAAGAAAAAAGTATTTGCTGTATAGAAATAAACGTGCTTGCTTATAAAATTAATCTTATGAATATAAAGAATTGTAGTTTCAAATTATAGAAATCGAACTTAAAGAAACATTCGATAGGTATTTTAATTGCGTCACGCTGGACCAACACAACGGGCTATTGGAGACGGTCGGGGATCAATCCCGAAGGAAAGGAGCCGAGGACAACACCACGTTCAGATGACGAGGTCACACTTGAGCTGGCACCCCACTCTCCAAATTTTCATACTACGCCAACGTGAGGACATTTGAAGATAGATTTAACCTGCACAAGCCCCCACGTACACGACGGCCTTTGGTTGGATCGAGTTGCGAACTCACAGCCCTCCGGTTGCTAGTCCGCTACTCTTCCAACCGGGCTATCACGGCCCTGTAGACACATAGAAGCTGTATTGTATATAAAAATTGTCCCCGACAGGTCCTTTTTAATAAATATAAAAGTATTCAAAACGTTAATTATTTCAGAATATCAAACACATCTTCACATGCGATTTTTTTTAAGAACATAACAAATTAATTTGGACATATTTGTTATTTTAGCGCCCATGGAACTTAAGTCCCGTCCGTAGGTGTGCCCCTGCTAACGTGGCCATTACTCCAATATCCCCTACCTCATTAATGGAAAATTCTCGAATTCTATTTTGATGTTTGCCTCATTAAGTATTCAACCTATGACCACACCCCGCTTGCGACAGACGTCCAACCCTTTATATTGGAAACAGAAGCGTTTAAATTAAAAATACAGGTAAGGTAGGTATTTTTAATTAACGTCGCACTAGAGCAACACAACGGGCTATTAATTAAAAATGCAAGGCGCTCATTAAGGCGAGCGTCACCGAGACATTTTATGGATTCACTAGCAAAACAAATTTTCGAAACCCTGTTAATTTTTCCCAAATGGAATTGAAAGGAAAAGTATAAACGACAGGCTGGCACGACATGTCGTCATTAGTAATAAGCCACGTAACCTCGCAGCAAGTAAAAGTTGTTGGACATCACACGGGATTAGCTGTCATGTCCGAATTTTGGTCAGAAGCTGGCCTTCAAGCAGGCTAGGTGACGATTCAAACGATGATTTCAAGCAAGCTAATAATGAGAATGGAAAAGGTACATAGAATGTTCTCACTAATGATCCATGCATCATCGGTCGCGGGCTGGAACTGTTGGTTGCAAAAGTCAGTCATCAAGCTCGATCGATGACGACTCAAACAGTGATGAATGGAAAAGATTGAATGTCCTTACTCATTCATTGGGTTAATCGTCTATGAATCAGGAGCCACAGGCTGGAACTGATGATAGCTAAATGGAATCACCAAGCAGAGTCTATGACGATCCAAACAGTGATGAATGGGAAAGACAGAATGTTCTTACTGATTCAATCGGTCGATCTTCCGTGATTCAGCCTCATGCTGGAACTGATTGTTGGAAAAGTCAGTCACCAGTCGATGACGATTCGAACGATGATGTCCATCGAGTGAGCGAGGAACGGAAGGCAGGGAGTTTGTTCGCCGCTTTGCTCAGCGGGTCTTCCGTGTATGCCATGTCGCAGGTGTGGCAGTCAAAGACCAAGACGCGCAGGGCGTTCTGGCTGCTGGTGCTGGCAATGTGCTTCTGCGGCTGTTGCTACCAAGTGTGTGGCTTCCTGACGTCCTACTTCCAGTACCCCGTCCTCATCGACGCTGTAGTCCACGCCGGCAACTTGCGATTCCCTGCCGTCACCATCTGCAACCTCAACCGCATGGTAAAGACCTACGAAGATTGCGTCTGGGAGGAACTCGACTGGGAGCAGTGCTTGGATTTGCTATGGTCCTCCTTGGATAGCCGCGGGGGAAGCTCCGGAGGTGGCCAAGGGGGTTTCGGGGGCCCGGTGATGTCAGAAAGAAAGAGAATCACCACCTCTTCCAACTACACGACCCGCCTGGAGAAATATTACCAACAAAAATCCCGGGAGTTGCTGAACCACTACACGAAAATCGATCCTGGCACCAGGAAGTGCTACGGCCACCGGCTCCACAAACTGGTGAAGCATTGTTCGTTCGACTCCGAGGTTTGCACCAGTAAAGACTTCACCTACTTCCAGAGCCTGCAGTACGGCAATTGCTTCACCTTCAATGCAAAATCCTCCACGAAAGATCTCAGTACGAAGAGGATAGGATCGAACCGAGGGCTGGAACTGGACCTAAACGTCGAAATCGCCTGGTACCTGGACCTCACCCCCGCAGCTGGGGTCCGGGTGGTCGTCCACAGTACGGACGAGGACCCCGACCCGAGTGAAGATGGTATCAACATCAGTCCGGGCTATGAGACTCATGTGTCCATGGTCCTGTCCACCGTGCAGAGACTCCCAGCGCCATACAGGGACCAGTGCAGGGACTACAAAGGGGACGACACGGCTGACAGGAATCAGCTCGCGTGCATGCGGGTGTGCACGCAACGGATCAGCCTGTCAGCATGTGGTTGCATCGACCCCGTCATGACCGTGGACAAGGACTTGACCCCATGTGACTTGGAAAACAGGACCCAGATGCTTTGTCTCGATGGCGTCTTGGAAGATATATCTGAACATGGATTGCCCTGCCCGTGTTTGCTGCCCTGCGTTAGTACGACCTACAATCTCCAGATCTCCTCGTCTACTTTGCCTTTGAATTGGCTTGAAACGGACGAGTCTTTCGGCAGTTCCCCAGATCGCGTTTGCGAACCCTGGTACTTCGGAAGGGCGGACCCGAGACGGAGAGAAGTGCCGAGGAATAGACGCTCTTACTCCGTACCCAAGTCGTTCGCGAAGTTGAAAGTGTTCTACGGAAGTCTGGAGCACACGATCTACACCCAGAGGCCCATGTTCTCCGATTCTGAGTTCTGGGCCCATTTGGGAGGGAATTTGAGTCTGTGGTTAGGGTTATCTCTTGTGGCCATTTTCGAGTATGCTGATATACTAGTTACGTTGGTGAATCATCTCTTTAAAAGGCCAAAACTCAGAGAAGTAATGAGGTAGTTCATATCAAAAGCTTTCATTCAAATTTCGGGGACCACCATTAACCCATTAATTGGTTTTGAAGTTGTTTCTCGTCCATCCAGATCTGACCCATTTCGCTAATGACGAGATATCTCGTCATCAAGATATTGCCAATATTTTTATGACGAGATCATGATCTGGTCAGTTTCCTTCTAATGATGAGATACCTCGTCGAGACAACCACCAGGAAGGTTAAACAGCCTGAAAATACGAATAGGAAATTTTTATGTTATAAGAATTCGCATTGTCACGAAGTAGTGAATATTTTCATAACTCACCAATGATAGTTTTGCCTTTTCTAAATTTAGAGTTTTAAGGATATAAAATGACTATCTTGAAATGTTGTTCAACTGCAAATAAATTTCTAGGCATTTTTGAGTACTTTATTTTGATGGAAGTAATATTTACCACTTCAAATTTTTTGCTATAACTTCATATCAATTCATCTTTGATCACGGAAAAATAATCTTAAAACCTTTGTGAATTCTTTTTGTGTAACATGTTTCTTCCCGTGCAAATGGTTTAGCGATGAACTATTATGTTTTTTTCAAATCCATAAAGTTGTTTCTATTAGCATTCAATTAGGCTATCATAACTTCGTTTGGGAATTTGCAAAATGACTTTGAATTTGTCTGTTACTATGTACAATAATAGTCCCATCACGTACGATAGCTAATTTTCATTAAATTACTAGTAGAATTACCCTCTAATAATAGTCCCATTACGAACGATAGCTAATTTTCATTAAATTACTAGTAGAATTACTCTCTGCTGCACGGAAGATTGAAAAGTAGCCACAGAATAAAATTCTTATTCCTTTCATAGAAAATATAACTTGAGTATTTTTTAATTACTCCACTTACATTTTTAGAATTTCCACAATTTAATTTGCAGGCAAAAACGTATCGTGCTATATCCATCCATTTTATCCCATATAAATTTGAATTAGATCATTGTTTTCAAAGCGGCGGATGACACACAAAATAATTCGTTACGATATTTATGCTCTTAAAAACAAGTAAATATTTTTATTTAAAATTTCAAGTAGTGATACACGAAATGAAAAAAGCTTGGATTAGAATGGTCTTTTCTCTCTTCAGCGCAAACAAAATCTATCTGACATTTTTGAAAGAAAAATGTCTTTTTAATAACAGATAACTAACTCTTAATAGATTAAACGAAATTGTTGTAAAACAATAGTTTCGTTTCATCTAATAATATCGACAACTTTCTGTCATCGATACAAAACATTTCATTTTTTTATGCAATTACAATTTTTATATTCTTTCGAGATAACGGCGTGTTTTTGAATAACCTTCATGATCTATGCTATCTCATTCGACTATCAGTTGATCCTTGCAGCTCTCATTTTCAGGTGTGCAATTAATCGGTTTCTAAACGAAAATTACATATCTGTTCCGAATCATGTCGCTTGATCAGATGTTCAGTCGGTACATTTATTAATGAAACCTAATTATTAAATTAAAAATAAATAAGAACATTCAGTTTAACTGATTAACTTTATTGTTGTGCCTATTCCAAAACTTAAAGAAATCTTTGAACTTATATTAAAATATTTTTGAGAATGCAAACGATTGCGCCACAATTGAGGTCAAGAGACTCGTTGAAGAACTCATATTTCAGCAATAAATTACAGCAAAAGGCAGAGCTATAGGTTTCGCAAACATTTGTTTATATAAACATGCTGTTGGACTGGCGCCATAATGACTGCTCGCAAGCGATTTTCTCCTATTAGACATAACAGAAAATTCAAATTAAGCGGGCTCCTTCTGTATCAGTAAAACTTTCATTTGTGTGCTTCTATTGATATTGTATGTCTTGTGTCCTTGCGCTATAAAACCCCCAAACTCCAACCTAATTAGAAGGCAGAACGCAATGTGTAATGAGCTTGGCTCTGTTGCTCGTTTGTCTCAGATCTCTTGTGCTTACATTATATTAATGTTTAATAAACGTGAATGTCTGAAAATATTGGCATTTGGATATATTTTTTTTAATCTGTCTATCTTTGAATATTTTCTACACCTGTCCCACCACTTTTGTGAATACTTTACTCCATTTCCGTTGAAACTTGAAATGGAAACATTCTACAACCCCGTCGGGCGGTCTGTCCAGGGTGCGAAAGCAGACGACTATTCACGTAATGCGTGGTGACCTCGGATCACCACACAAAGTATCCCGACTAGTTTGGTTTTACTTTTTTAAATATTTATTTTACTTCTGTTCCAAACACGAGTTTTAAGGAAAGGTAGTCAAAAGTCATCACCAAGTACATGGTGGGCTGAAAATTTTTTTTCTTTTATTAAATAAATCGCTATAGTGAGGAAATCTTGTGCATGAGGTTGTGTAATTATTTTTCTAAATCAGACAATATTTTTAGTTCGCATATCGCTATCAAAGTCAGAAATTTCCAAAATTTGAGCAATTCCTTCTCAAATCCAACGTAGTACTGATTAATCCAAGACCTTTGAAATTTTGATAAAACTTGGTATAGCAAGTGACATTACACGATGAATGAAAATAGTAATGATAAAAAGTTTTGTCCCCTATTCGAAAGGTATTAAGCTTTAGTTATTTAAATTTTTAAAGAAAATTACTGCATCTTTAGGTAGTTAATTGTCATATTTTTCGGGAACCAGATACAATAGACCTGAGTAATGTATCATTTTAAAGCTATTTCATTGAGCTTTAATTTAATATAAAACAATGAATTTGTAATTTTATTAGTTTTTAATGTATTGAATTTTAAAATTAAAGTATTTACCAAAAGGGACAAATTTAAAAATTTACAAAAATTACGTTGTACATCTTACCCCCTCCCCTCCCCAAAAAAAGTTCCATGCATGATGGGGAGGGATCAGGTGTCCTTTTTTTTCTGATGCCCAACCACTCACCTTTGTCTTTGGCACCACAAGAGGCGAACTGATGGTTACATGTGAAGGGGACCCAGACCCCGCTTACAAACACCCATGTACCTATAAACAGATTCGAGACCGGGACTAACTGGTGGCAGACAAGTGATGAACAGGTGTCATTGAGCTGGGAACAGGTTTCACATGTATGGAGACAATCCATGAACAATAGGTAGCTTTTCACAAATGTTCCAACTCTAAACAAGTCTAGCATAAACGCTCATATTGTTCATATCGCGCTATTCATTGAAACACGAGATAGCCTGATTTCACATTCTTTCAGTCGGAAGTTCCGCTCAGATGACGTCCGCACAGGTCACGTAACCTGATCAATCAGATGATGAATCAATGGATGAGCGTCATCTCCCGTTCCGTGGACCAGTCATAGGTTCCACCCAACAGACGAAAGTAGGCTACGTCACTCCTAGTTTTGATCGCATGATTCTGGTCACATGAAAAGGTTATCATTGCTCGCTCTAGATTTTATTTCATCTATGACACAAACAAGCGCTCAGGAAGTTGTACTTACCGCTCCACAATTATTTGGTGCCATTCCCCATTCGAAACATACGCATCGTGCTTGATGTCCTGTGAACCAGATCCGATGTCCATGATCAGCACCGGCCTCCCTCCTCGGATCTCAAGAGCTAGGTAATCGTCCTAGAAGCCAAAAAACACGGAATGTTTTCACATACCACACCAAAAATAAGTACTGCAGAAAACATTGAATGTAGAGATGCCTTACTCTCTGATTACCTGTGATTGACAAGAATTGTCTTTTAAAAAATGTCTTCAGTAATTACGTTGCTAAGAATTTGTTACGGATTAACATTTTAATCAATATTAACCCTCCTGGTGGTTGTCTCGACCATGTCATTAGCACAACTAACCAGATCTTGATAGCTCGTCTTAACACTTGGAGGGTTAAAGTAGGTAGGTATTTTAATTAACGTCGCACTGGGAGTAACACAACGGGCTAGTGACGACGGTCTGGGATCAAACCCAAAGGGGTAACATCACGTAATTTTGAACCACGGTCAGATAACGTGGTCACACCTGAGCTGCTACCCCACTCTTCAAACCACCACGCCAACGTGGGGACATCTGAGGCCACGACAGATTGAACGTTCACCAGCTCTCTTTGTACACGACGGTCTTTGGTTGGATTCAAACTCGCAACCCTGCGGTTGTTAGTCTTCCAACAGGGCTACCGCGGCCCGGGAGGATTAAGGATATATATTAACTAAGCGAACGATGCAAAAAGTTATAATTTTAGCTTCGTTGGCTGCACTTATTCTGCTTTAAAGAGAACTAATCTCCTAACGAAATTTAACCATTTATATAATTTCGATATTCTTTCGTTTAACATTTTCGAAAGCATCCAGTTTTTCTGATAGTAGGTAAGGTTTTCCTAAAGCTTTTCGTCTGAGCTTCTGTAAATATTTTTAATGGTTTATAAATTAAGAAATTGCTTAAACTGTCTGTTTATACCAGAAAAATGGAATTTATTCAAAAGGACAATATAAGATTTTTGAAAATTCACAAAATTTCTAAACTTAGGAGTACAAAAGATAAGACAAAATTTCGTTTATTTGAACAATGATAATTGCAATGATATCTAACATCTGGTAAAATGATTTGCAAAAAAAGGATACAAAAGATTCAAATCAATCGTTTAAAGTATAAGTCCACGAGCAGGTATAGTAGATAGTCAACACAACGAGTTACTTCCCGAGCAGGACAAAAGAACGAAACTGAATTGTCATTGACTGATGAAATATCAATGGCTTCATCAGGCATTAATTTTTCCAAACGTACCGCACAAAATCACTCACTGATGAAATATCAATGGTTTCATGTCAGTGATTTTGTGCAGTATATCAGTGGAAAAGTCACTGGTGTAAATTCAAATGGATAGATCCATAAGACATATGCTCGAGTGCAATGTTATGGACTCTTTAGTTCAACAACTCTTGATTACTTGATAATTTATTGAAGAATCCTATGTAGTAAGAGGCAGTGCAATGTTATGGACTCTTTAGTTCAACAACTCTTGATTACTTGATAATTTATTGAAGAATCCTATGTAGTAAGAGGCAGTGCAATGTTATGGACTCTTTAGTTCAACAACTCTTGATTACTTGATAATTTATTGAAGAATCCTATGTAGTAAGAGGCAGTGCAATGTTATGGACTCTTTAGTTCAACAACTCTTGATTACTTGATAATTTATTGAAGAATCCTATGTAGTAAGGCTTACCTTAAGGTAGGTGATAAACGAGGCGGCTTGAGCAGTGCGACCTGGTGGGTGAATACATTTTACTGTACTGCTCCTGTCCCACGGGATAGCGCTGCTCACCAAATCACGCGCGACGGTCAACCATCTGTGACTCAGCCCCGATAGTCAAATCGGGCCAACCTATTATTTTCTTAAGAGGGTGACACATGGGACGACCTGAACAGCGCGACTCGGATTCTCCTTTTCTTCCGACAGGAAAGAAATCCGGCTGAACCAGTCGAAACATGCCAACCAGGTCGCGAGCTAATTCGCATATACCGGTCGCACTTCACATATCGCCCTGTGTATCACCACACTCAAAAATTTACCTCAAGTGGTTTCCACCAGATATCTTGTCCATCAAGATCTGACCCATTTTGCTAATGACGAGATATCTCGTCATCAAAATACTGACGAGCTTTTGATGATCAAGAGCTCGTCAGTTTTCTTCCAATGACGAGATACCTCGTCGTGACAACCACTAGGAGGATTGAAAAGGAGGTTCACGTTTTGGTAAAGGGAGCAAAGAAAAAAAAAGCGTAAGAGTGAGAACGTACTGTCAGAACTCTCTTCATGTGGTTGTGCGTTCCCTTCTCGTTCCCGATGAAGGCCAGCAGTCCGAACCGCGCTGTCGTCCTGAAGTAGAGTGACAGGTAAGTGTAGGTGGCCGCCTTCTGCATGTTCTCCGGGTTCCTCAGCTGGAGGGTGGTGTTCTCGAAGAACTGCACGCCCAGCTTGATCTGAAATAACGCATAACATTCAAATACCAATACCCTTTCCACTCAGTGTGAGTGAAAATAACAACGAATGGACACAGTGAGTCAATTGCCAGTACGTTTTGGTTAAAATCGGCAGTTGGCACTGATTGAGAGGGCTTTAAAAGATCCGTAGTTTTAATTACTATGTATTGGGTTGATGCAAAAGTTTGTCCCGTTTCCTTTGACAAAAATCGAAGAAAAATTTTATTGACTAAAAATTACATTGAATCAATATAGTATGTGCCGTTCTGTTCGATGACCTTTCTCTATCTCTCCTGTAGCTGCACCATTCCGTACTCATAGAAGTTCTGAGGTTTCTGGCTGAAGAACTGATCCAGGTGACGAAACTTTCCGAACCACTTACGGCATGTGGAATCGTCAACGGCACCCTCACCCTACACAACGCATCTTTTGAGTCTGCGAATCATTCTTGCTTTTTCGGAAATAAAAAAAATAACATATCGAAAATGCTCCTTATTTTCTGCCATTTTTAATGCTTAAAAAATTAAAAAAAAAAACCAATATCACAATTTTTTCCCCAAGTACTCGCTGAAATTCCTTCTTTCAAACAACATACAAACTTTACACTTGTGAAGTAGATAACACTTCGTTTTTGCGATGCAATGGCATCTAGCGCCGAAAACTGGACGAATCATCAACCCAATAGGCAGCACGCAGAATGTCGCAATAACTTTAATTTTCACATTTATTACAAATCAATGAAATAAAATTGATAAGCGAATTTGGCAGTATACACTAAAATCGACTAAATACACGACGTGTAAATGTCGGGTATCAGGCAAATTTTGTCTTAAATAAGATCCCGAGAAAAATTCAAAATTACAATTTTAGTATTTTTCAAATACTTTCCATGCCGCTGCTAAGTTAAAAAATTAAAATTAAATCCTACTGCTTTTCAAAAACTTTCAAGTATCATCTAGTTGGTAGGTATTTAATTATCGTCGCACTGGAGCAACACAACGGGCTATTGGCGACGGTCCGGGATCAAACCCGAAGGGGATAGATCCGAGAATACCACGTAATTTTGAACCACATCAAGTGTCAGGAGAAGCTTGAGCATTTTGCGTCTAATGCGTTTAAATCCTACAGATTCACTAAATTGTAGTTCACTACGCAAAAAATAGCTTATTGCCTAGAAGGTAGGTATTTTTAATTTTTGTCACACTGGAGCAACACAATGGATTATTGGTGACGCTCCGGGAACAATCCCAAAGGGAAAGATCCAAGGTCATTTTGAACTACGGTCAGATGACGAGGTCACACCTGAGCTGGTTTCCAAACTTTCACACCACGCCAACGTGAGAACATTTGAGGCCACGACAGATTTAACGTGCCCCTATGTACATGACGGTCTTTGGATGCATTCGAACTCGAAACCATCCGGTTGCTAATCCGTTACTCATCCAACCGGGCTATCGCGGCCCTATTGAGTAGAAGTGCAGAGAACAAGCACAGCTTACATTGTTTGCCACGGTTCTAGCCACGGCAACCTTCTGTCGCAGTTTGGCTAATTTCTCTGACACATCAGTCCCGATGATTCTCAGCTCCGATTCCTTCTTACTCGCCTTGTCGATCAGGTTGTTCGTGTCGGGTACGATGGAAGCGACTCGATCAGCTGAAACGGAAAGTACTCTATTTCAATTGAAATCATTACATGTAAATAACAGTCCCATTCAACATTTTGATTCGACTCATTACATGCAAATAACGGTCACATTCAACATTTCAATTTAACTCATTACATGTAAATAACAGTCACATTCAAGACTTGTATGTTTTGGAGTTACATCTCAATTATTTGATTGCATTTCATGGTTCAAGGGCCCACATTTGGCAAAACTCCAGCCAAACAAAGTGAACATTGGAACTATTGGAACTATTGCTTGGTTTCTAAGCATTTCGGACGCTCGCGTAGAGAATTATATTACTGGAGTTTAGTATCGCTGGTAGATATTAGAAATCGAAATAGTTCTTTGATAGTGATATTACCTTTAAACGTTTGGGTCATTACTCATCGCATCGTCGAAGTTCCTGTTGTATTCTGTTGCAAGTTCTAACCCTTTGAAGGACACTATGCTAAAAGGAGTTGTTTTGAAAAAAAGACTACGACTCAAGACTTCATTATAATCTCTTATATGAATGTGTATTTTGCACGAAGCAAAAATAGTTTTTAAAGGCCGTATCCATGTAGAACACTCCTAGACATCAGAATATGAACAGAGAGTGTTTATATAACCATAGTAACCTATAATATTTATATATTTCGAGGAGGTGGGACGTCAGACGTCCCGCCGCCCTACAAAGGATTGAAGATTGAAAGCACTTTTTTCGTTTGATCGTATACTTTACACGAAACAATCAAATATGCTCTGGAGAATCTTGTTCATCGCGAACAGAAACTGCCATCCCGGAGTACCAGTCCTGAATGAGCTGCACTCGAAACCTTTCGGACGGCTGAAGTAAAACACGTTTGTAAAATTATGGGAAAATATCGGGAAAACTGTGAGCCGATATTTTTTATTTCGGTTTAGTGCATTTCATTCGTTCAAGAGATTACGACGTGATGTCCAGGTAGTTAACATCGAACTGGAGCAACACAACGGGCTATTGGCGACGGTTTCGGGGTCAACCCCGAAAGGAAAGTTCCGAGGACACCTCGGCGTTTTGAACCACGGTCAGATGACGAGGTCAACACCGGAGCTGGCGCCCCATTCTCCGAAATTCTACATCACGCCAATGTAAGGACATTTGAGGCCACGAGAGATTGAACGTGCACAATCCCCACCTACACGACGATCTTTTGACTGGATAGTTTCGAACTCGCAATCGTCCGGTTGCTAATCCGCTACTCCTCCAACCGGGCTACCCGACGTGATATTCAGTGAAATAAAATTATACAATAAATAAAAACAAAAGAGCACTTAATTTTAAAATAAATATTCCAGCTTCAAATTTGACGCAGAATTTTCTTCAGCCTTCGTGTATTCTGTGACAAATTTGCAGCGTTTCAAGAACTATACTTCTGCTGCGGAAATATCTATGCAGCCTAAACATATGGTCGAGTTACGTTGACTTCAAATATGGCGCAAAGTCATTGGCAATTGATTAGCGTCGCACTGGAGCAACATAACGGGACATTGGTGACGGTCCGGGATCGAAGCCAAATCATTGGATATTTATTAGTAAAAATAATTAATATTGCACGCGGACGTTCCCAAATTGAAAGAGGCAGCTGGTTGTACAAGGTTATATCAAAAAGTAAGGTGAATTTGTCTCTAAAACTCAGTATTTTGTGTAGCTAATTAATTTTTGTATATGTTGCAAGTACCAAGGTGATAGAAGTGTGACGGCTTGTAGAAACTTCTACGCCAACCCGTCTGGTGCTTAGAGCCAATCAAAGAAGGCGCATCGACTTGAGCATTACTCCAAGGAGGAGGTATCATTCGTTTTTTATGGGCCAAGGTGAAAAAACATGTGATATTCATCGAGAATTGTTGGACGTCTATGGAGAGAGTGTTATGTCGCAGAAACAAGTGTATGTGTGGTGTAACGACACGAATGTGGCTGTCGTCGATGCCATGATTCGTGAAGACAGAAGAGTGAGGTTGCATGATATTGCAAATGCATTGAATAGCTCATAGGGTTCAGTGAGCAGTATCGAAGTGGGAAATTCTTGACCATCCTCCGTATAGCCCCGATTTAGTCCCTTCGGATTACCATTTGTTTGGCCCCCTGAAGAAACACCTCAGTGGGCAGCGTTTCCATACACTTGAAGAGGCACAACACTTACCTGGTTAGGGAACCTGGAGCAAGATTTCTTTGAAAAGGTGCCACGTTGGAATAAATATTTAGACCACTATGGTTCCTTTGTCGAATGATAGTGTGATACGATTTGTCAAACATAATAAATTTTCATAAATTTATCTCTGCACGTTTTTCTGTCAATCAAAAATCCAGCTTACTTTTTGATACTCCTTTGTATGTTAAATAATTATTGGCACTCACTGTAACTGTGGGCAGCTTTAATGGCTTGCTTGGAATCTTCTACATCTTTGGGCACTTGCTTCGCTCTGATCTCATCCTCAGGCAGTTTGGTCATGAGCTCCTCCATCTCTTTGCGGGCTCTGTCGGCTCTTAGGTCAGCGTTTGCTGAATCATTCGCAGCTAGTCCTGCCAATACACCCAGAGAATCTACAAGAAAGTACGCAAGTTTAGGAAAAGGAACTTTGGGTTGTAAAAAGTAGAATAACGAAAAAGAAACTGAAACTCGTTTCTCGGTTTTTAGTTTTTCTCCTCAAACTTCCTCGTCATCTGAACGTGGTTCAAAATTACGTGATGTTGTCCTCGGATCTTTCCCTTTGGGATTGATCCCGGACAGTCACCAATAGCCCATTGTGTTGCTCCAGTGTGACGTTAATTAAAATACCTACCTACTTATAAAAAAATGGAAGTTTGAGGGGGTAGGCATTTTAATTAACATCACACTAGAGCAACACAACGGGCTATTGGTGACGGTCCGGGATCAATCCCGAAAGGAAAGGTCCGAGGACAACACCACGTAATTTTGAACCACGGTCAGATGACGAGGCAACACTTGAGCTAGCACCCCACTCTCCAAACTTCCACACCACGCCAACGTGAGGACATCTGAGGCCACGACAGATTTAACGTGCACCAGCCCCCTCTACCCGACGGTCTTTTGGTTGGATTCGAACTCGCAACCCTCAACAATTAATCTCTTCTTGTTCCCAAACAGGTTTTGGGGTTGTTTTATACTTTGTCTGGTAATTTCTTGATACACGATGGTAAGTAAGACAGATCTATAGATTAAAGTGGATTCCGAATCACAACAATCGCACTCAGATCGGGATTTTAACCCTTAAAAACTTTTAAAAACCTCGCATTACTAGTAATTTGAATTAAGATTAAAAAATATTATACTTCAATTTTCTAGATGCCTTAGTTAATCAGGGATTTTTTTCTGTCCTTGGAAAAATAATTTCCGGGAATTTTACAGGAAGGATACGACACATGTGTATAATAAATGCAATAACCTTTTTGAACAAATTTATTTATCTAATAACTTAAATTACATAAAAACATTTACATTCAACCTGTAAAAAGTCATCTGTGTATTAGACCCTAGTTCATTACCTAAATATTTTATCTAATTTTTTTCTGTATAAATATGTAAACAATATTGTTAGAAAATGTATGTAACGGAGCATAAAATCTGGCACACAGATAATGTATGTCTAATATTTAAAGAGCCGAAAGGTATAAATGGATTGGGAAAATATTATAAAAAACTTGATTTATATCCTTCGGAAACGAAATCAACAGTACATTTGTATCTCATTCTAAAATACCTCGTCGAGATGCTGCCTTCAGATTGGAGGCTGGACATGACTGCCTAGCCAAACACCTGTAGAGATTCAAAATTTTCAGCAGTCCAAATTGTGTCCTGTGAGGAGATAGCGACGAAATGCACACCACCCACCTTGGGGCTTGCCCAAAATTGCCGGAAGGATTTTTTCAGATATTGGAAAGCAAGAGAGATTTACTTCAAAGCCCAATTAACTGCTGTTTACTTTTTTTTTTATCTCGTTTTGATGTTCTGTCCCTTTGTTCTTTGTCTCCATGTTTTTGTGCTGAGTGTTTACTCCAGTGAATGAATGTATTTCAAAAGCTACACTGCTAAAATTTTTAAAAAGTACTCTTGCATTTAATATTAACCGAACTCATTTATATTGAAATTGAAATGTAAAAAATCGAAAGGAAACATACCCAAAGGCAACTTGTCTAAATCCTTCTTTATCATTTCGAGTCCTCGTCCGGTTTTGCCATTTTGATAAGCAATGAGAAGAACGCCGTCTTTTGCAGACTGAAGTTGAGGTTCCAATTCTTTGAGAAAAAAATACAAAATGCTATTTTAATTATCTTGATAAAAAAATTCTAGGTCAAATTTCTTCTAACACTTCGACGAGTTATGTCGTCCAAGATCAGGTCAATTTTGCTAATGAGACAAAACTGCCCTATTACTCCAAGGGGTGGTTGGCATTTTAATTAAGCAACACATTGAGATGGCACCCCACTCTCCAAATTTCCACATCAAGCCCACGTGACGACATTTGGGGCCACGACAGATTTAACGTGCACCAACCCGCGTATACACGATGGTCTCCGGTTGCTAAGAACATGTGAAAGATTACTGCATGAAAAAGGTTGGCAAATACTGTTTTACAAGGCATCGAAAGCATTGAATGAAGTACAAAGTTATTTATTATTTGTATTATTTGCCAGGCAAAGTTAGTACCAGAGCCATTAGCATTCCAGCTCCCCAGTAGCTTTAGACAAGCCACACATCGGTCCAACATCGTCCAGCGACACGAAATGGGCTGAAATGCGCATGCGTACCTGCATGGTTTCTGTATAGAAACGGAGTACCCATGGGCATGTCGAATGTTTCGTCGCATACCATCCATGTCGCTGACCCAGTGTGCGGCCTGGCTTACACATTACAATCGAAAGCAATTAATCGCAAAGCATATGTCTAGCTGTTCAGAATTCCCAAGTCCGAATATCAACAAATCGGCATCAATACAACCATGATCGGTTAACAGACGAAACAGTGAACTATAAAGTTTTGAACCTAAACCTTTGAGATAGTAACACAAGCCTTCTCACAGCTTTTTTCCGTTATACTATATCTTAAAATCATATATAATCAGGAGTTATTTGAGTTAAGTTTGTAAATAAGTTAATTAAGTTTGTAAGTAAAAATTGAATACATTTTAGAGAGAGTAACACAGCTTTCATTTGTACTATATCTTAAACTCACATATAATCAGGGGTTTGGCAACAAGAGTCCCAATTGTGTTTGAGTTTTGAAGAATAGCTGTAGCTGCTAGATAGTCAATTTTCTTTTACGCCACAATGGCAGATACCAAAATGTAAAATAGCAGTCAACAATGAGTTTATAGCAATAAAAAAAAACTTTTGTGTTATATGAACATTGCATCAAAACGAATTTGAAACCCAGAAAAGCAGTGTAGCAAAGATTTTCAGGGTCAAAATTCACTTATTTTCATTTCGCTTGAAAACCATAGAAGAAATATTCAAGTAGAGTGAACAATGGTAATCTTTTTATGTGCCCATGATCATGTGACACAAACTAATAGTAACGTGACCTTTAGACATTTTTCATGTAGTGGGTGGAACCTAACATTCATCATCTGATTCGTCTAAGGGACGAGAGAAAAAGCCCATACATTGATTGATCGTTTGATTGGTCCATTGATTGATTGATAATCTCATAGTTGTAGACTTTCAACCCCTTTGTCGCCACTCTATAGACATGCGGATTCACCGACTTACCCTGTCATAAGATGCTGCATCGCCAAACGAGGCGATAAGATGCCAAATTCTGCCAACCAAGTCTATTTTTCACATGGCAGTCACGTGACTGCTAGTCGGCATGTTGGTCACACTTTTTGAAGATCCTCTCAATGGCAATACTCAGTCTACTTATATTTCACGTCTATGGTGAAAACCAAATGCCTTATGAGATGCATTTACGTCTACATACCTCTCACTTCCCCTTCCAGTTGAAAAGCTGCATCCAATAGCTGACTAGTGTTCTCCTTCGAATCACCTGTCTTGTCCAACACACCAGTTGACTGAAAAAGTAAAGAGTAAATTCGATTAAATTCATGCAAACTGTTCGTGTCGTTATAAGTGTTTAATAGCATTAAGTCCTATAACAGGAACTTTTAAAAATCAGAGGGTTCGAAATTTGCAATGACGCATCTCAGCCAAGAGAACGTAACTACTAAAAATGCCATCAGGTTTCAGAAAAGGAGTAGCAAGAACTGCATTGCATGAAAGGGATTTTCAATGGAATAAAAGGGATAATTCAAATTCGTTTCAGGTACATGCAAGAAAATTGTGAGCTGATATTTAGTGGCACACCCAGGGCAACTGAATTGGCTTGATTCAACCCCAAAATAATATAAACTAGAGATAGGTAAGTATTTAATTAACGTCGCACTCTCTCTCTCTTTGAAGCAACACAACTGTCTATTGACGACGGTCCGGGATCAGATCCGAAGGGAAAGATCCGAGGACAATACCACGTAATTTTGAACCTCGGTCAGATGATGAGGTCACACCTGAACTAGCACCCCACGCCAACGTGAGGACATTTGAAGACTTAACGAATATTTAACGTGCACCAGCATAGAAAAATGAAAATATCATCTTTCTACCTCCTCTTCTCAAACTTGCCAGGTAGGTAGTTGAATTAATGTCGCACTAGAGCAACACAACTGGCTATTAGTGACGGTCCGGAATCCACCCCTAAGGGAAAGAACCGATGACAACACCTCGTAATTTAAAACCGCGGTCAGATGACGAGGTCAAAACCTGAACAGGCCTCCCTACTCTCCAAACTTCCACGGCATTGTGAGGACTTTTGAGGCCAAGACAGATTGAACGTGCACCAGTCCCCTTTGCACTCGACAGTTTTTTGGTTGGATTCGAATTAGCAACCCTCCAGTTGCTGGTTCGTTACTCTTCCGACCGGGTTACCCAATATTACTTTGGAAGATTGATATAAAAGCTACATGGTGTGACAATTACTTGTGATTGCGGCTTTGTCTTTATTAACTGTTGGACTGCACAATTGCCAATGATCAATGATATGAAGTGAACCACCTACCATTGAGCCAGCCAAGTCGGAAGCCTTGAGTGCTGCTTCGGCCCCTTCGTATGCGTTATTGATGGCTTCCTCGATATTCGAATAGGCTTTGGCTGCTTTCACAGCTGCGTCCGCGCTGCCTCTAGTGTCGGACAGGGACCTAAATGCAACAGAATGTAAATTTGCTATCAACAGCCAAAACACAAAAAGGACAGTTGAATAAATCAAAACAAATTGGTTTACCTGTGAATAGTATAACGAATAAGACTCGCATTAAGAGCGTATTAATCTAGAGCAATGGTTCTTAACCTGGGGTGTGTACACCCCTGGGGGTGCGAGGAAACATTTCCAGTGGTGCGAGAGAAGTTTCGATGGACGACAGAGATTTAATAAGACTATCTGATTGAAATACGAGCCAATGCACGTATTGAAATGGAATTTGAAAAACTGGACAGAACAATTCTGGTGTACACAGTTCAAACCTTATACACAGCTGGCAAAAGCAGCATTTCAGACGCTTTTGCCGTTTGCCATCACCTACCTGTGTGAAATGGGATTTTCATCGCTTTTGCACATAAAAACAAAAGCCAGAAATCGCTTCAATGCAAGTGATGGCTCTGCAAAAGAGGAGCCTCATTTTAAAAGTATTATTATAAATAAACAGCAACGTAGCCATTAAAAATTGAGATATCGTTTTCTATGTATATGGTAAATGTATGTGCTTATTTTTCAATCAATAAATTATCTTGGAATAGATAAATAAAGAAATAGAAACAAATTTTTCAAGGGGTGCGAGAACTTATTTTTGGATTCCAGGGGGTGCCGTTCACTAAAAAGGTTAACTAATAATGATTCCAGACAAAGTAGTATTTCTGAAAGTTTCAAACACAAACATCCACACTAACCTATCTAAGAGATCTGCCTGCTCCATGAGGAAAGATGCGTGTCTGGTTGCTTCATCGATGGGATCTTGGATGTCTTCGAAACTTCTTTCTGTATCTTGAATCTGGTCTTTCAAGTCCGTAATTGACAGGAGTAACTTTTCAGCATCATTTTCCAATTCCTGAAACCCAAACGAAACGTCAAACATCTAGCAATGAAGATAACAAATTTTCAGTTCATATTTTGTAATAAACGTTTATTTTTTCTTCGTAAATGCCGAGTGACGGTTATGATCAGGGGGATGTGCTGCACTTGCACGTACTCAAAATAAAAGGGGTGGCTCATCTGAAAAACATGGGGAGACAAAGATTCGCGTCTCCTTAAAAGTCTGAACTGATGTAGGGACGTCCAGGACGAGATTCTTGTTGTCATGGCAACAAGTGGCCTCCTTCACCATCTCTTAACGTCTGAGACTCGGGAAAGTCTTCATTTTGACCTTAGGTTGAAACTCTTTGTGGCAAGCAATTCGACTGCTTTTGGAGGACAGAAGTTTCCTGTTTTGCCAAGAAATCTGCCGTTTCGTTGCCCTGGATACCACAATGTGAGGGGATTCATTGTTAGTGAGTCGATCGGGGATCTCATTGTTCTTCAACAGTCATTCTGTGTGGAGCAACTTTCTAAACTATGCCACAAAACACTTTTCATTCTTCATTTTAAAAAGTACTGTGACAGAATATTATTTATGTTTTTACACTAAAATACATAAAAACCAGAACATTAAAATTAAAAAAAACGTGGTTCATCAAACAAAATGAACGAATCATACATAGAACATACCGTAGTCCCAAGTTCTTTGCAACAGTAGATAATATTACTAGCAAAAATGTTTGGCATCATTTTGCAAAATCGTGTTATACTTGAACAATATAAACTTTAAACAAAAAAATACTTAGAGAGAATCGAAATCATCGCTAATATATATTACATTTTTACTCATATCAATTTTTCCACGTTCTCAGAGGTAACAATAAGCCTTACTACAATAAAATGTTGCTAGTTACGTACCTTGAATGATTTCCTGGCATCGTCATTGAAGCCTTTCGTTTGTCCTAAGAGATCAGATGCATTATTCAGTATTTGATACACTTCATCCGCGTCTTTTTCAATTTTTGTTATCATTTCCTGCAAAAAATTTAAATAGTCGATTTGTGATTCCTCTTATAATAATTAACCGATTAAGTCTGGACAATTGGACAAGTCTGAATCTGTAGTTCTACTGTATAACCATTTAAAAAATATTAATTAATTGTTCATTGTTGTAAAATTCGGTGTTGCGAAAGATACATCTCCTTACATACTAGTGTTAAAATACTCCGGTCACGTAATTTGTATAATTTCTCTACTATACAATTTACACTAACTCAGAAGTAATTTAAATAACAAATTTGTATTTTAATTATATATTAAAAAAATTTAAAGGCATGTATACTCAAAAATACGAATCCTTTTCAATGAAAAATTAATAAGAAACTCTGGAAACACTGAAAAGGATAAAGAGTATAAAAAACATTTCATTGATATTTACTGGGACGGGAATTCCTTGTAGTTCTGCATGAAGATCTTGAGCACCATTGGCTGCTTTCAAAGCGTTTTGACTGTTCTTTTTCAAGTCATCCAGTAAAGTTATCATGTGCATCAGTTTTTCATTCTCCTCTTCGAATGTCATCTTGTTGGCAAGAACAGGGATTTCGAAAGACTTGACATGGTCTAACACTATAAAGAGAAATAATTTGCGCCCATGTTAATTGATTGACAAAGGTAAGTATTTTACCTTAACTGAACTTAAGGTGTATGCATACACAAGAAATCACGAAAATTGACCAGAATATTCGATTTCGTTTTTATTGCTTCAAAATACACTGGTGTGCAAAAGTTAAGCGACTGTTTTTTTTCGCCGTAACTCCGCAAAAAAATCACCTGGGAGACATGAAATTCAGACTACAGAGACAGTATTTTGTACTTAAAGGATGGAGAAAGCACACTAGCGCAAAAATGAATAGAACGCATACAGTATAGAATCAAACAAAAAAAGGCTTTATGGAAAGAGTAGCGTGGTACAAATGATTGTCTGTCCAAGAGAGAGAACAACAAACAGATGCCCCTTACTAAGGGATGACCTCCATTGACTGCAATGGTTGCTTGGCACCGTCTCCTCATACTCAACACCAGATTGTCCAACAGTTGTTGAGGTAAGAGTGCCCCTTCCTGAATGAGCACCTGTTTCAGTTGTTGTGTGTTCTCCGGAGGATAAAATCGTGCCGAAAGGCGTCTCCCCAAAGCATCCCTCACATGTTCTATAGGATTTAAATCAGGGGAGTACGCTGGCCAATCCATTCTAGTGATATCTTCACTTACTAGCATATCCTCAACAGCAAGAGTCTGATGTGGCCTGGCGTTATCATCCATAAAAACGAAGTCTGCACCAATGGCACCTCGGAACAGATGTACGTGGGGAAGGATCACTTGCTGACAATAGCGATCTCCAGTAATAGTACCTCTGTCGAAAATTTGGAGCTCAGTCCGCCCGTTCATCATGCCTCCCCAGACGAGCACGCCAGGACCACCGTAACGGTCTCTTTCCCTGATGTTAGTGGGATAAAACCGTGTCCCTACCTCTCTCGATATCAACTGGCGTCGAGAATCGCTTGTGACACTGAAACGACTCTCATCTGTAAAGAGGACGTGACTCCATTCATGAGATGTCCTGTCTTTGTGTTCCTTACACTAGTCTAAACGGCACCGCCGATGGGTAGATGGGATGCAGTGTTCAGGACGGCGGGCGAATAGGCCACCTTTATGAAGGCGTCTGGTCAACCGCGACACTTGTCGTCCCGTTGCCGTACGCAGCTGCTGAGTCAGGTTGCCCGCTGACTGGTATCTATCTCTTTTCGCCTGCAGGACGATATATCGGCAATCCATTGAAAGGGAAATTTCTTACAACTGTACCTGTGGTTTGGAAGGCTTTCCAAGTTCGTGAAACGATACTTTTGTCGATTCCAAACTCTTGGGCTACACTCGTCACACTACGCACCTCCTCAAGCTTGCCGATCATTCTACCACGTGTAAAGTCGTCCAGATGGTTTCTACTAGCCATACTGCACGTACGAACTCACTTGAACTTGCAGCGAATGTCTTTAATAACGCCTTTCGTCCTTCTTTTTATTGTAGTCTTGTACTGCGCGCGTTTTGGGTGCCCTCACGTCACCTGTGACGTCTTGTTCCTGATATTTGCATATGAATCACCTTTCTACTGAATTGGGTGTTCATTGTACTGATCGCAACAAGCCCTTTTCTACAATTTCATGACTGTCTGCTTAAAAATTACTTAAGTTTTTACACGAGTGTATCTCCCAATTTTTGAGCTTTTCAACAATACCAAGATCTTGTTAATATTCGGAATACTTTTCTTGTTACAAGGGTTTTTCGTTAGGTACTGTCACCAGTTCAAACATGCTTCCAAAACTTTAAACTCAATTTCTGAAGAACTGTTTTTACAATACAATGCTTCGTTCAACCAGTGATAACTCAACAATGTATTTATTTGTTTAATTATTTTGTATCATTATAATCTCTATAATACACTGAATGTTCTGAACCTCAATCAGAGATTTTAATTAAGAAATTAGTTTTTAGTTGATTCTTAAATGTTAAAATTCCTGAAAAAATCTTGCTTTAGGATAATTTCCAACAGGAATTGTCTTTCTGTGCGCATTAGAATTTGAGATATCGCTGTTAAAAACATTCTAATTATAGCTCATTATATCTAAATTAGATCATTGATATAATTAGCTTAATCTGATTTGTCTCACTGAAATTCTTTTAAGCATAATCCAATAACTAGTTGGGAAAAAAACTGGATTTTTTAAGTCAAAATTTACAAAACAATCTTCTACTGTATATGTACACCTTAAAGGCGCATTTCAATGTGGATTGGATAATAAAAAATCGACATGTATGAGAAAGTTTTGAAAGTATGGGTTATGATAGATATCAAAAGTCCAATATAGACAGAACTAATCGAGATATCATTCCATTCATGTCAGAATCGGGACATACGGGGTCTATTTATCTAGTGGACACCATCTCATGCTGGTTTATTTGGTAATGAAGTAACTGATTCGCTGGCATAGGAGGGTTTTGAAAAGATCAGCCCAGCATATCCACGTACTAATAAAAAAAACATGGTCCATTCAGGTTATCAGCACCCTGGACTGCTCTTGCTTTTTAAAGGTTCAAAACTGCACCAGATCGCTCTAGCGGGATTAAAAAGAAGGCGCACAAGATTTATGACTTTTTAAGATGAACTTTCTTTCCACAACCTCAGCAACTCCTTCCCGCATTTTGGTAGTTTGGGGTTTTCTGGCGCAAGGGCCGAGCTGCGCCAAACACAAGACAACGTTGAATAATTGTAAAAATAAATGACGGAGAGAAGAAACAGAAAGATCGCTAAGGTATCCTGGGATCGCGACCCCCATGTTTACCAGCGGCAGTAAACCCCATCGACTTTTTAATGAAATAATTCAAGTAGGCGGAGTCGCTGTCGTAAGATCTCTGAAGGGTAAATCACGTGGACATAAGAATCGACTAAGCCTGTTGGCTATGGAAGCGCAGATTAGTGTTTTTGATCACGGTGGATAATCACTTGAACCAATCAATAATTTGGGATTCATGCTTTTACCCACGTGACAGATCTTCAAACCCAGCTACTGGAAGAAACAACATGAAGATCCGTCTATTCCATTTTAAGGTCGATGGTAAACCCCACGGGAAGAGAATAGGTTACTAGGGTACCTCGGGTTCGTGAAGCCCCTTAAGAAGATGTGCCCCACATTGTGTCAGTGTCTTCGTAGGGCATCTCCAGGATGAACAGGAGATGAAAAACATGATCATTTGGATTTGGTTTCATCTTGAGTAGTACCAAGGCAGCCCAGTCCTAGAGAGAAAGTACTTACGATCTTCGCAGGCTCCGTATTCGTGCATCGTCTCGTTCTGCGGCTGGTCAAAGTGCCTGTTCCTCAGCTCCTCCAGGATGTGTTCCGCTTGCAGGATGAGTCCGTCCACATCGGGCCCGATGGAGTCCTGAAGGCCCTCCGACAGCTTGCCCAGTTCCTCGATGATGGCTGCCAAACAAACACAACTTTTTAGACGCTCTTCCCAGACACAATTTCCACTTTTAAAAACACTACTTTCGAAACAAAGAAAAGATAAAAGCATGCAGAATACAGTCGATTCCTTTTCTATGAAAGACCTAGAGCTATTCTGCAGGTAGGTAGGTATTTTAATTAACGTCACACTGGGCCAACACAACGGACTATTGGTAACTGTCCGGGATCAAACCTTAAGTGAAAGATCCGAGGCCAACAACAAATAATTTTGAACCACAGTTAGATGAGGTCACACATGAGCTGGCACCCCACTCTTCAAACTTTCACACCACGCCAACATGATGACATTTGAGGCCACGACGGATTTAACATGCACCAGCCCCCTTTGTACACGACGGTCTTTGGCTGGATTCGAACTCGCAACCCTCCGGTTGCTAATCCGTTGCTCTTCCAACCGGGAACCGTGGCCCATTTGGATCCTGAAGTCTCCTCTTCGATTTCTCTAATTTATCCCCTGCAACTTAATCATTTGCAAGTCCAAAAACAGGACCACTTGGGATAAGACACGACTGGACCATTAATTATATCTCCGATAAACTTCTATTAAATGTAAATTTAATCAGCGGCACAGAGGATCAACACCCACTCATGCGACATCCAAAGTGAATACCTTCAGTTATGGTCAGTATTTGGGAGGGTGACCACTGAATAATGGGAGGGTCCGCCGGTTAATCAAGCAATCCTATATTTTATTCAAACATTTATTCACACTAATTTTCTGATTTTATCCCAATTTCCGATGCGATGAGTTGCTGCGCTAGAGGGTGATATGTCCAATACACTTAAAATTCGTTTCTATTAAGCTATTAATTGGAACTTTCCTACTTAACGAATATATTTTTGTGGAATCTTGGAGTACCTGTTATATTACATACTCTAATGAGAAGGCAGGTGACCTTGGGGGAGTTCATTAGACAAAGGTAGTTCAGCTCACGAGCGGAAGGATTTGCAATACTCAAAATCATGGATGGTTGTTGTTGTTGCTAATCTCCACGTCTAGCTCCATCTGGACCCAATCCACAAGTCCATTCACCCGCACAAAATCATACACCAAGAGAGGTTCAGAAAGCAGGTCGCCTCGGGACAACTCCAGGCACTCGAGAATGTGTGCTGAGACGCCTGGTCAGTTTGGCATTTAAGGCAAACAGGATGAATCTTGAGACCACAGCAAAATGTGAGACTCCTCAGATGGCCATTGAAAAAGCGGAGAGAGCTGTCTGAATAGGTCTGTTGCAATTGAGAGCAAGAGATCTTCCGGTGTAATCCCCATGATACCAAGAGTGTACTGTGGGAATGATCCATGCCTTTTATCAAGATTTTTTCTAATAGAGTAAAGCTCAAGAAACGTCAATGAGTGGGTATCGAACAATGGCTCATCCATTGCCAAATAATCCGTTTCCCCTGAGGTCCACGTGTGAAGGCTGTAGATGCACCTCACAGTAGGATGAGACATGCTTGAGTTTGGTAAGGATCACTATGCCAGTTCTATCTCCCACACTATGCCAATTAGATAGATGTTGGATGGATCTTTCGGACAAAATCCAAACAAACTTTGGATAACAGACATGATGTAGTGTTAAGCCCTTCATCAATGGATCATGTATGATGTTCGCAATGGGTGATTATTTGTTTCCAATTCGCAACCACCGTTCTCTCAAACGATAAACTCGTAGCCAGAAATAGAGTTTATAACCTACAAATCAATTTATTTTATGTCCTGAATTCAAAAGAATTTCCTAAAAGATTCTGCGAGCAATATACACACCTTGAACCTTTGCTATTGTATCCCCAATCAAGCGCTGCACTTCGAGGGCATCCACCCGCGTGGTGTTGGCATCTTTGGCGACTGTTTCAGCTTGAGCCTGCAAGTGATTGGCCTAAAATGAAGAATGCACAAAAATTTTAATATAAAAATATTCAGAGTTAATAACATGATTCATAGATACCGTTCGTTGTAAGGAATTTCTTTCTCCATAATTGGAACGTCGTGGTGTTATATCATATTTTATGTTATCATATGCCATGTTTTATGTTGTCATATGTTATATATAGCATCCAATTTCATTTACATAATCTATATTTTTCACTGTCTCATATATTATGATTCATAGTTACCGTTGGTTGTAAGGAATCTTTTTCTTTCTCTATATTTTGAACTTCATGTGGTTGTGCTGCCATACATCATATTTTATGGTATCATATGTTTTATGTAATATGTTATCATACGTCATATACTATCATATGTTATCATGTCATATATCATATGCCATGTTTTATGCTGTTATATGTTTATATGCTAAACATAGCATCCAGTTTCATTTACATAATGTATATTTTTCACTGTCATTCATATTTTATGATTTATAGTTACCGTTCTTTGCAAGGCATCTCTATCTTTCTCTATATTTTGAACTTCATAGACCAAAGGACTGTAGTCCAATCCTGTAGGATCCAGTAGTAGCTCATCTACACCAATCTGCAATACCAGAAAAAAATTAACTTCAAAATCAGAAAGAATTAAGCTAGATACCCAATTTTTGTTTCGCAAAAGATGTGTGCCACATATTATGTCCGAGCATGAGCTGTAAACTATAGTAAATCTGTTTGAAAACTAATCACTAAAAAATTACGTTTTTAATGCAATTCAAAAGTTGCAATAACAAAATTATATTGGGTTTAAATTAAATTGCTTTTTGAATACTTGAATGAAAAAGGCGCATGGTTTCCCCGATAAATCAATCCACTTGCATTCTCAAGTTCAAAATTTGACATTTTACTTCACAGGGTTGACTTTTACATTTTTTTTAAATTCCTAGTTTACTTTAATTATGTTTTTAAAATATGTTTGCGTGTAAGCATGCATTCTTCAGTTTCTGTTCATTAATGTTTTTTCTTTTATTTTGCAATTGTTTGATTGAGTATAAATATATTCTGACGCATGCTGTATCTCAAGAAAATATAAATCATCTTCAAGTAATCCAGAAGGTTTTGTTGTTCACTTAGATGAGAAGAGGCTGTAACAAGATGCATACTTAGAATATTCCCTGACTAGTCTACTATTTTGTGTAAATACAAAAGACGAACAAAAGTCTTTCTATTTTCAATACTTGTTTGTAACTACGACTTCTACACATTATATATTCAAAAACAAAAGCACTATTGAAAAATAACCTGATATTCGATATCATAATGCCTTATAAGGGCCACTGTAGCTCAGAAGCCTTTATAATGCATGTCCGATTAGCAACTGGAGGGGCTTCAAGTTCGAAACTCTGTCCAACCAAAGACAGTCGAATACGTGAGGGCTGATTGCATGTCTGTCGTGGCTTCACATCTAACGTGGAGGTTTGTAGAGTGGTGTGCCAGCTCAGGCGTTGAGCTCGTCATCTGACCGTGGTTTAAAATGGCCAGTTGTTGTCTCGGATCTTTCCCTCGGGATTGATATCGCACCGTCGCAAATAGCCCGTTGTGTTGCTTCAGTGCGACATTAGTTACCCTACCTACGTAAATTCAACTATCTACCTACCTACATAATGAATTATATCAATCATTTTAATCGAATCTAACCTCTGGAGATGTTTACACATGAAATAGTCTGAAAAGTATTGTGGAAAGTTAAATTTTTCAGTTGTAATTAGTCACTGTAATTTCAAACTGTAAATTTGTCACGTGTTGTATTACACTCTTATTTTTTTTTATGAAGTCATTTATTTCGTTTACATTTTTGTTTGTTATTTGGGTCTTTTTAATTGTTACTTAGATTTACATTACACGCCATAAAGTCATAGTCCTTTCGAGTAATTGGTTGGTCGATTTTGGGTTTTATGGCTCAGGGGCCATATTTGGGCAAGTTGCGCCAAAACAAAAGAGGGAGGGATAAAAAGCAAAAAAAAGAAGGTAGGCGAGGGTAAAACAGAAGGACAGATCAATCGGAACCCAGGGAAAATAGAACGGTGGTCAATATATAGCCTGTGTGTCCCGCAGAATTCTACAGGATGAATGTACAAAATTGAGTGTGAATTGGTCGCACATTGATCGTATAAATACGCAATGTTATTCCTATGAGGATTTCGAATAGTCTTTAGCCCCCTGTACCATACCTGCAGGATTCTATAAAGAGTGAATACACCAAATTTGGTGTTAATTGGTCTAACAGTGATCGTAAAAATAATGTTATGCCTATGGGGATTTCGAATTGCTTCTCTGTAGACCGAGGGCAAATTGAAAGGGGTTAATATATATCCTAGCGTGAATTGATCTGACAGTGATCGTAAAAGTACTCGATGTTACTCCTATAGGGATTTCGAATTGTTTTTGCCCCCTATGCACACCTAGTTTAAAGAGAACGGGGGTTAATATTTAGCCTACGTTACCCGCAGGGTTCCGAAGACTAAGTGTACCAAATTTGGTGTGAATTGGTCAAAAGATGTAGATTTATAGAGAACAGCCTTTATATATGTTATCTTCTTTGGCCTGCAGCCTATTCTGTATGGAAGTATGTCTCCAGAGTAGGAGAAGGGAATGTAGAAAGTGCTCTGCTCAATGAACAAAACATCCGTCCACTCACCCTTAAAATGTCAGCGGTTGCATTCACATTCTGCAGACGTTTATTTGCAAAATAACTTAGGGACACATCCTTAATGTCTTCCATCACTGGTGAGATTAGGTGTTCCAACTGGTCAGTCACATCTAGTAATCCATGCACACAGGTTTCACATTCTAAAAATATATTATAGTTATATAAAAGGATTAAATTTACAAAAATTGAGTTGCACATCTTAAGGTGTATGTATATGTTACAGGCAATGTATGAAAAGTAGGCACTGTATAGAATGCATATGGAATATATAGAATGCCTGGCATTTGGGGGCAAAGTATGAAATATCAGAATTATTTTAATATTATATCTACTTTCTCTAGTTATTGTATGTAATACCTGGGCATTATATAGAATGGCAAATGCTATTTAGGCAAAGTATTAAAAGATAGTCATGAAAAGGCTTTTATTGAAAAGACGTATATGAAAAAGAAGGAAATACAAAATAAAGTATATGATTTTCTTATTGAGGAAAACACGAGAAAATAAAATAAATACTTGTTGCAACAAGGAAGGAAAGAATTTTATTTTAAATTGCACTTAATTGGCTTTCTCACGAAAAAGTAAAACTTAAAAAGAGTCATGAAAAGGCCTTCATTGGAAATGCATAAATGAAAAAGAAAATATCAAATAAAATACAGAACTTTCTTACTGAAAAAAATAAGAGAAAACTTATTACTTTATACTTTGCCGGTTTGTCTTTTGGCATTTCATAGAATGCCTAGGAAATGAGTGAAATATTAATCGTTTCATACTTTTCCAAAAACGGCAGGCATTCTGTACAATGCTTGCTTTGCATAGTTTGCTGGTAACATACACAAGATTTTTTTTTTAATTTTGCATTTAAAAATCCACTTTTTTACAATTAGTCATTGATTTATGCTTAAAATCATTTCAGTGTGAAAAAAATCAGATTAAGCTGATCATTAATTCTCTAATTTAAATATGATTAACTAATTAGCATGTTTTAACACAAATCTCTAATTCTAATTTGTTCAGAAAGACTATTTCTGTTGAAACTTATTCCTAATATTCTATATATTGTCTAGGCATTCTTTATGTTTTGACTCTCAATTAAGTTGCTAGAGGGTATGTTTTTTCATCTAGGAAGCATGAAAAATCGAGATTTTTTCAGGAATTTTAACATTTAAAAATCAACTAAAAATTTATTTATGAACCTCTGATTGAAGGTCAAAACATCCACTGTATTATATAGTAGATTATAATGATACAAAAAAAATTATTATAATGGATGAGTTCATTTTTGAGTTATCACCGTTTAAACAAATCATCAAATTGCAAAAGCATATTTCATCAGATATTGAGTTTAAAGTTTTGGAAACATGTTTGCACATGTTGACAGTACCTAACGTAAAACCCTTGTAACTAGAAAAATATTCCGAATATTTACAAGATCTTGGTATCGCCTGAAAGCTAAGGATTTGGAAAATATTTTGAAGCCATGAAAAAAAATCGATATTCTGGTCTATTTTACTACTTTATTTGATTGCGACTTAATTAAATATTTTTGTAATGTCTATTTTTCTCATTATTAGTTGGGTAAAATTCTTAATAGTTTTAATTCACTCTGAAGGAGCGATTGCACATTTTAGAAAATACATTTCCTATCAAAAATAATTACATAAATTGCTGTTTGCTAAACTGCAACTGTCTTATTTATTGTAGAAAAGCTAACAGAACGTTGCTGTTTGCCAAAATGCAACTGTCTTATTTATTTTAGAAAAGCTAAAAGAACGTTTTCACCGAACCTGTTACAAACACTATAATCTTTAGGAAACGTTCTTTCATCCCGATCCTAATCATTGCTAACTAAAAAATGTTTCAATAAAAGAGTAGATACCTATCAATTTCCACCATCATTCACAGATAGTTAAAAATGTGGCAGAAATGTAATATTTGTACACCTAAGATTTTCTAAGATTAATATAATATGAGCTATATTACATTAATCTTAGAAAAAATGTTTTTTAGTATGACAATATTTTTGCACGTTAATTAGCTCTTTAAAACTTTATTCGTATTTCTTTCAAATTTTTTATATGGATTTCCAGCTATTAGTAAAATATTAAGTGAATTAAAATCATTCGAATGTAGCATTATTGCTTGAATAACGGTAATGTAAAATGACATTAACGTACTGCACACAATTTTGATTTCAACATTTAATTAAATAGAAATAAATTTTAATGCATAAAATTAATTTTTCAAGCCTAATAGTAATTGCAAAATCCTATTCAGGGTAATGCATTTATTTTAACATTTTGCATTAAAATAAAAAAACAGTAACTAGACTAACAATTCTAAGCAAAATGCCAGGCATAGCTCTGTAGGTTATTGATTTTCTCCTTCAAATAAACCTTTAAATTTTCTTCTTTCGAATTTTTAATTATTTCTACGCGACAATATAATGCAACCTTCTCGATAGAAGATTCCGTTCATTTTAAATATTTTCAAAAGTGAAAAAGCAATCAATTAAAAACATTTAAAATGAAACTTAAGAATGTTGACCAATCACATTTTACCTGAAAAGTCATCACTGATCACAAAGCATTTACTCGATTTGTCATAGAAAGCAGAAACTTCTCTCATATTTGCGAATTAAGCAAAACAAATGGATTTTTACACTGACCTAAGCATCCTTGGTTCTTCACAAAGACCCATCTGTAAGGACAACTGTCACATTTGTCCCCTAGGACTCCAGGTAAGCACTGACAGATACCACTGACAGCATTACACACGGCTCCGGCAGAATACTTCTCGTCGCAGTTGCAGGCTGAAAGCAAAAACAGGTCCATTTTCATCCAAGTACAAATACTAAAAATATAATTTTACAGTTCTTTTGGTCAAGTAGAAACACTAAAAATTAAATTTTGCAGTTCTTTGGATCAAGTAAAAATATTGAAAGTTGAATTTTACAGTTCTTTTCCTAATCGGTTTACCAATTACATGCATACTTTAAAAACCCCTGTACTCCGATGCATTTAAGACTAGGGAACTTACAAGTGCATCCTCTGGAGGAGTACTGCCAGTATCCTGGTTCACAAGAATCGCACGTGAGGCCACCTGCGCCTGGCTGGCACTCGCACTGACCCGTGGTCAGGTCGCACTGCTCACTGCGGGCCGCGGGGCCGCAGTTGCACGGCCGGCATCCACCACAGCTGCTGAATCCCCAGTGGTTTTCCTGAAACAGTCAAACATGAGCACCAAGGCAATAGAAAGCAGATACACTCATAAAAGGAATCATCTTTAGCTTGGATATTCCCAGATCCATCATGGCGAATTATTCCAAAGACCAGCGCAGGTTTATTGATTGTTTTGGGATTTTGTATGGCGCATGGGCGATATTTGGCCATGCTGCTTCAGACACAAGACATACAATATCAAGTAATAGACATACACATGATTGTTTTGGGATTTTGTATGGCGCATGGGCGATATTTGGCCATGCTGCTTCAGACACAAGACATACAATATCAAGTAATAGACATACACATGATTGTTTTGGGATTTTGTATGGCGCATGGGCGATATTTGGCCATGCTGCTTCAGACACAAGACATACAATATCAAGTAATAGACATACACACAATGAAAATTTTACTAACACAGAAAAGAGAAATACACCCTGGGAGGAATGCCCTGACAGGAATCGAGCCTGCGCGGCCTACAACTCGAAGGTTGCTATCACAGTGGACAAACCCACTGAGCCACGATATGCCCCAAAGGCCAGGGCATGATACTGATAGAAGAAATACAACACAAACTACTACAACACATAATTACAGCACACCTCTGACAAGTACAAAAGGAAATATAACCGGAGTTATTGCCCTAAGAGTTCTTGCTCTCCGGTATAGGGAAATCTGAGAACCTCCGTGAATTGCTTTGCAGCAAAGCAAGTGGAATCTGTTCTTAGGGTCAGGCTTTTACAAAGGCTCGGCGACAATGCCAATTCTATGCAGATGGGCGGCTAGGCAATCCTGCCAAGTTATAAGGTTGCCACCGCATCACGCCGTGGTTTGTCAGGTGGAAAAAAGCAACAATGGAATTTTCCCAAAGGATTCTATTCTAAGGAAAGAAGCAATGAATCTTTCCAAAGAATTCTACTCTAAAGGAAAAGAACAATGGAGTCTTTCGCAAGAATTCAATTCTAAGCAAAGGAGCAATGGAGTCTTTTCAAAGGATTCTAGGGGCCGTCGTGGCTCAGTGGGTATGTCCACTTGCAAACCTTCGAGTTGTAGGCCGCGCAGGTTCGATTCCTGTGCATTCCTCCCTAGGATTATTTCTCTCTTTGTGTCAGTAAAACTTTCATTGTGTGTGTCTGTCTATTACTTGATATTGTATGTTTTGTGTCTGGCGCAGCATGGCTAAATATGGCCCTTGCGCCATAAAACCCTAAAAAGCCAACCATCAAGCTTCTATTTTAAGAAAATGGACTCTTTAATGGAAAATGGAAATAGAATTTTTCTATAGGTTGAAAGAATCCAACGGATGTAGTTATTTAGTCATTAAGTGCCCTGTGGGGCAAAAGCGAACTTAGTAACTCTCGGAGTGTAAAAAGAACTTGAAAACAAAGAACTCACCGCACATCGGTCGCATTGTGGTCCTACGACGTTCTGCCAGCAGACGCACTCCCCGTAGCCGTGGTCACACTCGCGGGTGCCGCATTCGTCACAAGAACACTCTGGAAAGAAAGCATCCAATTACATTCCGTGCAACAAATAACTTTCAATTCAATTGAAAGATCTTCATTTCTGAAGTACCCCATTTGAGTGCATTAAAGAATAGCCATTTTCCCCTTCGAACGCTGTAGTATATTCATTAACTCTTCTGGTGGGTGTCTCGACGAGGCATCTCGTCATTGCCAAAACTGACCAGATCTGGATGGACGAGATATCTATCGTCATTAGAAGAAACTTGACATTATGGTCACATCATCCTGTCGTCTCCATCGACCTTCTAATGAAATAGACGGAGCATGCAGCTTCATGTTATTTCTTCCAGTTGCTCGGTTTGATCTGTCACGTGGTTGTGGGTAAGAGCATGAATCTTAAATTATTGATTGGTCAAAGTGATTATCCACTGTGATCAAAAACACTAGTCTGCGGTTCGACAGCCAATCGGCAAAGTCGATTCGTAAGTCCACGTGATTTACACTTCAGAGATCTTACGACAGCGACACCGCCCACATGCTCCCTCTATTTCCTTAAAAGGTCGATGGTCGTCTCGTCATTGAGGGGTTTTGTGAAGGTACTTGATCGCCATGTCTTCGGTTCAGTACCATCTGCATAGCTTCCAACGTGGTTACGTTTCTCTATTCACTGCGAATGTTGTCACAGCAAGTGTAGACACTTCACGGATGGAGTTGATCCACTTCGGTGTCAACGCGTTTCTTCTATAAACTTAGACGCGTACTAGTGTTGAATGTACTCACTCTCGCAGTTCTTCCGTCCAATGGCGTCTCCGTAGAAGCCCGGGGCACAGATCTCGCAAGCGGAACCGAAGGTGTTGTTGAGGCAGAGGACGCACTCTCCCGTCACGGAGTCGCAGCTGCCCGGCCTGCTGGGGTCGATGTTGCCGCTGCACTGGCACGGCTGGCACGTGCTGCCCACCACCTCAGGACTGCCGAAGAAGCCGATGGAGCACCTGGAAGAAGGAGCAAACGGTGAACGTTTTTGGGAGGAAAGTGGATTTCACTCTCCAGTTGCTTGTCTCGACGAGGTAGGAAGGCATTTTAATGAATGTCGTACTGGAGAAACACAACGAGCTATAGGATCAAACCCGAAGGGAAAGATCTGAGGACAACACCTCGTCATTTTGAACCACGGGGTTCAACGATTGCATTTTGCATTCAATCGACATTTTGAACGACAAACCACATCAGATGACGAGGTCACTCCTGAGCTGGCACCCCACTCTGCAAACTTCCACACCACGCCAACGTGAGGACATTTGAGGCCATGACAGATTGAATGTGCACCAGCCCCCTTTGTGCACGACGGTCTTTCATTGGATTCGAACTCGCATCCCTCCGGTTGCTAATCCGTTACTCAACTAACTGGGCTACCTCGGTCCTTGTCTCGACGAGGTAACTCGTCTTTAGAAAATTATTGACCAGATCGTGATGAACGAGATATCTCGTCGTTAGAAGAAAACTGAGGTCTTGATCTCGTCATCATCAAAAAAATCAGCAATATCTTGTTGACGAGATATTTCGTCATTGGTACAATTGTTCAGATCGTGAGCCTAAATCAATTGGAGGGTTAAAGGTGCAAAATATCATTCTCGGATTGCCTAGGATGATAGGTCCGGGAAAATGTCGGTAACCTACAGGGCGTAGGTGAGGGTGACCTCACCTACGCCCTGTAGGTTACCGATTTGAATTGTTAAATGTAAAATATACGATTTTAAACAATTTGACGTACCTTCTTAACTGCCACCTTGTGAAAAATATTTTTTGTTTTGATCAAATATATTGATTCACTGAAGTGAATGAAAGTCATTAAAAAGTTGATCCAAGTTACATTTTAAGACTAGATACAGATTGATGAGAAATGAGAATTCCCATCTAACACCATGATCTCTGTTTATGAACAAAAGAAGGTTCAGCATAACTACATCCTTGTATAGAAAAAAAAATCTAAAAATCGAAGGTTGCTAGCGTTGTGGGCATACCTACTGAGCCACGACGGCCCCGCCTTTCGGAAAAGGAAAACATTTAAAGTATCGCATAAAATAAACTCTAATTGACTAATATAATTTTTTTCTATAGAAAAGAAGGAGCTCCTAGAATACAATTTCAAACTTTTAAACTGCTATCTCTTCCTCTCCCTTTCATTGAGAAATTTATAATATCAGTGTTTTCCAGGTTACAAGGATTAGTAAGCATTTAAAACTTATTTATTTTTAAATGGAGAAATGAAGATTGAAATGTACTTACACTTCACAACGTCCACCATAGTATCCTGGTTTACAGTTGCAACTGATTTCTTGACCACTTGGTGAAAGTTCACAACTTTCAGCAAAACTAGAGTTCAAAAAGTATCCCAATGAATACAATATAAAATATTAGAATAGTGTAAAACAAAAAGAATTTCAATCGAAATCTCTCTCAAACATTTATTTACAAAAGTAAAACTATAGCCTCATAGGCACATTATGAAGTTTCATTTAGGTACAGCATTATTTAAAGAGAAAAGCATAAATAGAAACAAAGGTTCACACACGTTTAGGAAAGGCAAACAAATTCCGAGTTTTTAAGGATTTTAAAAGAGTATTTTGTAGTTTGTGGCATTCAAAGAAAACAAACGATCTCAAAAGAATTTGCACATGAGTATCAGATATCACAATACTTTTTACAACGTATAATCGAGACGTTCTTTTTGGAAGTATATGTATAAATTGCAAAAAAGAAAACTACATCTTTTTAAACTTTGATGGTCACTGAAATTGGTATCATCCTTCCCGTTTCTGGACTAAACAATGCTTTCATATTTCACTCTTCACTAAGTTATTTTTATCGAGTCTTGCTGTTATTTGTGAAATGTTTTCTTTGTCTCCATCTAGCAGGCTTAGTTTAAACTAATTTCCATTTTTTTTCAGTTCCTTTTTTCCAGGATAGGTTTTTAACCCTCCAAGCAGTGTGCCGAGAGCGGTTCTGTGTAGTGGGCGGTAGACTCGAAATATTTTGAGGAGCGAGATGTGCTGGGGTCAGGGTGATACCTGAATATTCAGTGTTTGCCCCTTGCAGTGCGGCAATTTTTCTGGGCCACATACAAACTGAATTTTCTGAGCTGCGTTCGGGAGTGCCGCTTGGAGGTTAAACTATGAAATTCGAATAAATAATTTTCTTGTGCTATTAATAATCAAAATTGAGGTAAGTAAAACTCCAGAAGCGACATCAGTTTCCCTAGTTGATTTGTTTTGGGTTTAATGGCTCAAGGGTTATACTTGGCCAAGCTGCGCCAAACACAAGACAGGCTATGTCTATCAAATAATTGTGAAAAGAAAGGATGGAGAGAAGAAAGTAAAGAAAGATCTCTTAGGCATCCTGGGGTCGCGATCCTCATGTTTAGCAGAGGCAATAAACCCCATGGGAAAAGAATAGATCACTAGGGTACATCGGGTTCGTGAAGCCCGTACACACCCAAAGATGTATGTGCCCAAGGGGTTCAGTTTCCCAAGAGTTTTAAGTTTATTCAAGGACCTCTTGAAAAAAATATTTCATTTCCAGTATGTGTATGAACCTTACAGGTGGCAAATAAAAAAGTGTCTCACTTGTTGCTCTCTATGGGCAGTGGACAGGCACAAATCAAGCAGTCGTAGGGCGTACCCAGAGCAGAGTCGCCATGGTACCCAGGAGCACACTGCTCACAATGATCCCCAATGGTGTTGTGTTGGCAACCCTAAAATGGTGAAATTGCAACGTTTATTACATTCATTAATATTAAACAAATTAAAACCATGATCCAATAACTCTTTTAAATGCATTAAACATAACTTTACCATTATGAATAAAAAGCGTGATTCTTGCGAGTTAATTCCTCATGAGTTCGTTCATGAGCTCAGTATTTGAGAGCTGAACAAAGAAAATGAAAAAGTGCTTACTATGCATATTCCAGTGCTGACGTCACAAGACTGCGCATGACCGTTGCATTCACAGGGAACGCAGTAGCTGAGATAGGGTCCGGTCTTTGACCGATAGTAGCCAGGAGCACAATCCTGTAAAATTAAAAGTGAAACCGTACATGGACTAGAAAAAATCGTCATGTCCACAAAATGTGTTGTAAATATGCAGCATGTTCACAAGGAAAGTTTTAAAAGGCGCATCATGCTTACAAAGCACACTGAAAGGTTGAATCATCTTCACAAAATGGATGCCTAACCAGGAGGGTTCTCTCCTGGTGTTGGTCTCGACGAGGTATCTTGTAACTATGTCATCAGCAAGACTGGCCAGATCTTGTACGAGGATCTAGGACGAGATATCTCGTCGGAAGACCAGATCTCATCAAAAAAAAAATCGGCAATATCTTGATGACGAGATATCTTGTCGTTGGCAAAATTGTCAGATCTTGATGAAAGAGATATCCGGTTCAAACCACTTGGAGGTTTAAATCGAAGCTTCCTCTCTAAATAGCCTCCACGTAGCAACAAGTGACAACGAAGCAACATAAGAGGAAAAGGGCTTACTTCGCAGGAGTTGCCTCTGTAGCCCGGAGGACACTGACACTGTTCCACTCTAAGGGCTTGTTGGGCATCGGCCACGTACTGCTCCGTAGCTGTGTCCATTAGGACGTCCTTCAAACTGAAATAATTTATTGCACTCAATTTCGATTGCAGAAAACATTATTCATTAAAAAATATTTAAAACAATGGGTTTATAATTCTATGGGAGGCAAGGATGGCACAGAAGGGAAAGGGGGAGGCAACGCCCGAAATGTCATTGATTTTACAAAAATAAATACTGAAGTTGGCTGAATAAATGTAAAGCAAAGTCGGATTAATGTAAATTGAAGTTGAATTAATGTAGAAAAATCGTGTACAGGTATGAAAATATTCAAATATATTTGCGATTGTTTAGTACTCAGTTGCTAAAGCAAGCTGAGTACCCATCTGTGAGCGGATGATTGGCTGAATGGAAAGGGTAGGTAGTTGAATCAACATCCAACTGGAGCAACACAACGGGCTGTTTGCGAAAGTTCGGGATCAATTCCAAAGAGTCAATCCGAAGACAACAACTGTCTTTTTGAACCACGGTCAGATGGCGAGATCAACATATGAGCTAGCACTCTAATCTCCAAACTTCTACACCATGCCAACGTGAGGACATTTGAGGTCACGGCAGATTTAACGTTCACTAGCCCCCACGTAGACGACGGTATTGGGTTAGACCTAGTTTCGTACTCGCAATCCTCCCGTTGCTAATCCGTTACTTTCAAATGAGCTGCCCTCAAATGTTAAGGAAACGTGTAGGTTATAACACGAGAAACCATATTGTATTCTTTAGTTCTGATATGTATTTAAATTCGATCCGTGGGGTTAACACTCATTTTGTAAATGTGTAAGGACCAAATTGCATGCAGTGTATGCATCTCTGCGTAGTCAGAATTTTATTTGGGAGGGGGCCCAAAATAAAAAATTGACTTCTTTTTATGTAAAATTAAAATTGTATCACATTTTTTAAATGTCATTTTCAGTTGCCAGAGTACGAACGTTAAAAAGATTATCGTTGTCGCATAAAACACGTGGCACATGTTGGTTGATGTACGTTCTGTACTTTATTTTAAAACTGACCCTTTCGGAGGATTTCCATAGCCCCAACGCAACAGCCACTGCGAAAGGGTGAGAAGAATGCTATAGATTAGGAGAGGCGTTTTGCCAGTTGCTAATAGAGTGTCTTGCAACGAGTGGGTCAGCTGGTTTGAGTTTAACAGCACAAGGTCTAGTAATGGACAAGTTGCGCCAAACGCCAGATAATGCAAACCAGTAAAAATGAGTAAAATATTGAATTAGTCTCTAATCAACACCGAAAAGTATATTTAAAATTATAAATTTATTGTACAGGTGATATGATTTAGTTTAGATGATATAATAGGTGCAGAATAAAAGATGTGTAATGCAAGCAGGTCACCAATGATAAAAGAAAATATGAAGGTTAAAAAATATTGTTGGAGAAATTATAAGGTGGGCTTATCCCCATCTTAGTCTACTATTAAAAATCTACTAAGAAATGTAATTAAAAAATCATGAATTTTAATAATGGTAAAATGACGCATCAATGTAAGGCAAAGAGCGATGCATGTGCAGGGTGATCGTACAAATCTGATAAAATGGGTGATGAAGTTTAGAAAAATCGTCGATAAAAATGTCTAAGACGTTAAAATAAGATGGATGGAAGAGAGGTTCTTAGCAATGCCGGCACGGTGGAGCGGTTTCCCATAAAAATCTATACGTGACTGTAACGAGTTTGTAGGTAGATAAGTAAATTAACGTCACACTAGAGCAACACAACGGGCTATTACCGACGGTCCGGGATCGAACCCGAAGGGAGAGATCGAGGACAACCTCACGCAATTTTGAACCATGGGGGGGGGGTATTTCAATTAACGTCACACTAGAGCAACACAATGGGCTATTGGTGACGGTCCGGGATCAATCCCAAAGGGAAAGATCCGAGGACAACACCACGTAATTTTGAACCACGGTCAGATGACGAGGCAACACCTGAGCTGGCACCCCACTCTCCAAACTTCCACACCACGCCAACGTGAGGACATTTGAGGCCACGACAGATTTAACGTGCACCAGCCCCCTTTGTACACGACGGTGTTTGGCTGGATTCGAACTCGCAACCCTTCGGTTGCTAGTCCGTTACTCTTCCAACCGGGCCACCGCGGCCCTTTGAACCATGGTCAGATGACGAGAGCAACACATAAGCTGTCATTCCACTCTTTGACACCACGCTAACTCCAGGACATTTGAGGCCCCGACAGATTTAACTGCATACGTCGGGGCAGAAAATAGTTTCCTTCTTTAATTACGGCATCCGGCTCAACTGCTTTACAGGTAACTTACTGAAACCGGCCGAAACGGCCTTTACAATGCTTTCCCCCAGAAGGAAAGGGAATATGTGTCGTCCCATTATCACTTAATGTGCTGGTTTCTATTGTCGGGTCGTGGGTATGCCTAGAAGGGACAGATTCTTCCCGGGTAAACTGAAAGGGGGTGGTGATTTTTTAAGTGTATCTCTTTTCATTTACTCAACCTCTCACAGACTAGATGCTCCAGGATAAACAATTTGCGAGGATCCCCGTCGATAACTCTGACATCTTTGTCAACATGGAGATAAGGCTATTCACGCGGGGGTCTCTTTGTAGCACAGAAAATAGAGGAAAATAGGGGATGGACTGTAACGATTTGGACAATGAGTAACTGCCTCACCTTGTCTCCCTGACGGGTTGGAAGTAGGATCCCCTTATGAGCAGGCGATCCAGGTTGACCAGGACCATCATCATCTGCTCCCGGGTGACCTCTCGGCCGCTCTGGTGTCGGAACTCGTGCTCGATGAAGTTGACGTTGACCCGGAAGGGCACCCCGTCCGCCGGCTGCTCGATGTGGTCGTGCACGATGGTGATGTCGTTGCCCTGTGAACAGAAATCGACTTAATGTCATTGTCACTCGAATCGGAAGCAAATTGCACAGATTCAGGTAGGTATAGGTAGGAAGTTGAATTAACGTCGCACTGGAACAATGCAACGGACTTTTGGCGATGGTCCGGGATCAAACCTGAAGAGAAAGATCGAGGACAGCACCACGTCATTTTGAACCTTGGTCAGATGACGAGGTCACTCCTGAGCTGGTACGCACTCTCCAAACTTCCACACCAACGTGAGGACATTTGAGGCCACGGCAAATTTAACGGGCACCAGTCCTCTTGGTACACGATGGTCTTTGGTTGGATTCGAACTCACAACTCTCCAGTTGCTAATCCGTTGTTACTCTTCCAACCGGGTTACAGCGGTCCTTGCACATATTCAGACACTTTTTCGAGAAATAATTTCAAATGGAAAGGAAAGTCTTTTCTCAGTTAATTTCCCTTGAATAAGAAACCAAACTTCGATATAAGCTGATTAAAGTGTATTCAGGGTGTATTTTCAATTGCATCAACCCTACTGTTTCGACGAAATATCTCGTGGTCAATTGTGCTAAAGACGAGATCTTTCGTCGAGACAAAACTGCCCTTTTTCTCCATGAGGAATGAAGATCTTAGTAACATAAACAAACTGTCCCTTGCCCATAACTAGTGAGAGTTTGTAACAGATTTTTGCACAACAGGGAAGTCTTCGACGCGCAAATGAATCACCAAAAGGGTTAAAGCGTATTTTCTTTCACAATATAATAATCAAATAAGCAATTCAAGAACGTCTTAAAAATTTGAACGGATGGTTAAATTTTCATTCAAAAATTGTTTACTTTAACAAAAACAAATTGTAGTTATAGTGTAGATGTTTACAATGAATTTTTAATTTTAATTATGATTAGCTTCAGAATTGGTTTATCGTTGAGTTATTACTTTGTCTCCCTTATTTTATAAAATAGGAGCAGAATTAGAGTGATATGGATTTTGTTCATTGAGACTGATTCTGAAAATTGTTTTTCTAGATGCAGTTCCTCTACCCATATACAGCAGTTGTTTTTAATTTTATGGCGATTTTATACTCGAAGTTATTACTATTATGATTTTATACTTGAAGATATTACAAAACCAAACTTATAATCGTAAAATATTTCTCTGCAACTTACGGAAAGAATAAGATCTGGTCCAACAGAGTTCTCAACCGGAGCATTCCTGTCTATTGAGAACGATATAGTGTAGGTAAAGTTGCCACCATACGAAGAGAGCTGTGTACACAATTAGAACAATTTTATTAGAAATCAAAATATTCAGATGAAAACAAAAAGTGAAAAATGCAAGAGAATGACAAATGAAACCTAGAAGAAAAGTAATATTTAATATATATTCGTCGTGGAAAATATCTTCTATTTTGTATATAAATTTCAAGATATTTCTTCCGATACACTTTTTACAGAATTAGTTCTTTTTTCTACCCCGAAAAAGAATAGTTCTTAAATTTCCCCTCGATAATATCTGATTTTCAAAATTAAAACACTTGATTAGTTGGCATTTAAATAAGGATTTGGTCACCATTTTCATCAATCCAAATTAAATTTTAATCAAGTTAAAACAGTTCAATTTAATTTGTGTCTATAAAATTATAAAACTCATTAATATTTTTTAAATTGAGAATTCTAAACACGAATGAGTTGACTTCCACATAGGAATTCGGAAATTTTGACAACTTAAATTAGTTTTAAATGATTTTAATAAATTGAATACAAATTTTTGTAGCTGTAAAATAAACATAATACATGGACACATAAATTTCTGCAATACATTTTCTTCAAATCCCGACATGATAATAAATATTTACCTGCATTTTTATAGATATCATTATGCAAAATGTTCTCTTCGAAACATGTTTTATGTTATTTCTATTATTTTATAATTAATCACATAACCATATTAATTGCTCAAGGCTTCTTAATAAGATAAATATTCATGTGCTATCATATACACGTAAAATCATTTTTAATTAGAATTTTATAACAAGTCACGCATACAATTTTAAAATCAATCGTAGAATTTATGATTTTCCAGCATTTACCGTAAAGCTTGAACAATTTCTTTGACAGTTCTGAAGTTTTTAAAAATTTTGTCAAGGACACTTGAAAAAATAAAGTTTCATTTCTTGAATTTATTGCGATTGGGTGCTTTATTATTCCTTGATACCTTTTCTTGGTTTTGCGCTTATTTATTTTCTGGTTTTTTTTATCGTACTTTGAACTATACCTTCCTTCTGTTAGTTTTGTGTATTTTCTCACTGTTGTGCAAATGGATGTTTTCTGTAGCACAGTATGAATAAATAAATTATAAACTTAATAACCAATGTACGATGCATTAAAACTTTACGATTTGTAGAGATTAATAAATTTATAAAACTAATTAAATATTTTAATAGATACGAAATAAAATCACGATAGCGCTTTCTGAATTTATAGCATTTAAACCCAAAGTGAGAAAAATATTCTCAGCCCTATAAAGACCAGCCCTAAAGAAAAGTTGACCCTATAAAGGTTTTGTAAAACAGAATAAATTATGAGCTGATAACTATTACATAATAATTTATATAATAGTTATAAGCTTATTATATACTATTATATAATAATTTATAACAGGAATCTATTATATTGATTACTAGTATAAATTATTATTGTTGTAGTCTGTTTATTTTGCAATCTCCTAATTCAATTTTAGATGGAATATCCGATATGGATCACACATGAATATGTACAAACGAGTAACAAGGTAGCAAACGATGCTTTCAGAACAATAAAGTATCTATCGTTCCATTAAAGAAAATGCTAAAGAATAAATTGAAATACATTTAGCAGATTATTAGAATACTACGAGCATCTTGCCTGTGCACAAAGTAAGCGAATAATTAATAAATCACAACAGTTATGATAATAATCAATATCTGGATACGGTTAAAATCAACTTTCATAATGAATTCCAGAGAGCAGTTGTAAATAATGTACTAAATCTGGCTCTAATGTGTATTACATGTCTCCTATCTTAAACTGAACATCAGATTTGAATGCCTTCTTTTGCTTAAACTATATATTCATAGTAAGACAGTGTAATGTGAATATTAGCCTTTGCATGCAATGCATCACCTTATTGCCTAAAAATATTTCAGGGGCGGAGAAGTAGAGGAGAGATCCTGCGGGCAGTTCAGGAGAATCGACCACTCTAATTCCAACATCAGTCTCCAGCAGTGGAACGTCGATATCAGTTTCAGTCATTGCGTCGTCCACTTTGATGACACGTTTCTTCCAATCTCGCATTTCATAGACCTGGAGTGAGAAAAAAGCAATCCTATTGAAATGTTTCTACAAGAGTTAAGACTAGAAATCCCGGTTTCGAACACAGGAGTGAAGTATAAGTAGACTGAGCATTTCTTATTAAGAATAGCTTCAAAAAGTGCGACCAACGTTTCGACTAGTAATCTCGTGATTGCCCTGTGAAAAATTGAATTCTTTGGCAGTTTTGGCATTTCATCGCCTCGTTTGGCTATGTAACATTTTATGACAGGAGTAGGTAGGTATTTCAATTAGCGTCGCACTGGAGCAACACAACAGGCTATTGGCGACGATCCGAGATCAATCTCGAAGGGAAAAATCCGGGGACAATACCTCGTCATTTTGAACTACTATGTCGTGCGGACCAATCAGATGATGGATCAATGCACGGGCGTCTTCTCTCGTCGCGTGGACCAATTAGAAGACGAGTGTTCGTAATCTCCCGGTAGATCAAATTTGTCTAAGGATCACGTTACTACTTGTTTTGGTCACATGATCCTGGACATATAAAAAGGTTACCATTGCTCACTCTACTTTTATATCTTCTCTATGGTTCCGTACGTGTACAAGACACGTGTCTCATGTACACATTCCATAATACACGAGTTATAATACACGTTCCATAATACACGAGGCACGTGTCTCATGTATAATGGAATTTTACATCCGTGTCTTTTAAAACACGTATTTGCTATCCATGTACATGGATTTCAGTTTCCGAGAGAATATTACTGCAATGTAATTGAACTCTTTTCGAAACATCTTTAGCCTCTTTTAACCAGAGACTTCACTGTAATTACTAGTGAAAGATTATTATCTCACCTGAGTTTTAAACAAGTAACCGCTGGAACATCGATCCGTTGTTCCAAAGCAGAAGCATTTTGTGCATCCCAAGGGGTTCACCTCTTCAAGATAGAATGTTCCAGGTTTGCACTGATCGCAGGAATCCCCGTAAACGTTCACCTAAAGTTTAAGTGAACACTTTTAGCATACAGTTGAAAACAGGTCAAGGGATATACGGGGCATGCTGAAAGGAGGCACTCACTTTGCAATGGCACCGAGCACTGTCTTCGTCGCAGATATCTTCCGTGCTGCCTCGCAAATCGCAATTGCAGAGTTGGCAGTGTGGAAAGGCCCAGTACCCAGCTTTGCATTTGTCACAAGTTCGTCCAACAATATTAGGTTTGCACCTGAAAAATGAAATATAAAAAATTGGGATTTCTTTGCCGATATAAGAACTGAAAAAGGTTTTTAAACTGTTGTAATAAATAATGAACATAATTGTACACTGCTGGCCACCCAAATTGCAACACCAAGAAAGACAAGAGATATCACAACAAAATTTATTTTGTAGATAACATGTTGACCAAGTATCAAATGATTAAATTTATAGACTTCTGTGAAGTGTGGTTCCTGCCAAAATCAGTAGCCAGAGTAGCCGCCATTGTTGGAGATCACCGCTGCCACACGCCTCGGCATTGATTCAAAGAGACTTTGGATGTGTTCTTGGGGTACAGCAGACCAAGCAGCTTCCACACGTTGTCAAAGTTGATCTGGTGTGGCAGCTGGGGATGTATTCTGGGTCAATCGTTGAGCAACCATGGATCACATGTTTTCTATCGGCGAAAGATCCGGAGAGCGAGCTGGCCAATCAATCTGGCGATTGACGAAGAACCCTTGGACAATGCGTGCCACGTGTGGTCGCGCATTATCCTGTTGAAATATGGCTGTGGGCAAGCCCTGAAGGTAAGGAAGGACAACTGGCTCCAACACCTCGGAAATGTAGCGCTGGCTGTTTAAAGTACCGGCAATGCGTACTAGAGGAGTGCGAGAGTGATATCCAATACCGCCCCATACCATAATACCCGGTGCAGGACCTGTGTGGCGGTGCATAACGCAGCTGTTCAGCATCCTCTCTCCACGGTGTCTCCAGACTCGAATCCGACCATCGTGGTGTTGCAGACAGAAGCGTGACACGTCAGTAAAGACAATTTCATTCCATTCTGCCGTCCACATCCTTCTTTCATCGCACCATTGGCGGCGAAAACGTCTGTGGTTCTGCGTCAAGGGTAGACGAAGCAATGGACGTCTTGCGGACAGACCACTCTGCTGTAAACGGCGTCGAATGGTACGCACAGACACTGGATGATGCGGTACAGACTGAATGTGCTGTGCTATGGTTCGTGATGTGGCTGAGCGATCCGTCACTGCCATACGCACAATATGCCTGTCATCACGTGAAGTGGTGCACTGAGGTGGATGCGATCGAACACGTCGGTCCGTCGTACCCTCCTGCATCCAACGATCACATATCCGCATTACAGTTGTTTGGTTTCGTCCAACACGACTACCGATTTCCCTGAAAGATAATCCACAATCTCGGTAGGCCACTATCCTCTTCCTCTGTCGAACTCGGATACTTGATCAAAAGATGATCGCTGTTTTCTACGAGGCATAATTGATCGTTTTTTTTGAAAAAATCACAAGAAAAACACAATTGCCGTACTTGAAATCGTCGAAATCTCCAAGCCTTAAATAGCGCTTTGAAGTGGCGCCACAGGCGCGCGTGATGTGCGTCTGCGCTGAAATTCTAATCATTTGCATATCTCACCTCCGCTAATGCATGTTGTAAATTTCATATTATTTGCATGCTTCCTTCAGGGTGTTGCATTTACGGTGGCCAGCAGTGTATTTTAGACTTCATTTGCTCAAATAAGTCTCTTAATTTTTTTATAATTACTTAAACACGAGCTTTCATGGGAAATGAATTATCTGCATACATTTTCACTTAAGTATATTAAGCATCCCATTAAAATGTTAGATATATAAGGCTATGAATTCCATTCATGAATCGTGAGTGATACCGGAATGTCTAGACACCGGTAATCATGTTTACGAAAACTGCGTGTTAAGCTTACAATCCAATGACCAAACATCTAGTATTCGTTTCAAACGTTCAATAGATACGTAAAGCAATATCTAATTCTATGTGAATTTCATATAAGGGATATGCAAAAAATATAAATACATAATCAACACATTCAAACACCGATATTACTTTTGCTTCTGGGATGCGTTCGCCCCTGAGTATGTACAGAACATATCTTTTACCAAACGAAAACTGCTTTACGTTGTGTTATAATGGATCTCAAGTCACTCTGGAAAATATGGCAATGAACAGACTGATCAATTGGTTAAAGCTGGAGCACATTTGCCCCAACCTAAATCCCCTGTACCTCTACGTAACAGCAAGAGGCTTATAAGCTCGTCCTATAAGGAGTACTAGACTTTCAATTTACAAAGAGATGTGCACAGGAAGAACTGGAATATTTTATTGAGGAACAAAGCTCGTGTCCCAGGTTCCTTTCGACTTCTAACCGGACATGGCTGCCTACAAAGACACTTATACCATATTGGAGTGGCGAGCTCCGCATCTGTTTCCCTTGCGAACTGGAAGAAATGACGCGTTTACAGAACTAGTATACCTAGTGTAGTCCTATAACATGCTAAGTATTAAGGGGACCGGAAAGTAATGTCGATTTTACATTAAATTCAAACAAATAAATTTTTAACAAGTTTTACTTTTAATCAATGATGTAATCACCCTCGTTATCAACAACCTTTTGCCATCTAATGTGCAAATTTTCAATGCCGGATCGATAAAAATCAATTGGTTTTTGAGCAAAATATCTGGAGATGGCATTTTGGATATCATCCAAATTTTCAAATTTTTTGTCACATAAAAAGTGTTGTAGCAATCGGAATAAATGGAAATCCGATGGTACAATGCCGGGCGAGTATGGTGGGTGAGGCAGTACCTCCCTCCAATTCATTAATTTTTCCAGGGTTCGTCTTGCGCAGTGCGGTCTTGCATTATCGTGTTGCAGAATAACGCCTTTTCTGTTGACAATATCGCAGGACACTTTTCAATTAAAGATTGATTAACTCGATCCAATTGTTCACAGTAAAGGTCTGCATTCACAGTTTTCCAGGTTTCAAAATGAACGACTTTTCTTCAAAATGAACGATTCCGTGAATACTCCACCAAACACAAAAGCGCCTTTTTGGGATGTAAACCTGATTTCATTCGGAGAGAGCCACTGCCTTTTGCGTTTTGGATTATCATAGAGGACCCATTTTTCATCTCCAGTGATCAAGCGATCAAAAAACGCTTCTGTATTGTGCCGTTGAAGCAATAAGTTGCATGTGGTGGATCGGTTAGCTTCGAACAGATTATGCGGGACCCAAACACCTGCTCTGCTTACTTTACCAATCTGCTGCAAATGTTCTTGGATGGTGACCAAGGTTGGTTAAGAGAGTTTGACAGTTCCTCGATTGTCTGACACGGATTTGCTTCCACTTCCGCCCTTAACACGTCATTGTCTAAAGTTGTTCGTCTTCCTTATCGAAACGAGTCGGAAAGATCAAAATTACCGGATCTGAACTTAGAAAACCACCTTTGGCATTTACAAACGTCTAATGCACTTGGATAAACATCGCAAATATTTTTGGTAGCAACTGTTGCGTTACTACCCTTGTGAAACTCAAAAAGCATACAATGCCGGATATGTACCTCTTCTGGTATTTGGCTGGCCATTTCACCCAAAATTGCACACAAAAATTTAAGATTTAATTATTTACAAGTAAACAAGTCACTTTAACCTTAAAATGTCTTTGGCACGACTATGAAGTACACAATGAGCTGATAAATGGTAAACAAATATTGACATGCGCAGAAACAACATTACTTTCCGGTCCCCTAATATCTGCAGTGCTGAAAAAGAACTAAAACTAACAAGGAAAAACGGCATTGAGAACTTCTGTTGCTAATTTATCAATATTGAGAAAGTTGGTAATTTTCAGTACCTACAAAACCATTTTAATTATCGAACAATTACAGTTTGATGTTCTATTTGTTCTAAATTACAATATTGCAATTAATGGTTTATTACAATAATGCAATTAAAGTTTTCGATGCATTTATAAGCAAACATGCAAATGTTCTTTAAATGTTTTTAACTATGTTTCGATTGGTGCATACTCACTGACACTGTCCAATTTGCAAATCACACTGTAGGTTTCCTCTGACCACTCCTAGATGATTGCAGTTGCATTCCTATCATACAGAGAAAAATAATTGCAAGTGAAAACACACCAATACTACACAAAATCACCACCATAAATAGAAGGGTTCGTACACTTTTTGGAAAAGTGAATTCTAGGAATTTTCCAGGTGATGCCTGAAATATCCATATATTGGAACCGTATCTACCGGAAGACTGGTACGAGATCATAGTGTGAAAAATCACAAGGCAGTCTAATCACCGATAATAAAAATCACCGATTTTTCAGCAAAACATTAAATGAACTAAATAAGTCCAAATTAAACAATAAATAGAGAAACTCTGTTTTTAGTGTGAGAGGGCTTTTCAGTGTAAAATTAACAATTCATCTGATAGTAGTAGACTTTAAAGATTTCACCACACTTTTTTTTGTCGCCACTCTATTAAAATGCGGATTCACACACCTACCCAGTCTTAAGATGTTATATCGCCAAATGAGGGATGGATAAGATGCCAAATCGGTTAACTATTCAATTTTTCAAATGGCAATCACGTGACTACTAGTCGACATGTTGGTCACACTTTTTGAAGCTCCTCTCAATAGCAATGCTTCAGTCTACTTATATTTCACGTCTATGGATATATCAACATTTTCGCGATGTTTGGCATTGATTTTAAATTTGAGCGTGGTGTCCGATTATCTAATCGCAATCGATGTGATGTCACAAACTATGTGATAACATAAGACCCGAGCTGTTAAATCCTGGATCAAACTATGTGACTATTCTTCTTTCCTACCCATTAGCAATAGCGTAAATTCCTTAGGTTCCTAGTTTTTCTTTCCCTTTTTAGGTAAATTTATAATTTTTTGAAAGATTTTAAAATCAATTTTGAACCTAAATAGTCAATTTCCTTGGATTACAAGCAATCAGAATTGAAATTAAAAAAAAAACTCCAGATGAATATTTTCGTTTTTCATGACCAAACCCTCCAACTGGTTTCGAGGTCCATCAAAAACCTGACCAATTTTTCTAACGACGAAATATCTCGTTCATCAAGATCTGGCCAGTTTTGCTATTGACGAAACAACTCCGAGAAGGGTTAAACCAATTCCAGGAGGGCCCCTTTCCAGCGACGGCATACGAACCCCGAAGGAGCAGCACCTACTTCGCATCCGATGATGGGGTCGAAGCCGTAGGTGTAGGGCATGCAGACGTCGCACCGCTCCCCGGTGACCCTGGGCGGGCAGATGCACTGCCCGGTGACTGGCTGGCAGTAGGCTGTGGAGGGGCAGTCGCAGGGCTTGCAGTTGGGAAAACCGAAGAAGCCCGTGCGGCACTGGGAGCACGTGCGCCCGATCACGTTGGGCTTGCACTCGCACTTGCCGCCGAACTCCTCGCACTCGTAGCTGCGGGATCCGTCCGTGTTGCACTGGCAGGGCAGGGCGCCGTTGTTGTACTCGGACGTCAGAGAGAAGGCCGCGTCACGGCAGAAACCTAAACGAAGAAAAACCACGATTTCATTGAGACTGAATGATATTTTAATTAACTGGAGCAACACAACAGGCTATTGGCGACAATCCGGGATCAACCCCCGAAGGGAATGATCCGAGGACAACATCACGTCATTTTCAACCGCGGTCAGATGACAAGGTCCCACCTCAGCTGGCACCCCACTCTCCAAACGTCTACGCCACGACATTTGAGGCCACGACGGATTTAACATGCATCAGTCCCCTTTGTTAACGGCGGTCTTCGGTTGGATTCGAACTCACAACCCGATTGACACAGCAGATCAGCGGCATTTCTGCTACAAGTATCGAAGCGCTGATAGAGCGATAGAATGATATTCATTTGTTTCCGAATTTCAATTGATAAATTATACTGATAAATGGAGGAAAGGGGTGTACAAACAATAAATGGCTTTCAAGTCTGCATCTTATTTAAAGAAGTGCACTTTAAGACAAGATGTGGCAATCGACTTACCAGTGACATCTGAAGGGAGCAAGAAGCTGTTTTGTCCACATTCTTTGATGAATTTGCCAGCTTCGTCTTGGGGCAGAGGAGTGAGCACGCTCTCGTGGAACTCCTTCACTGGGATGGCCAAAACATAACCCTGAAAAAAGAATTGGATGCTATTCAGCTTTATGAGTTACAAATGCTGATTGTTCTTTGAGGTCTTTTCGGCGCAAAAGTATGTTAATTGCAAGACGAGACAGTGGCGAAGCTAGAGCTCTTTCCCCTAGTCAGTGTAATTTTATCCTCAAAATCAATGCTCGTCAAAGTTGGAATTTTTATCATGAAAAGGTATTTTTGGCGGTAATAATAATAGGTAGGATCCAAACAAAATTGTGAAAAAGCTAACTCCAAATTGCATTAAATTATGTTAATATATGTATACTTATGCACCTCTTTTCATAGCAATAAATTATAGTAATCACAAAATCGAATATTTTTCATTTCATTGTAGTATTTTTTGTTAATTGAAAACATTTAATATCGAGAAATCTCTGGATCAGATTAGAATTAAATCTCTTAATAAATCCATTGCATGAAAATTGTCAATGACAAAGTAATAAACGGAATAGAAGGATTCGTGTAAAACGATGAGAATCAAACACGTACCACCCAAACTGTTTTATTCGCCGGTTGTCTGATGTTGAGATGGAAGTTCTGCAATATCTGGAAGGATGTTGCGTCGCTGTCCTTAGTGTGTACCACAGTGCGGCACCCGGACACACTGGGGCAGTAGGGCAGGGGTAAAACGGCATCATAGGAGTCGCCATCTTGAATCACTACTCTGGCATCGAATGAGGGATGATCAGGCTGGAATTGAAAGCAAGATAAGTGCAAAGAACAACAAAATAAATAAGAATGAGAAATATAAATAGGAACAAGCAACGGTATGTATTAGGTTGATGCAAAAGTTCGTCCCGTTTTTTCAAATAAATCGAAGAAAAATTTTATTGACTAAAAATTACATTGAATCAATATAGTATGGGCCGTTCTGTTCGGTGACCTTTCTGGTAACTGCACCATCCCGCGCTCATAGAAGTTCTGGGGCTTCTGGCTAAAGAACTGATTCAAGTGACGAAACTTTCTGAACCAAAGCACGTGGAATCGTCAACGGCACCCCTCACCCTACACAACACGTATCTTCTTTTGCGTCTGCGAAGCATTCGGAAATAAAAAAGCATATGTCGAAAATCCTTCTTATTTTCTGCCATTGTTCATGCTTAACAAAATTTAAAAGATCCCAACCGAATAATACAATTTCTTCCCTTAGTACTCGCTGAAATTCCTTCTTTCAAACAACATCAAAACTATACATGTGAAGTAGATAACACTTCGGTGATGCAATGCCGATGCAATCTAGCGCCAAATATGGAACGAACTATGGACTCATGAACTGTTTATAAAAATTTCCAAATATTTAACCGAAAACGTTATATAATTATACCAGTTATATAGCATATATATATGTGTGTGTGTGGTGTATATATGTACATATATAGATATGTTTATGGTATGTATATGCATGTTTCATTATTATTCTTACGTTTTCCATTGTGTGATTTCTATGCTCGCTTTGTAAATTTTATCAACACTAGTCTCTGAGTAAAGTTGTCCTACGGGATGCAGTATCTATGTAACATTACTTTTGTTCATAACTTGTATTTGTTCTGTATGAATCTATTGTATTTTGATTGTCCAATCTGGCTAAGGACCTTATGGGATCTGACGAATGTCGTCCCGACCGCCTCTCGTGTAGCCTAACACTCTGGCTAGGTTGGGCAATTAAGATCTCACTAAAAACGGTATGTATTAGTCGTATGAAAGGCTTTTTTGCAAAGTTAAATCTAGATGGTGCTATTGTTTTGGGATTGATGTACGCATTCCGACAGATACGTCATATAGCTATATTTTAAGGTAATTCCACTTTCTACTGAACGAGAGCATTATATAACTTATATAACCGAAAGTAAAATCCTCAATGTTTATTTTACACTGAAAATCCCTCTCGTACAACAAGAAAACAAGTTTATTAAAAAGTCTATTTTTGGAGGTATCGTAGGAAATTTTGATTAAAATGTACCTCTTCCTACCGCGGCCCCGATGTCAAGTTCGGAAATACTCCATTTCAAAAACTCTACCGCAGCCAGCATTGACAGAAAAAGAGTGCAACTTTAGTCTACTAAAAAATACTCCATGGTAGAGATGGGTTACACTGCTATGTATACTATTGTATCGTAAGTTAATTTTTGTAGTGCTAGCTAAGTTCACCACAAAGGAATACCTGATAGTAGTGCACAATGAATGTGTAGAGTCCAGGCGACGGAACAGATCCCTTCAGGTCGATGATGTTGTCGTGCTCCTGAAGACTCACCAAAGCGACGTCTGCGTCGATGACGCTGTCCGGGAGCACGGAGGTACGGGTGTACTCGTTGTAGCCACCATCAAACTCTACCTGCAAGGTTTCGAAAAGTTCACGAAATTAGTAATGACAGATACAACACAGAAATGAAAAACATTCACACAAGAACCAAATAAAATACTGTATTATTTTGAAGGTTTTTCATTTTGTAACTCTAAGTGTCTACCTTCGTCGACTCCGGTATCGGCAGGTATTCCGATTCGATGCAAGAGCCATCCTGTTTGATGCACAAAGGTTTGGGCACGATATAGTCCGTTTGCCAGAGGTCGGCGGGCACGAAAGCCACGTTGTCGATGGCCAGGTTCGTCTCTTCGTTGACATCGAGCACCACGTTGACATCGCTCAGGGGGTCGTCCTGGTGGAAGTGGGCGACTTCACCCGCCTGGTCCACGACGATCTGCCGGCAGAGGAACGTGTAGGCGCAGTCGTACAGCGTGACGGTTCCCTTCTCCATGCGGTCCGAGGACGTCACCTCAACCGTCGCCGTGGTGCTTTGGCCGGACACGGGGGTGTGGTACGTGACGATCATCACGTGAGCACCCGGCCGCGGAAGGGTGTAGTCCAGGTGCAGGCTCCTTTGGTCTCCGCCGATCCACGCCATAGGTCTCGTCTGTAGAGCCTGCGCAATATATTGATAGAAAATGTATTTTTTTACATGCATAAATAACAATATTAATTTCTTTCCGCACACATGCGAGGTCTGTCCGGAAAACACCCAGCCATTGCTAATATAAGAACGGTTTGTGCGACATCGATGTCACTTGGCAGTCAAGGAAGGGATCCAAGCGTTCGGAGAATGGCTCAGGCATTAGAACCATGACCAGGTTCACGTAAGTTAAAATCATGGTTGATTGGTTCTGGAGGGGTTTTAGGACGCAAGGAGACATATTTGGCCATGCTGCTGCAAACACAAGACAACGTCAAGTAAATTGATTGGTTGTTTTGGGATCTGTTTAGGGCACAAGGGCCATATCTGGCCAAGCTGCGCCAAACGCAAGACAGAGAACGCAATGAGGGAGGAAGAAAAAGCAAAAAGCAGAATGGTAGGCGAGGGTAAAAATGAAAGGGAAGAAAGATCACTCGGGTACTTAGAGGTTGTACGCATCTAAAGAAGATGTGCCCCTGAGGCAAACGTCAAGTAAAAATTGTTGTGGAAGGGGAAAAGAGGGATTGGGGAACAGAGCAGTGGGATGAAAGCAGAAAAAGATCGCTTGGGTATCCCCAGAGCGACACCCGTGTTTATTAAAGACAATAAACCCCATGGGAAGATCACTAGAGTACCTCGGATCCGTGAAGCCTAAAGGAGATGAGGGCCATAGGTACATTGCATCTTGTTTGGTATTATATTGATGGATACTTTCGAGACCGAGCTCGTTTCGAAAATTCCGCTGCAATATTGTCCCTTCCCTCTTTCAACTGAATACTCACAGCCAAAGCGCTCGCATCGTCGAAAAGAATGGTCTCCCTCCTCTCGTCTCCGTAGGGCACGTAACCCACCTCGCCCCTCACGATTTCCGAATCAGCAGGCAGGGGGGGATAGCGGTAGGAGAGGCACAGTTCAGAGTCGTCCTCGTCATTCAGGATGCACGGGTTCGATACATGCTGCTGCAGAAGCGTCGCCTCGTAATACGACTGAGGTAACAGCACCATGTAGTCCTGTAGGGAGAATCGGAAATCCATTTCAATATGTATTCACACTGATCTAAAATTATAATTTAGATTGAATAATAGAGAGCTTTTTCCCGTCTCACCAGAAACAAGGGTTTCTCCACTCGAATGGACACTGTCCACTGGCCGGGGTTGAGCACGAAAGGTGAAGCGACGAGTCCTTCTTTGCCAGAGACTTTCATGAATTTGGGCCTGGCTGTGGCCTCGAACACCATGTCACTGCTTTGTTGGATATCTGTGAGAAAATAACCCAAAGCTTAGTTCCCTTTGAAACAAAACAGACCAGAGCTTCTGGTTACCCCTACAAGTGGTTTCGACGAGATACATGGTCCACCAAGATTCGGCCAATTTTGCAAATGACGAGATATCTCGGCCACCAAGATTCGACCAATTTGCAAATGACGAGATATATCGGCCACCAAGATTCGACCAATTTGCAAATGACGTGATATCTCGCCCACCAAGATTCGGCCAATTTTGCAAATGACGAGATATCTCGGCCACCAAGATTCGACCAATTTTGCAAATGACGAGATATCTCGGCCACCAAGATTCGACCAATTTGCAAATGACGAGATATCTCGCCCACCAAGATTCGACCAATTTGCAAATGACGTGATATCTCGCCCACCAAGATTCGACCAATTTTGCAAATGACGAGATATCTCGCCCACCAAGATTCGGCCAATTTTGCAAATGACGAGATATCTCGGCCACCGAGATTCGACCAATTTGCAAATGACGAGATATCTCGGCTACCAAGATTCGACCAATTTGCAAATGACGAGATATCTCGGCCACCAAGATTCGACCAATTTTGCAAATGACGAGATATCTCGGCCACCAAGATTCGACCAATTTGCAAATGACGAGATATCTCGGCCACCAAGATTCGGCCAATTTTGCAAATGACGAGATATCTCGGCCACCAAGATTCGACCAATTTGCAAATGACGTGATATCTCGCCCACCAAGATTCAGCCAATTTTGCAAATGACGAGATATCTCGCCCACCAAGATTCGACCAATTTTGCAAATGACGAGATATCTCGCCCACCAAGATTCGACCAATAAATGACGAGATACATCGTCTCGATGACCACCAAGAGAGTTAGTACAAATACTATCCAAAAAATAAATACAACAAACTTTATCCACTGATTTTACAATATAGATGGATTTAAGATGAATATATAAAATGGATTTTTAAGATAAACTGTATAAAATGTAGAAAGAGAGATATTTAATGTAAATTAAAATCATCTACACATACATAAGTCACCAACAAACGTGGCACAGAAATCAAAGTTATTTGTTTATTGTCGAATGGCAACAACGGAAATAAACAATACGAAATCGCCCTGCAATTTTTATTAAGTTTCTCTGATGATGATTTATATATAATACTGATTTTTATCAATAGCTAATGCTCATTAAAGCATTTTAAACAATAAATTACTGATTTGCATGTTATAAAATTTGATAATTCCACTTTCTTTTCCTCTCACACACATTAGACATTTTCAGAATCTTAATAGAAAAATCCTGAATTCCTAAATTCTACTTAAAAATTATCCATGTATAATATAACTTAGGTTTTAACAACTAAATTCTGGATTTAACTCTAGATTTAAATTAATATTACAGAAATTTGAATAATTGCGGTACAAAAAGTGATTCAGTGGTGTATTTTAAACTTTACTGCTGACAAATTCACTTACCGCCAAATGTTTCTGGAGTAAAGGTTATTATACCATACACATTTTCACCTCCAAAGTTGAGATAATAGAAATATACTTGATATAAGCTCGGTTTTTCTATGTACAAGTCCAACAGAACCTCTTTCTGGGGAAGGAAAGCGGAAAACAAAAACATTTATTCTATAGTATAAAATTTTAAAGCATCATACGATGTTTTTCTTTGAGAAAATGTAAGCATGAATACGTTTTGTGTAATAAAATAAGAACGAAAAAGCATTGTTAATTTAAAAAAATTAACTTACTAATTTAAAAAGCAGCCTTAAATTGCAGGGACATGTGTATCGAACGTGCGCCGCCCAGAACCAGGTTTCTTAGCGCAATGAGTCAACCAACAATCCCATTTGCAGCCCCTATGGAGAGAGCATCGCAAATAGCCTTCTTCGGATGGATGCACCACTCATCTTCAACTATTTTTATTTTTCAAATGAAAGCTGGTAGCAAATATTGTAGTTTCCTGCATCTCCTTGGACGGGTCAGGTTATATGAATAAATAACATGCTTCCTGCCAAGTTGTTTTTGATAGAGTATCGTTTTCAGGCCATGTATACCGTATATCAGGGGTGTCAAACTCAATTAAAACACGGGCCATTTAATGCAACTGGTAAGATTCACGCGAGCCACATCACATTTACAAATTTTCTTAAAATTATTTTGAAGTGAGGATTCAGGAATATGTATAGGATAATTAAAACACATTATGTTATTAAGTGAATTTAGGGTAATAATTTATAATATTGCGATATAATTGCCTTTATTTAAACGTTTATTTAATTTAATGTATTTATAAAACTAAAATTAACATTTTTTACCAGAAACTTGCCAGCGCTTTCCTCCTACAAGTTTTCCAATATCTGGATTCAGAGACTGAGAACAGACAATCTTCATTATGACAGATACATGTTTATCAGTTAATCTTGATCTGTAGGTTTATCAATTATTATCGGTAGGTCATTATTTAATTTCATGGACGAAAATAGTTGCTCACACATTTTTAACATGATGAAATTGTGTGTACGGTATTGCCTCGATCTCCCCTAAGTGCTATTTTCTTCATAACATATAGTCCTGTTTTCATTTTATTTCAGAGCATCGTGGGCAGAAAAAAATTACCTCGGGGGAAGCCAGTTTGACACCCCTGCCGTAAATGATGCATGCTTTGTAGTTGTATAAATATGTAAAAATTATCCATTTTTTCTCTTTTTTTGGGTTACAAACTCATTTACCAGTAGAGTAAACATTGAAAGCATAAAATGCACACACGAATAATAAAATAGGTGGGCTGAAAATAAGTCTCGTTTTGCACTGAAAACAATACGCGAAGCAGTGAACATGCTAAATAGGCTGGTTGCATTAAATCTTATGGCGCAAGACCCCAATTTGACCAAGCTGCGCCAAACACGAAACAGACAACATCAAGTAATGGATCCTACCCACAAGGAAGGTTTTACTCACACAGAAGAGAGAATATAAACAGGGAGGAATCGAATCGCATGTTGCTAGCGCTATTAGTAGGCATTTAATTAACGTCACACTGGAGCAACACAACTGGATATGGTGGACAGTCAACCACGGTCAAGTGACGAGTCAACACCTGAATTTGCACTCCACGCCACGCCAAAGCGAGGACATTCGAGGCCACGACTGATTTAACGTGCACCAGCTCCCTTTATACACGACGATCTTTGGTTGGATTCAAACTCCCTCCGGTTGCTAATCCGTTACTGGTTAGGAAACCTGTATTGAATAGGATGTTTGATCTTCTATTGAAAGTGTCCCTGATACTACTTGCCTGCAGATTGGAGAATATTCCGTAGCCCCTCCACGAGAATCCAGGAAAGACGTTCTCCTCGTACCCGTATCGAACATGAGTGCCGACAGGTGTGCGGCCGTCTTCGATCTCGAACTGGTGCTGGAAGAGGGTGGGGAAGTAGTGCGTCTGCAGGGGGCGCTCGCACTTGCGGCCGCTGATCCTGGGGCGGCACGAGCACTGCCCGCTCTCTCGGTCGCACACGTTGTTGACGGAACCCCCGATGTCGCAACCGCAATCTACGAAATCAGTTTAAGACTTCATCTTAGAAGCCATTATTAAAAACAATAAAGAAAGGAGATGTTTCTTAGGATTTTCTCCGCCATTTACCTTTCGAAGTCTGATCAAAAAGTATCGGACCTCATTTATTATTTATCCAACCAGGTGAATCCAGGAGTCAGGATTCATGTGCATTCACACAAGTGCAAGATTGCACTTGTGTGATTTTTTACTCCACCTTCAATCGCTGTGAGGAAACCCTTGTAGAAGTATTGTAGCATATGTATTGTGTGCTCGTCGCTTTCGAGTTTCCAGCTAAAATGAGCGCTGCACCAAACGTTCTGGAAGGGTAGGTAGTTGAATTAACGTCGCACTGGAGCAACACAAGGGGTTATTGGCGAAGGTATAAAATCAATCCCGAAGGGAAAGATCGAGGACAACACCTCGTCGTTTCGAACCACGCTCAGATGACGAGAACAACACCTGAGCTGGCACCCCACTCTCCAAATTTTCACACCACGCCAACGTGAGGGAATTGGAGGCCAAGACAGTTTTTACGTGGACCATCCCCCTCGATCTTCGATTGGACCCAGTTTCGAACTGTTATTGCAAATCCGTTACTCTTCCAACTGAGCTATCTTGACCTCTCGTGCTGGAAGGGACTACTGTGTTGTCGTTGACAAATGCTGATCGTTTGGTGGCTAGACCATTAGACCACGTACTCTCGAAAGACTTTTTACAAGACAATCAAAATGCACTAAGGCACGCGTCCAAATGTTCACCAGACATAGGTTGTCCTAGATCACACAAACTAATCATGGAAATCAGATGGTCCTATGTGATGGAAGTGGGACCGAGACATTAGTGGCCAGTTAGCAGACTGAATCAGGTAACCGCATTCCATGGAGAAGAGACAACTGAAATGCTATTGCAGAGGACGCTCAGAGGCTGTCTTTCAGAGTCCACTTCATGGGCAGGCACTCGAAGACCTCATGATTCCATATGAAGTCTCAGTCAGAAACTCTTTGGGTAAAATATGGACCTCTCCTCTGTGACATGGAAGCAGTAGGGTATTTAATTGGTGTCGCACTGGAGCAACACAATTTGGCTGTTGGCGACCGTCCGGGATCAAATCCGAAGGAAAAGATTCAAGGGCAACACCGCGTAATTTTGAATCAGATCCATTGGTCAGATAACGAGGTCATACCTGAATTGGCACCCCACTCTTCAAACTCGCATACCACGCCAACATGAGGACATTGGAAGTCACGACAGGTATAACGCGCATCAGCCCCCCCCCCCTTGTATACGACGGTCTTTGGTTGGATTCGAACCCTCCGGTTGCTAATCCGTTACTCTTCCAACTGGGCCCGACATGGAAGTGGACCCGGATCACTATATTGCTACCTGTCCTATTCACCTCCATGTCAGGGAACCAGCACCACTGTACTTTGAAATTGGTGATTATGATTTTGTACACAGCAATGTGGTAAAATTTTCTTTATACCTAAATTATTTTCGTCCAAAAATAACGACCTTAAAAATTCATTCTCTTGCCTCCAAAACCGTTTCAATAAAATATTTTAAGAGAAGCACCTGCGTGTGCGTTTAATAACTCGAAATTTTAATTTTAAGTTTTGAAAAACTTATTTCTCGCCCAACTCTAGTCATCATAAGTTGTGGGAAATTTTGTTTCTGAAAACCTTATGGTAGGGTCTTAGTTGAGGAGTAGCCCCTTCTCTCCGACTAGCTGAAGCCACTACGGATGTAAGGAAGGCCCCGAGGAAAATTTGACAAAGGTCTCGACAAATTACTTTCACGAATAGTTTCTCACAGGATTGTGAAAACGAAAATCAGACATTGCTTACCGACTGCAGGCTGGCAATTTTCTCAGAGTGCATATGTAACCGGATGTAGGTGCCCTTCAAGTCAACCCTACATGGATCCTTATTGGCGTCTTGATACAGGGGACGGCTAGAGCCTTATCCCTATTTGTTCGTCCTACCTTTGTAGGGTCGGTATCCCATGATGGTGTTGAGTTGATATAAAGAGTCTCATTACTTCCCAGATACTATTTCATGTAACGTTTGGCCCGTTCCAAAGCTGAACTCAAACGGACAGAATTTCAGGACGTATTTGTAATCACGGCAAATGCATCAAAGAACCCGATGGAGATCCCCAAAAATGCTGCCGAACCACTGGAAAAAGGGAATCAATTCTTAAGGGTCTATTTTGAAGTGGGTTAGGTTTGAACTAAATGTGTAAAGTAGTTTTACTTTTCTTGCTGAAGGTTAGGATACTTTTTAACCAGACCTCGTAAATGGAATTATGGCATCACATTCTACATACAGCAACAAAAATGAATTATTTTGTAACAATTGTTAATAAAATTTTTGAGTACATTTCTAGTTTCTAAAAAATTAAAGGTAGACTTCTACATATTGATTCTTGGAGATTTACAGTACACTTTTATTCGCTGTTCATAAATATCTTCTCTGGACTTTTTCAATGCAATTGATTCTTAGCATTTCTGCAATGCTTAAAAATTGAAGTTTGCCAGTTTAATCAACATAATGTCATAAAACCGCCGGAAAGCTTCACAATTAATGAAATAGTACCTCCTACTCCGACATCTAAACTGTTTTTTAAATAAGTTAGAAAACTTAATCGTACCTTTGCATCCAAATAAGTCGTCACTGTCCAATTTATAGGAACCTTCCTTGCATTGAGAGCATTGACGAGATCCTACGTTAGGCTTACACATGCATTGACCATTGGTTTTGCCACACACTGCAATTCCACCAACAGTTCCACCCAAGAAACAGTTGCAATCTAATGGAAAATTTAGAAAAATACTTTTAAGATTCAAATACAACACATCAATAATATAAAAATGGATAGAATAAACAAAAAATATTTAAATTAATTCCAGATTAATTTAGTTTTGAAAGTTGTATCCAGTAAGAGAGAATTCAAAACTTACAGTGAAAGGACAGAGGCGAACCAAAGTGGTTCGCTTCTGTCCTTTTATTGTCCATTGTCCTTTCATTCAACAAAACATTGGAACCATCAGTGGCTCCAATGTTTAGTGGGGCAGCATTTCATAAATATTTATTAATCTTGTGGTCTTTCTTAGAAAATATGTTTCTTAAGAATGTTTTATGCATTTTCGGACTTCCGATTGATTAACCCTCCTGGTGGTTGTCCCGACGAGGTATCTCGCCATTAGAAAAAAGCTGACCATATCTTGATGGACTAAATACCACGTCATTAGAAGAAAATTGAAATCTTGATCTCCTCACCTAAAAAAATTAGCACTATCTTGATGACGAGATGTCTTATTAGCGACATTGGTCAGATCTCGATGGACGAAATATCTCCTCGAAACCACTTGGAGGGTCAACAGAGTGACAGTTACTTCCGCCGGGATTCATAAAGCCCCTTTCTTTATAGATGTAGCAAGATGCACTTGTCAGCCCTATAACGCATCCTTGTTTAAGTTATCGAAGTCAATTATGATTAACACTCACTGGTCTTGCCAGGTGCAAGGTCACTTTTTGCAGTGTTAAGCAATGGAAAGAATAACTTTATAAATGTATTATTTATAAATTTAAATAAGACATTTTTTACAGTATGTTCTAAAGTATACTACGTATTTTTAAAATTATTTAGGTGTGTAACTAGGAAAGAATACGTCGAGCACCTCACACTTGCACCGAGATATCATTTGTCGACCTTCCTGGTGGTTGTCTCGACGAGATATCTCGTCATTAGCAAAACAGTCCAAATCATGATGGATGAGATATCTCGCCATTAGGAAAAAACTGACCAGATATCTGGATCTCGTCATCGTCAAAAAATCGACAATATCTTGATAACGAGATATCTCGTCATTAACATGATTGATAAGATCTTGATGGACGAGATACCTGGTCGTAACCACTTGGAGGGTTAAAAGGGACCGGCGACTACTAGAGGGTTAATACACTTGAACAAAAAGAGACTCATGTCCAACCATTTTTGATAGCTGTATAATAAAGTTGCATGTAAAGGTAAATTCTTTTAGCAAACGTAGATGCTTTTCTTCTACGTTTGCTAATGTAGATGCTTTAGATTCTTTTAGCAAACGTAGATGCTTTTCTTCTACGTTTGCTAATGTAGATGCTTTAGATTCTTTTAGCAAACGTAGATGCTTTTCTTCTACGTTTGCTAATGTAGATGCTTTAGATTCTTTTAGCAAACGTAGATGCTTTTCTTCTACGTTTGCTAATGTAGATGCTTTAGATTCTTTTAGCAAACGTAGATGCTTTTCTTCTACGTTTGCTAATGTAGATGCTTTAGATTCTTATAGCAAACGTAGATGCTTTTCTTCTACGTTTGCTAATGTAGATGCTTTAGATTCTTTTAGCAAACGTAGATGCTTTTCTTCTACGTTTGCTAATGTAGATGCTTTAGATTCTTTTAGCAAACGTAGATGCTTTTCTTCTACGTTTGCTAATGTAGATGCTTTAGATTCTTTTAGCAAACGTAGATGCTTTTCTTCTACGTTTGCTAATGTAGATGCTTTAGATTCTTTTAGCAAACGTAGATGCTTTTCTTCTACGTTTGCTAATGTAGATGCTTTAGATTCTTTTAGCAAACGTAGATGCTTTTCTTCTACGTTTGCTAATGTAGATGCTTTAGATTCTTTTAGCAAACGTAGATGCTTTTCTTCTACGTTTGCTAATGTAGATGCTTTAGATTCTTTTAGCAAACGTAGATGCTTTTCTTCTACGTTTGCTAATGTAGATGCTTTAGATTCTTTTAGCAAACGTAGATGCTTTTCTTCTACGTTTGCTAATGTAGATGCTTTAGATTCTTTTAGCAAACGTAGATGCTTTTCTTCTACGTTTGCTAATGTAGATGCTTTAGATTCTTTTAGCAAACGTTACATTATGCTTTAAGACATTTTCATTTAAAAGCAATAATTATTTGCAATCGATGTAATTAATATTGTAAACAATAATGGATTAATGAAAATTGGCTGGTTGGTTTTGGGTTTCATGGCGCAAGGGCCATATTTGGCCAAGCTGCACGAAATACAAGACAACAAAGAGTTAGTAAAAACAGCAAAAAGTAGAAGGGTAAAACAGAAGCGAGGAAAACTGATACAGCACTACTGGGATTAATGATCTGCATTAATTTACTTTTTTTACATTTTTAATCCTCCTGGTGATTGTCTCGAAGGGGGTATCTCGTCATTAGCAAAACTGGCCAGATCTTGATGGAAGAGATATTTCGTCATTAGAAGAAAACTGACCAGATCTTGATCTCGTCATCACAAAAAAGTGGTAATATCCTGATGACGAAGTATCTCGTCAATAGCAAAATTTGTCAGATTTTGATGGACGAGATATCTCGTCAAAACCACATGGAGGGTCAAATACAAAAATTTTCTGGCGAAGGGTGACATCAGCATTATTTGTGCCCAAAAGAGTCTAGTTTCAACACAATATGAGAAATTTCGTAACAAGTCATTTCAAGAGCAAGAATGGGCCCTGTTTTTCTCCAAGACATTTCTTCAACTTTTTTATAAAAGTGAAATGTAGATATACTTGTTCTATACAAGATACTAAAGAAGATGCTAAGAGAGATAATAAAAAACACGTTTTCATATTTGAATGCATTTCATAGCAAAAAGCATGTGTACCATATTCGTTCACTTACCTTCACAGCCCAAAGGATTGCTGATTTTGAGGTTCCAAAACAAGGGCTTGCATTCGTTGCAGATTCTGCCAGAGACACGTTCTTTGCACTCGCATAGTTTTCCACTCGTCAGGCTCCCACACCCCAAGAAAGTGGGCAACACACCGGCAGGGTTACAGTTGCACTCTGAAATTGCAAGAATTATTCATGCGAAAAATCACAACGATTTGACATTCCGAGCACACAAGGTACAGTCGCGGTAAAAACGAACAACCCCTTTACTTCGAGCACCATTCATAGTAGAGAGAGCAAATTCAAAGATATCATTTAAAAGGGAATAACGCCCTCTACAAATTCAATTGCAAAAAAAAATTGCATAAGGGGAGGTCTTCATATCAAATTTTGCACAAACAACAAAATTTCCAATGGAAACACCACGTTTTGACGCCTTAATCAGATTTTGTATCGTTAAATTAATCTAAATGTGAAATTTCATGACTTTACTACTTTTATATCCGGAGATATTCAATGTTAAAGTTAATGTCAATTTCAGAGATCATCGCCACATTGAAAATCGTTATTCGTAGGTCGAGATTAATTGTAGTTGTAGCTACCCGAATTTCATATTTGAACAGTATTTCAAACATATTTCTCGGCGCGTGCCAAACGATCCGAGAATTATATTTATTATGCAATAAGCACGATTAGATAATTATATTATTATTTTAGTATGCAAGTGCAATCGATCCGATAATTATCCGACTTTTGTCAGACTTTTCTAAACTTTCAGTTGCCCCTAAAATCATCATAATGAGGAAAATTTATCGTAACGCAAAAACTAACCATTGAAATTAGCTGAAATTTTGCATGGTCATATTAGAAGTCCTTCTGAATCGATTCCCATCAAAACATAGTAAGGTTCCACTTCATAATGTTTTCAAACATTAATTTAATAATTATTATTGCATACTAAACGATTTTTAAAATAAAGTATTAGGTGGATTTTGTTTGGATTGTTTAACAGTAACAGGGTACAAAATATCAGCGCTATAGGAATATCATTTAGGAAGATATCCATAAAAGTCTGAGAAACTGATTTAACATTGGGAGCTCCAATCTTTCTGTACTCATAACTTCGAAATGGTAAGACCTAATGACATGAAATTTGGTATCTGAAGTTAAATTTTGAAATTGATTCAAAATTATGTGTCGAAATAGGGGTTTCTATTGGAAATCATGAAGTTGGTGCTCAATTTAATATGAAAACGGCCCCTTATGCAAATTTTATGCATTTGAATTTATAGATGTTAGTTCCTATCAAACGCTGTCTTTGAATTTCCTCTTCTGTTAAAATAGCTCGAATGAAGAGGGGTGATTCGTTTATTGCTCCGTGACTACATCCGTCACATGCCGTCGAGTCTCTGATTAGCGAACTTCTATTCAACGAATAGTTTGAAGGCTCTCAAAATCTTAAGTGTGTAATACGAAATATACATTCAAGGGGTTTAAATTGTGTAGGATTTGTCTGTTAATTTAGCTTTCTTTTGAACTTTTGTCACGTGTGTTCACAAATACTTTCAAGTTTACCCGTATAAATAACGTTGAGTATAAATAACTGATTACAAAGTATCGTAAATAAATTGTTTGAGAAAGATAAAAGAAACGCTTTGGAGCAGAGGATAGAAAACTACTACTACTTTTTGTAAATTGATAAAAACTTTTTTCGGTTTCGCAAACGCGTTTCTATTTTTCTGGATTCCATCATAAAAAAGTTTGTCTCAACTTTTTAATGATGGATTGAGTTTTCGAAAAGGAAAAATTTTGACTCGTCTTTATTTTACAACCGAGCAATATTTACGTGATTTAAAATATTGTTTATTATAATATATCCTAACAGAACGAATTCCTCAAAATATCAAAGTCCCTTGTATATATCTTTCAATGACACGCGAAGTACTTTCAATATCATATTGCCTCCATAAGTATAGGGACTTCTGATTTAAAACATACATATAAGATTGTCCATCCTGACCGGTCGTCTAGGGTTAAGTTTTTGCTTTTCAATAAGAGAACGTGAACTGGGACGCTCGTTAATGTAATAAAATATTTATTAATAACGTAACAAATACAGCCGGCAACTTCGATCAACTCTTAACATCAACTAACAATACAATCTCAGCATAACCGCTGAAACTCTTTTTGCCATTTCCAAAAAGAACGCTCGTCCGATCTCGAACATTCGTGCCAAGCGTAAACATCACAGGCGTTTTTAGATTCCTTGTAGAAAAGTGTGTTGCCAGATTCCAATATACTCAAGACCCTAAACGATCGAGCAGGATGGGCAATCTTACATACATAGACAAAAATTCCAATTTTAAAAGTATAACTTCATGTCTATAGTGTTACTGAGTGCAATAAAGTGTATGGGTACTCATTGCAGTTTTCGGAAGAGCATTTCCAAACAACCCAGAATCAAGTCACTTACCTTCACAGTATGGGTAGTTGTAAAAGCCTTCTTTGCACACATCGCATTTCTGCCGGTCGAAGTTTTCTTTGCAAACACACTGTCCCTCATCATTACAAGAAACTCCGATAGATCCCGTAGGTTCACAATCGCAAGCTGGAACAAGTGTAAATATTTTCAAAAGGAAACCAACACTATACTTGCTAAGGTTTAATAAATTAAAGTATATGAGACAGTGGTTCTCAACATTTTTTGCTTCGTGTCTCACTTAATAACTTCAAAGAATATGATGACCCCCATTATATATAATAAAAATAATAATATTAATGCTAGCTCTTAAATTTGCAATATTAGGTAAAATTACGGCGCGAATTCGGAATAGTCTTTAGCAGCTCTAGCTCATTAGGCTCAAGAAAATGATGACATGGCGGAATTGTTTGTCAAAAAGAGGCAGAGATTTCTCAGACAACGATTGCTCAAACCATATTCCACACCATCAAATCAATAATTAAAACAAATTTCAAGAGCATCCTCGCATAAGAACTTTGGAGAGGAATTCCTTGAAAACATGGTGGACCAACCTCTCGCACGTTCCTGAGTGGCCAATGAAGTGAGCCGAATATAGCTGAATTAGCCAATGAGTAGTTGAATTCCGCCTTTCTACTGGTCACGACTGCCTTGCTGAACACCTGCTGGCTGGTTTTATGGCGCAAGGGCCAAATTTGACCAAGCTGTGCCAAACAAAAAATTTGACATTCTCTTGTCAAATAAAAAAATGTCGTGAAAGGGGAAAAAGAGGATTGGGGAATAGAGCAGTGGAATTAAAGCAAAAAAAGGTTGCTTGGGTATCCCGGGAGCGCGACCCCGTGTTTACTAAAGACAATAATGACAATGGGAAAGGAAAATATCACTAGAGTACCTCGGGTACGTGAAGCCCGGGCCCACCAAAATGAGTCCCTGAACACCTGCATCGCCTCCTGGTGGCTAGGTATCTAGTCATCAGGAAAACTGACCAGATCTTGACGGACGAGATACTTCGTTCATCAAGCTCTCGTCGTCTCTCGTCATTAGAAGAAAAGTGACCAGATCTTGATCTCGTCGTCATCAAAAAATTGGTAATGTCTTGGATGACGAGACATCTCGTCTCATTAGCAGCACTGGTCAGATCTTGATGAGCGAGAAACCTCGTCGAAACCACTTGGAGAGTTAAACGATCCTTTTCGCAAGTTCTGCGATCTTCAAGGGGATATGGACCATTCACATCCCCTCCGATCTCTTCTACTTCAGTGTGGTTGGTTGGTTGGGGGGGGGGGGGGGCTCAAGGGTCACATTTGGCCATGTACTGCGACAAACACAAGACAACGCCAAGTGAAAAATATAGTGAAAGGGGAAAAAGAGATATTGGGGAATAAAGTATTGAGATGAAAGCAGAAAAAGATCGCTTGGGCATCCCGTAAGAGCAAAAAGTAGAAGGGTAGCCAAGGGCTAAACAGAAGGTAGGACAGATTACTCAGGTACCTCGGGGTAGTGATGTCCGTACACACCTAAAGAATATGTGCCCCCGAGGGCTAATACATATATAATCAGTCCATACATTGCACAGAATTTGGAGTTAATTTTAACCTGCCCTGAGGCCCCTGAGGGCTCTAATTCAGTGTACGACAGACACTGGGATTCGAAGGACCGAATGAGTCCAAAGACTTTTTCTTCTTCTGCCATTTTTTCTTATTTTTTAATTGTTTGGCTCTTCAGTCAGTTTTTGTAATCACTCGAAATTGGTTGGTTGTTTTGGGGTTTAATGGCGCAAGGGTCATATTTGGTCAAGCTGCTCTAAACACAAGACAACAGGGAGGAAAGAAAAGTAAAAAGCAGAAAAGTAGGTAAGGGAAAACAGAAGAGACTACAGATCACTCGGGTACCTCGGGGTTGTGATGCCCATACGCACCTAAGTAAGATGTACCCCCTGAGAGCTCACTCGCCATTGTAAATGAAAAACTTCATGCTGCTTAAAACTAAAGTTCTACTTCTTTTAACCCTCCAAGTGATTTCGACGAGATACCTTCATCAAATAAGATTTGATATTTTGCTAATGAGGAAATATCTCGTCATCAGGATATTGCCGATTATTTTATGATAATACGATCTGGTCAGTTCTTTTTCTGAGGACAGAGATATCTCGTGCATCAAGAGCTGGTCCACTTTGGTCATTAGCAAACCTCGTCGAGACAACCACCTCGAACGGTAGTTTCTTTTCTGGAGAACCTGGGACAGTGGACACTCAATTTCCGATGAATGTTGATATCTATCAGTGAGTTTTTCAGAACTTTTATGGAGTCTTGCTGGGACTTGAAGGATAGGAGTAGTGGGTGGGGGTTGAGAAAACCACCTCGAGAGGTTAGTTGTTTTTCTTAAATAATCTCTTGATACTCACGGTGGCATTCGGGAAAGTTGTAGTATCCGGGCGAGCACTGGTCACACTTGAGGCCTGCGTAGTTGGAAAGGCATGGGCATCGGCCCCCGATGTCGCAGATGAGGTTCACGGAACCTTCCTTGTCGCAGTTGCATTCTGTTCAAAGAGAAGACAGGTTCAAAACTTTTCTCTATTGCGGTTGAATAGGAATTAAGGTGTACGTACACTAGAATATTTTTTTTAATTTTGTCTTTCAAAATTCAATTTTTTTACAATAGGTCATTGGTTTGTGCCTAAACTCATTTCAGTGTGAAAAATTCAGATTAAGCTAATTATTAATTATCTAATTTAGATATAATTAGCTAATTAGCATGTTTTTTAACAATGATATCTCAAATTCTAATGTGCTCAGAAAGACAAATCCTGTTGGAAATTATACTTAACACTATTCTTCGTGTTTTAACTCCAGTCAAGTTACTAGAAATAATTTTTTTGTCAATTTTTTTCTCCAAGGATGTCTAAAAAGTCACGATTTTTCAAGAATTTCAACATTTAAAAATCAACCAAATATTCATTTTTTAATCAATAACTCTGATTGAGGGTCAAAACATTCACTGTATTATATAGCTCATAATGACTCAAAAATGTAATGTAATAGTTCAATTTATTGTTGAATTATCACTGAACAATACAAAATCACGATTCTTCAGAAATTGAGTTTAAGTTTTGGAAACATGTTTGTATGTGGTGACGGCACCTAACGAAACCCCCTGTAACTAGAAAGCTATTTCGAATATTTGCAAGATCTTGATATCGTTTGAAAGCTAAGGAGTTCTAGTGTATACATAGACCTTAATGCCCAAATGAGTACCATTACTTTACTTCTATTGATGGTTCAATAGAAATTTGTTTAATTGCGTCTTAAAACGCTATTTTTAATAACTTTCAATATTTTGGAGGACCTGGTTGGATGCTTTTTTCCTTTGAATTTTTTGTCATACCCCTAAGTGACCCACTACGCACTAGCCTATTTTTACGCACTAGGACAATTTCAAAACAGTTCTTTCGGCCAATCTCTATAAATATATCACTATCAGAGGCTTTTTCTGTAAAGTAATGTTTTCGTGCTTCCTGTGCACGTAATCCGTTGGGTAACAGGAAGTAAAATCATCGTCTTCCAGTTTTTCGTTTGTTCGCACTGAAAATCCCAATCATTGGGGAAATTATACATAGAAATGAGGGTAGGTAGGTATTTAACGTCGCACTGGAGCAACACAACTGGTTATTGGCGAAAGTCCGGGACCAATCAAGGAGGGAAAGATCCCAGATCAACACCTTGGCATTTTGAACCACGGTCAGATGACGAGGTCAATACCTGAGGTGGTACCCCACTCTCCAAACTTCCACACCACGCCAACGTGAGGACATTGGAGGTCACGACAGATTTAACGTGCATCAGTCCCAACCGTCTTTGGTAAGATCGAGTTCCGAACTCGCTACCCTCCAGTTGCTAATCCACTACTCTAGTACCGCGGCCTTTAGAAAAGAGGGTAGGTAGTTAATTAATGTCGCACTGGAGCAACACAACATGCTATTAGCGACCGTCCGGGATCAATGCCGAGGTATAAATGAGGCAAAGTATACAAATAATAATAAATGTTTTTTGCATTATTTGTACAGTCCAGTGTACATCTGGAAATCACAAAAATCCAGTGTACATCTGGATTTTTTTTTGTAGCCATTAGTGATTTACAGACGAATATTCGTATTTTATAAGAACAAGGATATTTTTTAAAAATAGCCGTAGTTCAGAAAATTAGTGTCCCAGATACACACACACAACTTCCCATGTTCTCTCCCAAAAATTTAGAAATTTCCTTTTCTAACAAACCTTCGCACTTGGGATATCCCGAATATCCTGGAGCACATCTATCGCAGCTTGGTCCACCGTATCCAGGTTTGCAGAGACAAGCACCGCTCAGACTGTCACAAATTTCCTCAACGCATCCAGTAGGATCACAGGCGCAATCTATAAAAGAAACCAGTTCAAAACGAGTAAAATTCATTAAATAAAAGTTCTCATGAGAGGCATTTTCCCAAGATATATACACATAAGACGCCATGGTTCGGGGGCATGGAACCATTCCCGTTTTATTCCGGAAGGGACAGAACATTAAATTCAACTCGAATTCAAATATAGAAGATTCTATATATATAGCTATTCTGGCTCAGTGGGTATGCCCACTGTGCAAGCAACCTTCGAGTTGTAGGCTGCGCAGGTTCTATTCCTGTCAGGTGTATTTCTCTCTTCTGTGTCAGTAAAACTTTCATTGTGCCTATTACTTGATGTTGTATGCCTGGCGCAGCATGGCCAAATATAGCCCTTGCGCCATAAAACCCTCAAACCAACTAACCCAAGAAATATTCAATTAAGAAGGTCGAAACTGTTTAGATGTCCTACAGGTTTCAGAACGGACATATGCGTGGGAACTCTGTTTTAGGGAATTAACGATAAAACGTTGCCGAAAAGGAAATAAATAAAATTAATTCAAAAACATTTTTGAATTAATTTTAAAATAAATCCGCTGTGAATAAATATCTAAATAAATAAATAAATATAAAAATTCGAGAAAGAAGTTGTTCTTTTCGGAAGTATTTTTTTCATCCGGAATTTTGTTTATATTTGCACTGGAAAACTGCCTCAGAGTTTTTCCTGTGACAATACTTTTAACCGCTTGGCGCAGGTTTGGTTTGGTTTTGTGTGTGTTTATGGCGCAAGGGCCATATTTGGCCATGCTGCGCCAGACACAAGTCATACAATACCAAGTAATAAACAGACACACACAATGAAAGTTTTACTGACACAGAAGAGAGAAATACACCCAGGGAGGAATGCATCTGACTGGAATCGAACCTGCGCCGCCTACAACCCGAAGGTTGCTAGCGACGGCATACCCACTGGGCCACGACGGCCCCATTTGGCGCAGAAGCATACCTCTGATTACATTAGTTTCAAATCATGAGTAGATTTAATTGTGTAATTTATTTTACAATGATACCTATGTGTATGAAAATTTGGCATGAAGAGACCAAAACACCAAGGTCTCATCAACTCATCAACTAAAATATGTTCTTACGCTTATAAACGCTTAAAGGTAGGTAGTTGAATTTACTTCGCACTAGCAGCAACACAACGGGCTATTGGCGACTGTCCAGGATTCATCCCTAAGTGAAAGAACACCTCGTAAAAATTGAACCATTGTCATGTGACAAATAGTCACTCACATGAGTGAAATTCTATCGTCCTAAGTTAACATTCCTATCTTTTATGTGCCGCTTCAATTGGAACATTCTTTTCTTTCATACTGGAGGCCCCACTCTGATCTTTTATCTCATGCTTAAATTGGAAACATTGATCTCTTATCGCCCACTCAATGCGAAACTGTTCCCATCACTTATCTCCTGCTCGAACTTATCTTATATAGGGTTGCAATATTCTTTTTAGTCTATACCGGGACACTTGATAGAAATTCGTTCAAACCGTCACCTCGCTGTGATGTGATGGATGAGTTCTTTAAAATCAGTCTTCGAGCTTCGGAATATCCCCGTTCCTAGATATATTCTTTTAACATCTTAAGGGGCCACGGTAGCCCGGTTGGAAGAATAACGGACTAGCAACAGCAGGATTGCGAATTCGAATCCAACCAACCGGGCTACCGCGGCACGAGAAGCATTTTATGTCAAGCTTAGGTGGCGGTGACGTTTCTACAACGATGCGTGCTTCATGCACGAATTCTAAATGCCGAACCGCTTGACTTGACTTTCTAATGCTATTTCAGCACTTACCCACTAATAATGCCAAATAATCAATTTCGAAATGATGTATGATAGTCAATTAGATTAAACGCCAGACGTGGCCAATACGGCGATAAATTACATTTCATGGTAGCCGAGATGTGCATCATGCGAGAGCATAGTTATAGCTTATGATATGAGGATCTTCTCATCAACTGACAAAAACTCACCAACGTTCATTTAACATTCTGTTATTTCCCTCCTGGTGGTTGTCTCAACGAGGTATCTCGTCATTGGCAAAACTGACCAGATCTTGGTGGACGAGATATCTCGTCAATAGAAAAAAATTGACCAGATTTTGATCTCGTCATCCTGAAAAAATCGTCAATATCTTGATGACGAGATATCTCAGCATTAGCGAAATTGGTCAGATCTTGATTGACGAGATATCTTGTCAAGCGTAGTTTCGTATGCGTGGCCGTAAAATTGATTGTGATCTTTTGACTGCCTTTGACATCCGCGTTAGAGTGAGGCGCCATGTGAAGTGAAGGCAGCGTGGCTACGGAGAGTGAAGCCGTGATAAGGGTAGTTTATCATCACAGGGCTTGTTGGAAGACATTTGCATCGACAGATGTAACGTGCACCAGCCCGTGGACACGACAGTCTTTGGTTAGACCGAATTTAGAACTGCACCTCATGTGAATTCGTCGGTGCGGTTCTCCATATAAAGGTGAACTTACAATCGCAGCTCGGGTAGTTGTAGTATCCAGCGTTGCATCGGTCGCACTGTCGTCCGCCGTAGTTCCCCTTGCAGACGCACTGTCCACTGCTCAGGTCACACGCTTCTCGCACTGACGTCGCAGGATTGCAGTTGCATCCTGGGAAGAAAGGAGCACATTTGAATGAAGCTAACTACATGGCACATCATTGACTCTCCAAGCAAAAAATCAATTGGTTTTGAAAGTTACCGACACATTTCTCAATATCGGTTTTCATAGGTTTAGTTTTTATTTACTGGGACAATTAACTATAAAAACATATGTGCTTTATTTTAATATCAAAAAAATATTTTTGTCAGTAAAACTGAGAATTGGGACAATCAGCCTCAAAATGGCATTGATCCTTTAGAGGTTACGTGTCTTGTGCGGACATCATCTGATAGGACAAACACGGTGTCCTATACGGACAAGAGTTGCTATTCAGGGCTTGATCGGAACTCGTTATCTCAAACTTTCTGAAGAAACGGGGAGATCTCAGAAAAGAAAGGGAACTTCCATCGTCCTGCAAACCGCTGTCCTCGTCCTGTTTCTGAAAACTTTACCGCTAGCTCCATCCCAAGTCTCCTGACTGACGAACTCTTATTTCCCAGCTGAATACAAAAGCGCAAGGCACAAAACGACACGAGCAGACTAGTGATTGCAAAACCGGGAAACCGATCCAAATTTCGAAACCGAAAAACCCGTTTTATGAAAGAAGAAAACCGGGTTTTCGGTTTCAACCGTTACCACCGAGATAACAAGGCCAGACCGCTGTGACGTTTCAATCACGTGACTCGCTTACTAGTAGTCATAACAAACATCGCCGCATGGTCGGCTACTTGTGGATTACCTTTAATGTAGCGTAAGAAATTAGGGTTTTTTATACTATTTTACCGGAAAGTAAGTACAGCTGCAGTTATATATTGTTATATAACATTTGTGGAACATTACAGTGTCGAGGTGTTAAAGGCTTTCGTCAAACAACACGTTTAACGTGTGTCCAGACCGATTTCTTTAGGCTTACCACGAGGTTATCCAAAATGCCTTTTAGATGCTGTGTACCTTCTTGCTCTGGAAATTATGGATATGGTGATGCACCAAAAGTGGCGGTTTTCTCCTTTCCAGAGGATGAAAATATTAGAAAAAGATGGCTCAGGGCGATTCCACGAGCCGACTTTACACCATCAAAACGCAGCAAAGTCTGCGAACTTCATTTTCAAAACGATGATATCGTCCGGAATGTATCCAAATTCAACAAAAAAACTGGTGAGTGTTCTACCTTTTCCATGAAACTTAAAAGTTGGTGCTATACCAAGTATATTTCCGAATTGCCCTAAATATCTCTCGAAAACTTGTCCCACAGTTCGTAAAAGCAGGGAAGATAAAATTCGTGAAACTGAGGAATCCAATTTATTGAGAGCTATCAACGAAAGCAAATCTGAGTTCATTGCTCATCATGAATCTATTTCTTTTCAAAATTTTAATAGGCTATTAGAAATTCTGGATTCATTACCTCATAAACAAAATTGGTTTAAACTAATTGAGGAGTCAAAAGTTACTTTTTTCAAAATTTGTTTTAATCCAGGACCTACAACAAATTACACTGTTGTAATACATTCAAATCTGAAAATGGAAACATATTTATATGGCCAAGAAATTTCTGTAGATAACAATCAAATCAAAACACCCTGCCACGTTAATAATTTGGAAGTTATTGAAAATTGTTTGAATTTTATAAATGAAATATCAATGAAAAATTCTTCAGCCAACTATGATAATAGCTTCAAACAAATTATACATCATTTAAGAAATGTCTTGGTTGAAGTAGAGTGTGATGACCTTGATAAACGTGCTTCTCTCAATTTTCTTTCACAACAGTTAAATTTTCTTGTTACTCCAAAAGAGAGATATCGTTATTCTGCAAATACAATGATTTTTTCATCCGTTATGCACTCAATAAACTCACATGCATACAAATATTTACGGCACTACAGTTCGCTAATTTTACCTCATCCATCAAAAATAAAAACTGTTTGTAATAAATTTTTAACCGATCCAACCGATGAAGATAGAAAATTGTTTCTCGCGTACGCACGTTCTCTTTTCAGACTTTTAGAAGAGCATGAGAAAAATGTCATACTGCTTATGGATGAAATTCATGTTCAACCTTATTTGGACTTCAAAGGTGGAAATATTGTAGGGAATGCATTTAACGGCAATTCTTTGGCTACATCCGCTTACGCATTCATGCTATCCATTGTCACATCGAAGTTAAAGGAAGTTATTCATATATTTCCAACTTCAACCATCAGCAGTGACATCTTTTTGATTGTATTCGAACAATTGTCACTAAATTAGAAGAGATAGGCTACAAAGTATTTTGTATTATCAGTGATAACAATGCACTCAATGGCAAAGCTATGAGGAATTTTTCACCGAAAAACCAATCAAGCGTAGTTTATCCACATCCATGTGACAACACACGCCCTATTTTCTTCTTGTACGACTCTGTTCATTTACTAAAATGTATAAAAAATAATTGGTTGAATCCTAAGAGTAACAAGATCTTAACCTTCCCAGACTTCGAGACAGGTGAGAAAAAAATTGCAAATTTCAATTCCTTAATATTGTTACATCAATTGGAGCATGATAAATTATTGAAATTTGGGTATTCTTTATCACTGAAAGCATTATTTCCAACTACTTTTGAACGTCAGAATGTCAGTCTATCTTTAAAAGTTTTCAATCCGTTTGTGAAAGAGGCCCTATTGAAATTTGGAACGAAAATAGAAAATTCTGAAGAAACAGCTGAATTCATAGATATTGTATCAACCTGGTGGAAAATTGTCAATGTGAAAACACCATTGAAAGGACAGCGACTTAAAGATAATTTCCAAACCCCTCTACTCGAGAATCCAGATGACCCTAAATTGTTATTTTTGCGGAAAATGATTCTCTGGCTTGATACTTGGAAATCCTGTGATTTTCCTCATAAACTTTCACCCCAAACCCATACCGCTCTTTCTCACACAATTCATGGAATGTTGGAAATTACGCAATATTGTTTACAAGAACTTAAAATGAATTATGTTTTGTTAGGAAAATTTCAAACAGATCCTTTGGAATATCGGTTTGGAAAATATAGACAATTATCAGGTGGTCAGTACAACATATCGATCAGGCAATTATACGAATCGGAGAAAAAATTAAGAATTCAATCTCTTTTGACCTTGTCATCACAAACTTTTGGAAATATACCCATAACCAGTTTTTCAGAAAACTTAGATTGTTCTTATGAAGAACAAAAACAGTGGGACAACTCATTTAATCCGGACATACATCTCGAAGTAAGTGATTTTCAACAAGTTGAACATGAAATGTCAGTGATAACTTATTTGGCAGGCTATTGTTGTTATAAAATTTTAAGAAACATAAAGTGTGAACTGTGTAAAACAGGGTTGGTGTATGATGAGCAAATGGTTGTTGAGGAAAATTATGATTTAATTAAAAATTTGAATCGAGGTGGTTTATCGTTTCCAAAAGATGGTGCTGTTCGTATGGTTTTAATTAATTATATATTGTTCAACAAACTACTTAAATATTACGAGGATGAGTTTCTGAGCATTCATTACAAAAGAGATTTTATAATAAATTTTGTTTTTAAATACTGGCAGCTGCATGAATCAGAACATTACAAATTCAATACATGTGCAAATCATAAGCATGAAACCATTTTAAAATTCATTATTAATAGCACAACAAACACTCTATTGAAAAATTATTGTGAAAAATCCAACGATAGATTGGGCATAAATAAAAAAAGGAAGCTGGATACTGTTTCTAATAAATAATTTTATTTTTATATGTATTTTTGACATTTTTTATAATGGTTTGCTTTGAAATTTCGTTTTCCATTTTACAAAAAAAATCGAATGGGGTGCGACTGAGGGTTCAGTTCACGACTGGCAGCCCCGTTTAAACAGGAAACCCTCATTTACAATCTGTTTATAAGAATAAAATAATAAATTTATTCAACTTATGTACAGTTTTTTGTAGTACATCTGTTATTTCTGATGTTATATTGACATTTTTGAGGTTAAAGTAATGTTGACTGGTGATTATGTTGGAAATGTATGAGAGCAGAAAACTATAGCTTGTTATGAGACTCTCCTCCAGATAGGTAACATACTACATAAATCGTATTTTACAGTTCAATTGCTTTGATTTCCCATTTTTACAGATTTAATGATGAAGAAAACATTAATTGGATTTCTTTAGACTATGAGAAAGGGTTTTCTTTTCTTTTTGATTTATGGTCGCATTTGAGAAACTATGATATTGAGCGGTATTAAGCTTGATTGACTGTATTTTAGCGATTTTAGTTAATAAAAGTCATAAGCGAGTTTTTCACTATTTTTAATTGAATTTACGATATAATTTTGGCTGGTTTTTTAATAAGTTAGTGCTTTTACTATTTACGCACACTCTCTGTTATCGTTTGTAAATAAGGAAGAAAGACGCGAGGGTGTGGAAGTTTCATTCTGAGATTATCATAGTTTTGACTAGGGAAAAACCATATTTACAAACTGCTATAATAATTTGCAATAACGTATAACAATATTTTCCTGTGGTCTCGACGTATATAGAATATATTATGTATCGTTGTAGACGGATTTCACTGTATTAAGCTTTGAATATTCCAATACGGCTGTGGTCGTTCGTATCGCACGTATGACTACTAGGGAGACGCCATGACGGCAGCGGTCAGGCCTTGTTATCTCGGTGGTAACGTTTCAACCCATATGAGAAACTCACCACAACAAGGTATACCATACTACGCACCCTGATGCAAACAACTAAATGTTTAGTGTTTACTACCATATCAAAATAAAAATTCAACATTATTACATGTCTGTGGTATTAATGCCAGATGAGTCACATCATTTTCGTGTGACACATGACCTATTTCTCCGCTGACCAATCATAATAACATGTAGACGGATTCTCAGCATCAGTACCAATGAGCCAGACAGTGGATCCTCATTGGTAATAAAATGTATAAATAATAAAATGTAAAAATATAAATAGAGAAGAAAGTTATGTCATTTAGGAAGCAGCTCAACTCGGCTAGCACTGCCGCAAACAATAAACAATGATACTATGAAAACCCTTCCTACTCCACAGGGACCGACGTAAGACTTTCTACGCCGGCTCCATGCCACAATGTCATTGTCAATTACTGCTGTTCATTAGGCAATTCTGATTTGAAGAATTATTAGTTTTTTGCTCAACCTTTTGTAGTTTATTATATGATCATATTTATTCAGAAATAAGAGGTAGATGTTACTTCACAAACTTGACTTCGCAATCGTTCACTGGCTAGAAATAAAAATAAAATAATAATATTTTTATTTCAACCCATAATAGAGCATGGCTAGTCATTTTCGAGGAGTTTAAACGTAGCAGCGGTGATGATTATTCCATTTGGTGTCATTATCTTCGTGAAGAAATGGTCAACTAGCCAAATGCAAAAAATGTTCTAAAGAAATAAAATGTGTTGGCGGCTCAACAGGTGCATTACATACACACCTAAAAAAGATGCATAGTATTTCCATTTTGAAAAGAATAGAAGTACCTATTTCGGAAGAAAGTCAGCAATATCATCTTCGACAAGACTAACAAAATATTTTAATAATCTAGTTGATGACACGTTGCCAGCAGTTTTATCAAGAATGACCGCGTTGGATGGACTTCCTTTTTCCGTATTTTGCACTTCAACTGATGTTCGTAAATCTCTCATAGCAAGGGGATTTCAAAATATTCCAAAATCCTCAAATACCATTCAGAAATTAGTGGTCGCCTATTTACACAAAGTGCGGGCAGCTGTTGTCAGTGAATTTAATGGGCTAAAGTTAAAAGGATGTAGAGCGAGTCTAACTCTTGACGAATGGACATCAGTTAGGAATCGACGATTTTTGAACATCAATATACATTGTCAAAAACAATTTTGGAGTCTAGGTCTGGTTCGTGTACATGGAAGTTTACCAGTTGAGAGATGTGTCGAAGTAATTAGAAGAAAATTGGAAGTTTTTGGTCTGTGCCTTGATAAAGCTATAGTATGTATCACTACAGACGGAGCGTCGGTCATGAAAAAAGTAAGCAAATTGATTAAAGCTGAGCAACAGCTGTCTAGCGCATGCCATTCAGCTTGGTGTAATCTAAGTGCTATACAAAAAGTACCTGTCGAAGTTGAAAAAATAACTCACAATCGGATAATGAACCTGAATCGGATTGTGACTGTCTCAAAATCTGAAGGAGAGAATATTGAATTGGATATTGACAATGATGGCGATTCGGAATTGGAAGATGAACATTCATTTGAAAGCGGGTTCAGTATTGCTTACTCAGATGATGTAGATGGAAATTCGGCTTCAGATGTTAAACATGAAACCATCTTACCACTTATTACAAAAATTAAAGTGGTGGTACGATTGTTCCGCAAATACCCAACAAAAAACGAAGACATACAACAAAAATATGTGAAATTGGAATTTAGTAGAGAGTACCCATTGATTTGAGATTCAAAGACACGATGGAATAGTTTACTCATCGTGTTGGAAAGGTTCAACAAATTAAAATCGTGTGTTCAGAAAGCTCGAATTGATTTGTCATCGAAAATTTCATTCTCTGAACAGGACTTTAATTTATTAGTGGATACTATTTCTGCCTTATTGCCAGTGAGTTACAGTGGAAGCATTATGTAGAACATATGCAAATCTATTGACTGCTGACGCTGCTTTAAATTTCATTTTGACGCCTTTAAATTATCTTCATACTACACTCGGTAATGAACTGAAAGAATCCCTAGAATTAAGAATTCAAGAAAGACGCACTAACGCGTCCGCAGTACTTCAATTTCTACATAATGGGTATCGAACCGGTGATAAAAGATCGGAATATGTGTTTAAAAAGTTGGGGAAACCGGCTATCTATCGGTTTATATAAATAACCTGATAAAACGTTTATCGCCGTCTTCTACGTATAACACCAGCACAATCCGATGCAAGGGATATCAACTTCGATGACAAAGACGATGATGTTGTGGAAAAATCCCCTGTTTTATACATGGGACAATTGCTGCAGAGGGCAAATGACAAGGAGCTTACTGATTCGGCATCATTTTATAATTGTAGAAGTAGTGATTTTGAAACGGAAATTGAAAAAGACATTTCAATATTGAAAGGAGGGGAGCCAAAAACACAATTATGGAGCTGCGCTCAAATACTTGCTCACTATTCCACCGACAAGCGTGGAGTCGGAAGGGGCATTCTCATCATCAGGTCAATTCGTAACCAAAATAAGATCGAGGTTGAATATCTCCATAAATTCACTGTTTTCTGCGAGTACACTTTAATGCCGAAAAAAATGCTAACTGCACTGGCAGGTGATTTTATAGCTCTCAATGTTTGATAATAATCGTTTTATGTACAGTGGCTCTCAAAAGTGTTCGTACACTTACGAATTTCAATGAAATACTGCTCTATCCATAAATAAAAAATAATATTTCAGAATGGGAATTTTTTAATAACATCTATAACTTGTTCTTAACAAAACTACATAAAATATTTTAAAAACATCGTAAAACTTTTTTTTTGGAAAATCAATAATCAAAAAGTAACAAAAAAATTACCTCACAAAAGTCTTGGTACACTTTAAAAAAATCTCTACATATTAGTAAATATTGTAATATTTCGGTAAATTAGTACTTAGTAGGTTATCCTTTGGCATCCACAACAGCTTTTAAACGTCTGGGAATAGAGTTCACTAGTTTTTTTGTAATTTCTGCATCAATGTTCCTCCATTCTTCAATTATTACTGTTTTTAGTTCGCTTTTCGTTTTAATGTCGTGTCTTCGTACTCTAACCTCCAGTTCCCTCCAAATGTGTTCTATTGGGTTTAAATCCGGCGACTGAGGTGGTGTTTTCAGAATTTGTGGACAATTATAGAGACACCAGAGGCGAACGTTGAGAGCCGTGTGCTTAGGATCGTTATCTTGATAAAAACAGTTGTTTCCAATACCCAAATTTTGGGCTGATAATTTTAAATTTTCTTTTAAAATATTTAAGTAAAGAGCATGATTCATTATGCTATCAATAAATGCCAAATTATCTAGTCCTGATGCTGACATGCACCCCCACACAAGGACACCTCCACCGCCATACTTTACTGTTCCAACTAAGTTCTTGGGATTAAGTTCCTCATTTTTTCTTCTCCATACAATTATACGCCCATCGGAACCAAACATGTTAAATTTGCTTTCATCTGCAAATAAGACATGATTCCAATACGTTGCGGGCATATTTATCATTTATTTTGAGAAGAAAAACCTTAGCTTTCTATTTTTCGCACTTACAAAAAATTTTCTTCGGGCAGAACGGCCATTTAATCCAGCTGATCTGAGCACTCGTCGAAAAATTTCAGATGAAATTGAAGTAGCAAATTTTTCAGTAAATTCTGCAGAAATTTTTACAGCACTCAAACGTGAATTTTTCACAAATTTTCTTACTATAAATCTCTGATCACGTTGAGTTAACTTTGCTGGACGACCTTTCCTTACCTTGTTTTCGAACCGATTTTCTTCTTTAAAGTGTTTTATCACATACTGCACCGTAGAATGGGATAAATTTACTAATTTAGAGATATTCCGAACTGATTTACCACTACTATGATGAAAAAGGATATATTTTCGAATGCTGTTCATTGTTTCCTTACGACTACGAGCCATTTTTAAATAATAAATAGAATATTAGGAAGTAAAAGCAAGCAAATATTAAAGCCAAGCAATTTTTTAAATGTCACCACAATGCAAAAATTAAAAAAAAGCGATAAACGACAATTTTATTTATGAATTTATCAGAAAACGTTTCGGTGTACGATCACTTTTGTGGCGTGTTCTTTCTTTGCCTCCATGCATTTTCATTTTTATAAAAAGTAAATGAGTCAATATTTTTTTAAAGAATGTTGGGTTTTATTCAGAATCACATGGCGATGATATGAAAAAAATATTGGACTTTATATTCGAATTCAATTCCAGGCTACAGCGCTGTTTCTACAAATTTTTAAACTGTACGAACATTTTTGGGAGCCACTGTATTTATATAAGTTATAAAATTAAGAAATAAATTTATTTAATGTTTGTTACACAAATTTTGCGTTTTTCGTATTTTTTACAAAACCGGTTTTCGAGTTTTGGAAAAATTGAAAACCGAAAAACCGGTTTTGCATTTTACTAAAACCGTGCAATCACTAGAGCAGACCAATCAGAGGTGCCGGTGTGAGCGTCGTTCCTCTTCAAGTTGAAATCATTTCAACTTGATTGGTCTGCGCGTGTCGCTTCGCACAGTGCGCTTTTGTCCGAACACGTCAGTAAAAGCACAGCAAACGTAGTCTCTGAAATTAGTGGCGCCATCTGTTGTTTCGCCCCTTAACTAAGGATTCTTTATAGTGCATGAAATAACTGGGGATTTACTTGCACAATAATTTCTCCGAGTTGTACTGCAGGCAAGATACTCACTGAGGCAGTTGGGGAATCCGAAGAATCCGTCCTCGCAGGTGTCACAGTTGAGTCCTCCGAAGCTGGGCTTGCAGGGGCACTGGCCGCCGCCCACCTCGCACACGTCGCCGTAGGTGCCCTCCGGGTGGCAGTCGCACGGCTTGCAGAAGGCTGGGTACCCGTAGTACCCCACGTTGCAGTCGTCGCAGTAGGGTGGCAGGTACTCGGGTCGGCACTCGCACAGCCCGGAACCGTCCGCGCAGTTGCCAGTCGACACGGATAAGTCGCAGTTGCATGCTGGAATGAACAAAAGACGGGAGTGAAAACAATGCAAAAGCACTCACGGGCTGAAATCGGCACTAGATCAGTCTATACAGCATCATGGCATATGAGAACACCTGTCAATCATCTTAAAATCGCGTCAGGGACATTGCTAGTAACAAGGGCTCGAGGGTCAAAATTATTGGCATGGTTAGACATAACTCATCAGGACTTGACTATCCCAGAAACTAACATTTTTTTGCATGCTGTATACATAGTGTAACATAGTATGATGGTATAGATGTAATAACTTTATAGATGCAACAAAGAGCAGATGTAATAAATGTATAGATATATGTTCTAACATTCTGGATAGGTGTGCCACCTCGGTGGCTCTATTCATCCCAGCCACACTTATTTAAACTGATTCAGTGTCTCGCGACCCTACGCATGGGAGTGTGTGATGGTGTTTGTTAGTATATTCAACCAATTTTTGAATACAAATTTGTGTGTTTCAATGAACTGGTATTGATTTGTAGAAAAGCGTGATAAATCATAAAAGCATAAAAGTAGAGTGATGTGCCTTTTCATGTGCCTAGGATTATGTGACCAAAACTAAAAGAAACGTGACACTTAAGTTCCTCCTGTAGACTAAAGTAGCCTAACATATTTCATATGATTGGTTCACTGAACGGGAGCCCGTCTATTGATTCATTATCTGATTGGTCCATTGATTGATCATCTGATAGTAGTAGCTTTGGCGATTTCACCACTGTATTAGCCACTCTATAAAAATCCGCATTCACCCCACATACCTACCCTGTCATAAGATGTTATATCGCCAAACGAGGTGATAAGATATCAAATCGGTCATCCAAGTTCGTTTTTCAGAGCAGTCACATGACTACTAGTCGACAGGTTGGTCACACTTTTCGAAGCTCCTTTCAATAGCAATGTTCAGTCTGCTCATTACACGTTCTATGGATAAGACAGCACAACTACTAATCTTCCAAAAAGTATCCGTTGGACAGCTAAATATTCTACATGACATCAGCGTTGAAAAGTCTACTGTTTGTATCTATTGAAAACAGAGTTAAAAGTATTCTTCTGTGGATCTTTTGATACCATTGAAATGATTGTACGCTAAACATTTATATTACTGTAATCCTCAGTCACGAGATTTCCCAGAATTGTAGTACTGCTTTTGCCCCTCAACAACGCATAATGACTAAGTAACCACATCGATTGGTTGAAAGAATCCTCTGAAAGAGTCTATTGGTCAAGGTCAAAACTGGTTAGAAGTCGCGCAGGGAGGACTGCAGAACGGATATATGCGTGAATGACGCTCAGTGGGATGGTTCCAAACATATAGGACGGATATACAATCACGTGACGAATGCGAGGGAATGCTGCAGACCATGACACGTGAACTGTTCAAAATTCAAGAATGAAGTCATGCGCAGATGCAGTGCAAGAGTTAGTTAAAGTAACAGACAGTGCCAACTGCAGTCACAATCGACAGCTGCAGCCTACCGAAAAGGAGTTAACTGTTGAAATTTGTTGCACTGCTAATATATACCACTATAATGTAAGTTGATTTTTGTGGTGGTGGCTGTTTCCACACTACTCCTCTTTTTCAGTAGTAGCATCTACCGAATTTAGCAGTGGAGGGAATTCTACCTCTAGTTGCTGATTGCGTGTGAAAGAGTGAGATCAGTATTAAGATCAAGGGCGTCGTAATTCGGTATGCGTGGTCATACGATAATTGCGACCATTTGACTATTCTGGGTAAGTGTGAAGTACAAGGATATGTCAAAAAGTAAGGTGAATTTGTCTCTAAAACTCAGAGTTTTTTGTGTAGCTAATTAATTTTTGTATATGTTGCAAGTACCAAGGTGATAGAAGTGTGACGGCTTGTAGAAACTTATATGTCAACCCGTCTGGTGCTTAGAGCCAATCAAAGATGGCGCATCGACTTGAGCATTACTCCAAGGAGGAGGTGTCATTCGTTTTTTATGGACCAAGGGGAAAAAACATGTGATATTCATCCAGAATTGTTGGTCGTCTATGGAGAGAGTGTTATGTCGCAGAAACAAGTGTACGTGTGGTGTAACGACACGAATGTGGCTGTCGTCGATGCCATGATTCGTGAAGACAGAAGAGTGAGGTTGCATGATATTGCAAATGCATTGAATAGCTCATATAGTTCAGTGAGCAGTATTACCATTTGTTTGGCTCCTGAAGAAACACCTCCGTGGGCAGCGTTTCCGTACACTGGAAGAGGCCCAACACTTACCTGGTTAGGGAACCTGGAGCAATATTTCTTTGAAAAGGGCATGAATGATTGGGTGCCACGTTGGAATAAATGCTTAGACCACTATGGTTCCTTTGTCGAATGATAGTGTGATACGATTTGCCAAACATAATAAATTTTCATATATTTATCTCTGCACGTTTTTCTGTCAATCAAAAATTCATCTTACTTTTTGATACTCCTTTGTACCATGCAAAGAAGACTGAATGGCAATGAAGAATGAAACCGTAAAAGTAGAAGCAGTATCTATTATCACAGGGCAATAGTAGATAGGTATTTTAATTAACGTCACACTGGAGGAACACAATGGACTATTGGTGACGGACCGGAATCAATAGCAAAGGGAAAGATACGAGAAAAACACCACGTCATTTTGAATCACGGTCAGATGACAAGGCAACACCTGAGCTGGCACCCCACTCTCCACACCATGCAAACGTGAGGACATTTGAGGCCACGACAGATTCAATGTGCACCAGCCCCTTTGTACACGACGGTTTTTTTGGTTAGATTCGAACTCGCAACCCTCCGGTTGCTAATCCGTTACTCTTCCAACCAGGCTACCGCAGCCCCGGCAATAGTGGGAAGTGACTTGCATCGTCTTGATAGTTCGACTGTTCGTCGTGGACTATTCATCGAAGTGCATGCCGACTATAACGAGCATCATTTGGAATGGGTCACAAGCGTTATAAAGCTCACTTATCCAGAATCACATCCGGGTCACCAATGTAGCAACGTTTGGAAGAACAGAGCAACTTCAGTCTACCATAAAGTACTAGGATTGGTTGCACTGTATCGTATCTAAATTTTTGCTGAGCTGTCTAAGTTCATCCTAATTGATAGCTGCGGGATTAAAGTAAAGCGAAATACTCACGCTGGCACACATCTGTTGCATTGAGTAGTTTCCCATACGGTCTGTAAAAGGTCGGTTTGCATTCGTTGCAGTTGACGCCCTGAGTGTTGTGACGACAGTTCTGGCAAACACCGCCTCCCTCGTAGTGGCCGTAAATGTCCAAGCTTTGCCTCGCGATGTCGATTTCCTCGTCATAAACGCATTCATCGGAATGGCCAAAGCAGTTGCAAGCTGGAAGAAAAGTTATTTCATTGGAAAAACATGAGAGCAAAATGTATAGTAACGGTCTTTGGGAACTAAAATCATTTGACCTAAGTTTTGCGCCACTTATGTTCGTACATATCCAGAGGTAAAAAATCATGAAAGGCTTGAAATGAAGCGTTAGGAATCTTTGAGTCAGGAGCTCATCATATGCAAATGTTTAAATTACAACTTTGAAATATACAAAATAAATTTCTGAAATACATTTCCTTTAAAACCATCCCGAGATGATAATTCACCAGCCTATTTACAGATATCATTATCCTTCTTTAGAAAGCAGAACATTCTTTATATTTAAGATTTTTATAATTTGTTGTATAACGTATTTTAATTGCCCAAGGCTTCTTAATGAGAAATATTCATGTATTTTCATATAAGGCACACAGGGCCGCGGTGGCCCGGTTGGAAGAGTAACGAACTAGCAACCGAAGGGTTGCGAGTTCGAATCCAGCCAAACACCGTCGTGTACAAAGGGGGCTGGTGCACGTTAAATCTGTCGTGGCCTCAAATGTCCTCACGTTGGCGTGGTGTGGAAGTTTGGAGAGTGGGGTGCCAGCTCAGGTGTTGCCTCGTCATCTGACCATGGTTCAAAATTACGTGGTGTTGTCCTCGGATCTTTCCCTTTGGGATTGATCCCGGACCGTCACCAATAGCCCATTGTGTTGCTCCAGTGTGACGTTAATTGAAACACCCCCCCCATATAAGGCACCTAAGATAATATTTTATATCAAAAGTTACTTAAAGAACTAATTTTCCAATGTATAAAGGTCACAAACACTTTACCACCGTTTGCTTTGTCAGTTTTAAAAATTTTTATTCCTTTCTTTTAATTTAAAATTTTGTATCTTGAATTTTATTGATTGCATGTTTTATTCATTGGTTTCTTTTCCGTGCATTGTGCTTAAAACTTCGTTTGTTATTTAACTGTGCAGCTCTATTACACTTATTTTAACTCTGCAGCTCGATGGGGAGGTAGATGACCTTGAGGACGGCTATTTGAAGAAAGGTAACCTCGCCAGGATAAAGGTATGACGTAGGCAAAATCGCAGCGGTCGTCAAACATATTAATTTATTTTTCATCATTATTTTACAATCACTTATTTACAATTGTTTTACAGTAACTGCTCAAAAATGCCGCAACAACATTAATGCAAGCTTGGCAGCGTTGGCAAGCTTGTGAAACCCGCTGTCAACTGCTGGGTTCCAGCAAAAGAACGATGTTCAATCGCGCCAACACTTTCGCCGTAAATCCCAAAGCAAGTAACCAACCATCAAGAGCGCCAAACCAAACAGTGCACTCTATAAGCGAAAAAGTTCGCCAATCGCTTGCTTCGACTGTGCCAAGCTTGCATTAATACTTTTGAGCAGTTATTGTAAAAAATCACTGTAAATAATTAACTGTAAAACAATGATGCAAATAAGTAATTGTAAAATAATGATGTAAATAAACATTTTGTTTCATGCTCTGTGCAATTCTTGCGTTTTCGTCTAAGCGCGTCACTTGTGTCCATGCATTGCTATACAAAGATTATTCCTTTAGTGTGTTCTAACACCCCTTGAAGTTTGCTCCATGAGTTCCAAATCACCCTGTAGACTCATTCAAAACCACGTGACTCAACTGCCAACCCGTCAAAGCCGACTATTGAGCTGGTGTATCATTGATTTTTTGCAGATATTTTATTTGTATGTGCGCCTCATCTTATTGTTATTTTATGTTATTTTATGTGCGTGGTTGGTAAATTGATTTTTCAGTATGATAGTATGAATAAATAAATAATTGAATTTGGCGTTCTTATTTGGAAAAGGTTTCATACGTTCGCAAACGAAGGGGCTGTCGATGATCGCGCGCCTCCACATCTTCTGCTTGAATCCCGGGCAGCACTGCTCGCATTGCGGGCCGCACGTGTTGTGCTGGCAGCGGCACAGGAGCTTGTAGGGGTCGCGTGGATCCGTCAGGTCGCAGGTCTCGGCATGACCGTTGCAGACGCATCGCCCGCCGATGTTGATGTCCTTGATACTGTAGAAGTACTGGAAAGGGAGAATTGCACATTCAGCAGATTCACACAACAGGGAAATAGTGTGTTTACAATAACCCTCAATCTATCGCACATTAGGGTATATCACTCTTTTTTATTGGTGAATTTTAGGTTTTGCGTCGAAAGGTCATTTGTTTCGAGCAATTGTCCTCGATTGAATTGGTATGAAAGATATGGGTATCTGGAAACGAAATAAATTCCATCTGTGAACAAGATCTGCGATTCCTGGAGGATATAAAAACCCTCGATATATCTCGCTTTATTGCCTACAATTTAGAGGAATGATAGGAAGGCTACTGAGTATTGGCTGAGCACGTGCTAACCTCCATAAGTCACCGCTTCCTCTTTTCGAAAATGTTTGACGTTCTCAGCAAATTGGTATCGATAAATGCCTTTTTGACTGTTTTAGAAATGAAGTATAAAATTCTCATATTCGCAGACGTGTCAGGGACCAGCAAGCAAAGATAAATCTAAAAATATGTCTAGATGGATTGTCCTCATCTCAATTTAGCAATAATAGCTTTGTTTATTTCCCAAATGTTCTTGCTGGCATATTTATTTTTCTTTTGGGAGGTTCTTACTTTGAGTTGATTTCCCTAATGTTTCTTGACAAGTACACCTCACTCTGACAATAACTCGTCATCTGACCGCGGTTCAAAATTACGTAGTGTTGTCCTCGATCTTTCCCTTCGGTGTTTGATCCTGGATCGTCGCCAATAGCCCGGTATGTTGCCCCAGTGCGACGTTAATTAAATACCTGCCTACCTGACAATAAACATACAAAATATAAATAAAGCCTGGTTGGAACTCATTTATATCCCTCTCTCCATATTAACCTATACTTATCAGTGAATCATTTCGAACATAATAATCTAGTTCCTGCACAAAGCGAAGGTTAGCCATGGAGCAACACAACGCGCTGTCGGCGACGGTGTGGGACCAATCCCAAAGGGAAAGATCGAGGACAACGCCTCGTAATTTTGAACCACAGTCGCACAAAGCGAAAGAAATCTTTGAAGTTGATTCTCAAAGGAGAGAAATAATTTCTCCTCAAAATTGCCAGTTATCTTTAGCGAGGGCTAGAGAAAATCAAAGACCGATTGATAGCTTTAACGATACATTTACCCCTCCAAGTTGTTTCGACAAGATACCTCGTACATCGATATGGTCAGTTTTGCTAATGGCGAGAAAACCAACAGAAGGGTTAATAGTACACCTTAAATTTGAACAAATACAGTTCAAAACACGGGGGGAAATTATTTTGAAGTATTCTGCAAGAGTTGAACAAAAAAAAACTTCACCCTTTGCCAAAAATTGTGGTATTATTGGTGGCAAAAAATTAAAAGTCAACAGTTTATTAAATTGTTACGAAAAGTATGCACAAGAAAAGAAATTGATTAATACGATTATTTCCTATACTTTAATATTCACTTTCGGACACAGTGAAAGATTTGAAGATTTTAATTTTTCTATGGAAACATTCCTAACTGTAACCACCACTGATTCCATCCAGTCCTCTTAGATGTCCTTGGGGCATTATCAAAAAATGGAAGCGTTCGAAAACATCGAAGTGAGCTATTTCTGATCTCCTAAAACAGATTAGAAGCACAGTAAAGAAGCTACTCACTCTTCGTGTCACGGTGGGATCTTGCCTCGCAACAGACATCAAGTGCCCGAGCAGAGTTTTGGTCCTCAGGAACCTCAGCCTGATGTTGGTGGCCTTCGTCCATTCTTGCAGCACGGGAGAATACGAAAAGTTGTCCGCGTTCGGTCGATCGTTCAAAAGAGAGACAACAATCTGAAAATAAGAGCAACACTAGCTGCAGTCATCAGGACAATAGTATCACAAATTTTGCTAAGATTTTGACGTAGAACTGAGTCGTATGGTACGATGCGTAATAGAGGTCGACGCATGGACGCACCCACAGAGGGGGGACTTTGGGGCTTAAGACCCCAGACCCGATAAAGGAAACGTTCTGATGATTTTAAATGGGAATTTAAAACCCGAAAAAAAGGCAAATGTGTTTTCAATTCATGGGCACACCTGCGGGGGGGCTATGGTTTTTGCCCCCTAGACCCGTAAAAAAAAGCAAATGCATCTTTTTTAATTCATTGGCGCACCTACGAGGACTAAGGAGACTTAAGCCCCTTAGACCTGAAAAAAGCGTATATATCTATTTTAATTTATGGGCGCATCTGCGGGGTATAAAATCTAAACCCCTTAGAACAGAATAAAACAAATATATCCTTTTTTAATTCACCTACAGGGGCTTATACGCCCTTGACTCGAAGAAAGCAACTGTCATTTTTTTAATTTATGGGTTCATCTGTAGTAGCGGGTTCAAACCCATCATACCCGAAAGCGTATTTTTCTATGGGCGTATCTACCGGGGGCTAAGCCATCTAGATCTGAAAAAGCAAATATAAAAATTTTATAATGTATGGTTAATCCAAGGGGGTGCAATGGGGATTTAAACCACGCTAACCACAAACTAATATCTTGTTTTAATGCAATATCCTAAATTCATGAAGCCCCACAAGACGTGATAAAAGCTAAATTATCCTTACTTGATCATCGAACTGTCTTAAATCACGACTTATTCTTTCCATTAAATAGTTAAGTTAAGGAGGCAGTGATACATTATTAATAACCGACGAGAACAGACTGGAGGTCACTATTTAAGACAATAGAAAGAAAGATAATTTGTAAGAGCAATAATTTGTAAGCAATTTTTTGTTATATTTATTTTCCAGGGGTTCCTTTTCTGGGTCCTGTCGTGTTAGGAGTAGGCGTCCAGGAGCGAAAAATCTTAATCACTCTTATCAGAGAGATAGATATAGTCACATTCCGTTTTCCAGTAATTCAGATTTCTATTATGTTGATGTTCGCTGCAATTTCACAGATGCAAATTTGCTACTCATAAGTACAAAGTACGCATCGTAAAGAAGAATCCGATCTAACAAGTTCTATAATAATTACTCGTTTGAAACTAAATCTAAGCCCTTACAGTTCCGATTTAAGTTGTTGAGCACGGTTTCGTTGCGATTCCCTAAGTTGATCATGAGATCCCATTGAGACTTCAGAGGATTCCCACCCCGCTCGAAGAGAGGGATTATCTCAACTATACCTCATTAACAGGTCCAGGATTCTTAGGTTTTTACTTATTAAGTCCTATTAGCTTAGTTTCAAAATGTTAACATATTTTTATGATTAGGAAACTCAAATAAAATATGCGAATTTAAAAAAAACGCAACATCTAGAAGTGCCTAACTTCTTTATTTTATGGGAAAATTATTCCCTCAATTTAATTTTGGCTCTGTCGTCCTTCCAGAACCACTCGGTCCAATGGTGACCCGGACGTGATTTGGATCAACACTTTGTGTTTGAATAGAAGAAATACTCACCTCTCCTCCTTCGAGAGGCACGACTTTGGAGAACTTTGTCTCGCATATGACGGAATCGTCCGTGACGAGGGATTGCAGGGAATCGGGTCCGAAGTTCTGAACGCAATCTCCGGGTGTGTCGGCGAAGTATTGCCAGGGCCGATACGTCTCGCCGTTGTCCACAGATCGCTCCAAGATCCACAGCCCGGGACGGGGAGAGTTGCCCATCTTGATGAACACGTATGCCACATGGAACTCCTGACAAACAAAGCATTCATTGAAAAGATTGAAGACACATATAAAAGAATTGAAGTCAGCTTGACCATCCAAGTGGTTTTGACATCTCGTCCATCAAGATATGACCCATTTTGCTAGTGACGAGATATCTCGTCATCAAGATTTTGCAGATTTTTTTACAATGATGAGATGAAGATCTGATCAGTTTTCTTCTAATGACGCGTCCACCAAGAGCTTATCTGTTCGACCAATAATGAGATACTTCGTGGAGATAACCACTACGAGAGTTAACTTGATTATACAGCAGCGATTTTCAACAGATGAAAGAATAGCACTGGTCTGTCATTCGGGTAGTAGGCAGTTAATTAACGTTGCACTGGAGCACCAACACAACGGGCTATTGGCGACTCTACCGGATCCATCCCGAAGGGAAAGATCGAGGACAACGCCTAGTAATTTTGAACCACGGTCAGATGACGAGACATCTGAGCTGGCAATCCATTCTCCAAACTTCCACAGCATGCCAAGTGCCTCACGGCTGATGATTGGTTGGAGGGCCATGTTTGACCATGCTGCGCCAGGCACAATATCAAGTAATAGACACACACAATGAAAGTTTTACTGGCACAGAAGAGAAATACACCCAGGGAGGAATGCACCTGACAGGAATAGAACCTGCGCCGCCTACAACTCGAAGGTTGCTAACACAGTAGGCATACCCACTGAGCCACGACGGCCCCTACGGGTGATGGAGCAGCTTAAATTGAGTAAGAGTTATTTCGGTTCAAAGATTTAGTTTTGAACTTTTGACAAATGTGGTGACAAATAATTTCCGAGTAATGCCCGCTTTTATAATTTTGTATGAGATAGTTTTTTGTTAGAGTATTATAAATAATAAAGAAAGAGTATAGTATTATAATAATAAATAAATAAAATAAACATTTTAAATAACTATAGTAAAGTATTATAAATAAATATAATAAAATATTATAAATAAATTAAGCCAAAAAAATAATAAAGTATAAATAATTTTTTTTAGATTATACGTGTGATTTTTTTTTTGGAAATCAATGAAAATTGCACCTTTTTTGACCATATTGGCAAGAATATATATTTTTTGGTGTGCCTCCAGAATTTTAGTCATTAGCTTAAGTGTGTCATGGATGAAAAAGATTTCAAATCGTTGCCTTACAGATAAGTAAAAAGTCTCATGAGCGTAAATGGGCTGCTCTGATTTCGATTTCATTCACTAAGTACGTCACGTGCAAGAGCAAAGCGAAAGAGATAGAGAACGCTTGGGTTTTCGGGGTTGCCGTATTTGGCGTAATTATCACCTACAAGCGAAATTCAATTTTTTTTCACTTCGATTATTGATAGCTTTCCTCTTTGAGCTCAGTTTTTATTTTAAGAACAAAGCGTACTCCGATCTACAAGCCCAAAGTTCGGTTGGTTGATTGGGTTTTATGGAGTATTTGGGGGACAAGTTGATATAAACAAATGGACATACACACAATGAAAGTTTTAGTGACAGAGAAGAGATATACACCCATGAAGAATCGAACCTGCTCTACCTGCAACGCGCAGGTAGAATTGAGCAAACCCACCGAACCATGGGGTCCTAAGTTAGTTAATTAACGTCGCACTGGAGCAACATAACGGGCTATTGGCGACGGTCCGGGATCAATCCCGAAGGGAAAGATCAAGGACAATGCCTCGTCATTTTGAACCACGGTCAAGTAACTAGGTAACACCTGAGCTGACACCCCATTCTCCAAACTTCCACACCACGCCAACGTGAGGATATTTGAGCACCAGCCCCAGTGTATAGTAGTCTTTGGTTGGAGTCGAACTCGCAACCTTCCTGTTGCTAATCCGTTGCTCTTCCGACTGGGCTGCCGGGGCCCCTTGATCCCACCGGGACAAAATGACCGGGACCGTATGATAATCCTAAGTTTAAAAGTTCGTTTCACATGACGTGTTATTCTCACGGCTGTCTTAATCCTCCTGGTGGTTGTCTCGACGAGTATCTTTCCATTAGCAAAAGTGACCTCACCTTTAAGGACAAGAAATCTCGTAATTAAAAGAAATCTGACCACATCTTGTTCTCGTTATCATAAAATCGGTAACCAATATATATACGCATTGTATATTGATGACGAAATATCTCGTCATAATGTATATAGATTGCCAATTTTGCTTATGACGAGATATCTCGTCATAAGCAAAATTGATCAGGTCTTGATGGACGAGATATCTCGTCGAAACCACTTGGAGGGTTAAGCCATTGTGCATAGCAATGAACTGGGGCCATTGGAAATCAACCATTTTTCAGGAATTTCCTGAAAATCAACCATTTTCCGGAATAAAAATATACACTCAATTTCCATCAGGAAAATAAAAATCTTTTTGATCGGGGTTTGAAATAATCATTTTAATTTTGGTACTGATGAGGGTTGACGTTTCGCTCCACCGAAATATCTGATCTTTTTATTAACTTGATTGCTATTTCTTGAAGCTTTTAATATTTGATTACAGGTGGCATGAGGTTTTCAAAGTAATGATTACTTCCGAAAAATTCATGAAATTATTGTAGCCACTGATATACAAGCGTGAGGTACTGATCGGTGCTAAATGTATTGTCACATTCAGTTGAAGTCTCTATTCACGTTCTCTGAAGAAAAAATAAGATTGGGGAAGGGGCGCACCTACGGAGGGAGCTATAGGGGCTTAAGCCAGACCGTATAAATAGCCAAAATATATCCTTATTTAATTTATTGATTACTTCTTTAAAAATCGTATAAAAATGTTTTAACATCTTGCAGTCAACTAATATTTTTTCATTGCTTGCAGCCTATTTACAAGTGCTCCAATTCTTATTTACTTGGGCTGGATAAAATAACTAAAAATTTTAATGTTCATTAAAACGTTACCACCTTTTCCCTTCAATACAGCTTCTATTAAAATAACCGATGTAGTCACTCCAAAACTAGTCTCTTGCTAACACTCTCCAAAAGTAGGCTCCGGGTAATACTCTCCAAAACTAGTCTCTAGGACAGGGGTCTCCAAACTACGGCCCGGGGCCAGACCCGGCCCTCGAAGGGTCATTGTCCGGCCCGCGGAAACCCGACCGATGCAGCATGCAATTTTTCGTAAAATCGTAGATCGTAAAAATAATTCAAATTCAGTAGAGTCGCGGTATTTCGAGTCTCGGTAAGTGCGAGGTTCCGTGTAATTCGTGCCGGTTTTATGGAAAATAACTATTACAAAATATTAATAAATGTCTTTCGTTACTGAGCGCCTTCAATTTAATAACGCTTTCCGCTTCTCATCAGAGCTTTTGCCTTGCGTTCTTTACTTAAGGTAAATGAAACCCTTTCTAAACTTCAATTAGATCTAAAAACTAAATGGCGTTACCACAGATGGAGGTAAAAGTATGTGTGGCAATAAAACAGGATTAGTATGGCATGTATGTAATGCTATTCAAATTCTGGAGGTGAGAAACCAATGGTTTTTCATTTCATTATCCATCAACAATCCTTGTGTGGGAAAAACATAAATGTGTCGGAAGTGATGCAGGTCGTTGTTAAGACAGTAAATTACATCCGATCCCACTCTCTTAAACACCGGCAGTTTAAAAATTTTCTTTTGGATATTGAAAGTCAGTATCCAGATGTCCCATATCATTGTGAGGTACGTTGGCTAAGCAGAGAAAAGGGGCTCCAAAGGTTTTTTGAGCTGCGCCAAGCTATTGACATTTTCATGATTGAACAGGGTAAGCCTGTAGAAGAGCTTTCAGATCATCAGTGGCTGTGGAAGCTTGCATTTGCCTGTTGATATTACCACTCATCTTAATTTTTTTAATTTGAAACTTCAAGGCGAAAAGTCCTTTGTAAATGACTTGTTCCAATATGTGAAAGTTTTTAGAACAAAACTTGCTCTTTTTGAAAACCAATTGGGAAAGACAATTTTGGACCACTTAGAAACTTGCAAGAAGTTTGCTAGTGAAACTTGTCTGCCGTTCCCATCACATTATGCAGTACAAACTATCACAAAACTACGTGAGGAATTTGAAAATCCTTCGCAGACTGATTATGCAGCTACAGCAGAAAAGATCAAGCTATTTCAAAATCAATTCCAATGTGAAATGGAAAATGAACCAACAGAACTTCAACTTGAATTGATTGAACTTACGTCAAATGAATATTTAAAAGAATATTTCAAGGAATGTTACAAGAATGCGGACCTTCTTTCATTTTACAAGTAATTATATTTAGTTTATTTTTATTTTTAATTTAAAAACAGTAAACTTCTGACATTTTCTTTCATTGCAGGTCATTGGGTGATGATTTCAAAGAAATGCTTTTAGAAAGATCTTACTGATCTTACAAAGAAACTTTGTAAGATCAGTGCTTTCAGTGTTTGGATCGACCTATATCTGCGAAGACATTTTCAAAAATGACCTTTGTAAAATCAAAGTACAGGGCTAACTTGTCAGACGAACACTTGAAATCCATTCTAATGATAGGATCATCGAAATTTGACCCCAAATGGATAGACATTATATGCCAGAAGCAATTCCACACGTCCCATATGTACATAAGAAAGCCAAAGAATGATACATAGGAATATTGTTGAATGTTATTTTTTCCTTAGGCCAACTTATATGTACATTTACATTACTTGGAATAAATTTGATTTCTTTGGATAAATCTCCTACATTTTTATTTAAACATCTATTTTATTAACTAGTTTATTTCGTAAGCTTTAAAATTGGACATTGTGTGTGAGGGGATGGACATTGGGTCAACGTAAGCTTACGTTGACCCAATGTCCATCCCCTCACACACATACACACATGTGTGTATATATCTATCCATATATATACATACACACGTGTGTGTATATGTGTGGGGGGATGGACATTGGGTGGGGATTGGATATTGGGATATATATATATTTATGTGCGTGTATTGTGTTGGCCCGCTTGACTTCCAGGATTTTTCAATCTGGCCCTCAAGTGAAAAGTTTAGACCCCTGCTTTTTTTGTAGGGTAAACACTCTAAATCTAGTCTCTTAGAAATACGCTCTATATATAAATATAGTCTCTTGGGAACACATTCCAAAGCTAGTCTTTAGGTAATGTTCTCTAAACCTAGTCTCTGATTAACACCCTTTTCAACTAGTCTGTTTCACAGAAATTTTAAAATCACCCTAGTTAAAGAGCTTACAATAAAAATGTAGCTCCGTCCAGATGGGTGCTCCCCTTATTGGAGGCGTATTCCAAGGCCACCAAGTCGGGAATGTATTTTGGAAAGTCCGTTAATCTCCTCTTATCGCGTTTCCCCCTCCTCGGGATCAAACTCTGGGGTCACAGAGACCATCAGATGAAAATCTGAACGAGCGATTGTGGACCCGTTGAAAGAAGCATTACGTAAAGCCCGCCTGATTCATCCGTCCCTTTCGCATAGATACGGTTTCCGAAAGGAGAACACGTCCTTCATTTTCGGTTGAGTCCTTCCAGCATCCCAAAATGTCCTCCTTTCTGGTGTATGTGGATGAACAGCGGAGCCAATGAGGCGGGACAAATGAGTGCAGAATTAGGACTATACAACTTTTAACAACCCCAAGGGCCACGGGAGCCCGGTTGGTAGGGCAGCGGATTTGTAACCGAGGGTTTCGAAATTCGATCAAATCAAATACTGCCGTGTGAGTGGGGGCTGGTGCACGTTAATACCGTCCTTGCCACAAATGTTTTGACGTTGGCGCGATGTGTAAGTTTGGTGAGTTCAGATGTTGACCTCGTCATCTGATCGTGGTTCAAAATTACGAGGATCTTTCCCATCGGGATGGATCGCCCAAAACCTTTTGTGTTGCTGTAGTGCGATGTTAATTCAACTACTTACCTAACCCGCAAAATTATCGAGATTCATTTATTAACTCTCCGTTACAGAGTGAGAACAGTTAAGTACAAATGAGATCGCAGTTCATCCCCTGTTAGGTGTTCCAAATTTTCTTTCATTGTCACACACGCATTAGTTATTAATCATTAATTAAATTATTATTAATTATAATTTATTATTAATAATTAGTATTTTAATAACTATCATTACTTATTAATTAAAAAATAGCTTGTTTCCTTTTGGAAGGTAGATTGTTGGATTAACGTCAGACTGGAGCAATACAACCGGCTATTAGCGGGTCCGGGATCCATCCCAAAGGGAAAGATTGAGGACAACACCTCATCCTTTCGAACCACGATCAGGTTACCACTTGAGCTGCACCCCACTCTCCACACTTCCACACGCCAACGTGAGGACATTTGAGGCTACGACAGATTCAAAGTGCACCATCCCCCACATACACGACGGTCTCTGGTTGGATCGAGTTTCGAACCCACAACTTCCTGATGTTAATCCGCTACTCTTTCAACAGGGCTGCCCTGCCACATAGATGGATTTCGTATTTACTAAATGAGCATTTCGTTGGCAAATGTATTAGACCATTTTCAGACCCGTTCACTATTTTCTTCTTATGGGGTTTACGAAACTACGATTTACGTGGAAGAAAGCAACTTCATTTCGGAAGTGCCTGTGTCCTTTCTCTGAATATGTCCCTTAGGACATAGGACAGTGCCCTTTCTCTGAATATGTCCCTTAGGACATAGGACAGTGTCCTTTCTCTGAATATGTCCCTAGGACATAGGGCAGAAAGTTTAAAAGCCCTTGGTCCTTAGCTCATCGCTTGGAAGCTCGTTTAAAGCGCAAGATAAAAAATAAAGGCACCGTTATGTGGAAAGAGCCTATCATGCAGGAGCGGAAGGACACAATTAGCGGAAGGAATTGGGAGAACGGAAATTGGCCAATAGGCTCAAGGCTGCTCTGGATTAGGAGTAGGAAACTTCGGCAATAAGAAACAATCACGTCTTCCAGTCGCGCCTCACAAACAAAAGTTACATAATCCAAAGTGCCTTGTTTTGTATGTCACCAAATGAAAGAAATATTTGGAGTCAATGATATCACTGGCGCGAAAGACGACAGAAAATGTGCGAACGAGAAAGGAGTAAACAATTGTAGAACAGTTCAAAATTAATTTTGAATCTCAAAATATGGAAACTCCATAAACCTTAGGGCCGCGGAAGCCCCCGGTTTAAAGACTAGCAACCGGAGGGTTGCGAATTCGAATCCAACCAAAGACCGTCGTGTACAAAGGAGGATGGTACACGTTCAATCTGTCGTGGCCTCAAATGTCCTCGCGTTTGCGTGGTGAGAGGGGGAGTGAGTTATGAGAGTGGGGTGTTCAGGTGTGACCTCGTCATCTGACCGTGGTTCAAAATGACATGGTGTTGTCCTCGGTTCTTTCCCTCTGGGATTGATCCCGGACCGTCACCAATAGCCCGTTGTGTTGCTCCAGTGCGACGTTAATTAAAATACTAACCTACCTTCCTTCGAAAGTCCTCAATGACTATATTTGTGTCACTTTTCAAGAGAGAGGAGGGTTGGTAGAGAAAGCACCCCCACTGAAATGGGCGTTCCCTAGTTACCCCTCGTTTTGCCAATCAACACTGCTTTGTATCCCCATGCAACGTAAATAACTTTGCCGATAATTTCGCTTTTGTAATGTAATCATATAGGTTGGTTGGTTTGGCGTTTTATTGGGCCAAGCTGCACCAAATACGTCAGGCAAGTTCAAGTAAAAAATGTCAAAAAGAAAGGGATTGTGGAACAGAGTAGTGAGATGAAAGCAGGGAAAGATCTCTTGGGTATCCCGGAGCGCGACATTCGTGTTTACAGTAAACCCCATGGGAAAATCACTAGAGTACCTCGGGTACGTGAAGCCCGTGCACACCTAAAGCAGATGTGCGCCCCTGAGGGCGTAAACACATCGAACTGGCCTCTTTGAATCGAATAAACAATAAACACAAGAGCAAACGAATTGTGCTTATTTTGTGAGAAATTTGGCTTTCATGAAATGCCAAATTTCCCACAAAATAATCACAATTCAACAAAGATAATTTCGATACTAAGTATATGGATTACGATAATATGTATGGTGAACTATTTTTTCATTAAACCATCGATAGTTTGAACACACCAGGTTTTTCTACTTTGATTACTTTAAATTAAAATATTTTCAAGAACCATTCTAAAATAGTAAGAAACCCAAATGCTCAGTAGAAAATCCAGTTTGCAGTGGAATCACTTCAGCTCTTTTGTTTCGTATATATTTGTAAACTGAAAATGTTTTGTATTTAAAATTTGTAATTCTTACTACGTAAAACTGCTAACTTAACACAATAAGCTTGTAATTCGTAGCCGTTTGAAATCCGCCTGAAAGAACGTATAATTAAAAATCATAAAAATTATATTGTTCTACTCCTTTATGATCCCCGTTTCCGAATTTAAAATAGTTACAAATACACTTGTAAATTTGAATTTGGTAAACATAATTAAATTAAATTTTCTTATTCCTCGTTCTATATTTACTACATATCATTCTTGTGTTAAGATTTATTTTGGGTTTCGATGCTCCAAGAAATATATTTCTGTAATATGTGGGTCTCGAAAATTTAGCGTATATCCTTATGAACATTGCTCGTATTAATGCAACCAAATTTCTTTATTATATAGGTGATTGAAATATGAAACGAAAATTTGTACTTTAACAATCGTTTAAGCAAAACTACAAAATTTCTAAAAAATTGTGCATGTCTAATTTGTATATAAATAAGCTTTACTTTTGATTCCCGTGAACATAATCCATTTTCTTTGAAACAAATAATCCGACTAATAATCAACTCGTTTTTTTCATATGAAATTTTTTATAATTTCAAACTTAACGCAAAATACTAAATTATTTCAAAATTGAATAAAATAAACTTCTCAAAATTCAGACAAATGATCAGGTGAAAAACACTATATAGCTTAAAATTAAAAAAACAATGCTAATAAAAAACTACATAAACTACAATGCATGTCAAGAAAATGCCTACGTTAGTTTTATATGAGCTACGTACGTTCTAAGTATAAAAACGTCTTTTCTTAAATAAAACCCGTGATTTCGGCCTATGTTAGCGGAAGAGTCGCCAACCTACATTTTTATGCTCATAAACGTGCAACGTTCGATTTACTCACACAATAACGAATAGACATGATTATAATATGCCGCGATGCCACACTACTCGTTTCTTAACGCTTTGAATATGAGGAAAATCAAATAAATAGGTAAGTAGTTAGTTAATTAACGTCACACTGGAGCAACGCAACGGGCTATTGGCGACGGTCCAGGATGAATCCTGAAGAGAAAAACTGAGGACAACACCACGTAATTTTGAACCACGATCAGATGACGAGGTTAACACCTGAGCTGGCACCCTACTCTCCAAATTTCCACACCAAACCAACGTGGGGACATACGAGGTCACGACAGATTTAACGTGCACCAGCCCCCTTGCACACGACGGTTGGATTCGAACTCGCAACCCTTCGGTTGCTAATCAGATGTTCTTCCATCTGGGCGCCCGATCGTAATCAGGTGCAGCATAGCAACTCTATTCTCTCTACCTTTCCGAGAAGGGGGGCAGTGCTGTGATTTTTGCGACCCCCCTTTCTGGCCACAGCCAAGTGAAAACTTCGGATGATTCCTAAGTGAAAATCTAAGTGATACGGATCAGCGAATTGAGCAAAGGTCTGTGGATGCCTTATCTTTCAGATGTGAAGAAACATGCAAGAGGAATGCGAAATGCAGCATTTGGATACGAATTCGGGGACGGAAGAAAAGTAAAATAAAAGGGTGAACTTCTATAGATGTTGGACATGCGATGTGATGAATTTAACCCTCCAAGAGGTTTCGATGAGATATCTCGTCCATCAAGCTCTAACCATTTGTGCTAATGACGAGATATCTAGTCCTCAAGATATTGCCGATTGTTTTTGGATCATGACGAGATCAAGATGTCAGTTTTCTTCTAATTACGAGATATTCATCCATCACGATGTGGTCCGTTTTGCTACTGACCGAATACCGCCTCGAGACAACCACCAGGAGGGTTAAGAAACTAATAACGCCTTTTGTTTAAACAATATTATAGATGTTTTCTGTGCACTTGTAACCAAATGATGGGATACTTTTAAAGAGAAAAAATAAGGATATTTGTCGACAAGAGGAGAAAGTATCGGAGATCCCTTCATAAGCGATATTTTAAGTTTCAAATTAATTAAATAAATAAGTGTATATTTTTTCTCTAAGGCCTGGAAGGAGCATAGACCCTCTTAAACCGTATACTCGTGCTCATGTGCAAACATGTTTCGTTTCCAGCCAGGGGTGTATCCAGTATGTCAACCTGGAGGGCATCTTGAGCTCTCTATTTCAGGGGTAATTTAGTCGACTAACGAGATATCTCGACAAAACCTTTAAGTGATTTGGACGAGACATCTCGTCCATCAAGATCTGACCCATTTTGCTAATGACGAGATAACTAGTCATCAAGATGTTGCAGATTCTTTATGGTGACTAGATCAAGATCTGGTCAGTTTTCTTCTTTCGTTATCCATCAAGATCAGGCCAGTTTTGTTAATGACGAGATCGGTCGTTATTAGGCAAATCTGACTATTGTCTGGACAACCCAACAGGCTTTATCTGAATTGCGGACACCTTGGGAGCATGAAATTCCTGAATGGTTATAAATGTTTTACAGTTTGCCCTAAGGACAAGGCGGAACACGCCTCTTGTAATCACATTATTTCATGTATTGAAATGAGCCTTTGACTTATTCCAGATGCCTGGTGACAATTGCTGGACATGGTCCAGCAAGAGGTTAGGCCGGGTTGGTTTTGGGTTTTAAGGCACAAGGAGCCATATTTGGCCAAGCTGCGCCAAACACAAGACAATGTCGAGTAATTGTGAAAAGAAAGGATGGAGAGACGAATGAGAAAAATCACTTGGGCATGCATCCTGGGTTGGCGATCCCTGTTCACCAGAGGCAGTAGAACCCATGGGAAAAGGATTGATCACCGAGGGATGCGGCTAGACCAGGAGGTCGATTGCTTTGGCGTTTTATGGCGCATGTTTGATCAAGCTGTGCCAAACGCAAGACAACGTCGAGTAAAAAATGGAAGGAAAAGAGGGATTGGGGAGCAAAGTAGTGGGATGGAAGCAAGAAAAGATTGCTTGGGTATCCCTGGAGCGTGACCCCCGTGTTTAGTGTAAAGACAGTAAACCCGTGGGAAAAGAAAAGATCACTAGACTACCTCGGGTTCGTGAAGCCCATAGACACCTTGCCCCTGAGGGCCTAGACATGGATGAATAAGCAAAAGTATTTTGAATTTTTTACTCTAATAATTTTTCCACGGAGAGGGGTTTCTCGGAGTCGAACTGGTTGGACTCTGCTAGAGCAGGTGGTTTGAAGTTAATTAACGTCGCACTGGAGTAATACAATGGACTATTGGCGACGGTCCGGGATTAACCCCCGAAGGGAAAGATCAGAGGACAACACCTCATCATTTTGAATCACGGTCAGATGACGAGTTTACACCTGAGCTGTGGCACCCTACTCTCCAAACTTGCACACAACAGACATTTGAGGCCACGACAGATTTAACGTGCCTCACGTGCACGATGGTCTTTGGTTGCATAGAGTTTAGAACTCGCAACCCTCCGGTTGCTAATCCGTTACTTTTCCAACTGGGCTACCCCGGACCGCTAGACCAGAAGGAATAAGCTAAAACAACAATACTTTGAATTCTTTACTCACATAATTTGAGGTGAGGGTTAACCGAACAGGTTTCGGTCTTGGAGGATCCCCCTCCCCTCAGTAAGGGGTGTTCTACGCTGTGGGGTGGAGACATTTGAGAGTGAAGTGAAGGGGTTCCTTACCTGTCCGAGGTCGATGGTGAGGTTGACCTCGTTGTACTTGTTGCCCCGGGAGAGCGGGGGGCTCTGCCAGCGGTTCTCGGTGCCGTCGATCGCGTGCTCCGGGGGGTGGGCGCGCTTGGGGTCATTGGGGTCGCAGTAGTCGCACACCTGGCCGTAGATGAGGTTGATGTTGGGGTTGTCCTGCCGGTCGGTGTTGGCACCCACCAGCTTGCAGTAGAGCTCGGGCTCATTCACGCCCACGCCGCACGTGGCCGAAGCCCATACCTTGCGCCCCTCGGCCAGGTTGAAGTAAGGGGGGTTGAGCACCTCGGCCCGCCCCAGCAGGGGGGTGGCCAGCAGCAGCAGCGGAGCGAACCACCAGCAGCTTCTTCCAGCCATCTCGCGTCTTCTGTCTGCCGTTTCTCCTGCCTGCTTCCGAGAACGCGGTTGCCCGCGGGCGAGTTCATTTGGGGTCGGGGGGTGCCGGGGGGAGGCGTCTTATCGCCCTCCTTGAGAATGGAGAGAGGAAAGGAAGTCGAGTGATAAGAACGGGCGCTTTCTTTCTGTTTGGGAGATGAGGCGCGTGGGAGGGTCGAGATCAAGAAGTGATGTCATGCCAGTGGGACATCGAATTTTTTTCCTCCGCGTCTAACGGTGACAGGCTGGCTCATTAGATCGACCCGGGAAATGTAATGAATCAACCGACTTGTGGAAAATGAAGAAAATTTGCCATTTTTAACTGTCATGGTGGTTGTCTCGATTAGGTATCTCGTCATTAGCAAAACTGACCAAATCTTGATGGATGATATAACTCGATAAAAACAGCTTTCAACATTTTTATAAAGACGTTTATGATTTAGAACTTGCCCTTGATCTCGTCATCAAAAAATCTCCAATATCTTGTTGACGAAATATCTCGTCATTAGCAAAATGGGTCAGATCTTGACGGACAAGATATCTCGTCAAAACCACTTGGAAGGTTAACAAATTGACAGGGGTGTATCCAGAAGGAGCTCGAGCCCTCTGCACAATCCTTCCTTAACCCCCGTCTGCACAAAAATATTTCAATTTTTTTTCAAAGAAATCGTCCTGAAGAAAATTTAAAAAAATATGTGCACATAAAATGAATGTCTTGTCGAAATCGCAAAAAAATTAAAGTAGACGATCTAAGTATAAAACTAGCAAATGTAAAAAACGGGCCGGGCCTTCCCCGAAATATTCTTGGTTCGATTCCTGTCTGGTGCATTCCTCCTTGGGTCTATTTCTCTCTTCTGTGTCAGTAAAATCTTCCTTATGTGGTTATCTATTACTTGAAATTATGTCTTGTGTCTGGCACAGCATGGCCAAATATGGCCCTTGTGCCATAGAACCTCAAAAACCAACCAACCGAAATATTCTTGTTATTGAAGTTATCAATACTGCTTAGGTTTATTCATTTTATTCCTCTGAGTAAATGAATAAAGGTCTTATTATCTTTCGTTTTCCCAAAGACTAATTATGGTATAGCCAAATGGGGGGGAATTATGAAGTCCCTATTCTTAAAGAAAATGTTGGTTTCCATTTTCAAAAGCTCTATAAATGAAACACATCAAATGCTTTTTATATTCATAAAATAATATAGTCGTTATATTCTTCAAAAGGCGTTTATTTTACGAATAAATTTTTATTGCATAATATAATAGTTTAATTACTTAATATTCATTTAGAAGTAAGAAATAAATGATTACGGATTGTTTCACTCAACTATCTTATATACATCTACGTGTCGTATTAATCAACCAACAGTGACATTTGAAATTGTTCTTTTTGAATATTTGCTTAATGCTGGTCAATGTAATTTATTTTGTAAATATTTGAGCAACAACCACTGTATACAGCCATTCGTCTAATTAGATCAATCAAGAGTAAGATTTTTTTATTGCTAAGGTACTTAGTTATACTTAGTTTTCACCAACAAACACGACAAAGATGATGCATGCAAAAAACGAACAGACTTCGTTACGACTAATATAATTAAAAATCTATTAATATGATTTTCTTTCTTTTAATGTGATAGATCTGAACTTTGCACCACACATTTCACTATAGACTTTTGTATCACCTCCAAAATAAAATTCGCCGTCTTGGCCACATCTCCTTTAGTTATGTACAGGCTTCACGAACTCTAGTGATCTTTTCTTTTCCCATGGGGCTCTTACTGTCTTTTAGTAAACACGGGGAGCTCTCCCGGGATACCAAAGCTATCTTTTCCTGCTTTCAATCACACTACTCTATTCTCCAATCAATCTTTTTTTCCTTTCGCGACATTTTTGACTTGACGCTGCCTTGTGTTTGGCGCAGCTTGACCAAATATGGCCCTTGCTCCATAAAACTTAAAAACAGCCATCCAGCAGGTATTCAGCAAGGCATTCGTGACCTGTAGCAAGGCGACATTCAGCTACGGCTCTCTTTATTGGCCAATCAGGAAGGTCTGAGAGGTTGGTCCACCATGTTTTCACGGAATTGTTCTCGTAAAGTTCTTTTACGAGGATATTCTTGAAAGTTGTCTGAACCCTCCTGGTGATTGTCTCGACGAGGTGTCTCGTCACTAGCAAAACTGAGCAGATCTTGATGAACGAGATACCTCGTCATTAGAGAAAAGCAGACCTGATCTTGATCTCATCATCATCAAAAAATCGACACTGTCTTGATGCCGAGATATCTTGTCATTAGCGAAATCGTTCAGATCTTGATGGACGAGTTATCTCGTTAAAACCACTTGAAGGGTTAATTATTAATTTGATAGTATGATAGGGGGTGATCTGAGCATTTGATGTTTGAGAAATCTCTGCCCCTTTTGACAAGCAGTTCAGCCATCTCTTTGCCCGCGATACCGCAGTACATGAAGTTTAAAGTTATATTTTATTTTAAAGTTTGAATTCATGGCTCAGACGTTCTCTACAGGGAACAGACTCCAGGGATACCCAAGCGAACTTTTTCTGCTTTCAACCCACAACTCGACTCCTCAATCCTTTTTCCTATTCACATTTTTTACTTGGCGCTGTCTTGTGTTTGGGCGCAGATAGGCCAAATGTGATCCTTGCGCCATAAAACCTTAAGACAACCAACCAAAATAAAATTCTTGCTGCTCTAAACTGGTAGTTTTTGCCAGTAAGATGCGCGCTTCGCTTCTATATTTCTTTCATTTTTGCCCCATGTGGATGAAAGGAGGCACGTTGGAGGGTCGAGATTCAGAAGTGATATCATGCAGTGGGGACATCAAACGTGTTTTTTTCCTCTCCTCCGAAGACTCATTTGTCACGTCGTGGAATGTGTGCCGCGGCACCCTGCTGCTCAGGGGAAGAGTGGCATTCTTCAGCACAAACCTTCAGTGAACAACTTTGCATTAATCCAATCCCAGGTACGTACTCAGAGGGAGTCGAGCCCCCTAAAATATTCCTGATTTTACAAAAATATAAATTAATTTAATCTATAAATCAAAGTATGGCTTTATCCATAAGTAGAAAAACTTTGAGACAGGTCAAAAATATTTGCAGTCTCATTTAGCAGTATTGGAATTTGATCGGTTGCTAAAGCATGCAAAGAACCCATGTATGCGTTGGGTTTAACTTATCCTTTGTAACGTAGTGGTCGGGTGGCGTGCCGAAAACAACGACACAGCCAAAATACAAGTTGGTTGGTTTTGGGTTTTATGGCGCAAGGGTCATATTTTGCCAAGTTGTGCCAAACACAAGACAGACAACACAATGAGGAAAGAAAAGCTCACAATTAACATACATTGCACAGCACATAGGCGGTTAACAATAGTAAGCATCAAAACAAATTCAACCTCGCACTTAAACCACATCATGGTATTGCTTGTACACAGTTGCCGCTTGGTTGGTTTTGGGTTTTATCACACAAGGATCATATTTGGCTAAACTGTGCCAAACACAAGGCGACTACGAGGGAGGAATAAAAAAAGCAGAATGTGATAGGCGAGGGTAAAATAGAAGAGAGAACAGACCACTCGGGTACTTCGTGGTTGTGATGTCACCTAAAGAAGATGTGGTGGTCCGAAATACAAGTAAAATGGCTATTTATTTAACAGGAATGTACAACCTGATGCAAAGTTCAATACTAAAACACTCAAAATACAGTTTTCCAAGCCATAAGTTATATTTAAAACGTAACCTAAAGCACACATCTTTAGGCGTGCAGAGGCTTCACGAACAAGAGGACCCCTATTGATGTATTCTTTACCCATGGGATTTAATGCCTCTGGTAAACATGGGGACTCGATGTCAGGAAGCACTATCTACACAACTAGTTCAGGATTTGGTGCCCTCAAGTTTTAGACTCTGCAGAAAGAGAAAAAGGAATCCACTGAAACATCCGTGGCAAAAAATTACGCCTGTCCAGTTCGAGTTCTTGAAATTGTCTCCCTTCCTAAGTCCCTCAAATTGACTCAATTAATGATGAGAGGGCCATCGTGCACCCCTCATTCAAAACTATCTGACGGGTTGGTTGGTTTTGGAGTTTTAATGGTTCATGGGCCATATTTGGCCATGCTGTTCCAGACACAAGACAGACAATGTCAAGTAATGACCGTTTTACTGACACAGAAGAGAGGAAATACACCCAGGGAGGAATCGAGCCTGCGCCGCCTACAACTTGTAGGTTACTCGCGCAGTGGGCATACATACCCACTGAGTCACGATGCCTCTCCCCCATCTGGCCGGTAAGATCATCCCAAAAGATAGTTCGAGATCTCCAGGCGTTGACCTCTAACCCCAAGCCGTTTGCCATGGACGTAGCACCTTGAATGGGAAAGTATGAGACAAGACAGGGAGGTAGTTAATAATGGTCGCACTGGAGCAACAAAACGGACTATTGGCGACAGTCCGGGATCAATCCCCAGGGGAAAGATCCGAAAACAGTAATCCAGCCAGCAGTAATTCAAAAAGGCACTCGTGACCTGTAGCAAGGCGAAATTCAGTTACGGCTCCCTTCATTGGCCAATCAGGAAGGTCTGAGAGGTTGGTCCATGTTTTCAAGGAATTGCTCTCGAAAAGTTCTTTTGCAAGGTAGGAAGGTATTTTAATTAACGTCACACTCGAGCAACACAACGGGCTCGAGTGTGGCTTTATTGGTGACGGTCCGTGATCCATCCCAAAGATCCGAGGACAACACGTAATTTTGAACCGCGGTCAGATGACAAGGCAACACCTGAGCTGACACATCACTCACCAAACTTCCAGACTACGCCAAAGTGAGGACATTTGAAGCCACGGCAGATTTAACGTGCACCAGCTTTCCTTGTACACGACGGTCTCTGGTTGGATTCGAACTCGCAACCCGCCCGTTGCTAATCCTTTATTCTTCCAACTGATTTACCGCGGCCCTTCCCGTGAATAGGAAGCTTAATTATGCCTCGTCGAAAAATACGGCAGTTATACGAGCACGTTTCTTAGTTTGGCAGATGAAAATTGTTACTTATCGACATCATCATGCCGAGAAATCGATGCTTGCGTTGGACGAAATCAAGCCACGGTGATGCGAATATGGAATCGGTCGGTGCGAGAGCGGTGAACTGAATGGATGCAGCAGCCTCACCCTACCAAAAAGAAAGAGAGGAAGGACATCATATGCGTGGCTATTACGGATAGTATGAAACAGCATCAAGAACCCTACCTCAAGAATTAGGGTGCGTCGCACAACAACCTGTATCAACACGTACAATTCGACGTCGTCTGCAGCAGCGGGGATTTTTTCAAGGCGTCCATTGCTGTGATTGATTTTGACTATCACAAGCATCTCTGACTGCAATAGTGTATAGAACGCCACACATGAAAAAACGAATGGCATGCCATCGTCTTTTCAGACGAATCTTGATTCTGTCTACAGGATCACGATGAACGCATCCGTGTATGACAACACCGTGGTGACAGACTGCATTGCACATTGCCATGCTGATCCATCACCTGGCGTTATGGTATAGGGTGCCATTCGATTCCGCATCCGCCTAATATGCATTTCCCGTACAATTAACAGCCACCACTACATCTTTGAAGTTTTTGAGATTGATGTTCTCCCTGACTTTTGGGGCTTACTTGCGGCCAATTTACAACAGGACAATGCGGGACCGCACGTGGCATGCAACGTACAATTCTTCAATGTTCATGAGGCTTCACTTCCATGGCCAGCCAGCCCGTTCACCAGATTTGTCGCCCATTGAACACGTAAGGTCGATAATCGCCAACGACTTGCTCTCCAAAGACCACTCGCGGCTACGTTAGATGATCTTTGGCAACGTGTAGAAGCAGCATGGACTGACACCCCCAAGCATACAACCTCTTTCTTTGAATGCCAAAACTTGTAGCAAGTGAATGTCCTCCATGGGGCTGCATAAAATACTGATTTCTTTGCAAGTCGAACAGAGCTGAAATTTCAATCATTTGACCTTGTGCCTTATATCTATATAAATAAGAATGGAGTGTTTGTACATTGAATATTTTCGATCCATTTCAAGTTTTCAATCCATTTTGGGTTCTTCTGATGTAAAATCCGTCTTTTAAGCGTTTGGTATGTCTGTCTGTATGTTTGTGTCCGTACTACGTCCGAACTGTTGAATGTAGTTTCATGAAACTGCATACTGTGAGTACTTACAACCATTTAGTGATTGAACTTAGTTGTGTTAATCTGTCTGTCCGTCTTCCCGTTCTATGTCCGATTTCGTGTCTGTGTGTTTGTACAAGTATCACATAAATTTCATTCCATTTATTTTGATACAAGATTCTTCATTTTATACATCATATTTTAGTTTAGTGAATAAAATATTTAAATTTGCTTCGTTTACATATATAGATAAGTTTCATGCTAAAACATCTGAGTTAGTAAACTTAAATCAACCATAATTTCATAGTTTTGAAGAAATCTGGAATGTACATGTATTGAGCATTGCGATTACTACTTGGATTATTTTACTAGTACTGCTGAAAAAGCAATTATTTTACCAAAAATGTTTTTTACGGAATTTCATCTCTTATATTTCATTTATTTGAGTCTTATTTTTTTCTTTGCGAAACAAACGATTTCCTAATATTTGGGACAGACGATATTTTTCAACGAACGAGAACGAAACGGAAACCCTTGTTGATTCATCACGTGTAGTGATATTTTCAGATTTTTTTTGCTCTGAATTAATTTTGATTTCTAAATTTTGTCACTTTTTAGTTGTAAGTTGTGACGTGGCGACTATGCGAGATTCCGAGATAAAAAAGAATCACGAATTAATGTCTTTAGAACAACTTTCATTTTACTTTATTCCGCTTTTCTGTTTTAAATAGTTATTGTTTTAATAATTTGCATTTTCTTTCAATCGCACGCACCACCACCACAAATATTGGATTTAAAGTTGCAGGTAAGTCAGAATAAAGTAAATTTAAGTCTAATTTTGCAGTTATTGAAAGAATAATAATGTAAAAAATTTTCGAACTAGGACTTTTGAAATATTAAAAAATTCTTTGTCATTCTTAGTCAAAAATATCTTATCAAATTAATTTGTCATCCTTCTCCTTTAAGATGGCGTAATGCGAAAATGCAAGAGTCAAAAAATAAGTAGACTGTGTGCGAAGTACTCGCCGTAGATTCGTAATTTTTCTGATTGGAATTCAGCAATTTTACATGGAAAGAACTTAAGAAAGGGAATTAATAATCCTCGTTAAAATCGTCTTTTGTAGTAGTTACATTAGAGTCCTATTTCGTCATTTTGTAGCTTTGTCATTCAATAGGGGTGCTATGTATGTGAAATGTATTACATGGATGGATGTGCATGTGTAGGATTCGTGTCCAAAGTAAGTTGCAGAAATTATAAAGGTGTCGAAAAGATGTTAAAATTTTATTTTATTCTACGAGACAAAAGTGAATATATATTCTGGTCATTTCTTCAATCTATAGTTAACCAATTCAACTCAAGTAAGGTCGGGTAATTTTGCTCTAGTAAAGTAATATAATCTTGATTTATTAGAACTCATAGATACAGAGCAATAAAATTAAAATCTGTGCTTTCAAAATAAACGTTTTATTTAATCGTAGTGCCATGTAAACGGCAAATGATTTTAATGTGAAAATATTTAATTATCGGGAGCGGAACAGAACATAGCAAAATAAAACGGTTGGTTGTTTAGATTTTATGGCGCAAGGTCCAAAAATAGGACAAGCTGTGCCAAATAAAGACCAAATCTGTATAAATAAAAATGGAGCGTTTGTATATGGAATATTTTCGACCCATTCCAAGTTTTCTATCCGTTTTGGGTCCTTCTGGTACAAAATCCGTCTCTTGCGCGTTTGTTGTCTCTGTCCATTTGCCTGTCTGTATGTGTGTCCGTATTACGTTCAAATGGTTGAATATATTTTCATGAAACTTTGTATATTGGGAAGTACATTCATTTAGTGACTGAACATGGTTGCGTAAGTCTGTCCGTCTTCCCGTTCTATGTTCGATTTTAGGTCTGCGTTTGTACAAGTATCACAGAATTTATTCAACATAGCATTTTAATGCAATGTTCTAAATTTGATAAACCATATTTTAGTTTTGTGAATACATTATTTTAAATTTCTTTTCTTACCATATTTAGGCAAGTTTTATGTTAAAACAATAGTAGATGGAAAACGCCGGTTCTAACTCAGCGGTGCCGCGGTGCCGGAAGTGACGTCACACGGAGTCGAGTTGTTTTCTCCTGCTGCCGGAAGTGACGTCATAGACCGGAAGTAGAGTTGAGTTGTTTTCTCCTGCTGCCGGAAGTGACGTCGTAGACCGGAAGTTGAGTTTAGTTGTTTTCTTCTGCTGCTAAAAATGACGTCATAGATTATAGGTTGAGTTTAGTTGTTTTCTTTTTAGTTTTTTTTGGGATCTGGCAACACGAATATTTATCCTTCGCAGAATGGCAACGAATTTATCATGGGAAGTGCATGTTATGACCAAATTGCGGTGCCGTGAGTGACGTCACAGTCTGGATTGAACAAATTGCGGTGCCTTGCGTGACGTCAGACTCAGTATACGAGAAAGGACTCATTTTTACATGTCTGATCATGCTCTCAATGCTGCTATGACGTCACAGACTGGCGTGTTCGACAAATTGCGGTGCCTTGGTATTTTTGCGTGTCAGATCATGTCCCTGATACAAGTTCCTGCGTAGAAGCCCGTTTTTCATTTCATTTCCATTTTAAGTACTGCGGTGAGTTGTAATAATCCTGCTTGCAGTTTTTTTCATTGGTTGCCAACCGGTTTTCTGTTTGGAATAAACGACGTTCTCATCTGACCATCGCATTTTAAACTCTGAGGTCCTTTAGTGAACAGTGACTCTATCTCTTGCTTTACTGAAAACCTTTTCGTGAAAAAAACTTTCAACCTAAAAGCTAAGGGAAAAAATATGAAGCGTTTCAGCAATCAACCTAAAGTGTGTAAAAGAGTTCATTTTGATGATCAAGTGGTACAATCTGAAGTTTCTAAATTAACGATGCAGTCACTTCCAGACACCATGTTTCATCTTGGAAACTATTCATTTATGTTGATTAACAATTTCATCGGCTCTACTCGAGTGCATGTGCGAAAATTTGCTTTGAATGGAAATGGTGACTTGCAACCAACAAAGGAAGGTATCTCCCTACATCCAAAAACATGGGATATTCTGATGAGAAAGGTAAGCAATTTTTTTGCACATGCTGCTGACTCTGACGTTAAAGTTTTACAGAAAGAAGTCTGTCTTTCGAAAGTGTGTGATAACGGAAAAATGGACTTGGTTTTACAAAGAGTATTTCAAAAAAGAGACCACTCCTTACAATTCCTACCCAACTCTATTTTTCTGAATTCTGATCAGTATTTTAAACTGTGTGAACACTATGAGAATGTATCAGATATACTCAAAATATCGCTTTTGAAATATTCCCTACCATATTATGTGAAAAAGGAAGTGCAAAGGAACTTTCCCAGTGAGATTTACAAACCCTACTATGGTGATCCTGATAACCCCGAGGGTTGGAGAGAAGTTACAACTTCATTGTGTAAGTGCCTAAAGGATATTATAGCGCTTAACATTACTGTTCTTTTGGACTGTTTAAGTTGTAAAAATGAAATTATCATTCAATCTGTACATACATGCATGAGCATGAGTGTTGATGAACGCTTTTGCGAATTCTTTACTCCTGCCTTATATTCTATAAACTGGAAAGATTTTGCTTTTAACTTTGTGAAAGAAAACCATGGAATTATAAACTTTTTTTATATAATATTTGAGGGTGACTTTTTTGAATGCTTGAATACAACTGATGTTTTCAATAATATCAGAAATATGTATGTAAAAGATCTGTAAAATAAGTATAATGTATTCTCTAAAACAAATGTAACTGAGTAACATCTTACGTGCTTTTAATAAATGTTGATGTTTTTCAATGGTGTGTTATTAAAATTATTCTTTAACAATTATGAATTACTGTGAGAGGTTTCAAAGAATTCTTACATTTTTTTAATTATCTAATTTAAAGAACATGAACTAAAATTAAGTTTAACTTAATTACTAGAAATAGAAACTCTTTTAAGCGAAATGTTTTACTCAGAAATTGGAATATTAGTTCAGATCTTAGAAACACTATTTCTTTTTTATTCTCAAAAATTATTTCCCATGAAAATTTCTATTAAAAGTAATCAATAATCACATCAAATGCTTCAAAATGAAAATATCCTTATGTCTAATTTTTTAGAACAGATTATGCTTCAAAATGAAAATGTCTTTAAGTCTTATTTTTTAGAACAGATTAACATAAGAATTACATTACTATGTCTTTTCTTTAAGCAAAACATTTTAAGCAATATAATATAAGCTATTTCAGAAAAAAAAATAGGATTTAAAAAATTAAACACAATAAAAATTCATAAGTATTTAAAATAACGAATTTTATTTCACATATACACTGCTGGCCACCCAAATTGCAACACCAAGAAAGACAAGAGATATCACAACAAAATTTATTTTGTAGATAACATGTTGACCAAGTATCAAATGATTAAATTTATAGACTTCTGTGAAGTGTGGTTCCTGCCAAAATCAGTAGCCAGAGTAGCCGCCATTGTTGGAGATCACCGCTGCCACACGCCTCGGCATTGATTCAAAGAGACTTTGGATGTGTTCTTGGGGTACAGCAGACCAAGCAGCTTCCACACGTTGCCAAAGTTGATCTGGTGTGGCAGCTGGGGATGTATTCTGGGTCAATCGTTGAGCAACCATGGACCACATGTTTTCTATTGGCGAAAGATCCGGAGAGCGAGCTGGCCAGGGAAGCAATTCAATCTGGCGATTGACGAAGAACCCTTGGACAATGCGTGCCACGTGTGGTCGCGCATTATCCTGTTGAAGTATGGCTGTGGGCAAGCCCTGAAGGTAAGGAAGGACAACTGGCTCCAACACCTCGGAGATGTAGCGCTGGCTGTTTAAAGTACCGGCAATGCGTACTAGAAGAGTGCGAGAGTGATATCCAATACCACCCCATACCATAATACCTGGTGCAGGACCAGTGTGGCGATGCATAACGCAGCTCTTCAGCATCCTCTCTCCACGGTGTCTCCAGACTCGAATCCGACCATCGTGGTGTTGCAGACAGAAGCGTGACTCGTCAGTAAAGACAATTTCATTCCATTCTGCCGTCCACATCCTTCTTTCATCGCACCATTGGCGGCGGAAACGTCTGTGGTTCTGCGTCAAGGGTAGACGAAGCAATGGACGTCTTGCGGACAGACCACTCTGCTGCAAACGGCGTCGAATGGTACGCGCAGACACTGGATGATGCGGTACAGACTGAATGTGCTGTGCTATGGTTCGTGATGTGGCTGAGCGATCCGTCACTGCCATACGCACAATATGCCTGTCATCACGTGAAGTGGTGCACTGAGGTGGATGCGATCGAACACGTCGGTCCGTCGTACCCTCCTGCATCCAACGATCACATATCCGCATTACAGTTGTTTGGTTTTGTCCAACACGGCTACCGATTTCCCTGAAAGATAATCCACAATCTCGGTAGGCCACTATCCTTCCTCTGTCGAACTCGGATACTTGATCAAAAGATGATCGCTGTTTTCTACGAGGCATAATTGATCGTTTTTTGAAAAAACCACAAGAAAAACACAATTGCCGTACTTGAAATCGTCGAAATCTCCAAGCCTTAAATAGCGCTTTGAAGTGGCGCCACAGGCGCGCGTGATGTGCGTCTGCGCTGAAATTCTAATCATTTGCATATCTCACCTCCGCTAATCCATGTTGTAAATTTCATATTATTTGCATGCTTCCTTCAGGGTGTTGCATTTACGGTGGCCAGCAGTGTACTTTAAAGAAAAAAGTTACAATTTTGAGGTTAGGTTCTTTTAACATACATTTTTCGAATGAGATTCTTTGCATCTTGAAACATGATTGAGATTTAGTTTCAAATAGAATAGTTTATTTTAAAAAATATCATGTAGTGACATTTATCAACATATATACAGAATATCTACATAGATACATATATACTATATATATATATATATATAAGATCTACATATAACGCGCTGAAATGTGCTTTCAATTTACATGTGTTGCTTATAAAAAAATTTACAAAATTAAATAGATACATATATATATACTCATACAATTAATTGCTAAGGTGAATATTTACAACACTTTAGAGAACAATTAAGTTGAGTTTATCTCATGTATTTCATGATGACCCCAAGCGTAGGTGAAAATGCCATCCTCCGAAACGAACCTCTTTTCATCACCTGGGGACAAGGCAAGTTTGTTCATCTTCGAAGTGAAAATCTCATGACCTACACTTCGAATACTTTGCATGGTTGTGAAACTCTGTGTGCCACGCAACACGCACTTTTTATAGTCCTCGAAAGTTATTCTATTTTTTAATGCTGATTTTTTAACCCCTTTTAGTTTTTTTATAACATCCCCCCCTTGCACTTGGTAGCTGTACACTTTACTACGAAGTGACGCAAATTCAGTCATGATGTTTCCGGCACACTCATCTTTCATAAGACCTAACATTTTTTTATTTACTCGCGGCAATCCGTACACATTATTTTCTGGATAGTCTGATGTATCGAAGAGATAAAGATGACCTTTCATATCCTCGTAAACGTCATGAGTTTCAATTTTAAGGATAAATGAGTCCGTATCCGTATACACAAGACGAAAGTTTGCTCCATATTTTTCTTTCAAATGATTGTAAAAAAAATCATACATTAATGTTTTCGAAATATCTAATATTGCCATACCAATTGCTATCGGTTTATTAAATATAATTTCTGATTTCTTTAGATGAATTGCAACCAATTGGGGGGTAAAAATTGTTCTATCATGAAAATTTGGTTTGGCAATCAATTTTTCCGCTTGCTTCGCGCTGCAGCACAAACGAATGTCCTTCCTCCTTCTCACGTCCTCCATGCATTTGCCGAAAACGCTGTTGTTCATGAGTTTATAAAAATCTTTCTCGAAAGAATTTACCGCAGCTGCTCTGAGGCGAGTGTTGTGATCAATATAAGGTTTTAAAAAGGCTGATTGCCTAAATTGGAGAATTCTATGGATTTTTTTAAGAATGAGTCCATGCTTCAAATAAAATTTTAAGTTATTTACATGTAGAATATAATTAACTTTATTTTCTAGAGTGAGAAGAAGTCTCTTTTCTTTGCAGCCTGGAGGAACTTGATTGGTGGGTGCCAAAGGGTAATCATTGTGTGCAGCGTGAAGTGTAGGAGGATAATCCAGGTCTACTTCTAAAATGTAGCCGAATTCATCATCATCTGATGAATCTAATACATTCATGGAATTGTCCACCCATTGAAAATTATTAAGGGGAAGTGGTTGGCTCATTGCCCAACCATACAAATTGTTAGCATCGAGGTAGAGCAGATATGATTCGGGTTTTCCTGCATCATACTCACTCATGTATTTATTGTTGGCACGGGCGTATCTGTGACTACATTGCGAGACACCACCTCGAATGCCTTTCTCTACAAATAGCAACTTTTCATAATCCGTTAAAAGTTCAATTTGGACACCCGGCTCCTACAGTAGACAATAAACACATAGAAAGCAGAATATAATGAAAAAAAGAAAAGACAAGACGACATAATTCTCTAAAAATAAAATAATTTTTTTCCTTTTATTAATATGATATCCATGACCTAATTTTATTATTAGATCTTGTTACACGCTTATTTTTAACAAATGCACGATTATTTTTAACAAAGGTTTTTGGAATATTCAATTCGTGAATGGAGTTAAAGAATTGAGAAAATCCATTTATTTCTTCTTTGTCTGATGGATCCTTTACAACAGATTGAATCAAGTCGATCACGTTAGAGTTTGGAATTAGGGTCCCATTGTGAATGATTTCTCCTCTCTCATTCCAGTTTATGACGTGTTTGTGCTGTTTTAAAAATGATAAAATGTTTCTAGTCATAGTCTTTTTATTTCTGGGTGCTGCATTTAATATCAGCTGATCAAGAATTTCAGTTGAAGGTTCCGTTTTGATAGAGATTTCCTCGGACGATTCCTGAACCGGAAGTCTTTCTCTCTGTTTCTGACCAGGAGTAGTTGTGTATATTTCTTCAACAGGTTTCTTAATAGAGGGATTATGTGTTTCAACATGAATACGCTTTTGAAGAACTTGATGGTAAAGCTTCACTTTTTCATCGTCAGAAAGCATGCGTTTCAGTATTGCCGACATTTCTTTGTCCAAATCCGATAAGCTTTCTTCGGTAGGTACATGTTTTGAAAGTTGATCATGAGGTACCAGAACAAATTTTTTCGCAAACTCCATTACTTAGCAATAAGACTTGTTAAAACACTCAATGCGGCTGGAATTAGCAAATTTAAAAACCCTCCTTTTTGCACTAAAAGCTTGCGCTTCACATACAATGGTGTTTTTTTATCAGCCAATTTTCTGAAGGTTGTTTTGTATTGACGGAATCGAGCTTTTTGAGCTGGTCTTAAAGGCACATTGCCTTTTATAAGATTTAAACAATATTCACAGATGCATTTCAAAGTTGATTTCGGAACTTTCCTTATCAAGGATTTCCTCAATTCAGGTTTGCTTGCACTAATGGCCAGCAGTTTTTGAACGTCTTTCTTATTCGGTGGCATAACTCAAACTAAATTAATACAACTAATGTCGTGGTTGATAAACATACGTTGTTTCTCCTGGTAATATGTTGGTTCGCAAACGCATGGACTCTTCGGTATCAGGTTTTAAATCAATCAATAAATAGCTATAAGGTTTCATTGTTGCGTCTTGAAAAGCTTCCATGAAAAATTTTGTATCATGAGGATACAATTGTCTTCCAAGATGCGTAATTTGATTGATATCTCTACGTGACTTGAATAAAAACATATAATGGCTGTTTAGCAATACTTCTCTGAACTCTTTACCTTTATGAAAAATATTTTGCGTCACTGTGATAATTGATAGATTGAGATGATGTGAGCCTTTAGTATACAGATTTGTTAAACGTTTATCGTTTCCGCATTCAACCATTAGATCATCGATAATGAAGAGTGTATTTCCATCCAAATAGTTTTTAAAATTCTCTGGAAATCCCTCCACAAAGGTCACATTTGTTATCTTCTCATACAAATCCTGATAGATACCGTAAAACCATACAACTTTATTGATATTTGCATGAATCATCTCTGTTCGGTGTTCAAGAAGTTTTTTTAAAAAGTATGACTTTCCACATGAAGTCGGGCCTGAAACTAGAGCAGTAAAAGGATGTCGTAGCACTAAAGGATTCATTGTGTCAAATGAAGAAAGCAAAGTCATTTCATCTATTTTATAATATTTTTTTATTGAAACAATTTCACATATACATTATGGTTTCTTTTAACATAATTATACATAATAATATCATTATTCATTGAATCATGTCCAAACTTAGATAGAATTCGCTTGAAAGAATTATTTCTACATCGTTGTTTAAGGTAATATATGCAGTATTGTCCACAAACAGCTGTTCTGAAGTTTTGCAGCGGGAAATCGTTGTACGTCACATTGGAATTTTTTTTAAAATAATAGCGGATGTAATTGTTGAAAACTTGAGGGGAACGTCCAAAGGAGTCAAAGAATTCTATATTTCTCGACGATCTCAGAAAAACTGCTAACCAGTGAGTACCTTCTTCGTGAGCAGGATCGGTGTTAATAACCATGGCTGCTGGATAATGATTCAATCGCATTGGAATATTATCACAGGCAAACACGCCAATGAAACAATGTCTTGTGTAAGCATCTCTTTTCAGAATTTCATTTATTTGAATTGAATTCATATTGAAAAATCACATAATACATTGCGCGACTTGGTTATTTCAATAACACTTTGAAATTCGGCATATACCAACACTGAAATGGTCTTTGGTAGAGCAGATGCGAATTTCAATTCTATGCGTAAATTTCCTTGTTGTATCAAATTAAGGTGGTTTCCATCGCAAAGATCCGGAGTCAAGTCGAAGGAATATAATGAATATCCTTTTGCAAACTCATCCCTATTTATGTATATTCCTTTGTCTGATATCAATTTTCCACTTCCTAATAGTAGACTGTTATATGCTCTTATATATTGATCGCTGGAAAAATCCGGTGTGATAGGTTTGAAAGCGATTGGATTTCCATCCACATACACACCGATGAAGTTTAAATCATAGTGTTTGAATTCCAAAGGGTTCTTCTCAAAATTTCCATTGAAAGCTTCGTTGTCTATGGTGGCGATAATTAGTTTATTCGGCATAGCACCGAGAAAAACATTATCCTGCTGGAAACTATAACTTCCACCTGAGACGGCGTACATTTTACATAAAATTCGATCAATGGGATATTTAGCGTTTGATTTCTCAAGAGCCTTTGCATGTCCTAATAGAACACCTGGGGACAATTTTTGTTTCCTTATAAAAATAGAAGCATGATCAATACTGATGCTGTAATTTGCTTTCTGCAAAGCCATCAGACAGAATTCCGGCTTGTTTCGTATCAGTCTAATCTTCAAATCCACCAAGTTCAGTAAAAGTCTATCTTGGTGGAATATATCGCAATGCAAGTTTCCAATCATATCTAAAACTTTGCTTTTGGCAGTCATTGTAGCTCTTTTCTTCAATCCTTCGTTTCCTTTCGATGGATCATTTTCCCCAATATGATCGGCAGTGTCTTTGTAAAAACCTTCCGAGGTGAGAAAACTTTTCTTATAATCTGAACCGTAATTTAGCAAAGTTTCGATGTAAGCTCTGTATGGATACGTATTACTGGACGATGAAATCAGACGATCATTCAAACTCACATCTACTTGAGAAAACAGGGAATGCAAGAACAAATTTATAGGGCCTACAGGTTCAGTATCGGGTAAGTCGGCGCCGTTCTTTAAAATGCGTACTTTTAAATAAAGCTGTGTGGCTGATAAATCAATGTATTCCTCGCAGCTCCCCGAAATATTAAATTCTATGGGTGACTCATCTTGTATATTTGCAATTGGATAGTATTCCAACCATTGTCCTTTTTCTATTGATGTTTGTGTCGGAGGAGTTAAAAACAAATCAAGCTCGCTCTTTACTGAGGGATAGGAATCATTACGTATTAGAGCCATGTTAAGGGTGATCGAAAATATCGGTGGTGCGCTGCTTGCGAGATTTCTTTCGAATGAAGCGTTTCTTAGTATGACGTTTCCTTTTATGTCCTCCAACCAACGATTTCACTTTGGTTGCTGCTTTATCAGATAGAACGCTTGCTGCCTCTTTTGCTCTTTCTTTTGCTGACGCCTTCAGATTTTTCCCTTGTACGTAGTCGTTGGCAATATCCACCCCAGTCTTGAAGGCCTGTTTTCCGAAAGCCTTTGCACCAGATTTGAATAACGGCAGAATCATTCGGTACATACTTCTAAAAATACCTCCAATACCGCTACCTCTTTGTAAAGAAACTCCCTTGTAGAAAGATAAACCATTTCCTGCTTGATTTGAATAGTATTCCTCGTAAGAACGAGTGCAGCAATGATATGGTTGATACATGACTTACAAATGCTTTAGACGAAAATGTAGTTTCACGATCACTTTCCCACGTTCAAATGACACGTATCGTCCTGTGTGCGTCTTTATAACTATTTCGATGGTCTGAAAATTTTTTCTAGAAATCGAATAATAATGAGGTCTATCGAATAATTCGTGTACCATCTGACCGTCTATACCTCGAACTGTAACGATGCGTAATAGGGGAGCAACGACACCACCGACCACTTGAGACTCAATTATATCTGTATACACGTACAGCAATTGTAAGTCAACATTAGGATCTGCCACAAAAGGACTCTCAATGCTCAAGGTTTCAGAAACATTATTTTCCCCAATTATATTATTGGGCTCAAAACCCAAACATTGCGCTAATCCATCACTCAGTTTCAACTTTGAACCTTTAAACAACTGAAGTTTAACTTTCTTATTATGTTTATTGTAATTCATTTGTATTTGAATGCGTTTTTCAAAAGCGTTTATAATGTCTTGCGGTGTTTCATAATAACCGCATGGAATACTGTAGTTCATTTTTCCACCAGAACCTAAATCATACTCATATTTATTGTTACCGTGAGTAACATTATTCCACATTTTTGGATAGATCAATTCAACTATGCCGCATTCCCATTCTCCAGACAGTTCAAAATTCTTCGGAAGTCTCGTTATGTAATGAGACAGAGCATTATCAGTGAAAACATCAATGCTTCCATCACTAGGAAGAGTTATGTAGAAACTCATTTTTCTTTATACAAATGATTGCTTTCTTACTCCCACGTCTTTTATAGGGAAAACAAATTTCTGGAAGGTATCCAATCATTAAATTTATTCGAATATCCCTTAAACTTTACGAAGTACTCTATCACGTTTTTCCTCTTCCTCTTCTTCAGAACTTTATCCACTGGAAATTTTTCACTGTTCGCTACTTGTTGCAATTCTTCAGCATAAAATGTACCTTGAATGTCTTCATGTAACAAATCCTTAATTTTATACACGGGTATAGGGTTGGACACTAATTCGCGTATTACAAATAATTCTTCTGACCAATTACTTTCATATCCTTTTTCGAACGTTATTTTCTGCTTTGAAACTCTTACAATAACTCCCACTTTAAATTTGAAAATAGGTTTCTTACGCATCTGAAGTGCATCCCCATAAAGTTTTTTACGGACTTCATTTTCATTATCAATATTTACGCTAGATGGTTTTCTACCGATGCTCGAGTGATAGGTATTGTTGTAGCTGTGAACCAACTTTTTCAAAACATTAATGTAATTGAAAGTGTTAGCATGAGTAAAATATCGCCACATACGGGTTTTAAGTGTGCGATTGTAACGCTCAACAACGCTTGCTTTTGTCTCATTAAATGTAGAAAAGAAGTGAACTCCCTGAGATTTTAAAAAGGACTGAAATCGTGTATTCAAAAATTCTGAACCGCGATCGCTTTGCAATTTCAAAGGTTTGCGTTCCTCAAATATAATTTTAAAAGCTTCCACTATACTTTTACCAGTTTTATATTTCAAAGGTATAGCCCATGCATATTTCGAAAATACGTCAATCACAGTTAACAAATAGCAATATCCTTGGTTGAATTTGGAAAGACTTCTTAAGTCAACTAGATCTGCTTGATACTGCACTTGTGCACCTGAAACGTAAACGCGGTTACGGGGAAATACTTTTCTAATTGGTTTATGTAAAGTATATGCACGTTCCTTTTGAAGCATAGATCTTATGTCTTTAGCAGGGACTTCTTTAAAAAATTTCTTTAAGGTTTGAACATTTCCCAATCCAGCAGGATGAGCAACGTCGTTGAATACTTTCTTCACCTCTTCCATGACTGATTATTTTTTGTGGAAGACTAATACATTTATATAGCTAAGATCGGTAGATATTCGTGGCCGAGTGGTTTAGTTGATCAAATACTCTGAGACGAGTATCTTTTGTCACGCGTTCAAGTCCTGAAAAAGTAGATAATTTTTCTCTATATAAAATTTAAAAAATTGTCTCTTCATTTTAAAAGTGATCGCCAGATGGCCCCACGGGTACCGAAAGTATCACTAAGTCATGACGTCACACAAGGCACCGCAATTTGTCGAACACGCCAGTCTGTGACGTCATAGCAGCATTGAGAGCATGATCAGACATGTAAGAATGAGTCCTTTCTCGTATACTGAGTCTGACGTCACGCAAGGCACCGCAATTTGTTCAATCCAGACTGTGACGTCACTCACGGCACCGCAATTTGGTCATAACATGCACTTCCCATGATAAATTCGTTGCCATTCTGCGAAGGATAAATATTCGTGTTGCCAGATCCCAAAAAAAACTAAAAAGAAAACAACTAAACTCAACCTATAATCTATGACGTCATTTTTAGCAGCAGAAGAAAACAACTAAACTCAACTTCCGGTCTCCGACGTCACTTCCGGCAGTAGGAGAAAACAACTCAACTTCCGGTCTATGACGTCATTTTTAGCAGCAGAAGAAAACAACTAAACTCAACTTCCGGTCTACGACGTCACTTCCGGCAGCAGGAGAAAACAACTCAACTTTCGGTCTATGACGTCACTTCCGGCAGCAGAAAACAACTCAACTCTACTTCCGGTCTATGACGTCACTTCCGGCAGCAGGAGAAAACAACTCGACTCCGTGTGACGTCACTTCCGGCACCGCTGAGTTAGAACCGGCGTTTTCCATCTACTAACAATGAGTAACTATGCTTAAATCAATCATAATTTGGTATTTTTGGAGTTTCTGGAAGGTATATTGAGCATACAATTACTTCCGGACCCTCTTCCTCCCAGCTCACCGTTAGGTGTAGAGCCTGCATACAATTACTTGAATTGTTTTACCAGTGCTGCTGAAAAATCAATTATATTTCAAAAACTATTTTTACGGAATTTAAATTCTAATACTTTATTTTGAGCCTATTTTTTTTTCTTTACGATATATAAAAAATTCTGAATATTTGAAACAGACGATAATAGGCCCCGTTCACATGGACTTTTTCCAACGCGCGTTTGATAAGAACTTTCGAGCGCTATCATGTGAACACTTCTTGGGCGTTTTTCAAGGTCAATTCCGTTATGATTATATTGACATTAAATTGTGTTTTTATTCCCCTAATCCAAGTTTCTATCTTTTGAATGGTTAAAGATAGAATCAAAATTTCAACGGATTGCAAATCAGCGTAAAATTTTACGACAGATCGATACCAAAAATATGATTTTCTTTGAAAAAATTATTTTTTTTGCCAATTGTCGCAACTAATCTTTTTTAAGACATTCATTTTATACTAAGCGTAAGCGTAAGTATTGCCTTGTTTTTAAAGGGAATGTCACTTTAATAAGATATTTTGTTGCTCCTTATCAACTGTTTTAATTTTAGAGCCATTAAAAATAGGATGAAAATCTTTCTTTCCCAACCTAAAATTGATTCCCGTGTTCACAAGAGCATGGATTTGATTAACTTAGAAATGTACAAAAATGACCAATAAAATGCCTAAAATAATCTAAAAAATAATCAAAATGACGTAAAAATTTGATATTTCGATTTGTAAAACATCCGTTCCCTAATTGCCTGTGAATAAAGTGTTTCTGAACTTCAATCTTTATACATAAATAAATGCAATATAATCGACTTGCTGACTAGAAGTTACAACCTAAACAGGTAAATCTTTCGTAACGTATAGTATATGATGCGTTCTAGTGCAATGCAATGCCTTCAACCTCGGTTGTAAATTTTCGAACGTTAACTTTTCGTACGTTTTTCGAATAACGGGATATTTTGGACCTAGGAACCGGTAAGAGCCAGCGGATCACAGAGAAATAGTGCTTTATGTAGTTCAAATTGTGGCATTATTAAACATTTTCATTAACTCTAAAATCCTAAAGTATTCGTTTTTTACTGTCAAGAATAGAGGGGAAAAACCTATAACTTTCACTCTCCAGTGTCGATGATTCACCCACCAATAAAAAATAGTAAGAAGGATTTGTTTTGTGTTAAGGGGTGATTATGGGATTTTTGGGCTCAAGAAGCTAGCAGATGAGTCATTTGTAATGTATTTAAGCGTAAGTAAAAGCGAAACTACGTATGAAAAATTGGAATATTTCTATAAAACTTTGATTAAAACGTAACTAACTGGAAAATGACCAAACAATTTCCTTAAATTTTTAAATTGACAGTGTAAAATAAAAATATATCCCCCAAAAACTACATTTCTAGAACCAGGAAATTGGAAACGGAATTTCTGTTCATATGGCATTTTCTACGAAATACTATCAAAAGATGACACGCAAACAAAATCCGGCACTGGTGATAACCTTTCTTTTTTGACAACACCACGTAATTTTGAACCATGGTCAGATGACGAGGAAACACCTCAGCTGGCACCCCACTCTCCAAACATCCACATCACGTCAACGTGAGACATCTGAGGTCACGACAGATTTAACATGCACCAGCCCCCTTTGTAAACGACGGTCCTTTGATTGGATTCGAACTCGCAACACTTTTCTCTTTCCGGTCCATACTTCCAAATTTATTGTGAATACTACAAATTTACCAATTTTGTGTTTAAAGTCTAAGTATGATTTAATAAATTGTTCGAGGAAATTTGTCTGTTTATTGCAATTTTCTAGACGGCCCAATACTTTTATGAGCTCTAATTTCACTGAGAGGTAGGTATTTTAATTAACGTCACAGTGGAGCAACACAACGGGCTATTGGTGTCGGCCCAGGATCAATCCTATAGGGAAAGAATCGAGGACACCACGTAATAATTTCAGTGAGAATACAAAAGTGTACAATATTTTATTTGTTTATTATTTTAATTTAATTTTAAGCTTTACTGTCCATATCCACAGTACTAAGATACTGAATACAATAAAAACAAAACGTTTGTTTTGGTGTAATAGTGTTTTTAATTAAATGTTTGAATACTTATTCAAACACTAGCTAAAAATGCAATTTAAAATTTTACCTCATAAATGTTGTCTTTTTTATCTTAACTTCCTATCAAAATAATTATTACACATTTTACTCGAAATATTTAAAATCTAACGCAACCCATGAAATCAGGCAAAAAACTATTCGGCATATACCGTAAAAAGTGTAAGTTGAATAGAACCGTGAAAATCAATGTATTAGATTTTTTTTCATTCGGCGAAACACCCTCACTGTTTTTAGTCGAAATATTCACCATTTTGCACCATATTTTCCATGGGTTTCAATATTTTACTATACAAGAGATGAGATTTATTCAGATTTCAATGGAATACAATTCTTTTTTAAAGAAGTATGATTTTAAGTCGTTTGGATGAACTTTTATATATGAACCAGAGGTCTGTATGCAAATCCTTATTTTTTGAGGGCCACGGTAGCCGGGTTGGAAGAGGAACTGGAGGGTTGCGAATTCAAAACTCGGTTCAACCAAAGACCGCCGTGTACGAGGGGGATGCACGTTAAATCTTTCATGGCCTCAAATGTTCTAACGTTGGTGTGGTATGAAAGTTTGGAGAGTAGTGTGCCAACTGAAGTGTTGACCTCGTCATCTGACCGTGATTCAAAATGAGATCTTCGGATCTTTCCCTTGAGGATTGATCCCGTACCGTCGAAAATAGCCCGTCGTGTTGCTCCACCTCCTAACCTAACCTCATTTTTTTAATTCTGACATGTAGACCAATATGTACATTAATTAAAATTTACCGCCAAACTTTCATTTTTTCAAAAAGATCTTTTTTTGCATATTGAACAGTACTAGCAATACATTCGAGTGTATCTAACTCCAGCTGCGGAGTCTGCAAAAAATAACTAGTTTCAGTTTGTGAAAGTACTGCTGACTTAAAACTAACATACTGCGTTTCAGGTCCACGGAACAATTCTATGAACCCCTGACATCGACAATGGATGTCGCCACCCCGGATTCGGAGGTTAGTCCCTTTGGACCATAGTTCACAGCACTCTTTCCTCAGTACATTTGATTATGAACTGACATTGCATAAGATTCATACAGCTCTCAACTTAAACCAACTCAGATCTTAGTACCAAAATCGAAAATACTTACGAATCAACCTTGAGAGGCATAACAAACGGCACAATTAATAACATTACATCATTAAATACAATCACTTTCATCGTAGCCGCTTCTAAGAGTCACTCAGCGCATCTACCAATTTGAATTTGAGACTTCAAGAAACAAATGCACGATTTAAGACTCCTTCCACCTCTCAGACAAACCTTCGAGAATTCACCGCTCGCAAATCGGCCCCAAAAATTAAAAAGCACCATGAACAGATCGAAGTTTGGAACAAGTTTAATGTTCTATTACTATGTTTCCCCACCTTAGAAGAAAAACAAGTCGAATCCTCGAAGAAAAATAATACACCTCTCCAGTCAAGAAAATAATTAATTTTGCTCCTAAGCCAAGAACCCCCCAATCATGATATCCGACGCGCAAGACATTAATTTACTCATGCACGAAACTCTATCCTACCACCGTCGTGTACGTGGGGGCTGGTACACGTTCAATCTGTCGTGACCTCGCATGTCCTCATGTTGGCCTGGTGTGGAAGTTTGAAGAGTGGGGTGTCAGCTCAGGTGTGACCTCGTCATCTGACCGTGGTTCAAAATGACGAGGCGTTGTCTTTGGATCTTTCCCTTCGGGGAATGATCTCAGACCGCCGCCAATAGCCCGTTGTGTTGCTCCAGTGTGACATTAATTAACTTCTTAATCTAACCTAATCGTCATAAAATTACAAAACATTCGATTAATGGGACACAAGAATTAATTGGTAGTTGAATTTACGTTGCACTGGAGCAACACAATGAGCTATCGGCGACGGTCCTGGATCAATCCCAAAGGAAAGTACTTACTATATCCTTGTCCGTCCCTCCGACTTACTAGAGGTTTAGAGTTCTCATTGGAGGGACGGGGAGAGGGAAAGCGAAAGTCAGTTAAAAAAAGAATCTATCGCATGCAATAACATTTGAACACTTACTGTAATAAAATTGGAAATCATAATTGGCTTAGAGTAAGCTTTTATTAACTAAGATTAAGACTAAGTGAGTATGACCATGCTTGTCACAATATCGAGAGGAGTAGATGTAAACAAACAAAGGTTGTTGCCAACATGCAAGATAATATTGCTATTGCCACATATAGAAATATATCACATTCACCCCCTCCCAACATAAAAAAATAAATCAGTCACATCTTCTTAGTTTGTAATGTAGTCAGCCAGATATGCAGGTTGCCGTCTCTGCCGACCAGGGTGTAGGGGATCTCCGCAATCTAACTTTGGAACTGTCTCACTTTCACTGGTCTCTTCACATAATTCTGGTGGACCTGGAGCTGTTGGAGGACCTTCTGGAGTGGTAGCAGTTTTAGTTTCTTGTATTGCAGCCGGTTCACTATGCCGGGAGGGAGGGAATCGCAGTGGGTTGTCCCTCAGCAAGTCCTCTCCTCTAGGTGCCAAGTGTCTGAGAGAAACACTTGTTTCTCGCCCGTCTGGAAATTTCACATGGGCATACTCAGGATTTGCTTCCAAGAGCTGCACTTCCTGTACAATGGGCTCGTACTTGCTTCCTCGTACATGATTCCTAAGAAGCACAGGGCCAGGGTTCGAGAGCCAAGTAGGCAAAGACCGACCATGGTATGATCGCTGGGGATGAACAAAGATTCGCTCATGAGGAGTGAGGTTTGTGGCAGTACACAGCAAAGATCGGATAGAATGTAAAGCTTGCTGGAGCACCTCTTCCCAACGCTCGATCACAATTTCCTGCGATTTAACTGCCAGTTGTATGGTCTTCCATATGATGCCATTATATCTCTCTACTTGGCCATTTCCCTGTGGGTTATAAGCGGTAGTTCGGCTAGTGGCGATACCAAGAGAAGTTAAAAAGGTTTTGAGCTCCCTGGACATAAAAGATGCTCCTCTGTCAGTGTGTACGAAGGCAGGAGTTCCAAAAACCGAGAATAGGTTACGTAAGTGGAAAATGACTGTGTCCGCAGATACATTGGGGCATGGAAAAGCAAAAGGAAACCTAGAAAACTCATCAACCACAGTAAGTAGATAACGGTTTTTTGATGTAGAAGGTAAAGGGCCTTTAAAATCCATGTTCAACCTTTCAAAAGGAGAAGTTGCCTTTATTAATTTGCCCTCATTTTGGCAAAAGCGAGGCTTTACTTCACTACAGCATTTGCAAGAGTTGGTTACTTTTCTTATGTCCTCAAGAGAAAAAGGCAAATTCTTTGTTCTAACCCAATGATACATCCTGGTGATACCAGGGTGGCACAAGGAATCGTGCAATTCCTCTAAATTAATTTGGGGGTGAGTAGCAGCATTCACCCGGGAAAGAGCATCAGCTGTTGCATTTTTATTTCCAGGGCGGTAGATGATATCGAACTTAAAACATGCCAACACTAATCTCCAACGCATAATCTTCTCATTCTTAATTCTGCTACTATGATGCTGGTTGAACATGAAGGCAACCGATCTTTGGTCAGTGAAGACCTCGAAATGTCTGCCCACCAGGTAATGCCGCCAATTCCGTAAGGACTCCACAATGGCATAGGCCTCTTTCTCAATAGATGCATGTTTCCTTTCTGATGGACTAAAGGTCCTAGAAAAGAATGCAATTGGACGCTCGGCCTGGCTGAGAGTAGCACCTATTGCATACTCGGAAGCATCAGTTTCCACTCTGAATGGGATGTTGTCTTCAATTGCTGCTAAGGAGGCGTTGGCAATATCAGCTTTTAATAGGTTGAATGCCTCAACAGCTTCTTTTGGAAGTGGAAAAGGTCCCTTTGCCAAGAGGGGACGTAACTTTTCAGAGAATCTGGGGATCCACCGGCAATAATGTGCAAACATTCCCAATGCTCGTTGTAATGAGGAAGCATCTTTAGGTACAGGCATATCAGTCAACGGAGCAAGTCTATCTGGATCAGGTCTAATAACCTTGTTGCTAATGGTGTATCCTAATAATTTGATGGACCTAACTGCGTAAAGACATTTGTTGTCGTTCAGAGTTAGATTATATTTCTTAACTGCAGCCAGGAATTTATCTAAGTTAAGATCATGCTCAGACTGTGTTCTACCGCAGATGGTTACATCGTCAAGATAAGGGTAAACACCCTCTAGCCCTTCATCTGCAATTATTTGGTCAATTGTCCTCTGAAAACTTGCCACTCCATTGGTAACACCAAAAGGCACACGTAAGAATTGATAAAGTTTCCCATCTGCTTCGAAGGCAGTGTAGTGTTTTTCAGAGTCCATGATCGGCACCTGATGGTATGCGCTCCGAAGATCAATTGTGCTAAATATCTCGTATTTAGCCACCTGTGAAATCAACTCTTCAATTTTAGGGAGAGGATAGGCATCCAGAAGGGTAAACTTATTTATAGTTTGCGAATAGTCAATAACCATCCTATCCTTGTGATTATCCCCCTTAGCCACAAATGCTTGGGCACGCCATGGAGAGTGGCTAGGTTCTATCACCCCTTCACTTAAGAGTTTGGCAATCTCAGCAGAAATAAACTGTCTATCCTCACTTGTTTGTCGCCTCGACTTAGTTGTAATAGGTTTACAGTCTGGCATTAAGTTAGAGAATAGTGATACAGGGTTCACTGAGGCCACTGCAAGGGAACATATATGCAAGGGGGGCCTGTCACCTTTAAAGTTGATTTCAACCAGTGAATGATCACTTAACAGGTTATGACCAATAAGAAAATCCGCACATAAATTTTTCATGACCAATGCCTCAATCTTTTCATATTTGTGATCCTGTAACTCCACTGAGACAGCACAGCAGCCAGAAACATCTGTGGATAGCGATGAATTGGCCATAGTTATTCTGCCATAGTATGGGTCGACATGAATACCACACTTCTTCACATGCAATGCATTGATGAAGCTTAATGAACTGCCAGTGTCAATTAAAGCATTTAACCTCACCCCATTTACAATTACTTCAGTTACTGATTTTTGAAGACAATGAGGAAAGATGGAAGCAGAGGCCAGGAGGTAAGTAGAGGCACTGGGATGCTGGGATTTTGATTTGCATGATTTCTGAAAGTGTCCCTTTTTGCCACAACTCCTGCATATTGAGTCCCTAGCTGGACAAGTACTCCGAGGATGATAGTTGTTTCCACAAAAATAGCACTTGCTCGAGCGACTAGGGGCTGCTGCTATCATTGGAGCATCATCATTTAGTGGTTCCAGGGTTGCTCCAGTTGTTGAACTTTGACCGAGGTACGAAGCTGAGTTCAATTCTGCCAGTTCTAGAGTTCTAGCTTGATCAAAAGCGTTTTGAAGAGTGATAGTTGAGTTTTCCAGCAGTCTTTCACGAATGCGAGAATTTCGTAATCCACGAATGAAGGCGTCCCTTACATATTCGTTTTTATTTTGCTCAGCACTTACAGCCTGAAAATTACAATCTTTACTGAGCTGTTTTAGAACTTGTAAGTGTACTACTCATAGAACTTGTAATGTGTACTAATTCATTTATGTTTTCTCCAACTTGTTGGGATCTCGACGCTAAACAATGTCGAGCGAAGATTTCGTTTCTTTTCGTCACATACAGAGCATCCAAAACCGATATAGCGTCAGTGTAGCTGGCGCAGTCATTTATATACATGTACACACTTGCAGAAACGTAATTGCATAACAGGGGCAGTTTATTTTCTTCCCTCAAGTCCCTTACCGTAAGAATGAAGTTGGAAAACGTTCGGTTCCAATGCCGCCATTTCGCCTCAGCATCCACGCTCGTCGGATCCACGTCAAACCGTTCTGGTTTTAGCAGTTGCTCCATGGTGCAAGCAATCAGAGTTGAAGAATCTTTTAGTTAATAAAATTGGAAATCATAATTGGCTTAGAGTAAGCTTTTATTAACTAAGATTAAGACTAAGTGAGTATGACCATGCTTGTCACAATATCGAGAGGAGTAGATGTAAACAAACAAAGGTTGTTGCCAACATGCAAGATAATATTGCTATTGCCACATATAGAAATATATCACACTTACTACAAGTGCAAGAAAAGGGAGCGTACAGGGCGAGGTGATTATTTTATTCGTAGTTTCTCTGACCGTGGTTCAAAAAAATTACGTGGTGTTGTCCTCGGTCTTTCCATTGGGGATTGATCCCGGACCGTCGTCAATAGCCAGTTGTAAATAATTTCTCGTAATTTTATACGATCAAATGATGTAGTCAGGACTTGAGCTGGCACTCCGCTCTCCAAACTTCCTCACCATTCCAACAGGGACTCAAGGAATAAGAGAGTTTTTTGTCACTCAACGACGGACTGGACTCCTGATTGTATCAATTACTAAAAAACCTATTTATTATCTTAAATTATTCACCTTTTCCAAGTGCATTGCCACTCCCTTTAACTGTTCTCCTCTTATTGCAAGGGCCGCGGTGGCCCGGTTGGAAGAGCAACGGACTAGCAACCGAAGGGTTGCGAGTTCAAATCCAGCCAAACACCGCCGTGTACAAAGGGGGCTGGTGCACGTTAAATCTGTCGTGGCCTCAAATGTCCTCACGTTGGCGTGGTGTGGAAGTTTGGAGAGTGGGGTGCCAGCTCAGGTGTTGCCTCGTCATCTGACCGTGGTTCAAAATTACGTGGTGTTGTCCTCGGATCTTTCCCTTTGGGATTGATCCCGGACCGTCACCAATAGCCCATTGTGTTGCTCCAGTGTGACGTTAATTGAAATTCTCCCCAATTCCCCCCCTCTTATTGCAACTTTAAAATCAGTAAACTTTCTATTAATTATGATGTGGAGGTTAGCAGTCAATCTGCCAGGTACTCCGTAATTGATACGTCCGTTCCGTTCAACGACGAACTTTGCAGCAAATGTTTATGATTTCAAGATCTCGCCTATAAAAATTCGAAATAATGAATTCTGAATTGATTTTTGATAGTTTATTGGGTGTACAAAGGGGGCTGGTGCACGTTAAATCTGTCGTGGCCTCAAATGTCCTCACGTTGGCGTGGTGTGGAAGTTTGGAGAGTGGGGTGCCAGCTCAGGTGTTGCCTCGTCATCTGACCGTGGTTCAAAATTACGTGGTGTTGTCCTCGGTCTTTCCCTCTGGGATTGATCCCGGACCGTCACCAATAGCCCATTGTGTTGCTCCAGTGTGACGTTAATTGAAAATACCATATACCAAATAGTTTATTGGTCAACGCCAATTGGATCAAACGTCAAACGTCACCGAAACAAAGATAAAGTGCATTTTTAAATGGACCCGATGTGCATCATGAGAGAGTATTTGGTTAACCGGATGTATATTCTCCCTCAGGTTTGTTTATACTGAAAATCCTTACTTGGTACCCGGAAGTAAAATATTCGCCTTTCGGTTGTTTTATTTGTTGCATTGCAAATCCCTCATATTTAGCTTTTCAGGAAAACTGACTTCAAAAACTGTTAAAAAATTCGGGCAGAGTATAAAAGTTTAAAAATTTATTCAAAATCGTTGTAAATTTATGCTCAATTTGACGATCCCGCATTCTCAAAATATATTCCCAGATTTACTTAATTATTTCTGAAAACTATCAAACAAATGTGTTTTCATTTATAAACTTTTTGAAAATGTTCTTTTCAAAACGAAAGTATTCCCAAGAGCGATTCTCCTCTTAGCGAAGAATTATATTGGTGGTCGCCAAAAGCATATATTTGTAAGGAACCTTGATGAAATTATTTTGAAACGTTTATTGAAAACCTGTCTTTCTCCCCTGCTGAGATTTATTTTCGTCCGTATGTAGAGGAACTGCTAAACTTGTTTTTGTTTACATTGTCTTGATCGTAAATCTTCATTTTAGTTTCTTTGTCAGAGAATGTAAATAGTTTACCTTGGGGAATTGTTTCAAGAGAATCACACAATCTTATGCATTTGGGCGGACTTCTAAAACTGAGTGTACTTAAAATTGCCCATTTCATACGTGGATACTTCAGACGCATGAAACATTCTAATTCACTTGAATTTTGTGGAACATCTGGTTATTCTTGTTTAGTTCTGGATTCCCCAAGGTTTCAAAATTTGTGATACGATTGCTAGAGACAATTGGAGACATTTATAACCCAGGTTGGTAATCTGAAATATTGCGACGAATTGTCTTATGCTTTGTTACAAATAGATTTTTGTCAATTTAAATTCCTACGTTTTATTGACGGTTCTGTTTCTTCTAAGTGTCCATGTTTCTTACAGACGTTAATTTGACTTTCGTGCCTGTATTCTCTACAGCATTGTGTGTCACCTTTATGCACACATTTATTTACTATCATCAAACCTTGAGGGAAGAAACTGGTACATACATTGTCTGCGTTATTTTAAATTTCACAAGTCTTAAGTTTTCTGAACTCGGAAAAAGTTTTAAACTGTTTTAATATTTATTTTTAAATTGTTTATTAACTTAAAGATCTATGAATTGAAAGTTAAATATCTAGTTGACCTTGCGTACTTCAAAAAATTGTAGCTTAAAAGATTCAAGTATACTAAAATAAAAAAACACATTTTACGATGCAATAGAGATGAATTTTTTTCTTGCTTTGTTTATTTTGTATTGACATCAAGTTACAATGACAACTCCTAAGTTGTCAACTTGTAATTGTAACTACCAATTACAAAAAAAATCTTCTAGTCAGGAATTTTGTTTCTCTTGAGCTAACTTTAAAAAGAAAAATAGACTCCCTCAAGTTGTCTTTTTTAAAAAACTAGTCAAACTGCCCAGGCTCTATTACAAACTCCTTTTGTTCGTTGTTTTTATTATTAGTTTCCAGTTGTAATTTTTGAAGTTATAAGTTTAAGTTTTCTTATAACTTGTCCAAAGAATAAGTAAGGATTTTCAAGGATATGTAAAAATGAAATAAACAGATTTTTCCAGTGCAGTATTAGAATTTTTTTAGTTCATTGCCTTGAGAGCATTAGTAAAATGTGTGATTAATACCCTATAGTAGAATTTTGTTCAGTAAACTAAAATGGGTTGGAAGATGATTTTAATGAAACTCGCAAATTTATTTAACCTTGTACAATCAGTCTTAAATCATTGAAGAGTGTGTAACAGCTTTTGAACACATGTCCAGATTGTGCTAATTTAATTAGTACAAGTAGTTTTCTTTGCATCAAAACTAAACCAAGAAATGACCAAGTTTTCCACTCTCCTGTGCAGATTCAATATCTGATTGGTTCAAAATTATGTGGTGCTGTTCTTGGATCTTTCCCTTCGCATCTGATCCCTGACTGTCACCAATAGCCTGTTGTGTTGCTCCAGTGTGACATTAATTAAATTACCTACCTGTCAGAGATAAGGAGGAAATGTATTCTTCTGATCCAAATTCTTATGAACCTTTACATTCATTTACTGTCAAATTAACTCAAGTCTGTTAATTCCCAGTTTAGAAGTTCAACAAACATTAATTTGGGAAGATTTTGGTTTCATGTTTGGTTGTTTGACAAAAAGCATTGAACATCTCAGGGCGATGATAAAGTGCAGAAGTTCGCTGAGGGTTCGTTGTCTGCTCTATTAATTATAAGTTGAAGTTTAAAGAACTAATAAATTTAATTTAAAGTTCAAAATAAGTGTTTAAAACTAGTTATAGATTAAATCCTACAAACTTGAGATCACATTTAAAATTTAAATGAAATTAAAATCTTGATCAAAACCAGAACTTAGATAAAGATAGATTAGGAAGAAACATACACGCTAGGTTGTTTGGCTGAAACAGTTAAAATTTTGTACAACTGGTAATATCACACTGGGAAACTGTTCTGTTTTCATTTGTTTGGAAAAAGTCCACCCAGGCAGTACAAATGAGCCTCGTGTATAAGTTAGCTATGTTACAACATGGAATAAAATGAATTCCTTATGGAAAAACAAGTTTCCACACTTACAGAAAAGTTTGTTGCTATCTGAGCATGATTTTAGAAAATCATCTCAATCTTTTTAATATTAATACATCTGGATAGAGGTAGGTATATTTGTTATAACAAGTGTTTCAATTTAAAAAAAATATTTTCTGACTATCAGGTGTACAACTACACATTGACAGATGTACAGATTTGATAATTTGAAAATATTACATGGCGTATCAATAAACCTATACAGTGACATAGAAAGGGACCCTGAAGGGATGCTTTATTTGTATCTACAAATTAAATACCATACATGAATAACTTTTGGTAATTTTTAAGAATAAAATTACCAAATTACTTAACAATTAAATTACAAATTAATTAAAATTAACTTTTAATATCCATATTAAATTAATTTACAGTATGAAGGTCATCCTACATTATGAAGTGTGATTTAGTTTTTCTTCCTCACACATTTTCTTATCTATATATGCTTCAAAATTGACCGAACAATTAAATGTGAATTTTGAGAAATAGGATTTGAATAGTTACTTCAATGGTATTTGCTCTCATTATTTATAAGCATTCGGCAAACACTATCCATTGTACAGTGAATTCTGTACTTGGTTCAAGATACACCCCTTTTTACACTTGCACCAATCCTTTACTTTAAATTGCAATCTGGTAATGAAATATTAGGTATAAAAACTTTTAGTGAAACTTTTTAAAGATGTGATAGTATTTTGTCCTTCATTTTTGGCATAAAAACTGAATTTTTAACTTAGAGCTCCTGAAATGAAATCCCAACTAACTTACATAGTGTCAATTTTTTTCATTGAATTATTTTTGCAATTTGATATCTTTTGAGTCACATGAAAATCCTTGTGGTACATTTTCAGATTGTTGCGGGTAAAAGAATTCATCATGTCTCCTCCAGATGATAAAAATGCTTCAAAAGTCAAGCATCATGAAATTCGAGAAGGGAAGCAGAAGCAATTTTTTTCATTTCGTTGGCTTTTACGTAAAAGCAAGAGCAGCAAATTTGCCAAAGAAGTGGCTCAATCCGAGAAACGATCCTCTTCCAACGTTCCAGCCTCGAAATCTTGCGACACTGGACTCACTACTTTGGAGGCAGTTGACCGTTGTCCAACCTTCCTGTTGTGGAAATTATTGCCACCTACTGGAAAAAGCAGTGGACTAAGTAAGATAAGTAACAGCTGCTCGAGTAAGAAACTGCCGTTCAGGTCGTCTTTCAGCTGCAGTGACGTGCACCACTTAGCATCCTCTGCAAACCTGCTCTCGTCGGCTGCAAGCACGCGTGAAATCAACGTCACAGTCAAAAGCTCACGTCCTCCTTCCAAGTTGCCAAGCCAGAGTTGCTACAAGCTGTACCGGTCCAGTGCTGGTATCAGTAACCTGGATGCCTTTGCAAAGTCGCCCTCTCTATTGTATTCCGACGAGTTCTCTTCAAAAACGTCTCAAAGTATTTTGTGTAAATTATGCTTAGTAATGATGCCTGCCAAAAAGATGTTTACGTTGCAAGACTGCAGCTGCATGTTTTGCATTATGGTGAGCTTACTTGAATTGGCTCAAGCCAAAATGAAAATTGGATTATTCTTAGTTTATCTTTTTAAAATGTTTAATAACTGCATATCTGATTTTCAATGGATATTTTTCTGGTTTTGTAATGATCGAATATTTTTATTTAAAAATTTAATGTGAAAATGGTCTTGGGAGTTTTCAAAGGCAAGTTTTTAACTTATGTTAAGAATATTTATCAATTCTGTTGATGATTTTAAGCACTATTTATTCATTTTAAGATCTGTCCAGTTTTCATTTTAACTGGCTAAAGCAAAATTCAAATTTGTTTTGTAATGGATTTCCATATTCATTAACACTTGGGAGGAAAAATTGTCTGATTAGATAAGCAAAAATAGAGTAAAAATACACTAGATATACTTCATAACGTGCAATATGTCACAAAACTAGCACTCAGTTATATATACACATAGTTGAATCTCGTTAAAAAACTTCATGGGTCAACAAATATGTTCATGCAAACCGACCGCAGTCAGTGTTTATCAGTAGGTTTACTATAGGTCCTGCTTTGACTGAGATGATCGCGATTTGAAAGATGTGGTCATTTTAACCAGGTCAAGAAAAATAATGAGACCTCCTTTTGCTTGTGGAAGATAAATAATCTTTAATAGTTCCTGCAATACTCAAGAAAATAATGTGAGAACGAATAATCACAGAAAATGTTTTTCATCTAACATTTGTTTTTTATAATTAATAACTGGGTAAATAAACAGCTGCCATCACATAAAGACTGAAATGCAAAGCAGATTCACAGCTTTTTGTCATAATCAGCAGTAATTTTGATCAATTAGCAAACCTTGTTTAAAAGGTTCTTGTAGGATAGATACCAAGAAGTTTTAAAGTTGATTTTAGTGTAATTTCTCATTATAAAGTTAGCAACAGTTGTAGTCATAGTAATTTGGTGAATTGTTTGGTTAAAGATAATGCTCATTTGATTTATTTTAAATATTTCTGTTACTGCACATTAATGCATTGTTTTTCTATCACTTTTATTTCCAGTGTCTCCGTCAATATCTGACCATTAATATTAAAGAGGGAAACATTCCCATCACATGCCCAGATGCTAAGTGTCCTGATTCTGGAAAAATTTTAATCTCTGAGGTGAGCAAAAAATATTTCATTTTTGTTTGACATTTTGAAATGGTTTTTTCATATTTTAGTTGATATGTACTGTAATTAAAAAATAACTGAAACAGTAGAAACATTAAATGTTAGTAGACACACTGTGTGTACACTTAGTGAATGAGAAAAAGACAATGACTTATTTGTTATTTTACTTGCATTAAAATGGTAAAGAACTATTTATTCTCTTGCAATTTTTCTTGAGCATGAATTATGTTATGTTTTGTAGATTAAAGAAATTGCCGGTGATGATGCATTAGTCATGTTTGAGCGTTACAAGTTAAATCTGGGTAAGTTTTATAAAATTTATTTGCTGTATACATGTGAATGTTACATTCTATACAAGCCATCAAAGCAAATAATATTATTTTTTATACAGTGATTGGATGAGGAATTGATTAAAATGTATAGACCTTGTTAAACGTATCCCATTTTACGCATGCTTAAAAGTCAATATTTACTATGGTAACTCAATAAACATTAAAAATACTTGGAAGGCTATATTGCAGGAAATTTCCTCAATTGTTATTGGTTTAACCTTTAACTGCTGTCATAAAAAGTTATATAATATATTATAATTTTTATAATATATACTATCTGGCCATTCATCACCGGCCACCCCTCAAAAAGCCCTTAGCATCATCCATACACATCATACAACTTATAAAAGACGTTGAACGGTTAGAGTATTCTTATAGCAGCTACTGCAGTGAATATGAACAAACAATGCAAATTTAGTGCAGAGGAATTGGAGCCAACAGGTTTTCCATTCAATATGTGACATTTCCAACAAATTTCAGATACCCTGCTCCACAGTGGGTGGTGTTATTTTGAAATGGAAGCGAGAGGGTGTTATAATATGCCAACCCAGACCCAGTAAACTGACTAAATTGACAGATCGGGACCGTTGAAGCCCGAAACGTGTGGTGGAGTCAAACCGCAAGGCTTCCTTAGAAACGGTGGCAGAAATATTTCGATCGGCAAACAAATTTTGTTAATATTTTCTTTACAATTCGAGAAAAAATCTGATAATTTTACATTTTTCTAATTCTTTCAAGCATTCTAATTCTTCATTCAGGGTTAGATGACAATTTCTATCATGTTTTTAAAGTAAAAATACGTAGAGCCAAAAACAAAATATACCTTAAAGCTATAATTTAATTAAATGCATGTATATTGTAATGTCCCTGTAACAGCTTGGTATTAAAGGTCAACACCACTGACCTTTGGCTGGCCCTGGGCAGCCCGGTTGGAAGAGTAACAGACTCTCAACCGGAGGGTTGCGAGTTCAAATCCAACCAAAGATTCTTGAGCAAAGGGGGCTGGTGCACATTAAATTTGTCGTGGCCTCAAATGTCCTCACATTGGCATGGTATGGAAGTTTGGAGAGTGGGGTGCCAGCTCATGTGCGACCTCGTCATCTGACCGTGGTTCAAAATTACGTGGTATTGTTCTCAGATCTTCGGGGGTTGATCCCGGACCGTCACCAATAGCCCATTGTGTTGCTCCAGTGTTACGTTAATTAAATACCTACCTGACCTTCGGGCGAAAATTCCCAAAACATTTGAGGTGTTTGTTTTGGTGCCATGGCCATTGAAGAGATCCCATGTTTTTGCCTGTTTTACAATGCCCTCAACAGAATACAAATCCCTAATTGTAAGATATTGTACATATCGTATTGTCAAATAAACGTTAGTTTATTTATAATTTACGCTGTGTCCATTGGCACACTACTCGGCCCACTACGTTACAATATATGTATACTAATATTTTGTAGTTAAAAGGTGAAACTGACTTTGCTTGTTCTGATAGTGTAAGGAATTCAGATATACTAAAAATATCTAGTTTTTGAAATTTATGCTTCTGACGAGCTCTCCAATGTCTGTTTCATGCTAGATTAGTCCATTTTGTGTTGTTTTAACTCATTCATTTGACTCTGGGTTGTTACTTAAGCTGCTGCTACAATAAGCTTTGTATGAGTTACTGTTTTCCATGAACTTGTGCAGTCAAACTATTTTCCGAGTGTGTTTGCTGTGTCAGTACTGCATTTTGTTTCTCCCCTTTTCTATTAGATGTTGATTTGGATCCTGCCAGGGTGTGGTGTCCTTCGCCTGGTTGCGAAACCATCTGCATGCTCCAGAACAAGAATCCAGAAGAGGGAGTGCTGGTCCACTGCCCTAGCGTAAGTAGTCCCAGTGGTTAAAACAACCAGTCTTTTTACTTGTCTACCAAGAGAACTCCTTCCACTAAGTTTGCATAGTGGCGCTCACTATAGGAACAGGGATCATTCATTTTGAGAAGGGATGACTGGTGGATGTTTAATTTTATTTTATTTTTGGCGAATGTTGGCATTGGAAATGGGTAGTTTACTAGTATAGATAATCTCGGCAAGAAGTAAAAATTAAAATATATTTCCAACTTGACATTAAATGCACCAATGTGACAAACTTGAATGCATTTCTAATCCTCCTGATGGTTGTCTTGACGAGATATCGCGTCAGTGGCAAAACTGACCAGGTCTTGTTGGACGAGATATCTCATCATTAGAGAAGGAAACTGACCATTTTGATCTAATAAAAAATGGACAGTATCTTGATGACTAGATATATCTCTCCATAAGCAAAATTGGTCATATTTTGATGGACGAGATATCTCGTCAAGACAACTTGGAGGGTTAAGGAATATAGGATAAGGTCCGTTTCTATAGCAACAAACTTAGCGAATGGAGTTCTCATGGTAGACAGACAGCACTGAAGTGTGGAGTTAGTAAGATATTGTTAATCATTTGTTTCCAAAAATATTTTCATAAATTAATGAAAATGGTAAACCTATTCTGGAATTATTTTGCTTTTAAAAGTTCCTATAAAATAAATACCCATAACACAATCATGTCAGTATAATCTTTAATTTTTGGATTCCAACTCCCCCTAAGACTTCTGGGAAACTGGAAATTGTTTTATTTTGTTTTCATTATAAAAAAGAAAGATTATTTAACTTTCCAAATAGTTCTTAAAATATTTTAAATAAATTTAACTGAAACCCAAAAGTGTAACCCAATTCAAAGTTATTTTCAAAACATGTGTGAGCTTGATCATGCTTTTTAAAGACATGAATTATATTCTGATTAAATAACATTGAGAAGCTTTTCGATGTTTTGAATGATAATCAGGAAATTTCTTTTTTACAGTGTCGATTAAAATTTTGCTCTGTATGCAAATTAAGATGGCATGGCCAAGTGACTTGTGAAGAAGCAAGAAAATCACTAAGTGATGAAATTGAGTATGTTAACTGTTCAATAGTTGTATTGTATGTACAGTATGCAAAACACCAGTAAACATAACTGCTTTATTTTTATTTCTTTTATAAATTCTATTTGAAATGATTTTCATTTTTGAAATTGAGATAGATAGGTGAGGCAACTTTTCACTTTCTATTTACTATGTCTAAAGGAGATGTAGCTACATTTATGTAAGTTGACAGTGTTTGTTAAATTGATGTCTTAGGAAATCGTATACCTGCTGCCAAGAAAACTAGTAGAAGAATATTGAAATAAAACGGTTCTATTATGTTTCGAAAATGCAGTAAATATGGCAATGAACAAGCTGATCGATTGGCTAAGGCTGGATCACTGTTGCCTCAGCCTAAATCCCTTGGCCTCTTCGTAACATCAATAGGCTTATATGATATCTATAAAGACTATTATGCTTTTAATCAACAAAACTATCTACAGGAAAGAATAGGAATGTTTATTGAGAAATAAAGCTCGGATCCTAGATTCCCCTTTCACAACTGGAACAATGAAAGTCGCAGCAAACTCCACAGGATCCTGCTAATCATTTCGTTTTAGCCTACTTTGCCTGTACGGCACTCTGATGTACTATTAACTCGTCTTCGAATAGGACAATTGTCACTGCCAATACTTTTTTAATTTATCAATTTTAAACCTAAAAGATTTGATCAGGGAAATTCCCTATCCAAATATTTTTAAATTTTTACAAAGCATAAAATTTTTAAATTACATCTAATGTTTTTATCTCACATCTTAAAATTAATCAAAACTTAATTATGACGACAATAATCTCGTATTTTATAATTTAATTTAATCATGGCGTTTGAATATTTATTTTTAAATTCAAATATTATGTTCTTAAATCTACTTTTATTATTGGTTGGTCAAATGAACCTTAAAATCTTTTTTATCTTTTATTGGGATACGTTGTCATGTGTGTGGTGCAGCTTGTCCACTTTTGGACTTCACACCATTAAACCCAAACCAACCAACCCAGGTTGCTTTCCCTGAGCTATTGGAGCGGCTTGCTTTTGACTTCTTACCGGACATGACAAAGACACTTGCACCATATTGGAGTAGCGATATCAGCTATCTGTTCCCTTTGCAAGCTGCACAAAATGACTGGAGACCACCTCAAGGACTGCCTTAAAATTCCTGACAATAGAATTATAAATTACATTGTATAGAGTTTTAAACATTTTATCACTTCAGACCACTATTGGGCTACTCATTGACTGAAGAGTATAGAATAAAATAAACCAATATTAGTGTAGCAAAGAAAGCTGCAAAACTAAAAACATAACTAGGGTTCACAAGTTACATTGTTACCATGTGTCCTATTTTGAGTAAAATGTGATATTTTTTATAAAAATGGTTAATAACATTGAAATCATTTCATAAAGTACTTAATTCTTGGAAAATCGCATTTTAAATTTTCTGTAACACTTTTTAAGTATAAATTTTGGAATATAATTTTGAGAAACAATCTTTTTTAACAAAATTTAATGAAAGTGTCAATTTATGCATAATCTGACTTGATTTCATAACTCTTCAGAAAACAATTTTCTGTAAGTTCAAGAGAAAACCTTGCTTTTTAAAAACTATTAAAGTATTTTTAAAAATGGAGCTTTTTATAATTAGAAAAATACCTTATGTTACTTTATTTCTATATATGTGGCTTTGGAATTTATTTTGTTAATACATTTTACTTGGAACTTTTCTTTTTTAAGGGCAGTATTTTGTTTTGCATTTTTAAATAAAAAGTCACATCTGTTTGATAACAGTAGGGGGCATCAATCATTACAGCTGTTACAGAATAGGGTAGTGAGGTAGCACACTAATTTGCTTCTATTTAAAAGAAGATATGGGAGTACATTATTAAAAAGCCCACATAAATGGTTTATTGTTCAGAACTTGCATCCCATTTTGGCGAAGCAATTCTGAAAAATGTGGTTCCAAAAAGGGTTGAAAGACTCAGCCATTGAAATGAAATTGATGGGTGCAAAATGCAACTTACTATCGATTTCAAACCACGTTTTACATGTGAAGCTGTTTTCATTTCTTTGCATAAAAAGTGAGAATTTTTGTTTAATGGGATGTTTTTTGCAGGTTGTCTATCAGTGAAGACGAGAGCTGGATCAAGCGATGTCCAAACTGCCGCATTCCTATCGAGAAGGACGAGGGCTGTGCCCAAATGATGTGCTACCGGTGCAAACATGTGTTCTGTTGGCATTGCTTGACATCTCTTGATGTGAGTTCAACTGAATTTTATAATACCCTCGTCTTCCATTCACACCAACGTAAAACAACATCTCGGGACTTGGTTCTCTGTCTATCTACTCTCTATCATTTATAAATTGTAATTAAAAGCAACAATTTTAATTTAAATGAAGTGTTTATTAAAAATTAGTATAAGAGCTTGCAAACTCAAGGGGACACCACATTAAAAATCTTAATGAAAGTAAAACCTCTGCCTATATCAGAGACATCCCACAGCATAAACAGTTAAAATTTTGTAAGAGGTGACATCTCTATTTCTATGTTTATGGAAAAGGCACGAGTCACTCTCGGGCAGCACAAATGTACCTCCATAAGTTCAAATTAATTCCTTACTGAAATTTGCTTCCTCGTGTTTTAAAAATATTGACTGATTTTCTCAAATCGTACTCAAATAACATCTCAAAATTTGCAATGTCAACACAATACCATAAATTGTACTTCAAGCAATTTATTCAGTTTAACATTTAAAGTAAATGTTTATTAAACAGTGATGAAAGACATTAAAGCATGTGCACTTGACCCCCAAATATTTATATGAAATTGCAATACTTGATCTCAATGCTTTTTTTTGTTGGTTTGATGGAGAAATGCCCCTGTAATCAGCAGTTAAAATCTCGTACAACAGGTGTATCACCTATATTCTTTTTTTGATTATACTGAATGCTCTAAAATAGAAAATGTTGACTTATGCATCATTAGTCAAATAAAACAAATTCCATATTTCTTAGTCCTAATAATGTTATCCTTATTTTTAGATACATTTGATAACTTATACCACTTATCCCGTATTAAAATCATGTTTTGCAAACTAAAGACGAAATGGGATAAAAATTTAATCAAAGTATGCTTTATTTTCTCGTGTACGAGATGCCTCCTAACACTTAAGAAATTTAGTTAGCATTAAACACTTAAATGCTAACACTTTAAATGCATATCTCAGAAAATTCTACTTAAAAACATTATTTTATATTTGTTTCATAAATGTATAGAAAACAGTTTTCTAATTGGGAGTTTCTTATGTTGCAAATTATGGCAAAATCACTGCAACAATAGTGAAAAAGAAAGATTACTCACACCTTTATCTTAAAAGTGAATGCAAAAAATAGTATACAGATTACCTCAACCAAATAATCACATCTCATGAAACATTAGAAACTTATGTAGCTAAATTTTAAAAACAGAATTTATCTTTGCAGTGAACACTTTACGGCACACTATATTTTTGCAAACTATGGACACACGTTAAGACGAAAAAGATTTCCAAAATAATACAGAAGATGTGAAACTAACTACGAGTTGATGCAGTTTGTTTTTAAAGTAGTTGTAGAAAGTGCGTAAATGAGAATTCTGTTTTTCTCATTTATGTCCCCATTTCTGTATACTGTAAAACTTCGATAAGTAGTCATTCAAGGGACCTAGAAATTTTGATGACTTAAGCAGAATAACTGCAGAATGTACTCAAAATATGCATTGCTGTAATGATCATGCAAATTTTAAATTTATCATAGAATTCATAACAGTATTATACATCAAAGAACTAAAAATTACTTAAATGATAAAAAGTTAACCCTTTATTTGAACATTCTTTAACCTTTAGTGGTTTTGACGTGATACCTACCTCGTCTATCAAGATCTGACCAGTTTTACTAATGATAGTTATCTTGTCCATCAGGATCTCAACAATTTTGCTAATGACGATATCTCATTTATCCAAATATTGCCATTTTTTTTTACGATGCCGAGATCAATATCCAGTCAATTTTCCTCTAATGCCCAGATATCTCATCCATCAAGATTTGGTCAATTTTGCTTATGACGAGACTTCATTGAGGTAACCACCAGGAAGGTTAAGCTTTAATACTACTTTACATATGTATCATAATACTAAGTACTTGTCTAATTTTGACTAAAATGAACACCAGTCAGTACAATTAACTTCTCAAAAACATGATTACTTTGAATTCATCTTCTGTAGTTTCTTGAAGGTTTTGTCAAATTGTTTCTGAGGCATTAAGAACTTAGGTTGCAAGATAATTTCCTCCTTTTCGCTTTAATCGCACATATTTTCATGCTTTTCTTCTAAAAATTCTGTACTTAAAATCTTTTATGGTTGCATAAGAACATACTTCTATGGTTTTTATTGTTATTTTATTTTTCGCAGTATCACTTGAAATACATTCACTCACTAGAGTAAACACTCAGTAAAAAACCATGGAGACAGAATAAAACTAGATAAAAAAACATAAATAAACAGCAGTTAATCAGTTTGTAGGCTTTGAGTAAATCTCTTGCTTTCCAATATCTCTGAAAAATGACTCCCATCAATGTAGGGTATAAAACCCAAGGTGGGTTTTTCCCTACATTGATGGGAAATTTCCCATTCATGGGTTTTTCATTTTCCCTACATTGATGGGTCCATTTCATAACTACCTCCATACAGGACACAATTTAGAGTGTTGAAAATTTGAATATACAGGTGCTTGGCTAGGCAGTCATGTCCAGTCTCCAATCTGAAGGCAGCAACAGCATCTTGACGTGCAATGTTATCGATATCTAGTCATATCACACAGGAATCCACTTTCACATTTTTAATTGCTAATAAATTCAATAAAGAATCAGTGTCAGAATCCTCGTGTTCGACTTCATTCTGTTTGCCATCAGACACAAGACCTTTCCAGTGACTAGTTATCCAGGGGTGGCATTAGAGAATTTGCAACAAGGGCTGAATTAGATTGCTGTCTCGGATCTAGACAGGACTGTAAACGATTGACAGCTTATCCAGAGAAATGAGTTATCAGGATGACTTATCAAGGTTTTGCTGTATTAAAAATTCAACAAACCCGTCTTTTGACAGAATGGGCATTTTAAATCTTAATGTTGCAAGTTATGCATGTGAGGTAATTGAAATATATTTACAGGATGACTTTCTTTTACGCCACTATGACAAAGGACCATGCAGAAACATGTTAGGCCATTCAAGAGCTTCAATGATATGGCACAGAACACAGGTAAGTTCCCTGAAATTGTGGAGAGAAATATTGATTCCCCATGACACTGGTCCACCTTTGATTATTTTTATATTTTGACTTAATAACTAATAATTTGTCTTTAAACACGTGCTGTACAAAAAAAATTTCAGTTAATGACTTTTTTAAGCCAACTTTCAAATATAGAGCTACAAACCAGTAGTGAACATTCCATTGCCTTTTAAACAACATTTATTAAAGACATAAATGAGGAGACATGAAAAAACAATTGTGACAACAGGTATGTAGCATCTACACATCGATAAGATAGTTCCCAAATCCACCATTTATATACACATTGCCACAGGCTGTATAAATCAAAATTGGACTTAACAAAACTACTTTCAAGTGATTCTGCCCTGGTAGCACGCATCAACCGAAATATAAAATTTACCACCACCACCGATGTATGAATACTATAAATCCACTAACTGGCCACAAGTGATCATCTATACAGATAAATCCATCATAGGATATGTAGTGTATTCTGATGCAATACCACTTCAATCTCAGTTATACATTTTTCTATTCTTGGATCACCAGTGTTTTTGTCAAAGAATCGTTGGAAGAATTTGTTTTATGTTAAAGGATAGATAGATCACTGAACCCAGAAAGGTCATTTTTAATGTTTTTGAAGTAATAAGGAAACTAATGGATGAAAGATAGCAACTTAGGAATGTTTCAACAAAAATTAGATTAAAACCAGGGACTAAACCAAAGCAATTCACAAAATGACCAAATTATTTCTCCAAATTTTTTAAGATGACTAAAACTCAAAAATCCTGAAAAATGACCTAAAACTAGATTTCTAGAATCTTTTTATTTCCAATCCATTCAGGCAATACAAACATCCTTAGCTTCAATACATGAAGCACAACAGAAAATACAGAACACATTACAAAAGAACATCCAAATATCAGAATAAAACTGTACAGATAAAAGACATTCAATAAAAACTAAGAGGACAAAGTCTAGCCTCCCAATAACGAGTCAATAGTTCTTCCAGGCCGAACAGGTGGTCATCAATTTAGCGCTGGTGCAGGGGAGACTTGCGGTGTTCAAAATTCCAATTCTATTTGGATGGACGGCTAGTGCGGCTCCAAGGAGAAGGTAGTCGATCTTGGCTCAGTTCATTGCTAACTAGGCCTGCCATGCGCAAAAGCATGAACATCTTGGATCCTCTGCTCATTTGTCATCAATGCTTCGACACTGACCAAACAATAAGCTTAGAATCAAAATCTGCTAGACTAGTTGTGGGGAAAGGTAATGTTGTAAATGTTACCACCGGTCCCCTAATTTAGCTAATGCACTCGTTCAAAACCACTCGACTGCCTTTTCCCGAGAGTCATACTACAGGCACGTTTCTAGAATCAGGAGATGGTAAATGGAATTTCTGTCTACTTGCATTGTCCATGAAGTGCTTAAAAAATGATGACATGTCGACATATTCTGGTGATTCGTGAACTATCGTCTAAATAGATACCTAGATGTTTTAAAAAAGTTGTAAAATTCCTAATTTTTCAGAGAATGACCCCTGTTCCTGCAAGTTGATTGATGGCTTTCACTAACATCTTTTTGTAGGTTGTGGGAATATTTGCTGGCTTCAGTTTCCTTCTCCTCGTAGCATCACCATTTCTGTTGCTGGCTGCTCCCTGCCTCCTGTGTTGCCGCTGCAAGAGCAGGTTGCTGTACGAGGAAGCCACCCCTCTCTGAAGACATTCAGTTTGCAATTCACCGACGTAGTGCTGAGCATCGCACATTTTTATTGGAATTCTGTGATAAGCACACACGTTATCGATTAAGCAATACTGTTGCACGTCTCCATGGCAAACAGTCACATTTATTGTTTGCCTGATGACCACATTTATTGTTACTGCATGCATGGTTTAAAACAAGAGGATGTTTCACTTTTCTGCATTGTACATTAGTTAGAAATAAAGTTAAGTTTTTTAAAAACTTGTCCTTAATCTATTGTTATACTGAAGCCATGCAGAATGTGTACTGCTATAAGAACAGGTTCCACCTATATTTGCAGTCAACTGAACTTGATCATACATGTTTATACTAAGTGAATCCTTAATGCCAGTCATATGCAGGGTCTGATGCAAGTTAAATCTGCTATGTCCTCAGTGTTGGGGTGCCAGCTCAGGTCATCATCCGACCATGGTTCAAAACGACGAGGCATTGTCCTTGAATCTTTCCCTTCGGGATGGATCTTAGACCGTCGCCAATAGCCTGATGTATTGCTCCAGTGGTGTTAACTACCTACCTTAACGCCAGAAAAATTATTATTGGAAACACTGCAAATTTATGTAGGAAGAAATGAATGCAGAATAAAGGTTTACATACAATTTTGAAACTGGAATATTCAGATGCCAACCTTTGGTTTATTGTCAGGAATGAGATGATTTTCAGTAATGCAGAATTTATGTTTAAACAATCATGCAATTGAGCCTTAACATAATGGATGGTAAAAATATTGTACTCATTCAAGAAAATCTGAAATCAGTCTTATATGCACATTACAAAAGATTCATCATTGAGACACAATAGTTTGAATCATCCATGTTGGTGCACCTGTCCTGTTAAGGACTTGGCACCATAAAATCCAATTCATGTTTATACGAGTTACCTTGCTCCTGACAACAAGCATGTAAAAAAACAATCCAGAGATGCCGATCTACGATTTTATGCTTCAAGAATTGCACATTTTTCTTAATGTTTTAAACCATTTTACAAATATACTCCAATCAAGATTATAGATACAAGGTAACTATGTAAACAATAGTTATATTTTCAGTTTAATTTTCTTGGCTGAATTAATTTAGAAAACAGTTCTGACAATTCAACCATTAAAAATTTTATTCTTCCACTACCGTAAGCATTTTAAAGCAAGTTTTCCTAGGAGCTCTCAAGTAATATCAATATCATTTCTATTTGAATACTTTTAATGAGAAATCTATTTCATTATAACCAAATATTTTTAAAATAAAAAGTGAAAAATTGCAGATTGGGTTCTTTGCAAAAATTGAAGCCACTGCGAGCCAAAAAGAATGCCACATTGTAATGCAGATAAAATACATATTAGAATTTTCAGGTTATAAGACTCCAACTTGGGCTTTTTTAATGAAAAAAGAATGACAGTTCACCATCAGTTTAACCAAGGGGGATTTTGCATAATTTCATCATTTGCTGTAATTAAAGGCGACAATTCCAGAAAATCTAATGGTTGGCATCTGTTTTAAAATTAAATGTTGTCTTGCTTTTGTTTTACTGAATGATATATTTTCTTTAACGAATAAAATGCCTGCATCTCATAAGGATTTTGTTAACTCCTTTCTAACAGTCAGAACTGACAAAAAATATCACCATGGTGCAGTTTTCTCAATTTTATAGTTTGGCATGGTGTGGAAGTTTCGAGAGGGGTGCCAGCTCAAGTGATTTCATCTGACTGGTTCAAAATTACGTTGTCCTCTGATCTTTCCCTTCAGATTTAATCCTGGACCTTCGTCAATAGCCCATTGCATTGCTCCAGTGCGACGTTAATTAGATACCTACCCAATTTTATAGGTGCTTTTTATTTCAGTTAGCCATATGGTTACGAGTGCTGCTTGTTTAAGACTAGCGGCAATTTGCAGAAGAATTGGAATTTATTTCAGACAATTTTTGTCAAAAAGAATTCTGTCTTGTAAATTTTCAAATAGATTTGTTCTCAGGTCTGTCGGGTTGCAGACTTAAAAGATTAGGATCATGCTTTCTCACATTTGAACAAAAATCAAATTTTCAGACCAGAGCTTGTTCAGGTCACAATGATAAAGCTAGATCTCATATGAGCATAAAAGCTATCAATTAAAATAAACCAAATTTAGCATTTAATCGATAACCCCAACAGTCATCTTTTTTGTGCTATGCTTTTGTGAATGATCTAAAACAGCATCCCATTTATGCTCATGAGACTACTTATCTCTAGGGTACACTACATAATCAAGTTAAGTTGACTTCAAATATAACAGCTACGTGCTTCAGGTTTTTCAGTAAAAAATTCATTGCATAAATATTTTCAGCAGTGTGACTAGTTGAGCCTGGATTGGGGTACAATGTGTTGAATGCTTACATACACTTAAAATAAAAATTGCCTGAGTAGTTTCTTTATTTCTGTGAGATGAAATGATATAGAATAAAACTGGTAAAAGTAAATACAATCGTCTCATTCATATGAAATATGTGAATCAACCGTCCATCTCTTCATCGAAATTGGTCTGCTGCGACTTGTCTTCTGTTGGAACATCGGGCAATAAACCTGGGATACTGGAAAGAAAGCGATACCTATACATTTACATTGTAAAGTGGCAGAAACTAGCTACGAAAAGAATATACAAATATGAATTGGTGTAAAAAGGCATGCATCAGTCAATAAGTAATGAAGATGAACAAGTACTACTCCCTAAGCTAAACTTTTTCCCCCTACATCAGGAAAAGTCCAGGGACCATAATTTCCTACGGGCAGCCCAGTACAAATTAGCCCGGCTAAAAAGGTCGTCAACTGTGATGTGATTGTTAGATAAAAAGTGCAATATAAGAGATGACTAAAATCCATAAAGCTCCCTGTCGAACAAAAGGGGCAGTCGGGAGAAGCATACATGTCAATGCGGTGTAAGTGTTCTCTTAAAAAGAGCTTTTGGTCGCAGACTTATTTGTTTTTCGCTCTACCAACCTGCAAGCACAGAGGTAAGGGAGAGGTTGGGGTAGAAGACAACCCTTTTTAGCTAGCTTGACTGCTCATTGCCCGGTATATCACGTCTTGGTATCCATTGGAAGGCAATGATCTAACCAGAGTTCAGGCCTAAGCTAAACTTACAAAGTGTTTTTCAAGAAATCTGAAGTTCATGCAAAGAAAAAAATGACTTAGTGAACTTTAAGTATTTCACTTGTAACCTGGTAATGTTACACATTAGTCCCAATCCATATGAATCTCGGAAAATAAGGTTAATATTTCATGCCAGTTAGCTTAAGAAAATTAAAAGTTGTTTTTTGATTTGGCATTTAGTGCATAACACAAGCAAGAATCAGTCTAGAATAACTGTTTTCTGCTGTCCATCATGTGATTTTGTTTGAATTTTAATTTTGAACAAATTTGGACATTTTTTATCAATTGCAGAAAACCAACCTCTGATGAGTAGGAATTCAAACTACTATTTTGAAGGATGTTTCAGAAATGCTGTATTTCTGAAATGTTGTAAATTACATCAACCATTTTTTATAATTATAACATTTTAAATATTAAGAATGCAGTTACCACTTATATTTTTAGTTTAGGTTTTGCACTATAAGGGTTAGAAAACTATAGGGTTTGAAAACTATAAGGATATATACATTTTTAGAAAACTATAAGGGTTTGAAAATTACCAATATTCTCAATACCAGTAGGTTACTGAGAAAAACTCGATATCAGTTTTCAGTTCTGCTTTTTCCTTTGTGACTGGGCATGATTATAGGTTAAAAACAAGTTCATGTTTCATACTACAACATGCAATGAAACAATCTCAAGTAGAAAATGAAACATCAAGCATGACAATATCTTTTACATCTACATGAGTCCAGACCTTTTCAAGTATATAAACCACAAAAAGCAAACACACAAGTTGTTTTTTCCTACAGTAGAATCTTTTTCTCACAAAAATCAATAGAAAAATGAGCAATAAATAAGATATTCACTTTTTGTGGCTTTGTAGCACTTCCTTACTGATGCTTATTATTTAACTAGACCTCATGGTACAAATTGCTGTTCAGATTATTCAGGTGATATTATGTCCAATTCTGATGACATTTAACTCTATTGTAGTTGTATGTGATTTTAAAAACAAAGCTAAAATAATAAAATATAACTAATGATAGCAGTAACCATAATTCTCACCAATCACCCAAACCAGTTTTTACCAGTGTTTCATTTTTGATCTTTAAACCATACTTCATATAATTCATTTGAATTTTATTCACCTACTTTTAAAAAATTTTCAATATTTCACCATTATAAGCATTTTCCAAAAACAGTTGAGGTTTTTCTGATAGATTTCTCAAGTACTCAACTGTAAACATCAGTAGTGTTTTATTTAAATATACAATTATAAAGCAATAAAAAATTTTGATGTATTCGGTATACATTGGCAATTATGATAAAACTTAAAAAGTGGAAAATACTTTTTGGAACCTTGATTGCAAATTCTTCTAGTGAGGTTTCCCTAACAATTCCACTTAATCGTAAAATAAAAAGTCATAATAACTATGGTTTGGTTATTGATCTAGTCATTTTTTCTACACAAGGCTATTAGACCAGAACCTATGACTTAAAGTGGATTCTTAACCACTAGCAAACATCCAAACCTAAGCCGGGATGGATTCAAAACCACGACTCGAACTGAGGGCCAGAGTGATAACCACATGGCTCCCAGGCCAGCTGTAATCAGAAAATCCGGAATAGTTGGAATTTCTACAATGAGGTATAAGGAAAAATATAGATAGCAGCACAAATACTAAAACCACTGGTAAAACGTTGGTTGGGTTTTATGGCGCAAGAACTAGGCATCAAAATAAAATATGTAAGTGCAAAACAGACTAATGACAGCTAATTTTGAACCCTGACCTCTATATTTTGAATAGATGAAATATTAAAAAATGAAACACTGGTGATATCCTATCACATCAAGATCACACTGACAAGTTGAGAAAGTTCTAGGTGCTCGCCAAGCATAAGAAAAGTGACAGCACTAACAGTGATCGTAAGTGGTGATTTGGTTCTGTATGGGCGTGATTTGGCTTTGTAGCACTCTTCTAATGGGCTCAAGGAAGAAATCTACAGTGAATGTTTAATCTGTTAGAGGACTAAGGATTTGGAGAAAGATTATTGGACTGATTTAGACAGAAAAGGAAGGGGTTCTCTTAAGCATCTCAAGCATTGTGGTGGAATGCTCAAAGGGAAGAAATAAACACTAGTGTGAACGGGGTTTGCTTTGAAGGCGAGAAAGTTCAGAAGTTAAACTCGGAAGTGGTGTAAACATGCATTGGAAATAGGAAACACAAGACTAAAGCAAGGGGAAGAGAACAAATCAGAGAGGGTTCAGAAACAAAGACAAGGGTGAGGAGCAAAAAAGGGATGTTAAAGGAATTAACTGTGGTAAACAAAACATTAGGGGTAAACTTTGGTAATGTTTCATATATACCACACAGAAGCGTTTTGTTCGGAAAAGAAGGCGTCAGAGTCTTCCTCCTCATAATCCTTCCCATTTTCATCATACTGCTCATCATCATACTGTTCATCGTCATCATACTGCTCATCTTCCTGTTTTTTTTGCGCTTCTGCATTTTTGTTTCTCCTTGATATTTGGAAAGTCCTTGTAAAAAATGAAATAGTTCATCACAAAAAACATCAAACTGGTTTCTGTTGTAGTGAACAAGGTTTGTGCACATTTTGGAAGAACCAATTCCTGAAATGTTTCAGTTTTCCTGAAGGAATTGCAATTTAATGAAAAGTGCATTTTTTTATAAACATATCAAAGCAAAAATTGTTCACATTATACTTTCCAGTTAAAAAAAATCAAGCAGTTGATTGAAATTTCCTATTTGCTGTCATAATTTAGCTTTAAAGGATATTTCATCCATTTTTCCCCAAAGTGCAATCATAGCAGGGTTTGAAGTTAGCAGTCATTAGTCATATTTCACACTTGTAAATTTTGTTTTGAACAAGTTTTTAGATCCATCATTTTGACACTCGCAACATGCAAATTTTGATTCATCAACCATTTATTCTTCCTTCAAATAAACTACTCTAATCTATCCACAAATACAGCAATTCAGACTACATATAAAACAATGACCCACAACAAAAAAGTTCTTTAAGAGAAGAGTCTACAAATGCAAATAAGTACAGGCCATAGCCCTTAATTATACTGTGTTTACACACATCTACGTAAACAATGTTTTTGTTTTGAAATTGCACCGGAGTATCTGGCAATTGATTTAAAGTGTTTAGGTGCCAATGATGGCTGATTTTCTGCTCCTAATTTCTAACCCTGAATCTTAGAATAAGAAACCCCTATCAATCTACAAATAGTTTTAAAATAAATGCAGGTATACCAGTTTCTGAGCAAATGAAATTATTTGTATGAAAAAGAACACAATAAAATTGTTTATTCGCATGATTTCAGGTACATCAGCTATGTTTGAACAAAGTAATTATTCAATTTGTATTAATGAACAGAAATTGATAATTATTCAATTAGAAGTTAAATTGTAACATTTTAATGGCTAGACCAAAAATACAACCACATAAAGTATGTTTCTATATGAATTTTTAAATAAATTTATGGCCTACATTGTATATAGAAAATTTTCATTAGGGTAATTAAGATCAATTTTAATTAAATGGAACAAAAATAGTATATGAATAATCACATGAAAAATAGGCCATAAATAATAGGTCTGAAAGATTCTAATTAAGATAAATTTTAATTACATAAAAACATTATGTAAATAATAAAATAAATTGTATCAAACTCCAAAAAACAGCACAGGCCACAATTCTATAGAAATTTTTCGTAAGGTTAATTACAATCGATTTTAATTAAATAAAAAAAGCAAAAATTCCCACTTTGAAAGGTAGTTACCAAAAATCAATAATCTTGGGCAAATAAAAAGTTCAAACACTAAATAGAACAAGTTTTTTTATTTAAAAAATTGAGATTCAAAATATTAGCGCAATTAATTTAACTTGTGAAACAATTTTTAAAATGGATTTCACATTATTGGTTCTGAAATTTATGAATTTATATTTTATTTTATGAAAAACTGAAAAAGCAACCTGTTTCAAGATTAGCGGGATACTTGAATAGAGATCTTTCTGTTGATTTACCAGTGAAAATTTATTATTAAGTCCTGTTAAATCATGTGAAAAGATAATTAATGAATTAAAAGTTTAAATAAAATGTACAGCAAGGAACTCAAATAAAGCAGAAGATTTTTGCAGAAAGGAACATGGTTAAAGCCACAGAATAGGGTTAACGAAAAAGCTCCAACAGTTACAAAATGGCGACTGCTCCGAGTGGAAATTGAAAAATGCACGAATTAGGGTCCACACGCCACAATCGAGGGTGCTGCAAGTCAAACACTCAGCAACGCCTCTGTATAAGTACTCCATGTTTTTACTGACATATCTCGAGCACCTATCTGAAATGACTCTTTTGATCTCACTTCTTCAAAACTTGTAAATAGGTGAGGGTACTTAGGGACCATTCTTCAACTTGTACGTGAAAAAAATGTGAAACAATGAAGCATTTATACATACCATACAGTAGCATTGGGTGGAGGTACGAAGGTGCGAGGGATTCCCTCCTGACCTTTCTTATCTCCTGAATTTTCGTTTGGCCTGAATATCCCACCGTTCTGGGGTTCCCATAAAACTAGTGCCATCGTGGGACGTTCTCTGTAATTCAGATAGCTCTGTAATTCATCTTCGTTATTACTGATCAATATTGAAATCACATTCCGAGCAAAAACCATTCACACTTTTTCAAAACAGGGCAAACAAAATGACATAATACATCAGGTAAATACTAAATTATTCATGTAGAAGCCATTTGGCTACACCAATTTTGGGATATCAATCAGGGAGCCCAATTATGTGATGTGTTACTAAATCATGCTTGAATACATATGGCATGAATGAATAAGTTTTAAATATATCCTTTTATTAAAGAAATCAGTTTTGCAGTCGAACATTGGAATGATACATTGTAACAAGCAGCTTGTCTACGAGGTCCTTATATGATGTAGTCGTGGCTAGAAAGAACATTTTAACACAATATGTCGACAGGACTGAGGTATTATTGAAGAGTTAATTCAAGAGAGTATTTGACATGATTATTTGGCAATGGTAGGTAGGTATTTAATTAACATCGCACTGGAGCAACACAACAGGCTATTGACAACGGTCCGGGATCAAACCTGAAGGGAAAGATCCGAAAACACCACGTAATTTTGAACCATGGTCAGATGATGAGGTCATACCCGTGTGTGAGCTGGCACCTTACTCTCCATACTTCCACACCATGCCAACGTTAGGACATTTGAGGCCATGACAGATTGAACGTGCACCAGCCCCCTTTGTACAAGATGGTTTTGGGTTGGATTCGAATTCGCAACGCTCTATTTGGCAATGGAGAAGTGACAGTTATGGCTGTGACGGTAATGAGAGGGTTGAAACGGAATGTGAGCAGAGGAAATGAAATTCAAAATAATGTAATACTAAAGGATTTAAGCTGAATAAAAGGGGTAATGTTTTAGGCATGACACAAATGTATACTCATCCTGGGATCAGACCATACTGTTTTTAGACATGTGGGAAGATTATCCACCATAAGCTGTCTTCAAGTGTACTTTCAAATCCCAAATCTATAAATGGTAAGTTTCTTTCTGCACTCATTAAATTATACCCCCTAAATCGATAATTTTTATTTAACAAAATAACAGTCAAATGTTTTAATGCTAGGGTGCATTGGGTCCCACCTTGTATTGAGTGAAGTGAACAAATAAAGATTTCATAACAGTTTAAAAAAAACTAAAAATTCTGCCTTTTAAAAAAATTGGCAGTGTATCATGTTTTTTGTAGTTATATCAGTAGAAAAAGAACGTTAACAAAGCGGATGGTTAACATAGCTACAATTATTCATTAAATATATCGTCAGGTTACCAAAAACAAGATAATTCCATTCTTTTTTAGATAAAAATAACTCATTTATAAATAAATCTGCTTTGCTTATGATTCCTTGAATTATATTTTTGTTGTTCAATAAAATGTTTTCATGAACACAACTTTGATTTATTACATAATTTCAAAACTTAAAATGCTTACTCAAAACTACATTTCGAAAGTGTTTTTGCAGTAGCCCATCATGGTAAAAAAAATACAGTGCCTATAATAGGATTCTGAAAAAGGCACATCAAACGACTCAATTCAACATGAGAAGTAAAGGGGATGGTTGCTTAAATTGTGCTTACTTTAATTTTAAACTTCTAAAAAGAAATCAAAGATTAAATTACGAGCAAATACAATATATGACTTGAGAATACAGAAAAGCATCACTTAAAAAATACTTACACTTTGTTCAAAAATGTATTTGCAAATAGTTTCTCTGGTTCCACGAGTTTTTTTATTTCTGGTGCCAAAATTAATGACTTTGTTTCTGCTTCTGATCTGTCTTCATTAAACCTAAAACAATTATATTATCATTGTATGATTTAAAAGGTTTAAACATATATACCTTGCAACAATGATGGGTTGGTTGTTTTGGAGTTTTATGGCCCACTCTCCAAACTTCCACACCACACCAACACGAGGACATTCGAGGCCACGACAGATTTAATGTGCACCAGCCCCCTTTGTACACGACGGTCTTTGGTTGGATTCGAATTCGCAACCCTCCGGTTACTAATCCGTTACTTATCCTACCGCAGCACCAAGCCAATGAGAAAAAACAAAGCAAAAAATTTTCATAAGAAAATTATTATACCACAAAAAATACAGTAAATTGTTTGTTAAACCACTAAAATAGAAATAAATGCTGAAATTTAGAAAACAATAAATGTGTTATTTTCAGATTTTAGAAAACAATGTATTATTTTCAGATTTTAGAAAACAATAAATGTGTTATTTTCAGATAAAACATTTTGACAGATTTTAAAATTAATTTATCAAATTATCATTTATTAATTTATCAAATTCATAGGCTCAGTAGTCTAGTGGTAGAGCTTTGAGCTGCCACACTACAGGTCCGGGGTTCGATCCTTGGGCTGGGCAAGGTCGACTCAGCCCTCCATACCTTTGAGGGTCGATAAAATAAGTACCAAGCATGCTTGGGAACTAAACACTGGGGTCCCTGCGTCAGGCCGACCACCTGACAGGGACAAAAAATGCCACTTGGCACCCTAGAGCCTCCAAGGTTTCATAAGCGGGATGGGCAGTCGGCCAAGGTTCTTCGAGGACTGTAGCGCTATGGAGTTTAGTTAATCAAATTCATATTATATACATATCTTATTTGCAAATGATACAGGAATTATTTTTTCGGCAGTTTCCACCCACCCATTCACTTGATAATACAGGTTTTGCATGTGCATTGGTTAAATATAAATTAAACTTTTAAATTTCACATTTCCTGCATTTAAGATAAATTTTTGACTCTGATCTTGATTTATAATCTGGTTTCTTTTACTTGTTGACCCTTGAACTCATTACGGACTCTGACATTTTGCTTGAATCTAAATTTTATAAATAGATCAGTCGCATCTCATACATTTTTTATTCCGTGCCGTTATGAATGGTATAAATCCAAATTATTCTGGGTATTGTCAGCATCATCTATCACATTCCTCAGGTTCTTCTGATTTATTTTCACGCAATCCAGTTTCTTATAGGAATCTAAATCAGAACAAGAGATCACCATCATTAGATTTATTTTCAGATAGTTCTCGCAATAAATTTGCAATTTCTTCCAAGACTTGGACCTTTTCTGCGAGTCAGTGTTTTCCATCTGATAGGATTAAATATCACCCACAAATTTAATGTTGTAATTAAAATAATAATTGAAAACTATGCACAAACTTAAGAGTTAAACATGCGACAAACGTGCTCTGGTTTTGAAATGACACCAACAAAGCTTGCAGAAACTGATGTGTCTAATGGAACAAAACATATCGATGCTAAATTTCATTTTGTAAAAGATTTAAAACTTAAAGGTCCAATTGAATTAATGACCTGAAAATAGGCTAACGATTTTAAGAAAACCTTTTGAAGCTATAAAAAGAAAGTTTGTTGATATCCTAAATTGAAAATCAATTGTCACTGAGAGGCAACTGGAGAAGTTTCATAAAAACAATTACTTTTTATCTCAGAATTCCAAGACTAATTTCAATGCTTATTTTTTCATCCATGAAACTTTAATTCTTTACCCATTAACTTTTATAAAAATTTTATTGTTTAATATTAAGTCCGTTAAAATAAAAATGTTACTTATTTCTGACACAACATTTTATTCTCAAACAATAAATTATATTATATAGACAGATAATATTTTGTAATTATAATAGTAAGTAATAGCGAGTAAAAGTAAGATAATAATTCTGTAAATTATATTTACAGAATATAAGATTATGTTCTGTAAGAATTCTTCCGAAAAAAAATCACAATTCAAAACTCATGGCATTAACATGCTAACTGAATGTTCATAAATGCATTTGTGGGGGTATAACTGTACAATCATTAAGAACCGATATTATGATTTTCTTACGAACCAGTAGCATACTTACAATTTCATTTTGAAGGGGGCCTAAACTTAAAAATACAATTTGTATGCCAATGAGTATCTGGCCCATATCACATTTTTAAAAAGGTTTTGGGTTCATTAAGGGAAGAAATATTTTTTTGTGTAACTTTATTTTTTGGGCCATAAGGGCACGTGCCAAATTTCAAGGCGAGATCATCAAAATTGGCTGAGTTATAAGCCATCAACAGATGCACTTAGATGTAGAATTGAAACATGTTTTTCTCGGACCAGGTTTCTTTGCGAGTATTTGGCATATCCATAAAATTATTGGATTGATCAACTTGAAATTTTTACTGCATATTGAGCAAATATCTTTTTGTTGTGTGTTTTCGAGTTATATTTTCTTTTATTCCACTTTAATTTTCTTTATTCATGTAGCCATTGCATTAAAGCTTCACTAAATATATTTATTTTGCCAACTTGGCAAAGGGAAGAAAAGGCAAAGCAAGAAAAAAATAGCAGTAAAAGCAAGCACATTGCATTGCCAAGACCTTTCAAGGGTGGTTAATGATGATGCAATAAAGTTAGCTATTAATGATCGCAGGCATGCAATTCGTCGATGATGTCGCAGTAAGAAATCTGCAAGAGTAGTTAGTCACAGCTGGATTGAAACTGCACTGAAAAATAAATTCTGAGAAATAGTTTTATGATTTTAAACATTAATGATTAAATCAACATGAGATTAAAAGTTGTCCAACAACAAAAAAAGTCAAGTTATAATAGTAGTTCCATACTATGGTTATAGTAGTAACTATAACTATAGTATGGATCTACTATAGCCTACTACTAGACATAAAAAGGCATGGATCGTTTCCCAGGTACACTCTTGGTATCGTGGGGATCACCTCAGAGGAGCTCTTGCTCTGAATTGTGACAGACCTATTCAGACACCGCTCTCCAGCTTTTTCAGTGGCCATCTGAGGTGTCTCACATTTTGTTGTGGTCACAAGGATTAATCCTGTTTGCCTTAAATGCAAGTCTGACCAGGCCTCCCCAGCACACATCCTCGAGTGCATGGGGTTGTCCGAGATGACCTGTTTTGGTGCATGACTTTGTGCAGGTGAATGGACTCGTGGATTTGGTCTAGCTGGAGCTAGATGTGGAGATAAGTAGCAATAACAACCACTTGACCTTTTTTGTTGAACTTTTAATTTATTTAATCATCAATTAAGTTTTAAATTAATAATTTACTACTATAAACATGTCCATACTATGGTTATAGTTAAGTAACATTAAAATGCATTCACTAGTATACACTAACAGTTCATGCACACACACCATGTGCATAATAATATTAAATCATAACAGCTTTGAAAAAGATGGAAAGCATAAGATACTTGCATTCTGTCCAAGTCTTTTATATTTGTGATGCGATCAGTCGCCACCAAATGGCACACATTAGGATTATTTGCATGTGGTCCGAGTGCAGTGGGAAGAGAGAACTGATTGCTGATGTGCATCTCCTTGAAGCGCGCGGCCATGCGTTCTTCAGTGATGCAGAATTTCTGAGGAGCTGCCCTGCAATAGATGGGAGCTTACATTTGCAACAGCACTGCTTAAAAATTTTCCATCAATCTCTAATAAAAGGTTGGTTGATTTGGGTTTAATGCAAGGTCCAAAACCGGACAAGCTGAACCCAATGCAAGAGAAAAAGAAATAAGATGATGTTGATTTAAAAACATTGGTATAAAAGGTAGATATGTAAATTTCTTGCATATGACTTGTTATAACACAACATTTATTTTATGATTTTTTATCAGGTTATGGATAATATATAAAATTCAAAACCCAATTCCTGGAAAAAAATCAAAATAAAAATTGTTAATGGAAATAGTATGATGGAATCCTACGATTAAATGAAAGATAGAATTTTTTCATGGATAAAGATAACTTAAGATACATTACATATATTATCAGGGTCTTGTAGTTTTCCTTCACTTTCCTTAGATGTTAATTAGCAAGTCTAAGGAATTAGTGTTATAGAAATTTTTGAAACATCTACTCAAGGGGCCACGATAGTCCAGTTGGAAGAGTAGATGCTAACAGGAAGAAAAGTAAATGCAAATCTTATGAAGGAATAAGACACCCTCTAATTCTGGTGGTGTTAAATTCCACCTATTTCCATAACACGGCACCAAAACTGACAGTATAGGAAGGGGTTTCCAATTGGCTGTATGCTGCTGAAAGTAAAGAATGTTCAACAGAAAGTAATATACACTGTTTGCATTGTTTTAAGAATACATATTCATACATTTTGTTTCCAACTATGTCATTACCACCATGCCAAAGGCACCAGTCTGCAAAATTGACGTTTCTACAAAAAAGCATTCGAAGTTTTGATGCACCAGGAAAAATCTAGTTACGACTCAAAGGTTTTCTCATAAAAATCGGCATTTCCACTAAGAATCGAGATGATTCGTGACATTTGCCATAGTATAAAACATGAAATGATGACTCGAAAAATTTAGTTAGGTGAAAATCATCGAAATGCAGATTGGTGCCTTTGACGAGGTGGTAATGATATGTAACTCTTAAGGTCCTTAGTCGAATATAGATAAGGATGGAGGTCAGTTAAGAGTCCAGAACAAATACTTCAGCAGTTCCAATCATAAAATTTAAGTATGAATTTCTCATGCACAAACCAAGTTTTATATTTTCATAATTCACCCATCTTTTTTCTTGTCCTTAACAAGATCTCTGCAGGGCCCTGTTGAATACTAGCAATAGGTTTTAATCAGTAGACGGGAATTCTCTGCAAGAGCGAAGCTGATACATACTCTACCAGTTCTATGTCACTCTTCCTCTTCAAGTGGAGATTCACATTGCTCTGCTTGGCACCAAAATTGTTGAGGAGTTCCCAGCTGGTAGCTGTCTGGGAGGTGCATGGGTCAGGAGGAAAGGGTGCCGTGAAATGCACAATGTTCTCCGGCACCTCTGGCTCTCCCTTTGGCATCCACGGCATGAGACTAGGAACAGTGTGGGCCCATGAGAAGGTGGAGGTGGTGCCATACATGGCAGTGGAAACTGGCGTCGCTTGGCTCCCGTCATTTCTCTCAACACTGAAGAGTAAAAAGTACAAGATAGGGTTAGAAATTAGGAGCAGAAAGTCAGGTATCAATGGCACTTAACTCTTTGGGTTTAGGAGGGTTAAAAACTGTCCCACCTTTTGCTTAGCTTTTTATGCACGGTGGGATATTTTTGAATCCACCTCAAAAAGTTGAAATGACTCAGTCATACAGTTTTATATTTTATTTAAAGTTTTCCATTGAGTTGGCAATGCTAAGAACTAAAGCTAAATGTGTAAATAACTGAAAACAAAAATTGACACATGTCAAAATGCACAAGTTGTTGATATTGTGTGGTGCAGTGAATTTTTGTCTTTCATAACGGTAAATGGGTTTTTTACGTAAAAATTTATTATGAGTGAATAATCATTTTATAATAAAAAACATGTTATTTGATGTTTTATACTAATTTTGAAGCTGAATAAGTGAATAAACAATTCTGTGCAACTTGGGTTTTTTCTTCTTTAAAATCATCTGGCCTAAGAGTTACAAATTTTTCATCAGTTGCCAAAATGCTTTGCATGTATCTTTCAAAGATACATGCAAAGCATTTTGCATGTAACTAATTGTGAAAGACGCTACCAAAAAAAAAGGCTCTCGTATTCAGCTTAATAGAAAAACCCTCTCATACACACAGCGTAATTGATGACTAGACTTATTTTTTATGAAGGCCTTTATCATTTTATGTTACTGTTTCACAATATAAATCAAGACTGCCACAGCCAAAGCACTTGTGAAATAGTAGCATAAATTCTTAAAAATAGTAGCAAAATTAGTATTCTCTTTTAGCTTAATTCAGTATAATGGTTTTAATAGCCCCCAGCAGTTACATCCAGTCTTCAAAAATGCTGCGTCAAGAAGTAGGATGAAGCATTTGGCATAGCTTGATGCAAAGTTAACTGCTCACACTTTTAACAGAAAAATACTATATGCTCTGAGAAACAGATGCATTGTTTTAGCAAATCAGAATTTTTATATTTACTAAACATTTTTAATACCATTGGAGGGCAATAAGTCAAAGTCCAAAACATTTTCTTTAATGAAGCAGAATGCATGGATTTGTGACTGAAACAAAGATAGTACTGTTGGGGGATTTAATTTTTGTCAACCCATGGTGAATGCTTTAAAAAATCGTCAAAACTCTGAAAGTAGAGCTTTGGAGACGATTTTGCTTAAAAAGGTACCAAAAAGCCTCCTATTATAGTCACCTATGGCAGTAAAGAACATATGAAAGTACAAATTATTGTATTTACAGATACATTAGAGTAAAATTGTTGGCAGGACAGATAAACAGTTAATTGGTCAAAATTTGCACCATACAAGGAAAAATATTCAAAAACAAGGTGTCAAAAACGACAACTAAAAATCTGTTACCAAAATAAATTTATAGGTGCAAAATATGACAAGAGACTGTTAATTTCGAATCCTGCCATATAAGAACTCATATTTTCAGTTCTCAAGGACTACTAATTAAATTCTAATTTTCGAGAATTTTCAGAAATAATGAACCCTATCCTATGCCCAATTTTTGCTACAGTATACAAAACAGTTGGAGGACTTTGTTTTCTGAAACAGAATTTACATATTCGATAATCCATCGTATTGAATGTTTTCTGTATAAACTTTGGAAAATCTGTGGTAATTGGCATCTCTGGGTATCTATCAGTGCCTAAGAAAAAATAAGTCCTCAGGTGTCAGAAGTTAGGAACAGTCATACCAACTAATAGCAGTGAAAGGCAGGAATACTGGGAAATTAATTCCCAAGAGGCTGTTGTTTCTAGGAGGTTAATGAGCCTCCAAACATTTTTTAAAACAATAGTTTGAATCCTTTAGCTATTGGTGACAGTCTGGGATCAAACTCAAAGGGAAAGTTCAGAGGTCAATACCACGTAATTTGGAACCATGGTCACACTTCAGCTGGCACCCCACTTTCCAAACTTCCACACCATGCCAACATGAGAACATCGGAAGCCACAACAGATTTAACGTGCACCCCCCTTGTACACGAGTCTTTGGTTGGATTCGAACTCGCAACCTTCATGTTACTAATCCATTTTCCAACCAGGCTACCACAGTCCGGATGGTAAACAGGATTAAGCAAATAAGAATCCAATATTCAGAAGTTAGATTGTGAACAAGAATCTAGTAATCTTGAGTATTGATTAATCTTATTAGACCTAAAAAATTATTTGCCTTAAAGCATATTAAAATAATTATTAATTTGATTAAATAGAAAATAAAAATGTTTTGATTTAAGATTTAAATGTTTAAGATTCATAATTGTCTTTTGTTGCTTAAAAGTACTTTTAAGTTCACAATCATGCTCCTCCATTTCTTTTGAGGTAATTTTTACTAAAAAATGTTACAATCAGAGTGAAAAATTATCACAAGAAAATTCATATTTTACCACTTCCTTGAGTAACTGTTGCCTTATTGAACTAATATGTAATACATTATACTGCTTAAAATGGTAGTTTATTTTTAACACTTTAAAAATTCCAAAGCCAGTAGATTGTTAAATTTCCCGGGTTGATCTCACAGGCCAATCTATCGTTGACTAGTTGAGTTTACCACTCTACCAGAAGATGAAAATAAGAAATTTCCAGATGTCATTAAGTACCTCTTGGAATGTAGAAAAGATCATTCAATTTGATTTAGATAGTAGCTACCACATCCAATATATTGACTAAAATACTATATCAATATTTTGAGGTTAAGCTATTGGTTTTTTACTGATATCTTTAGTTGTCTTATGCTTAAAAAATGTGGAATTGAATTTGTATTAAACTCTTATCATAACTTTCCAAATTATTAGTCAGCTAGACTTTTTTAAAGTTTTATTCACTGCAAAGTAATGAAACTGGACATTGTTTTTCTGCACAAAATCATTTTGTACATTCAGATCTTACAGATATTAATCCTTTCAAAATAAGCACAAAAGTTGAAAGCAAATTTCCAGAGAAAAGGTTGGAATATTTCTTAATGCTATTCAATGTAATTTATTTTTAAATATTTGGAAACAACCATTGTGTGTGTGTGTGTGTATATATATAGTGTGCTTAAATTGAAGTGCCACTTTATACACTGACAAAAATCCTTGGTACAGCTTCGATATAAAAACTTTTGTGGCAATATTTTAGTAGCAAGTTGTGGCAGCAGGGGCAACCCCACTAAATTAGGATTATGACAACCTTGCAATTATTGGAATCTTACTAATTTTTGCAAATCATTCTTTCGATTTTACCATACCAAAAAACTATTTTGTAAGAAATGTGATCTTTTATAACATTCATAAAAAAGCCTGGTTCTATTACTTAAAACTAATTATTTAACTTGGTCAAATTTCAAAAACAATATTTCAGAGACCTAGTAGAATTATTTGTTTCTTTTCTATTTTTCTAAACTTCTTTTCGTTAATTTTTTAAAAATTTTTACTCTTTCTAAGAAATTCTTCCTTAAAAAGCATGTCAAAAGCGTTGCCACAAGTGTCTTTATATCAAAGCTGTATCGAATCCTTTTAAAGTCAAGTTTGGTAATTAAAAATAACAATAAAAGAGACCTTTCTGAAAATGTAACAAGAAGTTGGAATAAAAAAAATTCCATTCTTAATTTTGGATAGGTAGGTATTTTAATTAACCTCACACTGGAGCAACACAACGGGCTATTTCTTAATTTTGGGGTCCATATGAAATAAATTACTTGTTTAACTACTGTTTCAAGCTAGATTAGTCAGAATGTAAGGGAGAGGTTCATAAAACATCTGAACAAAAAATTACTTTTTCATCCCATGGTCACACATAATCAATTAAACCTTTTAAAATAGTGTTTACCTGCTATAGACCCCAGTAGGAGTCATGTCAAAAGGAATGACATGTCTCGCCCAAAGGTTTGCTGTGTTCTGCATCTCATAGACAGTCTCAAATGAAAACCTACAAGAAAGGAACACTTCAATAAGTAATAAACTTCTTCATGTCATTTGGTCGAAAGAAGGGATGAACCAGCCAGTAATTGGCCAGTTAGTGCTCATTTTAAATTAAAGAATTTCCCTAGAGCTAATTTGCAATTGCACTTTTAAGACCTTTTTGTACTCAGTCAAGATGGTGATTAAAATGAGCTATAGTACAATTTTTAATATTTGATAGCTTTATAGAATTTTGTCTTAGAGAGCTCAGAATAGTGATTGGACCAGTAGTTGACAATCATCCAGCTAGTAATTGACCGCTATTTATTTTTGAAATAAAATTCAAATTGAAACATTAGTGCATATATTTCATGATACCAGTACAGCTCAATGAAATATAGCTGGGGTAAATATTTTTTACGATATTCTCAGTAAATGAACAGATTAAACAATATTAATGTTAAATCTTCCATATATTGTAGAGGGTGCTGTGTGAGCATGGGGAGTGTTAAGTCTACCATGTATAGTAGAGAGCACTGTATGCGTGGGTAGCATTCAGGCATGTAAAAGCTGGAGAGAGGTGCTTCATTAGCCCTGATGATAGAGGCTTCCTTGGCCCTAACGAGAAAGTGGTCCTTCCACAACCTTGTTACATTTGTTGATAATAAACTTGTTTTTGTTACAACGAATTGCTTTAATTACATACAGTTCACTAATCAAGCTATTGGAACAATTAAACTGGTAAATAAATGTAGCAATAATATTAAATTCTTTGGCATTGATTATAACAGAAACTAAAGTCAGTTACTAATCTCTATCAGTTTCTCCAAAGCACATAACCCAGTCATAATAAACATCTTTTTCGTCTTGTCCTCTTGCATTTCAATTTCATCAGATTTTTTGCTTTGCTTTATCATCTTGAAATTTTTGAGACTGCTGATTTTTTATGCATCGCATTCCAGAAATTGCTCATCTCTTCCAGTAATTCATCAACTGGTCATATAGTGGTTTTTTGGTTTAGGGGTTTTATGGCACAAGGGCCATATTTAGCTAGGTCATATAGTGGATACAGGCTCATTTTTTTTTCAATTTACCCAGAACAATTGCCAAATACTAAGTCATGAAATACAGTTTCAAATTTAAAATCAAAGTTTGCTTCAGAATCCAGTAATTGACCAATTACTGGAACACATGCACTTTTGTTTTACCAGCAGATTGAGGACTGTCATTAAATTAAGATATGAAATTATTAATTAATATTAATGTCTAATTAAGATATATGTCTATCAAAATTAGACTTTAATATACACATCCTTGCCTAACTTCAGTTCAAAATATCAAACAAAATTGAGAAGAATGAAGTTTGAGACATCACTCCTCAGAACAAATTTACTATACTGCAATTCCAGATTCCCAATGATTTGACATCTGACTAGTTATTTTTTAACAATCAAAATGAGATTATTGAACTTTTCAGATTAGTTATTATTTATTCTTTATGTCAATGGCTGCAAGAATATTTATTGGATTTATTGTGGAATAGACTAGTTTGCTTGTTTAAATGAGAAACATGAAGTGGTAATTATTGGTAGATGGTCAGGGAATGACTGGTTCACCCTAGCAATAATTTTCTTTAGAAAACAAATCAAATGTAACAATGAAGCTGACAGTCTAGAATTTTAAACAGTTACTGTTCGGATATCAAAATAGGTTGCACAGGTTTTCACACATAGTAAAAGATTAGTGAGTGGCTTCTAATTTTCTATTCTGACGAAGTTCGCACTAAAAAACAAATGTTCTATTTCAGAGGCATATAGACGTCAACGTTTGCACTGCATTATAGAGTAAACAAAACATCACTTACGGTCGTTGAAAAGTTCTAAAGAAATATGTATTTACCACTCAGAATATTTTAGCAGACAAATATTTGTATTCGATTAGATCACATTCTACATTTAATTCTATTTCACCACAAAACCTTTGTGAAATTGGAAAGAAAAAACAGCGATCAAATATTCGATATTGAAATTTTCTCCCGTTCAAAGCCCAATAAAGCAAATTGTTAGTTTTCTATTAAGCCAAAATTGTGAGTTTCAGTAGTAATCAACAAAACCAAACTAGCAACACAAACACCTGTCTTTGATGTAGAAACTCTTTCTGCTCCACAGTTAACATTGTACATGGTTGAAACTATTCACCAGTAGAGAGCGCTGTTGGTAGATATTTTTAATGAACGGTCACACTGGAGCAATACTCAGGGTCATTGTAGACGATCCGGGATCGAACTATAGAGGAAATATAAAAGTAGAGTGAGGCTATGGCAACCCTTTCATATCCACATGATCATGTGACCCAAAACAGTAGTCATGTGATCCAAAACAGTAGACTTCTCTCCAACGCGCATATACACTCACTACCAAAAGTTAAGCACAGTGAGGAAAATGTTAATTTTCGGAAGCCAATCTGAATTTGAGAGGCTGCATTTCACTGCAAAGGTAGATGGAAGTATGCAAATATGTTCTGTAACAGCCAATCACAGTTTCGTGTCGAGAAATATGCAAAAAAAGGCAGTCGTATAAGAAGCCAGCATAGTGAAGGGTTAAAGGAGTTTCATGTAAGTGCTGATAAAAAAGTGTTTAGAACTTTCGTACGATTAATTTTCAAGACAGACGTGTTTCTATGGCTTCCAGAAGACGAATGGCAGATTGTGAGCGCTGTCGTTCAGTGGGACGCCTTGAAGCAGGATAATCAATCACAGATGTTGCTCTTTTCTTCAGCGTTCGTCATTCCGTCATTTCACGATTATCGAAACAATTTCAAACAATTGCCCGAAGACCTGTGGCCGGTCGTCCAAGGGTTACGACCTCCGCGGAAGATCGATATATTGCTGTTTTAGCCAAGTGGAATCGAAGAGCGACCTCCACACGCGTTACTTATATGGTTACAGCGTCCATTGGTAAGACGATATCTGCCACTACTGTTCGCCGATGGCTACACATGAATGGACTGTACGCTTGGGTACCACGAGTTTGTGTTCCTCTATCCGTCCAATTCAGAGGGGCACGATTAAAGTGGTGTCGGCAACATGTGAATTGGACTGTCTGGTTGGGCCAACGTTATGTTCACGGATGAGTCGAGATTTGCCCTGGAGCCAGATGACAAGCATGTAAGGGTCTGGAGAGAACAAGGCACACGCAATCGGCCCCAGAACATCAACGAGCATCACACATTCCGAGGTGGAAGCATCATGGTGTGGGCAGGGATTTCATTGGGATATCGCACCAACTTGCATATCTATAGACGGGGTTCTGTAACGACTGTCCGGTATCGGGATGAAATCCTAGAACCCATTGTGAGATTGTATGCTGCATCAGTTGGTCCTTCTTTCGTTTTAATGGATGACAATGCGCGTCCCCATCGAGTCAACATCGTCGACGACTATCTGGAGAGTGAGGGGATTGCGCGTATGGACTTCACGTTTCCCATCCCCAGTCACTCTCACAGAGTTGCAAACTGCTCTACAGGAGGAATGGCGATTATTGACTCTGGGGAGGTTGATCACCTTATGGAAAGCATGGTCACACGCTGTAAACTTTGTATGAGGATGAGGGGTGGTCACATATCCTATTAATATCGGTTTTGTTTGTTTTGGATTTAAACTTCATTTTGTTAATGACTCCAATATGACTTCATCTTATAATTTATGAAAATTCAATATTGTTTTCATCTTTGTATGTAATTTTTTGTTTTGCTTCATGCATAAATATATTTGCTACTTTCCTGCCGCATTTCCTGTCAATCAAAGCTGTACTTGTCGGTTTTTTCGCATTTTACCGCTTCGTGCTTAACTTTTGGCAGTGAGTGTAGTTTGCGCGTTCTTTCCATAGCAAATGCATTCAAAGTAAAAGCTAACATGGTTCTATCGTGCTGTGCATAAGGATGCTTTTCCAAATTTATTAAAGGTGGAAACATTACTTTCACAGGTGAGTGATTTACTTGTATTTTACACTTGCTTTTTGTGTTTTTCAGTATTTTCTACGCTAGTATGATAAAAATAGATGTTCTAACTTTGGAATTCTTAATAAAACCTGTTGCCATTTCCCGTTCTATGAAAAAGATTTCATAGATTTGCAATCAATATATATCTAAAATAATGTTTTTATAAAATAACTGATATTATAGTGTTTATTATCGTAAATTGTACATCTATAAGGCTTAAGATATTAAAAATAATAAATCAAACTTTAAAAAATTGTGTGAAATCGTTCTGTCTTGGCGATGATTTTTTGCCTCCAACTAGGAGCACTATATTCTTTCGTGTCTTATACGATAAAAATGTTATGAATTGAAAACATGAACGAAAGTACATAATTTAATCTTATTTCTTGCTGAACAAAATTGTTTTGTATCTACCCATTTGTGGAATTATATAAGAATAATTAAAATAAAAAATAAATTTTGAAACTTTTAAGAATTATGAATTAAATAAAATCGATTTGTTAAAAATAGGATTAAATCATTTCATAAACCGTATTATAAATGTGAACCACATTTATGCGCTTTATGGAACCTTTTTGTTCATGTTTTAAAATATATGTAAAATCTTTCATTATAAGATTGCATTTGATAAAAGAGCTTTTCTTTCAAATAATTTTCCTTGAACCTATAACTTTTACTGGAATGGCAAAAAACAAATTGCCGCTCTCTTATGTGAAAAACAAAAACATTGCTTGAACGGAAATTGAAATACTGTATCTGTTTTGGCGTATTTTTATTGTTAATGAAGCATACAATATAGCAAATTGGGAAAATAAAAAATAGAGAACGAAATTAAACTTTTGTACTAATTCCAAACAATCCACGCAGCTGGAAAAGTTCCTTTTGTAAAAACATCTGCTTAACACCCTGATTTTTTTTGCTTAGTGTTTAAATAAACCTATCATTAAAATTCAATTATTTTCCACTTTAAACCAATTTCATCTTTCCTCCTTATATGTTTTAATCTTGCGAAAAATCATACTGAATTAGGTTGTGTCGAATATTTGAACATTTCAATGCTTATATCGTTCTTTAACCCGATAAATAAGCTTGGTGGTGATACAAACACATTCTTCAGCGAAATGGAATCCTTCACTCTTTTGTTTTCGACCTCAAAAGGGGACACTGATTTCTTCTCTCTAAGTAGAGTATTTGAACGAATTAAATATATTTGAAAAATTATGCACACGTAAAATATGCTCCTCAATCGAGCGAAACATTTATTTCTTACAATTTTTTTAAGCTGAAAAACGACTATTTAAAAAAGCATTAATATGTAACTTAAACTCTTAAGGTATTTTGTCCTTCAAACTATAAACATTTTTGTATTTATAATTTTTAGAACTATAAGTAAAACAATTTATATTTACTTGCAATAAGATCTTGTAAAGATGTGTACCTGCTAAAAATTCATTTATTCAGTTCTTATGTATTTAAAATTATTATTTTGTTAGATTTATTAGTTTTCTAAAAGATGAAGAAAGAAGATAAATAGTAAATGGCTAAATGTTTCTATGAGTTTTATTCAGTGGATTTAAAGTGTGATGAATGTGACAATAATTTTATAAGTTTACCGTTTCTTATTTATCTTTCGTATTTATAGAATATTGATTTCACACATACAATAAGTAATAGAAATTTAATATTAAAAGTCCTGCACAATACTTTTGCACACACTTAAAATCATAAAAATTGTCAAGAGTTATTTACATGATCACTTTGATAAATTTAAAATATAGATATAGACACATGGGTGTACCTTATTTGGTTTTTGAACCAGAAATTTAAAATTGCAAAATAGCTAAAAACTTTAAGTATATGGTTAAAAAAATTACCTTCCATCTTGTAAAGATTGTATGTATAATTTTTCATATTAATATTTTTATGCGTAACTCCTAAAATAAATTTGCGTTTACGAAAACATAGGCAATTAAGGATCCATAATATAAATGAAAGCTTTCAGTGGTGACCTTGAATTGATTTGAGCATGCAACTTTGTCTATTTTCGCTATTTTTATATATGATTTATCTGTTTTCACTACATTTGTTATTGATTATGACTGCATCAGTAAAATAATTATTGAAGCAGTCATTTCTAAACATGCATTTTTTTCAATTTATTCCAACTTGTGTTAACTTCATTAAATTTAAACAAGGAAGTTTGAATTACTTTCTGCTATTAAATCATTTAGTTAATTTCCCCAACGCCTAATACAGGTAAAAGAAAAAAAATAGTATATTGAATTAATTAAGGAACGTCAGGTTTATGACAACTACCTTATACAAATTTTAATTAGTGACGAAATACTTGTGAACATCCTCTAATCCCTTTGACATGGGCTCTTAATATACAATAGCAAAGGTAATAGTCGAGCGATAAATCAAACCGATACTACTGGGCCGATCTCAACTGCGGGCCTTGTAAACCTGTGCGGAGAACCGTATCTGAACTGCAGGCTGGTTAAACTGATTTGGAGGGCCGGATTCACTACAACCTATGTATCTTACTCGTACGGTTTTTTGTATACGTGCTAGTTAAACTTGATCCAACCAGTACTTCAGCTAATTATGTAACAACTCAAATAGCTAAAAACATTAAAAAGTAACACAAATTCAACAAATATTAAGTAGTATGCACATTCATATCGCCTAACAATGTTAACACGTAACTCAAATTCAAGAACTATTCAGTATTATACACATTTGCATCACTAATTTTTTTTATAAGTAAATGTTATGTCGCCAAGAGAAACGATAAAAAATCAAATCTATCAACCAAGCTGAATTTTCGCGTAGCTGTCACGTGACTACTAGCGACATGTTGCTCCTACTTTTTGAAGCTCTTCTCAATACGATGCTCAATTATATTTCACGTCTATAGATAAAACCCGAAGGCAAAGATCCGAGGACAACATCACGTCATTTTGAACCACGGTCAGATGACGAGGTCACACCTGAACTGGCACCACTCTCCAAACTTCCACACCACGCCAACTTGAGGACATTTGAGGCCACGACAGATATAACGGGCACCCTCCCCCTTTGCACACGACGGTTTTGGGTTGGATTTGAACTCGCAACCTCCAATTGCTAGTCCGTTACTTTTCCAACCTTGCGACCGCGGTCCGCGCTGCCTGATAGATCAATAAGACTAAAACGTTAGTGATTTGCTAACAGCGCCCTCAAGTTTTTTTGACGTAGAATACGTCTTCCCTTTCATTAATTTGTGAGTGTCATGAAAAAAGTTGATCACGAAAAATTTAATAACTTAAAAACTATAAATAATAAATGAACAATATCGCGTTTAATAGAGCATTAAACAAAGCATGTTATAAATACTCACTGAACTTGCGTCGACTCGACCTCATGGGCTGATACAATCGCAGCGAAAGTTGAGTCACGAAAATATGAGCTGCCGCGCACATTAATTTAGTCTAGTACCGGCCTCTGTACGAGCACGACGTTTGAGGTGTCATTTGTTTCGTCTCTTTGCGCTTTATAAATAATATAAATGAAACCTAAATATTTAATACTTGTTTAGATATCGGATTTCGAAGTGTGAAAATTGCACAATTTTTTTAAAATGTTCAAATATATATGCAAATAAACACCAGAAGAATTATAGCAAACGTCTACAGGAAGAAAGATCGAGAGATGAAGAATCCAAGAAGATCCAGATGTTTGATGCTGAGCTCCAACGGGCTCGGTTAGAGCGCTTGAAAGTTGGAGTCGCACCGTCAAGGTGGACATATGGCTGATACGAGTGCGCCAAGTACTTCTGCCGCTCAGTTCAACGCAAATAGCATATCTGATGTCATAAACGTTTCATTATAGAGTGATGGAGTTGAACCCATGGAGGAAGTAATGAGGCACAACCATCAACATCAACAGCGAGTGCACCAATTGTGATATATGTGCGGAGTGATGATTATGAGAGAATTTGGGTAAAGCTAATAGACATTTTCGTGCTGTATTCATAAATGGATTTGGATATTCGTGTAATGTTTGTGATAGTCTTTGGTTTGAGAAGGACCGGAAGCAGTCACGGAACAGTGGAGTGATATCATTGTTCCGCAACGAGTTACATCAGTCCCATGTAAATTTCATGTTGTGTAGTCGTAGAACAAATTTATCAAGAAAACAATACCACCGTTGTCAAAATCTTAGCTTTCAATACCCACGAATCCAGAAATCTTATGTACATACTTTGTCATTTAATTTGTACGAAGTGTTAGGAAAGTAGATATTTGTAATTTAAGATATTACGGTACTGATGAAATGTTGCATTTGTATTCGTTGTAACGAAATATGAACATATGATGTGTGAAATTAAATGTTTTAAACTGTATTGTATTAAATTATTTCTTTCGCTCTCATTCGCCATGTGGCCGCACTGACGTATTCTACGCCTTAAACCTAGCGGCCGTGTACCTACACAGCCCCGTGTACCTACACAGACTTTTCCTACGTCAGGAAAAGTCCAGGGACCATAATTTCCTATGGGCAGCCCAGTGAAAATTAACCCGACTAAAAAAGTCATCAACTAAGAAGTGATCGCCAGATAAAAAGTACAAGATAAAAGATGACTAAAATCCATAAAGCTCCCCTTCGAACAAAAGGGGCAGTCAAGGAGAAGCATACACACCAATGTGACTCTTAAAAAGTCGTACCCAGTTAAAATTCAAAAATTTGCCGTAGCAATATATCGTGACAAATTAAGTGAAACAGGGTCAGACAAAAGCTTGCACCATGTTTTGTCCGTGGCCTAAAATTTTGATGGTCGCAGACTGACTCATTTATCTTTCGCTCTATCAACCTGCAAGCACGGAGTTAAGGGAGAGGGCTGGGGTAGGCGACAACCATTTTTAGCTAGCTTGTCTGCGTGCTCATTGCCCGGTATATCACCATGACATGGTAACCATTGGAAGGCAATGATCCAACCAGAGTTCAAGATGTCACTGACTATTAAACGAACCCTGTCCAAGCGAACGTAATGAGGTTGTTTATAGGAGCATAACGCCAAGATTGCCACCTGTGAGTTAACCAGAATGACTGCTTTGTTATAAGAAGTAATGGAAAAAAGTCTAGAAATGGCTTTGGCTATGGCTTCAATTTCAGCCTCAAAATTTGTGGCGTGTTGACCAATTGCGACAGAACCTCGAAAAAGAAGCCGGATCCAGAGTTCCCGTTCGGGTTAGAAGAGCCATCAGTGTACACATGGAGGCATTCATTGCTGGGATACCGAGTATAAATAGTTTCCAATGACTAGGGTAGGGAATTGGGAGCGTGCAGCAGTCTAAGGGATTCGTCCCCGAGCCAAGCGCCCTCAAGTGTGGAGTGAATTTCCGCGCTTTTCTTTATTTCTACTTGGAGTAGAAATAAAGAAAAGCGCTTTTGTAACCGTCATACAGCTCGTAAATGAACGCACAACAATCACACGGATTGCAGGATAGAGTTGATATAAAAGCAGAGTGAGTTATGGTGAGTGTTTCATGTGTAGAGAGCCTATAAAGTAGATTGAGGTGACATAGGGTAAACGGCAGCCATGTTTTTCGACCGTTGCTGTGCCAACGCGGACGCTATGCAAATGGACGGTTTCACTAGGATTGCTAATCAGGTTATTTTGATATGAAGACTTCGGGTTTGGCGACAGTTTGGCGTTGGGTTTTAAATATTGATAGATTGAATTTTCTCATGGCATAAGAGCTACTCATTTAGACCACAAAACAGTTTATAAACCAGTAATATACAGGACTTAATGTGGTGGGGTCTGTATAAAGAAGAATTTTTTAAATTTCATACATTGAGTTAGATTTGAATTAGGAACACTTTCATGTTATTCCAAAGTGGGGCAACGTATTTTGCCCTGTAATTTTCCTTATAAATTATTCATATAAAATATTTTTTCATGAGATAAAAGCTTTAAATGCTTAATAGAAATACAGTAAAACTCCAATTATCACGACTGAGTGCTGGACATAATCCGGATATGCAAAAATCCGGAGAATTGGGACAGTTATAAAAAACGGTTATGTGAATATTGATCTAAAATAACTTTTGTTTATTTTTATTACGAGGATACAATATATTTGAATGGCAACTTAATAAAAAAGTAGGCCTAATGTACTGTATTTTGAAAATAAAGTAAATAATTAAGTATTTTAAATATCCATTTTTTCCATCATTCAAATATTCATAAATTATTTATAGTGTGGAAAGAAATAAAAAAATCAGTTTAAACATAATTTGAATTTTAAATTGTTTAAATATAACGTTTCGGAAAAAATTGTTTTTCGAGCAATACTAAGTAAAACAATTTTATACGCTTTCTATTATTGGCGGAATATCGCATCGTTTGGCGAGAATGGTCGACGGAATTTTACCCAGGTACCTTTGCTTCTTTTTAGTTGTCTAAATTAATGTTATCAACAGTTTACACCTTATTTTGTTCATTAAGTGGGTAGGTTGATCTATATTAAATGGAAAAAAAAAGCGTTCTTACCTTCAAAATTATGTAAATTACAAGTGTATCCAAACAAAACGTCCAAAATCGCAATCAACAACGTACAACCGCCTTGTTGAACTGATCTGAAAAGGAAAAACATGGCTGGCGGCCGCATCAGCCAATCAGAAAATGTCGGGTGTATGTGTCACCTCTCTATCTATATAGGCTCTCTATTCACGTGTTCTGGATAATGAAATAAAAACTAATAGTCATTTGTACCTTAGACACTGCTCGTCCACGTGCAGTGTCTAAGGTACTATGCAATTAAAAATAAATTGTAATCGTGTAGCTTGAGCAATTATTTTCCCATAGCAATATACAATGAAAGTGAAAGCAGTTCTATCCATCTGAGTAGTATACCGGCCCGTATATGCGGCGGAAGTGACGTCATACCACGTGACCAGAAGTGGGCGGGGCCATGTGACGTCACAGCGTGACGTCATCCAAAAGCGGAAGTGACGTATTGTTTATTTACATTTGGAATTTTTTTGTCATCGTGCAGGCGTTGAGTTGTTTCAAGATGGCGTCGTTTCGTTGCCATGGTGATGAATCACTCGCAGTGCCATCTGGTGGAGAAATTCGAAACCCTATTATTTTGAATTAAAAAGCAATTTCGTGGATTCGAACCGAGGACCATAGGATCCGAAGTCAAGCGCGCTATCCGTTAGGCTGTAAGAGAGTTAACTTAAGATGGTGAATTAATGTAGTGTTGGATTTTTCTCTCTTTTGGACTTGTATTTTTTCTTAGTATTAGGAATGCGTTATTTTTAGAAAATGGTTTGAATAATTGCATAGGGGTTTTAATAAATGCTTTTACAAAAAGGACTTATGGCGCCATCTGGTGATTTTAAAAGTAATTAATCTAAGGAACGAATTGATTTCTTAATGTTTTTACTTTATTCATGACCGGTGACGTCAGTGTGTTTACGTTTGGGACTTGAATTTTTTTCTTCTGAAATTTCGATGTGACGTCAGATTACATGTTAGAACACGAAAATGTCCAATCACAGCGATTTTCATCGCAAGTAAGCGCGGAGGATTACAAGCCGGGGGTACGACTTTGTGAATGACGTTAGATTACACGTTAGAACATGAATGCGAGTGGAAAACTGATGCAATCATACTGGTTATGGGGTAGGAATGTTGCTATGTTGAAGACTAGATAGGAGGGATTTTCTTAGTATCACGATTTCAGTGAATCACAACGCTTTGAACTACGTTGCAACTCGTTGCTAGTTTTTCGCGTGTTTATACAACGGGGATTGTACTTTGAAGAAATGAAGCGATCTATGGATGACACCAATATGGTAAGTCCCCAGTACTTTTCAATTTTTTATTTTGAATAACTTTGTTTAGATTAATTAGAAACATTTAAAAATATATTTTAAAAAGGAATTTCCTAGGTATTTTCTTTAAACTCTCTTATTTTTATACCTCATTTTTTAACACTGAAAGTACAGGTATGTGAATGTTTTAATGATGCCATGCTAGTATGCCTACTAAATGTTCCATTTTTTTTTTGCCCTTATTGTAGATTTTATTTGAAGACCCTGATTTTCCCATGAGGGATTCAGATGATGATGTAAGTTGCTTTTCCTGTAATATATTTTTCTGTTATTGATTATTTGGCCTATTTCTAATGTCCTTTTTTAGTTATTAGATGAAACGTCTCAGATTTTTCTGGAAAACCCAATGCCTATTCCCTTGTATTACCAAGTGGGTTCAGGATTTGAGGTAATTTACATTTTTTTTTTGTTTGAACTCCTGATCCTATGGAAAAATGTACTTTTATTAATTGTTTTCTTTTTTATAGACTGGCCGCAGCGGATCATCTGAAATGGGACCCAGGAATATTGCTGATGACCAGGTTTCTAGTGTAATTACACATTTTGTCCATATTTTTAAATACTAATTTATGTTATCCTTTATGTTGTTATTTAGTTATTCTGTTTTATTTACCTCGTTTTTTACAGATGGAAAGTGCTGTGATACTCGTCGAGCGATCGCGGCGGAGAAATAAGAAGTACCAGGCAGAAGAAATCACGTACAGTGCCCGTGTGGATACAGAAAGGCTTTCAGAAGGTGTGCGAGGCGTACCCTTGGCGGCGATCGTGGATGCTGTTCGCGAGCTTTTTGCTACGTTAATTCGTCGGACTACCGAGGGGTTAGCTTCCTCGGACCTGGTACGCTTTTGCATCCAAGCTGAGGGTCTTGACAAACCCATCTCCACGCATTTGATGCCTGTTTCCGATTTAACAGTGGAGAAAGTAATGACTTCAGTCATGAAAGTCCTGCAGTCCAAGGAGGAAATTGCCCTAGATTCAGGTTTCAATATTGATGTCATGACTGTCAGGAGAGAAATAGGCGGCGGTGGAGCAAGAAAAATTACGACGAAAAGTTATCAATAAGGAAGAAAAATAAAACATACAAAACTATATACAAAAAAAAGAGTAAGGCAAGACAATTTTTCCACACTTCCATACGGATATTAATGTAAATACGTGTTGCAATTATTTGTAAAATGGTGTAAAAAAATGTTATATATCGTGTCAAATAAATGTTGTTGTTTTCACTTTTCAAAAACGAGTATCTTTTATATGACCTTTTCTAAGATTTTTTTTTTTCTTTTGTTAAAATGTTAAAGTAAAAAAGTTAATTTATTGTGTAAAAAATAAACTGACCTAACTATTAAATTTTATGAATATTTAAATTTAAAATAAAATTCACAAGTAAGTAATGGAAAAAAGTATTTTATTCATAACTTTCAAGAAAAAATTACAAAGTTGCTTTTTCATAACTGCAGCCATTTGCTTGAAGACGGTCTCTTTATGGATTTTTTAGGTTTGGCATACATAGTTTTCACATCAGTTAAATAAGTATTTTTCACAAATTCTCGAGGAAAATTGTTGAATGTTAATATTTCCTTAAATTTTTCAAAGGCCGGTGGTCTTCGAATTCTGTTTCTCAAAAGAAAATTGATGAATTGAATAACATTTGAGCCTGGAATAATCTCATCGTTCACTTTGACTTCTTTGTTCTGACTCCAGGAAATTTTATGGTGTTTTAAGAACTCCATAATTTTCACTGCAGTTTCTTTATGTTTCACAGGAACGGATCCAAGAACTTCATTTTCTATATCAAAATTGTTTTCAGGGTCTTTATCGGGAGGCATCTCGTCGAGTGGTTTAGTTCTATTAACGTTTGGGAACGTGACATATTTTTGTAAAACTTGATTGTACAACTTCACTTTTTCATCGTCACTTAATTTCTTTTTCAAGATGTATTGAATCTGTGCATCTATTTCACTCAGATGATCCTGTTCCAATTCTTGCATACGGTCTAACGGTACCAGTGCAAACTTTTTACTGTGTTCCATGTATAAGAGATGATAAGACGGTTATTGCAGCTGGAATAAGAAAGGATAAAAATCCTTCACCTTTTTGTACTAAAAGTCGTCTTTTTCTATAGAGAGGTACTCTTTTCGCAGCCAGTATTCTCAAAGTTTTTTTGAAAGGAATGAGTTGATTTTTAGCACGCTTACTGATAGGAAGATTCCCCTTTAATAAATTCAGTACACATTCACAAACTGATTTAATGAGACTGTTTGGACAATTTTTCAATACAGTTGTTTTTCTCCTGCTTTTCTGTAAGAGTTTCAGACATATCACATCCTTCTGAGAAGGCATTCTAAAATAGAAATGATTTTTTTCTGCTTTTTCACTTTGTTTTATATAGGTTTCGAAGGTACCCGTTTTAATGACCCTATCGAGGTTCATACACGAAATGCTTATCACCAGGAAATATCCCTGTACGTAACCGTAACCGTTCAGTCGTCTCCGGTCTTAAGTCAATGAGCAAATAACTAAAGGGCGTTGAGGTAGCATCGTCAAATATTTCTTGAAAAGCCTTGATTTTTCTGGGGAACATTTGTTTAGCTAGATGCGTTATTTGACTTTTATCTCTAGGATTTTTGTATAGAACTACATAATGCGAATTCAAATGAACATTTCTCATTTCTTTGCCTTGATGAAAAAAGTTTTGCGTAATAAAAATGATTGAAAGATTTCGGTGATGACTACCTTTTGTAAAAAGATTGCTTAAGCGAGTATCACTTGATAACTCTACCATCAAATCATCTATGATAATTAAAGCATCTCGAATGGAGCTGAGGTTGGAGGGCAAACCTTCTTGAAAATTAACATTTTTCATAGAATTAAAAATAGATTGGTAATTTCCGTAGCAGTAGACAATATGTGTAGGCATTGGATGGAACATTTTGTGATCTATCAGTTTCTTTACGAAAACAGTTTTTCCTGATCCTGTAGGCCCACTGAGGAGGCATGTCGAAGGATGAACTAGTCTAGGGAGTTCCATATTCTATAATAATAAATTTATTGCTGAGGTTTCCACTTTTATAGTTTTGCAGAACATGTCTGTGCACCCTTTAATTGTGTTTGCTACGAGACGACACTCGCTGAACGAATCAACAATGTTTTGAGTAAATTCTAAACAGTGGTTTTCAAAGACATTTAAAGAATTTTTAACGCAATCACATATTTCTTTCCCACAATCGGAGTTGTTGAAATAAAGGTTGGAAAATTCATTGCATTTGATGTATCCAACTGAATCAATGCTTTGATATATTTTATAGATTTCAAGCGTCGTTTTATTTTGTTCTAAACTGCATGATTCATGTTTGGGCCAATTGAGACAAGTCCAAGTAATAAAAGCAGGAAAAAACAACGTAGGAAAAAATAAGTAATGTAACTAATATCATTTGACTTTTTGTGCTTTCCATTTTTGTACGACTTACTCTGGTGAATATTTTTAACAAAGTGTTTTCTTTTTCCTACGTCAATCCTTTTAAACTCTTGGATTTTACCCCCAAAAAAACCATTTGTCAGAAAAAATAAAACACATCTAAACAGTATCGAAAAAGTAAATAAAAATGAGTCAATATCTGGCAATAAAACAATTTTATTACTATTTTTTAAAAATCATGGTTACACCGTATCTTTTTTTGACAAATTGAAATATTCTAAAATCATTCTTCTTTCCTGCTAACTGATTGATAATAAATTTCATACAAAATCCTTGACATCGTTTAACAATAAAATAAATGCAATAGTGTCCACATACATTAGACGTTAAGCTTTGAAGTGGAACCTTGTTCCATTGAACGTATTGAAATTTCTTGACAAATTTTGCGATGTCTTTTCCAAATGCGTCGGGAGGCAATCCATAGGAATCAAAAAATTCAATAGTCTTGTTATCTTGAACGTACACAGCAAGCCAATGAGAACCCGTCTCATCATGCTTATCAGTATTGAGCACTATAGCAGAGGGAAACTTTTCAATAGTTGGTGTCTTATCTGAGGGATAAACACCACCATAATATCTCGCCGAAATAGAATCACGAGATAAGATTCTATGAATCTGTGATGAATTCATTAGTTCCCAAAAATCATAAAGTATATTACGAGCTTTGTTGATTTCGATTAGATTTTCAAACTCAGCATACACCAACAATGAAATTGTTTGCTGTAACGTAGTTCCAAATTTTATTTCTATTCTTAAGTTACTGTGTCGAACAAGATTTAAATGTGAACCATCGCACAAATCTGGGGATAAATCAAAGCAAAATAAAGAATAACCTTTCGAAAATTCTGACCTTGAGAGGTACAGGCCTCTATTTTCAGCATTCGTAAATAAGTTCTGATATGCTCTTACAAATTGATCTTTTTCAAAATTTGGTTGGAGTGGGTTATGAGGCACGGGCTGACCATCCACATAGACTCCTATAAAATTAATATTGTAATGTTTGAACTCAAAGGGAGACTTCTTATAGTGTCCGTTGAACGCGTCGTTATCGACACAGGCAATCACAATACAGTTAGGCATCTGTCCCGTAAAAATGTTATCTTGAACAAAACTCATATTACCAGCCGGAATGGAATAAGCTTTACACAGTACTCTGTTAATGGGGTATTTAGCTGCTGTTTTTTCCAAACCTTTTGCATGTCCTATAACAACACCGGGGCTCACTCTGACTTTACGAACAAACAAGGAAGCATATTCCAACAAAACTTTAAATTCCCCGTCTCCCAACAAACAAAATTCCGGTTTACTGCGTATAAGCTTAATTTTCACATCCACCATATTTAAAAGGAGTCTCTCTTGATGAAACATATCCAAGTGCAAACGGCCAATCATATCCACCGATGCACCTAGCTTAAACATTTCAGCCCGTTTATTGAATCCATCGTTAGGTTGAGCATCTGCTGTATCAAAAACATTCATACGACCTGCGGTATCTTTAAAAAACAGTTCTGAAGACAATTGAGAAGTTTTAGTATCATAACCATGATTCAGTAATTTTTCTATCATGGCTCGGTATGGATAAGTGTTATTACTGGAGGAAACGAGTCTTTCGTTTAGACTGATATCCACCTGAGAAAACATGGAATGCAGAAAGAGATTTACAGGGCCTACTTTACTTTCAGTTGTGATTGGTTTGCCGTCACTTTTTAAAATTTTAACTTTAACATATAATTGGGTCTGTGACAAATCGAGGTATTCGTCTCCGCTTCCAGAGACATTGAATTCGATAGGGCTTCCACCAGAAACATTGGCTAGGGGGTGAAATTCAACCCACTGACCTCTCTCGATGACAGTTTGTGTTGGAGGTAAAGAGAATAATTCTAGTTCTGATTTCACACATTCTGGAGAATCTTTTAGTAGAAAAGCCATGGTGTTACGAGTCGAAAATATCACGTCCTTGTAGCTTCCTGACTTTAGATGAAATGACACGTTTCGAGGGTTTGCGCTTCCTTTTAAGCTTTCCATGACCAATCATCTCATCTGCTTTCTTAACCGCCTTTCTTGCTAATTTTTTCCCAGTTTCTTTTGCACGCGTTTTAACTGATGTTTTGAAATTTTCGCCTGATAACACGTCATTAGCAACCATTGTTCCTGTCCGTAAAGCTTCTTTTCCAATCGTTTTTGCACCACTAATCAAAAAAGGTAATGCTCTGCGAAATAGTTTTGCAAAAAATCCTCCTATTCCGTGCCCTTTCTGAAAAACAACTCCTTTATAGTAGGGCAAGCCATTTCCAATTTGCTCTGAATAATAATCTTCAAACTTTTTACTACAACACGTGTAAGGAACCAACATTTTGTTACTTCTTTCTTGAATGCGAAAATAAAAAATGAATCAATTCAGAAAGGAACACTCTTTTATATGATTTGTTTCAAGCGAAAATGTAATTTCACTATCAACTTTCCGCGTTCAAATGAGACGTAACGACCAGTGTGCGTCCTTATAATGATTTCAATCGAGTCAAAATTTTTTCTGGAAACTGGTAAATAATGAGGTCTCTCAAATTGTTCCTGAATCATATCACCATCTCTTCCCTTCACTGTCAGAGTTCGTAAAAGAGGAGCTAAGATCCCACCAACAAATTCAGGCTGAATGATGTCTGTGTAAACGTACAACAAATGTAAATCAACATTAGGATCCGCAACAAAAGGACTCTCAGTGATTACTGTATCTGGGCCTCCATTTCCTGGAATAAAATTTTCTCCAATCACTTTATTAGGTTCAAAACCTAAGTTTTCAGCTAATCCCTTGGATAATTTCACCGTTGCACCGTTAGTGAGCTGCACCATCACCCTTTTAGTGTGTTTGTTATATTTCATTTGAATTTTTATGTGCTTTGGAAATGCATTTAAAATGTCAACCGGAGAATCGTAAAATCCGCACGCTATTTTTCCATCAATTTTTATTCCGTTTCCTAAATCATATTCGAAAGAATTTTCACCATCAATGATGTTATTCCACATTCTGGGATAAATCATTTCAACTAATCCTACTTCCCATTCACCTGAGAGTTCCAGACGTTTAGGGAGTTTCGTGTAGAAGTGAGACATTGTGTTGCCAGGATAAAACTCGATAGAGCTATCGCTGGGAAGTGTAATGTAGAACGACATCGTACAGTGAAAATGAAAAGGTAAGTACGGTGACAGCTCTATTTATATCATTTTGACATTCTCAACCCAAGCATTAAATTTTTCAGGATAACCCTGAAATTTCACAAAGTATTCCGTTTTCCCCTGACGCTTTCTTTTCTTTAAAACTTTTTCTACTGGATAAAATCCGGAATCCGAGATCTTTTGCAATTCCTCTTTGTAAAAACTTCCTTGTATCACTTCCCCTGCTAAATCTTTCAGTTTATACACAACAGGTATCCGATGTATTATTTTATCGATAGTAAAAATTTCTTTTGTCCAGTTTTGTTCGTATCCTTTTTCAAAGTGCATTTTCTCCCGACTAATACGAACAGTATCGTCAACCTTTAACTCTGAACTGCTCTGTTTTGCAACAGTTTGCTGACCGTATAATGTATCCCATACTTTTCCTTCATTTTGTAATGTGACTAATGAAGGCTCTGTTTTAATACTACGATGCCAAGTATGGTTATAACTATGCATCAATTGGTCTATGACGTCAATATATCTTTTCGTATTTATTTCAGTAAAGTATTTCCACATTTTAGTTTTAAGGGTACGATTAAAGCGTTCAACGATTGAAGCTTTTGTTGAATTATGTGTGGTAAAGAAATGAACTTTCTTCTTTTTTAAGAAATTTTGCACTAGTTTATTGGTAAACTCTTTCCCAGCATCTGTCTGTAAGGATTGAGGAGTACGTTCGGAAAATATTTTTTCAAAAGCGCTCAATATAGTTGCAGATTTTTTATCTAACAGAGGAATGGCCCATGCATATTTAGACAAAATATCAATACAAGTAAGTAAATACTTATACCCATCGTTATGAGGGGCGAGAGATTGCATGTCCACTAAATCAGATTGAAACTGATCGTTTAATCCTCCTACTATTACACGATTTCTCTGGAATTTGTGCCGTAAAGGCTTGTGTAAAGTATACGAATCTTTCGTTTGTAGCCAATTCTTTATCTGTTTTCTTTTCACGCGACCTTTTAAAGCACGCTGTAAAGCATTGATACCACCAAAGCTGCCGGGAAGTTTGGGATTCCGATATGTCTGATTCAGAATTTCTTCCATTGCAGCAGCGGTTGTGGTCTAACCTAAAGCTGATATTCATAATGACTGTTAAAATTTTAAGAAATACAGTATTTATATACTCCTCATGACAATCTCCACTACTAAGTACAAAAGGAAATAAAGTTTTTTTCCTTTTAAGATATTAAAACTGAATAATCAAGTACACAAATATTAAGACAATCAGTTATGAGAAAATAAAACACCAAAGAGAAATGCTAGTACAATTATTTATTTAAACAAATTGTGCACAGAAAAAAATACAATGAATCAGTTACAATCGTCAAAATATTCAAACGTATATGGAGGACATAGCACATTTCTTACCTCTCTCAGAACATCTTTTAATCGAATGTCCTTTAAAAATTGTGATGTAACATACATTGCAGGTTTTGACAAGCACAAAAAGTCTTTATGTTCCCACAATCTGTGGTAAAAAGAATCGACGATTTCAGTAACTTCCAAAGAAAATGCTGCAGAATTAAAACTCTCAACCCTATTGGCCCATAGTTCCTCAGATAATAATTCGGGTTCTTTCAAACCCCTTTCTTTTAGGCAATGGCTCAATGAATCTTTCAGCAGTTCTATCAGGCATTGAGTCCCAAGACTAACATCTAAAGAGTCCGGCAAACTTTCGTCGATGTTCACACATTGTTCGAAAGTCTTGTAGGCACTCAAAAGGTCCATAGCGCCATAAACATGATCCAAGACACTCGCAGCAATAAAATTATACTGCTGTTTCATTTCAGTCCACTGAGAAGAAGAGATAGTTATGCTTTTTTTGAAGGTATCACCACATTGTGTAGTTTGGAATCGAGTGAATGTAAAGTTCTCGAAGTCCACACTATCAACTTTGAATTCATCTTCGGGTAAGAAAAAACTTCCTCTCAGATCACGGGGTTCTTGTGGTAAAGCACCAGGTTTCATGATGAATTCAATCCATCCAGGGTAGAGTGTCACACCTTCTTTCGTAGGATAAAAAGTTGATCCATACTTTGTAAACCGTCTGATGTGCACCAATACGTTTCCTCGAAAAGTATTTGGATAAACGAATATGGAATCTCCGATATGAAACATCTCTTCTGGAATTCCATCTTCTGTAAAGATTCCACCCTGCAAAATAAGATTAAAATAATAAGATATCAATTACATGTAAAACAAGTAAAAATTCATAAAGATTAAATTTTAAAAATCATAACAAATCAAGACTATTACTTACTTTATGTGCATTCTTAATTCTCTTGTGGCTTTCTTCAGTCGGCATATTTTCTGTAAGATTTCGTTTCTTATTATGGCTAGTTGTGGTCATTTTACGAAAAGTCAAGGAAGCAAACAGCAAATATCACAATTAAAATGGACACGATGTGTGTGTGTGTGCACTCGGGCTCGACGACAGAACTGTATAGATTGACTGGTATAGCACAGTAACTAATTCTAATTCATGTTGTAATCATACGGTGTTGTGATTCACTAAAAGCTATCCGCTACTCCGATTCGACGAAACGGTAATGACGTCACATTCCTGTCCTCCTATTGGTCCATTTCATGTATTCCTCCGCGTAACCTGCGTAGGAAATGTACTGTGAGTAGGTTTTTCAAGTTCAGACTTGGCTTTTTCAAGTTCAGACTTGATGGACTTGTGACGTCACCATCGAAATCTCAGAAGGAAAAAAAAATCGAAGCCCCAAACGTAAACACACGGACGTCACGCGTGCGCCAATTTAAAAAAAAAAGGTCTCTAAGCATTTAAATCTCTGGATAATAGGTATTCGTGGCCGAACGGTTATAGTCATTCAACTAACCCTCGACCATGAGTACTTTTGTAAAAATATCAAATATTTTTTATTTTCTTAGGATTTTATTCCATTCACTCCAGTAAATGACACTAGATGGCGGTACGAATAACGAAAAAAAAATTCAAGTCCCAAACGTAAACACACTGACGTCACCGGTCATGAATAAAGTAAAAACATTAAGAAATCAATTCGTTCCTTAGATTAATTACTTTTAAAATCACCAGATGGCGCCATAAGTCCTTTTTGTAAAAGCATTTATTAAAACCCCTATGCAATTATTCAAACCATTTTCTAAAAATAACGCATTCCTAATACTAAGAAAAAATACAAGTCCAAAAGAGAGAAAAATCCAACACTACATTAATTCACCATCTTAAGTTAACTCTCTTACAGCCTAACGGATAGCGCGCTTGACTTCGGATCCTATGGTCCTCGGTTCGAATCCACGAAATTGCTTTTTAATTCAAAATAATAGGGTTTCGAATTTCTCCACCAGATGGCACTGCGAGTGATTCATCACCATGGCAACGAAACGACGCCATCTTGAAACAACTCAACGCCTGCACGATGACAAAAAAATTCCAAATGTAAATAAACAATACGTCACTTCCGCTTTTGGATGACGTCACGCTGTGACGTCACATGGCCCCGCCCACTTCTGGTCACGTGGTATGACGTCACTTCCGCCGCATATACGGGCCGGTATACTACTCATCTGTGTAGATAGATCTAAGAACTCCAAACTTATTAAAGGTGGAAAAATTACATTTTCTGGTAAGAGTAATGGTAATGGTAGTTAATTAACGTCGCACTGGAGCAACACAATGGGCTATTGGCGACGGTCCGAGATCAGCCCACAAGGGAAAGATCCGAGGACAACAGTTTCTGGTGAGAGATTTACATTTGTCTTAAGAAGCATTTTTTTATAAAATAAAGAGCGATACTCTTTCGGGTATAATAAAAATAAATTTTGAGGCTTTGGAATTTATACAACTTACAAACATTTACCGTTCTATAATAAAACATTTCCTTTATTTTTAAGGCCACAGTAGCCCGGTTGGAAGAGTAGCGGATTAACAACCGGAGGGTTGCGAGTACGAATCCAACCAAAGACCGTTGTGTACATGGGGGCTGGCGCACGTTAAATCAGTCGTGGCCTCAAATGTCTTCACGTTGGCGTGATGTGGAAGTGTGGAGTGCCAGCTCAGGTGTTGCCTCGTCATCTGACCGTGGTTCAAAATTACGTGGTATCCTCGAAACTTTCCCTTTGGTATTGATCCCGGACCGTTACCTATAGCCCGTTGTGTTGCTCCAGTGTGACGTTGTGTTGTTCCAGTGTGACCCTTGCGCCATAAAACCCCAAAACCAACCAATGCTCAATCTACTTATATTTCAAGTCTATGGTCTAAATACTGTCTTTGCATGTCTTGGGGAAGTTCGCTAGTATTGACTCGAAGTAAGCAGGAAACTTCTAGCAGGCCATCGAGGATCGAACCCACAACCCCGTTGTTGCGAATGCGAGCCTGTTATCGTGTCTGCGGACCTGCCGCGCAAGCGTACGCAGCTAGAACTAAATACTACTGATTTGGAACGGGCGTATTAGGCTGTAGAAAATGTTCTGTTAATTTCTATTTTCAAATATAGTTAGCGCAATTAAAGATTAGCGAAATTTATAGGACGTTTTTTCATTTTGGTTGAGCTTCATTGTCGTAATGAATAGATAAGTTTCAGTAAAAGAAGAATGAATAAGAACGATGGGATAAAATAAAGGCATCATCGAATTTGATCTTTTTTGCCCAGCCCTAGAAAAGAGGGTCAAGAATCAAGAAAAGGGGTGAGTAAACATCTCACATCTTTTAACTTTAAATGAATTTTAGCCTCATTGAAGCAATACCGGTGCTTCAGTATACCGCTCTCAAAACAAGTGCTCTAACCATTTGAAAACGGGAACCTACAGATCAAAGCAGGTGGTTCCATGACGGTAATAATATTAAGGTGACATTTTGCACGCATGCGCACAGAGACGTAACTAGGCTAGTTTCCACCCGGGGCAAGAACTCGCCTTGGCGCCCCCCCCCCCACCGACCAACCAAACCAAAATCCTCCCCGACAATACCTGATATCGCCACCACACATTAATTCCACTAGTCCAAATTGTTTTATTAAACTTAGATGGTAAATGCTTGATTTCAAAGTTAAATAGATTAATTTGCAGCAATTTAATTTTTAGTACAAGATAAAATACCTAATTAATTCTAAGATATTTCATTGACAAATAATCTAAGATTAGCATGTTTCTTTCATACTTATAATCGCTGCAAATGAAATGAAAAGGTTTTATCAAATGATATCGGGATATGTGTGAGTTGAATCAAAATCAAAACTTGCTATAAAATAGGATATTTAATTATGATAAATACAGAGGCTGTTCGGACATTTTTTGAATGATTTTGATGAGTTGTAAAAAAATTGTATGCTACGAAATAATTTCATTTTCGCAGCAGTTAAAAGTTAAAGTATAACTTATCGTCTGCTAACTCAGAGTTTTGTTTACTTTTAAAATGGCATTTTTAAATAAGCAATGGATGGAAGGTTATGTTTCCTCTCTTTCCGAAGAGAATTATGCTTATTCGATTATTTAAAAACGAAGTATAAGTCATGGTTTTTCGATATCTAAAGGTACGATAAGTAATATTATTAATGAGAAAGGAAGAAAAGGGCGTAAAAGTGGAAAAATACTTCCAAATACGTATCCAAAAAAATAAAAGAATTTCTGAGAATATTTGTAAGGTAAGATCTTTAATTTTAAAAGAGAATCCGCCAAGTCAAAGGACTATTACAAAGTCATTAAAAGTTCAGTTTCAACTGCAAATAAAATAATTAGTAGTGATTTGAATCTTAAGGCCAAAAAATACAATGTTCATCGTCTATCTCCACGACATATTGCAGAAAGCAAAACTCGCTGCAGAATTTTGTATGAGAAGCATTTAGCTGGAGAAAGATGGAAAAATGTTGTGACAATAGACGAGGCGTGCGTGTATTTAAAAGATTGCAATAAAAAAGAACAATTTATTATCATAAAAGAGGAGAAAAATCTTAAAACGTGGTTCAACTTTGTAACTTTAACGTGAGAACTTTCTCTAAAAGATTTGATTGCTGCCGGTTTTGCATATAATGGAAAATTAAAAGTAAGAAGGAGGGGGAAATGTAAAAATCAACTCCCACATATTATCAAGACCCTATTTTACCCCAATATTCAAAAAAGAAATACCCAAAGTGCCAACAATCAGTAGAACTGCATCAGGACAAAGCAAGCAGCCACACATCTAAATCCACTGTTAAATTCGTGGAAAAAATGGAACAAGAAACTGGTATCAAGTCAATAAATACCCTTTACTGATATTCCTGCTAAATCTCCAGATGTCTCACCCATGTACTTTTGTGCTTTTAAAAAGAGAATTATCGAAACGTCGACCGAAAACCATTCAAGGATTTTGGAAAACTGTGGAACAAGAATTAATAATAACAAATTTTACTCAAGTTATTATTTTGAGTATTATACTTAGACATTTTTCACAATCTCTTATACATTGCCAAAATGTGAAAAAAATTAATTTAAACACAGAAAGCTTGAATTGAAACTTAACTTTACGGGCTTTTGCGGCTGCAAACATTTTCACAATGTCCTCAAAAGATAGCTTTGAAGCTAACTTGTGCTCTATTGATATGACGCTCAGGTTGGTTAGTCGTTGTCCTGTTAAGCTTTCACTGTGTGTGTGTGTCAGTTACTGAGGTAATTTTTCTGAGGTAAGTTTCTGAGGTAATTTTTTATGATCTTTAGTTTGTTAAACCTCCTTTCATTTGAGGCGACTGAGACTGGTATTGCGAGGAAATTCTCAACGCTGTCATTATGTTGTTGGTGGACGCGTCTTCAAGTCCGTTCTTATATATTAACGTCAGAAGACCTGATGGTGTAGCCGTTTTGATATTAGGGCTTAAATCCAAGGCATGATACTTAAAACTCTCCACTTCTATTGGCAGCTAGTCCTTGTCTGTCTTCTTTATATGTGGTAGCTAACTCAAGTGCCTGGTTCTTCAATTCTTCTCCATTCATTGCTTCAAACCGAGCTCCATTGAGGAAACCAAATAAACTATTGATGTTTTGAATGACTTGAAACCTTTGCCTCAGTTCATTCAGTATCCGATCTATTATTTGTATAACCAATAATCTGAACTTTTTTCTTCTGAGAATTCATAGCTTTCAACTTCGCCCTTGTCATCAAACATCCGCTGCTTCCTCCTCCGTACTTCTTTAAAAATAGGATCTAGGTTAAGCTTTCCTGCTATTTCTTCACACATTCTGCATTTAGCTCCTTTTATAGTTTTTGTAGTCTACTAATAAGTTTTCTTCATTTGTTATCATACGTAAATATCTATAGTAAAAACATACTCGGCCAATTTAGCGCCCCCCGAATCCGGCGCCCGGGGCAGATGCCCCGTCTGCCCCCCTCTAGTTACGTCTTTGCATGCGCACCTCTCCTGACCAGGGAAGGAAGGTCACAGGAAGGGCAAAGTCGCCAATAGCCTGTTGTGTTGCTCCAGTGCGACGTTACCTACCATTTCCACATGAGAAGATAATGCTTCTATCCCTTTCTTAAATGTTTGGAGTAATTTAAAAAATAAATTGTACTGATCTTCAGTCCGTTGTCTTATGAGGGGCCGCAGTAGTCCAGGTGAAAGGGTAGCGTATTAGCAAGCGGAGGGTTGCGAGTTCGAATCGTGTCCTCAAATGTCCTCACGTTGGTTTTTGGGGTGCCATCTCAGGTGTTGCCAGGTGATCTGACCGTGGTTCCAAATGACGTGGTGTTGTCCTCGATCTTTCCCTTTGGGATTGATCCCGGACTGTCGCCCTCCAGTGTGACGTTAATTAAAATACTTAATTACCTTTTAGGCGCACAGTGTTTGACACTAATGATAGATATATGTTTACACGCCCTTATCTTGTGTTAAATAAAGACCGATTTCAGATGATTGAGGGCAACTTTAATCAGTCACATCCACTGAAGCTGTATCATAAAAGCGTGCGATAAGTACGAACTCAGTCGAGCAATCAGGAGGCAAACCGAATGGATCTTCTTATCAGAGCGTTCGTTGGCTGCCACTGTTCCACGTTTAATCAAAAGCACGTCCGGGTCGAAGTACACCAGGGAAGATTTAGCCTTCTGATTGAATGTGGCATTTCAAAAAAGGAGGAAAGAAACATCGTTTAATGTATGCTATCAAGAAGTTCTCGTGACAATCTCGGTAGTATATAGCTCGCACACATGTGTTGAGAGAGGGCTGACTGTAATTTGAGCTGTCACGAGTTGATGCTTCTGTTTAGATTACATTGTTTAGATGCTTTAAACAGTGTAATTTTGAATGGTTGGTTAGTTTTGGGTTTTATGGCGCAAGGGACATATTTAGCCATGCTGCCAGACACGACATACAATATCAAGTAATAGACACGCACACAATGAAAGTTTTCACTGACACGGAAGAGAGAGAAATGTAACCAGGGAGTAATGCACCTGACAGGAATCGAACTCGAAGGTTGCTAGCGCAATGAGCATACCCTCTGAGCCATGATGACCCCGTAATTTTGCATGGAAGTATCGGTAGGTACAGGTATTTTAATTAACGTCACACTGGAGCAACACAACGGGCTATTGGTGACGGTCCAGGATCAATCCCAAACCGAGGACAACACCACGTAATTTTGACCATGGTCAGATGACGTATGGGGGGGGGTATTTCAATTAACGTCACACTGGAGCAACACAATGGGCTATTGGTGACGGTCCGGGATCAATCCCAAAGGGAAAGATCCGAGGACAACACCACGTAATTTTGAACCACGGTCAGATGACGAGGCAACACCTGAGCTGGCACCCCACTCTCCAAACTTCCACACCACGCCAACGTGAGGACATTTGAGGCCACGACAGATTTAACGTGCACCAGCCCCCTTTGTACACGACGGTGTTTGGCTGGATTCGAACTCGCAACCCTTCGGTTGCTAGTCCGTTGCTCTTCCAACCGGGCCACCGCGGCCCTGTAGATGACGTATGGAAGTATCGTGTTAGTTCGGGGGGGGGGGGGGGTATTTCAATTAACGTCACACTGGAGCAACACAATGGGCTATTGGTGACGGTCCGGGATCAATCCCAAAGGGAAAGATCCGAGGACAACACCACGTAATTTTGAACCATGGTCAGATGACGAGGCAACACCTGAGCTGGCACCCCACTCTCCAAACTTCCACACCACGCCAACGTGAGGACATTTGAGGCCACGACAGATTTAACGTGCACCAGCCCCCTTTGTACAAGACGGTGTTTGGCTGGATTCGAACTCGCAACCCTTCGGTTGCTAGTTCGTTACTCTTCCAACCGGGCCACCGCGGCCCCGTGTTAGTTCGGAAGTATACAGTGAGTGTGTAATAAAAAGTCTACGTACGCCCTAACTGCATGAAATAATAGCTCTTTTCAACTAAATAAATATGAATCTATACAAAACTAAAAGCACACAGTTACCTTTAATAGTGTATGAAAGGCCTTTTCTGTAAAGTAACGTCACTTGGCTACACTTTAAGGTAACTCCGTTCCCTACCGAGCGAGAGCATTGGATAACTGGAAATAGAACCCGTCTTCCGGTGGTTTGTTTACAGTGAAAATCCCTCCCATAGCACATTCCTACTCTGCTTTTTTTTCTTTTTTAACCAAAGACCATCGTGTACAAAGGTGGCTGGTGCCCGTTCAATCTGTCGTGGCCTCCAATGTCCTCACGTTGGCGTGGTGTGGAAGTTTGGAGAGAGGGGTGCCAGCTTCCTCCGGTTGTTAATTCGTTGCTCTTCTAACCAAGCTACAGCGGTCCGATTAATAAATAAATAAACGGCCTAAACCTTCTCGAATCTTTCCCTTTGGGATTGATCCCGGACCGTCACCAATAGCCCGTTGTGTTGTTCCAGTGTGACGTTAATTGAAATTACCAATACCAATATCTAAGGGCTGTCACCTCTATTTCCGATCTGATGGTTCAACTGATAAATTACCCTTGAGTCTTCTGCTTTCTGGCATCACGCAATAAACTAATTTGTAATTTTTGATACATTTTAAAAAGATTTTTCAACTTAATGTTTGAAAGTACTTGTAAAAAAGTCCAAATGAATCAGCGCCAGGCTTCAGCTTACTCAGCCTATAAGAGTTATTCAGTGTAACCTCCCCTCTGGTGGTTATCTTGACGGGGATCTCGTTCTTAGCAAAACCATTATTAGATCTTTGTGGACGAGACATCTCGTCATTAGAAGAAAACTGACCAGATCTCGATCTCGTCATTATCAAAACATCGTCACTATCTTGATGATGATCTCTTGTCGCTATCAAAATTGGTCAGATCTTCATTAACGAGATATCTCGTCGAAACCATTCGGAGGGTTAAACAAACTACCGGAGAAGAAAAAATGTTTCAGAGAGGAAGAACTAATTTTAACGCATTGCCCCTTTAGACGATGTTTGGCGTTAATTTAAAATAAGCGCATGATACAAATCTGAGGTACCTTAAAATGTTGGTTATCACCGTTTTGGCGACGTTTGGTGTTTCATCTAATTGATGTCGAACAATCAGCTATCATATATCTGAAAGTTTTATTGGCGAAGTGCTGAAATAGTATTCGAAAAACAAGCCAATTGACGTCACGTTCGGAATGCGTACAAGAAACGTATTGCCGAAGAAACACTACCACCACCTATATTTAGCTGGACAGAAAATGCGTCCCATAAGAGATATTTTGAAGGTAGGTGGTAGTTCATTAATGTCTCACAAGAACGGGCTATTGGCGACGGTCCGGGTCGAATCCCGAAGAAAAAGATCCGAGTACAACGCCTCCGTCAAATTGAACCACGGTGAGATGACGAGAATAGCACTTGAGCTGGCACCCCACACTCCAAATTTCCACACCACACCAACGTGAGGACATTTGAGGCCACGACAAATTTAACGTGCACCAGCCCCCCGCGTACACGACGGTGGCTGGACAGCGTTTCGAAACTCGCAACTCTCCGGTTGTTAATCCGTTGCTCTTCCAAATGGGCTTCCGCGGCCCCGCGACACGCAGAAATTGTCCAAAGTCCGCAACATGTTGGAAACGAATCAACAAAAATACAGCGCCATCAGATTTATTCGTTATTACAAAAATGAATTTCATAGAGTGAAATTCAACAGAAGCGTTATCGCAATTGCTCAACGAGAGTGAATTTTAAATAAACCTGCCTCCCCGTTGTTTAGTATGTTTCCACAAATTGAAAATCGCTTATTAGGGTAGATACGAAGACGAAACCTCACGGAAAGCGTCCGCGGCCTTGACCTTGGAATCTCCCCTTCCTCCCTCAAAACCAACAGCGCTTCGCCGGCAACTTGTTTCCGCAGCTGTAATCAGCCGACGTTCGGCCAGAGATAAGCGAGCAGCAAGACAGTTGCTCTTGTTCTAGTCCATTGTCACTCGGCGCACACACGCCTACGCTTCTCACCGATGTCGACGTCTTCGCTCTTCTCGTCCGCGGTCCGCGGCGTGGGACTCCGCGCCCTCTGCCTGCACTGCACCCGACAGTACGCCCTCTACGCCAAGCAGCCCTACCTCCACAAGCACGTCAACCTCGCGCAGCAGTCCGTGCTGCTACCGGTAAGTCCTCCTCCTACCGCCGACGATCGATCGATTGTTGCAGCGCGACTTTCTGAATTTCATATTGCTCGTACTTTCTGAAGGTAGCCCGGTTGGAAGAGTAACGGGTTAGCAACCGGAGGGTTGCGAGTTCGAATCCGACCAAAGACCGCCGCTTACAAAGGGGTGGCGTGGTGCACGTTAAATTTGTCGCAGCCTCAAACGTCCCAGCGTGGTGTGGAAGTTTGGAGAATGGGGTGACAGCTCACAGGTTTGACCTCGTCATCTGACCGCGGTTCAAAATGACGAGGCATCACTTCGGGATGGTACCGGACCGTCGCCAATAGCCTGTTGTGTTGCTCCAGTGCGATGTTATGAACTACCTTCTGAAAAATATCACACCTCAAAAAACTTTTTTTCTAAATGATTCTGCCAAGTGGTGTTTTATTTAGGAGGCCTCAAGCTCCCTAAATTATCCCCATTCCTCTAATCATAGTGTTCCTCTTATTATTTTATGTTCAGATTTATTATAAGGGGACACAGTACCCTGAACTATTGGGTGAATCGATTCAAATTCAGGCAATAAAATGTTGGCCACTTCATCTTCGATTCTTTTTGAAATTCACTTTATGATGGCCCCGATGGCGTATCTTGAACTCTGCCACATTTATTTTTTGCAAAATAATTTTTTCATGGAAATAAGATCCTTTGAATGGCGATGAGAAATATTCAATTTTGCTTGTTAAGAACGTCGCGTAACGCTTAAAATTTTGCTGGTCTCAAACTATTACAGATAGACTTGTTTTGTTTTTCGTTCTAATACTTAAATGTGCTGTTCGTAATAATAAGAACAAATATATATATTTTTAATAGATTAGTTTCTCATTATTCATCATGGAACTTACATTAAGTTATATATAGTCAAGAGTTTTTCAAAAAGTCATCGTCAAAAATTCTGAAAATTTTTGCATAAGTTCATTTGAATGTTGTTAACGTAATCCCCTGTATAGCCAATGCAGTTTCTCAAGTGTTGATTTTTAACAGCCTTCAGAGTAAACTAACGTCGAGATTTCAATCTCTGTTCCTCCACTCAAGTACGCAGTAGCTCGGTTGGAAGAGTAACGGACTAGCAAACGGAGGGTTGCGAGAACCTTTTTCAGCTCATGTACCTTTTTCGATGCAATATTTTAACCCGATTCATTATTTCTGTACACATATATCAATATATAGTGTGATACTACTACTTTTGATAGTTTTTTAACCCTACAGTAAATAGTAAAAATATATCAGTCAAAATCTATTTCCAATTATTGACCAGGAAATGCATTTGGGATGCATATTGCATCGGGACTTTTCTTGCATTAAAATGTTCACTTACTCATTAATACAGCACCTGCTGCTGCATATTATATTATTATTATTATTAATAATATAATATTAATAATATAATAATATTATTAATATTATATTATTAATATTATTTCTGTGTCGGTATCAAAGCAATTACACTGTAGTTTTTAAAATTTATTTTGTAGCGAGGTGAGCAACAATCTCTAAATTGTTTGTGAAATACTGTTGTACATGGTTATATAATATATAATTTTGTGCTTGATAATTTCTTCAAATTCAATAAATACTGTATAATAATTTGGAAAGGGATTTTGATGGTATTTCATTATCTTCTGATCGCGTTAGGTTTCCCGATCAGGGTCAAAACGCAAAATTATTTATTTAAGCCACTCGGAAATTGCAAAAAGTGCTCGTACACTAGGATAGCATAGTTATTTAGAAACTTACTAAAAATAATCACATTTTCAAGAAATACTCTTTTCCAGAAAAATGAATTTAAATTTGATCCAATTGAAAAATCCATATTGTCAATACTATTTAAGTCCGACTAATAATTACCATCAATATTTCTTCTAAGGTCATAATTTTTCTGAAGGAAACAAAATTGAATTATCGTAAATACTTTAGGAGATATGCAATTTTTGAGTAGGTAATATACGCTTGGAAAAATAAAGTTTAATTTGTGACGTCATTTTCAGACCTGTATCTCGAATTTTTTTTCGAAATTATAAAAAATATGATCATTTCAGTTGGTCCAAAATGTACCTGTGTGTCAAATATCATTCGATGGTGAGCTGAACAGCCTTGCCTGGACTTGAATGGATTGACCCCATTATTTTTTATTTTATATTTACGACAAAATGGTTTAGTAGGTCAAATTACGCCATAGAATTGGAAAGTTCTTGTGTCTTTTGCTACAGGTGATACCTTGCTTTGACTCTATTGATCCGTGGAAAATATTGACTTTTAGTTAGGCAGATGTTAAATTGAGTGCAATATTCCTTTAAAATCTTTCTATAGCGATCAAAATTTTTTCCAAGTGTAGGTAGTTGAATACGTGGCATTGGAGCAACACAACGGGCTATTGGCGACGGTCCGGAATCCATCCCGAAGGGAAAGATCCGAGGATAACACCTCGTCATTTTGATCCACGGTCTGATGACGAGGTCAACACCTGAGCTGGCACCCCACTCTCCAGACTTCCACACGACAGATTTAACTTGTACTAGCCCCCACGTACACGACGGTCTTTGGTTGGATCGAGTTTCCAACTCGCAACCCTCCGGTCAAATAATCCGCTATCTTTCAACTCTCTTTTGTTGACGCAAAAATGTTTAAAACTGTCCTAAAATACCAAGAAGTGATTACCCAAAAGACAAATGATATTTGCCGTATCTCTCATGAATAGACATTAAAAATCGTATTTCTTTGCCAAAAGCATTTAACTTTTGGGGTTAGGTGGGTTAAAAACTATCCCCCCTTAGCTTTTTATGCAGGGTGGGATATTTTTGAACCCACCCCAAAAGGTTGAAATGACTCATAGTCATAGTTTTATATTTTGTTTAGTTTTCCATTGAGTCGGCAATGCTATGAATTAACGCTAAATGTGTAAGTAACTGAAAACTTGAAATTCACACTTGTCAAAACGCATTAGTAAGTTGTTGACACTGTTGTGATGAAGGTTGGCGAATTGTGTGGTGCAGTGAATTTTTGTCTTTCATAACGGTAAATGTTTTTTTCTTCGTAAAAATTTAATGAGTGAATAAATCGTTTTATAATAAAAATAACATGTTATTTAATGTTTTTATATTAATTTTGAAGCTGAATAAGTAAATAAACAATTCTGTGCAACTTTTATTTTCTCTTTAAAAGGGTTAAAATAAGAGTGTTTCTTATGAGTTCGGATGCTCTTGCCAATCCAACGAAAAGTTCTGGAGCCTCTGAAGTGAATGACTGTTTCAGAGCAGTGTGTTGCAAGAGTTCAATAAGGAAAGCTATTACCGACCAGAAGTGATCATTTAAGAAGTCATTCATAGGATAAGTAGTGGCGGGCGTTCCCAATGGAATACCACTGCGATCAGTCTGGCTTGCACTCGGGCATTTTTGAGCTTTCGGAGGGCTGGTAGTTTTTTATCCCCGTATCTGCCCGAGCACCAAAGTTAATTCTTTTTGGTTGGGTTTCATGGCCCAAAAGCCTTATTTAGCCAAACGCAAGACGGAAAAAGTCAAGTTTTACACATGTACAGATATAGAAATTTTTATTGACGCACAGAAGAGAAGTACACCCAGGGTAAGAGGGCCACGGTAGCCCGGTTGCAAGAGTAACGGACTAGCAATCGGAGGGTTGCGAGTCAGAATCTAACCAAAGACCGTCGTGTACGAGGGGGACTGGGGCACGTTAAATATGTCGTGGCCTCAAAAGTCCTCACGTTGGTGTGGTATGGAAGTTTGGAGAGTGGGGTGTCAGCTCAAGTATTTCCTCTTCATCTGACCGTCGTTCAAATTTACGTGGTGGTGTCCTCGAATGTTTCCCTTCGGGCTTGATACCGGACCGTCGCCAATAGCCCGTTGTGTTGCTCCAGTGTGACGTTAATTAAAATATATACCATACCTTAAATTTTTCCCCCTTCCAAATTATATTTTTGTTATTCTCGTTTATAGATCAACTACTCGAAGATTCAAAAATTAAAATGTGATATTTTTTCTTCGGTTTAGACTAGAAATCTCCTCAAGTCCTCACTTTACAAGTAGAAAATAACCCCCTACACAGAAAAGCGTAGAAAGGTTTTTTTTTCAAGGATAGATCATTGACTTTTTTTCGTCAGAAGTTGACGGATGAGACGTTTTTAATGTGTCTCGTAGTAAAAACATAACCTTGGGTGAAAAAATATAAGCAGGAAGATGTAACAAAATTTGTAAAACCCTAAGACACAATTTAAAACACCAATTTGAAAAACTCAAAAATTTACCAAAATTGCCCTAAAAATCTCAAATGACCAAATCATGAAATAACAAAAGATGACCCATGACGCCAAAATCAAAAACGAAAGATGACAAGTGACCGAAAAATTAAAATACAGAATATTTTCTCATAAAGGTAACGCAGCATATTCAAATTGAGGTGAGATTTTAAATCGTTTTGGATCTTTTAGGCATCAACCAAACCTCTGCATGCCAAAGCAAATATCCCCCAAAATTTTAAATTACTTTTTAGAAGGTCAAATTATGCATACTGAACCTTAGCCTTTCTATGGCGCGAGGACCCTATTTGGTTATGTTGCGCTAGACACAAGACAGACAACGTCAAGTAATGGACACGCCCAAAGAAAGTTTTACTGACATAGAAGAGAGGAATACACCCAGGAAGGAATCGAACCTGCGCCGCTGAACCTTAGTATAAGCAATAAATTAAAGTGTACCTACTCCATCTGCCAACATACACCCCCAAATCAGGAGACTGCATGTGAGGATAGACCCACTTGCAGGTGTGTGAAAATACATCTTGTTTTGCAGACCATTTCTCTAAAAAGAAAACATTCTTCACGAGAAAGAAAATCAATAATGTCTAGATTAAAAAACGGGGCCATACCAATAAAATTTTCCCTTTACCTTATAACTTGAGAATTGGACGTTGAAATGTGTGGAAGTTTGGAGAGTGGGATGCCAGCTCAGGTGCTGAATCGTCATCTGACCATGTAATAGAGTCACCTCGTCGTGTAATAGAAAATGTATGGGTTTTAAGTTAGGAAAAGATTGTCACAAACACAACAGCAGGTTATATCAGGTACCAACCTTGCCATCTGGCCGTGGTTCGAAGTGACGATGTGTTGTCCTCGGATCTTCCCCTTCGGGATTGATCCTGGACCGTCACTAATAGCCCGTTGTGTTGCTCCAGTGCGATGTTAATTAAACTACCTACCTACCTCAAAATTGGATGGATGAAAAACTGATCAATAGTCATCTCATCAAAGCGATAGGTATTGCTGACTTCGTATGAGAGGCATTTTTTTCTAGCTAAATATAGTGTCGGCGGCGATCGTGTTTTGTGTACCGATTCTGGACGTCCCTTGATTTCGCTTTTCGAATAGGGTTTCACTATTTCGCCAACAAAAATTCCAGACTAAAATTCCGAATATGTAATGGGGGTCGTTGTGGCTTAGTGGGTATGCCCACTGCCCTAGCAACCTTCGAGTTGTAGGCGTCGCAGGTTCGATTCCTGTCAAGTGCATTCCTCCCTGGGTGTAAAGTTTTCATTGTGTATGTATCTATTACTTGATATTGTATGTCTTGTGTCTGGCGCAGCATGACCAAATATGGCCCTTGTGCCATAAAATCCTAACAAACCAAACCAACCAACCGAATTGATAATTATATAGTTGATTGGTCACTACACCAATAAGATTAAATACCAAAACGGCGATAGCTACATTTTAAGATAACCGCTACGTGTATCATGAGTGAGCATTTCGACAGCTGAGCCATACCATCTGGTATGATGAAATATCCTCATACCCAAAGGAATTAGGGCCTAACTTGGGGCATCCAATGATTTCTCTATTGCACTGAGCGATAGAATGAAAAAATCAGTTACATCTGAAATGTCTGTTTACACTTTTACCTCTTTGGCCCTTGATATCAACTACACACCCTCCAAAATGATAAGATTAACTATCGAGCTTTCATGCAAAAAGCGCTACTCATTCAGAACATATCTTCAATCAAATATACAGATAATTGTCTCGAATGCATGTAAGGGTCAAAGTACGGAACTGATTATTCAGTTTGCCACAAGGGTTGTTAACCTACTGCCCTGTGGATTCCTTTCGATGTACAGAAAGTAGATAAAAATATATCTAGTCTTTCTTATCCCAGAGTTAAAAACGAAAACAAATTACACTAAGTCATTGAGTCCGTGCAAAAAAAGTTTCTGGCCAGATGGGTCCTTCAAAATGTCTTTGTGTATGGCTCCAATGCAATTCGGGATGTGTGAGGCTAGTAATAAGCTGCACTTTATGCAGGTGGGATAATATTTCTGGCCATCAAAGAATATCATCGTTTTCAAATGGCCAGATCGGAGCCTGGCCAGCATGGAAAAAGTTTTCCGGGGCAAGTTGAAGACAAGCAGCTCTCCTGGTGTTTTACTAGTGATGAAAAGGTACTGGAGATGATCTGTGCAATTGATTTTTAAGTCCTCTGAGAGTAGGACGGTACTTTCTCTTGTGCCAGGTTGTTTATTTGCTCCAGCTTTTGCCAATAAGTCAGCTCTCTCATTACCTGAAATGCCAACATGTGATGGGATCCATTAAAAATTTGCTTTAGAATTTTTATTGAAACTTAATATTTTTTAGAAGGGGAATACATCTAATTTATCTAGAGAGTGAATTGACTGTTTTGCAAACATACCTAATGAAGAATTTCGGAAGAGTATGTATTCGACTATACTTCCAATCTGGCCAATCAGGCACGTATTCCAAAAAGAATTTCGCACGGGGGTCAGTCTCACCCTCCTTTTCTCCTTCAATCGATGGATTAATGCTGAGTGAAGATCTCGTTTAATGATTTTTTTAGTGTTGCATCTCTGTTAACCCTCCTGGTGGTTGTCTCGAGGTGTCTTGCCATTAGCAAAATGGCCGGATCTGGATGGATGAGATATCTCGTCAGAAGAAAACACGATCATTAGCAGAAAACTGACCCGATCAAGACCTCGTCATCATAAAAAAAATTGGTAATATCTTGACATATCTCGTCATTAGCAAAATTGATCAGATCTTGGTGGATGAGATATCTCGCCGAAACCACTTGGAGGGTTCAAAGTAATCTTTGATTTAGAATATGTGGCGTACTTGGATACCACTACAAGACTTAACTTACGATACAATAGTATACATAGCGGTATAACCCGACTCTACCTCGGAGTACTTTTTGGTAGACAAAGGTTGCACTGTTTCACATGAGCTTGCCAAAAATATTTATAGGAAATATTAAGAATATTTTTTAGCAAAATGTTGCAAAAATCTCAAACGAAATCAAAATTAAATTCCGTAGAACTGAAAAGAATGAAAAAATGGAGTCGCAAAACTGAGTATACACCTTCAGTTAATGGACGCTGAATTTCTGAGAATCAGGTAGGTAGGTATAGGATTATTTCTTTGGTTCGATTTGATGAATTGGTATCTTATTAAAATCACTGAGCTTTGAGGACCAGTACGTTTATTTAAACACTAGACGAGGACATTACAATATATACATTCGCTATTTACAAGAGTTTATTACACCACAGGTTCATTTCAAAACCATATTCTAAAGATGCGTATTTAATTTCGCTAATGTCTAACTGTTTGGTGTTCTAGATTTGGAGGTTTGTTTCACCTCATCTGCGCCGCATTTTCCCTTCACACCTCCCTGTAGCTTTGCGGCTGCTGTTAGGGTGATAATCTCACAGTAGGTATTTTTAATTAACGTCGCACTGGGGTAATACAACGAGCTATTAGTGACGGTACGGAATCCATCCCAAAGGTAAAGATCCGAGTATAATACCTCGCCAACGTGAGGACATTTGATGCCACGACGGATTTATCGTGCACCAGTCCCCTTTGTACACGAAGGTCTTTGGTTGGATTCAAACTCGCAACCCTCCGGTTTCTAATTCGTTACTCTTCCAACCGGGCTATCGACCAGTAAGGTTTGAAAAGTTAATAAATAAATTTATTTAAAACAGAAAAGAGCAAAGGAACAGACACGCCCTGCCACGGGAAGTGCGGAAAAACAAGTGTCAGCACGTGAGTGGTTGGGGTTTCACTTCAACCCCTACACATACTAAAAATAGATTGAATTCTGACCGTGATTTAAATAACGTGGTGTTGTCCTCGATCTTTCCCTTCGGATTTGATCCCGGACCGTCGTTAATAGCCCGTTGTGTTGCTCCAATGCGACGTTAATCAAATACCTACCTACTTGTTATTGCAAATGTAATATTCATCTGTTAATTTTAAGTTTATTCTGATGCGCCCGTTCAAAATTATTTGGTGTTGTCCTTGGATGTTTCCCTTCGGGTTTGATCCTGGACCGTCTTGGCTCAGTGGGTATGTCCACTGAGCTAGCAATCTTCGAGTTGTAGGCGGCGCAGGTTCGATTCCAGTCAGGTGCTTTCCTCCCTGGGCGTATTCCTCTCTTCTGTGTCAGTAAAACTTTCATTGTGTGTCTGTCTATTACTTGATGTCGATGTCTCGCGCAGCATGGCCAAATGACCCTTGCGCCATAAAACCCTCAAACCTACAAACCCGGACCGTCGCCAATAGCCCGTTGAGTTGCTCCAGTGCGACGTTAATTAAAATACCTACCTTTTAAGAAAATAAAATTGAAGACAAAGTCTTGCCTTTTAAGAACTTAAATTTGAAGAAAATTGCTAAAAACGGGTCTAATATACAATAGACGATCCGATACGATCAATAATAATTCCTGATCCAAATTGTACAAAAATAAGTGGCAGTCGAAGCTCTGTTTATTAGCGTATACTCAATTTTGTAACTCGCTTACCACTACATTGTTTCTAATTTTGTATTTTAAGGCTTGATTTGAATATTGCGAAGAATTTTGAAACATTTTGTTTGAAAGTGTTGCCTACTAAATATTACCTATAAATATTATGAATCATATATATTTATCTTTATTACGTATTTCTCCTTTTTGAACGTCAAATGTCTTCCGAAAGCAAGGTGCATAAACGATTTTGGGACTCCATTTCGGAAGTGTTTGAAAGTTGCTGTAAAAGTGCTGAACTGTATACGTTACCAAGAAGTTGGAGATCGGATGGTAGAGTGAGTAAAAATTGAGGATGCACCTACTTTTTCATAACTTCGGTTTTCCAGTAATTTCAGACAGTTTAGGGACCGTCGTGGCTCAGTGGGTATGCTGCGGGTTGTAGGCGGGGCAGTTACGATTCCTGTCAGTTGCATTCCTCTCTGGGCGTATTTCTCTTGTAAAACTTTCATTGCGTGTGTATCTTTATTACTTGATATTGTATGTCTTGTGTTTGGCGCAGCATGGCCAATGCACCATAAAAACGGGCCGCGGTAGCCCGGTTGGAAGAGTAACGGATTAGAAACCGGAGGGTTACGAGTTCGAATCCAACCAAAGACCGTCGTGTACAAAGGGGGATGGAGCACGTTAAATCTGTCGTGGCCTCCAATGTCTTCACGTTGGCGTGGTGTGGAAGTTTGGAGAGTGGGGTGCTAGTTCACAGGTGTGTTCTCGTTATCTGAACGTGATTCAAAATGGCGTGTTGTTCTAGGATCTTTCCCTTTGGGGTTAATCCCGGATCGTCACCAATAGCCCGTTGGGTACTTACGTATTAACCGCATGCCAGCGATTAATCGACAAATCTGTTGGAAGGGGTATAAGACGGAAGAAGTGGAACAATCTGGTTATATTCACTGCCAAGTGAACTACAAATACGATTTCATTGATTCTGATTGTTTTGCAAAACTTTTTAGAACCACAGTTCAGTGCATTAGATACTCGCGTTCTATTTTCTCTGTTTTTACGTCCAAGTAAATTTTTACGTAACGCTTGATCGTTGTGAAATAATGCTGGAAGAATATTCCCATCCCAATGCATATTTGGGGGCATTTGTCGCGAAACATTTCTTGTTATGGTCCCCGATCGTAGTGCTACCACATTAATGAACGAAATAAAAAACACATTAAACATGGATCGACCATTTTTTCCGACTGTTGGGAGGGGTATAAGACGGAAGAACTGGTTATATTCACTGCTAAGTAAACCACAAATACAAGTTCATTGATTCTGAAACTGGCACGCACACACAGAATATAGAACGCATTTGGGGAAGCGCAAAATGGCGAAATAAAAAACATCGAGGAACATCTCACCACCACCTCGAGTCCCTACTCGCAGTTTATAATGATATGTTTGATGCCATCCTAAGGTCAATTACTAAACATTTTCCACCCGAAACAAAACTTGGCTGATATTCGCCAATGGCATGCGGTTAATACGCAAGTACCGAAAATTGTGTTGCTTCAGTGTGATGTTAATTAAAAGTACCAAAATACCAATACCGAGTGATAACATTCCTTGTCTTATTTCTGAGTTGTCCTTTATGTTCGTGTGTGAATGGGGCTGTTCCTCTTCCAGGGAAAAGAACGCATCCGAGCCTCAGCCCTGCTGGAAGACCCCAATGATCTCGTCTGGAAGATCCCAGAGTCGGAGGACCTGCAGACTGCCTACAGACTCCTTGAACACGGCCTGCAGGTGTCAGGTAAGGTCTTCTCAATCCTTTCAAGAGCACTATGTTTGAAAAAAATGCTTTGGGAGTAAAGACCAATCACCTTATATGAACAGATTTCGCGCATAACAAAAGTTATTTCTTCAGTTATTTAACCTTCCACAGATTTCCGAATAGTGTAGTATTACTAACACACATAATGACTAAATAACTACATCTATTGGCTCAATTTTAGGAAAGATTCTGTAGGGGCTCACACAAAAACAAACTTTAGTGGACTAATTATGTTTATTTACATTGATTGCTAGTCTATCCAAAGTATACAAAGAGATGTACTATCCTAAGAACACAGAACTATTGAACTATTCTAAGTTTTCACAAAAAAACTGCACCAACCCCTATGTAGTATGTACCTACTTAGGTCCGCAAAAACACCGCCATCTACATTTACCTTGCCAGAAATGCCTCATAAACAGTATTTTAAATATCTTTAGCGCTAAGAGGAAATTAAAAGGCTGTAACGTCTGGGTTCACGGGTAGCTAGACTAGTTACCATTCAAAGGATCCGATTCTGGACTAAATTGGTTTATTTTACAATTTGTACAATTAGTCCGTAAAAGGAATGAAGAGTTCATTTAATGTTAGTTCATTGGAAGGTCCAAAGTTCTATCGAGGCGCTTAGGTCTGCTGGCGAGCCTCACAATTTCGCTCGGGGGAGTCTAATGCACGGCTACGGGTGAGCCTATTCTCAACAAAAATACTCAGATGAGTATAGAGTCCCAAGGCAGGATATCTCAGTCTTTCCAGATAGGATCAGATCAATCTCCACTACTAGGATGAGCAGTTGCACAGATCTCTAGGAGGCTTCTCCTTCACGGCTACGGTCGAGCCTTTCTCAATATAATACTCAGGTGAGTATAGAATCCCAAGGTGGGATAAATCAGCCTTATCAGTTCTGGTGAACTTTAGATCTCGGTGAAGTCTCCACTACTCGGGCGAGTAGCGACACAAGTTTCTCGGAGGGGTCTCCTTCACGGCTACGGCGAGCCCTTCACAATAAAATACTCTGACGAGTATAGAATCCCAAGGCGGGATAAATGCGCCGATAATGAACGAGTGTTCACGTCTCTCTCCAAAACGGTCTCTCTGCTGACCGCCTCTCTCCAAGCTCTCTCACTCTCTCTTCTGTCTGCTCCTCTCTCTCTGATCCTCTCTCTGTCTCAAAAACTCTATATATATTGGGTGCTTATCGACTCCGCCTTTTAGTCGGTGCTGGTTGGCTGTTGAAAATTCTCACCATCTTCGGACGTTCCCGAATGGCTCTCTCACGTTGGCCTCTCCTCTCGACTTTTACGACAGACTTCGGCGGACTTAAAAGGGGACCATAAAACCCTGTCGGCAGTGGTCATCGTAATTTATCTCTGTCCTCTTTGTTAAATGTCATAGAGAGCGACAGAAAGGCGCCTGCCCTTTGTTTCGAAACCACAACGATTTCCGACCCCTGCTGGTTGGCTGTCGTTAAAAAGATGTTTCGGGGTGGTCTCTTCGGTGTGTGGCCTTTTCCTCTCGACACTTGAGCCGGCAAGATTGTCAGACCCCCTATCTCTTCCGGCTGCCGTGGTGGTCGTTTCTATTGCCGCCGTTACAAGGCTCTCGATCCGTATCCCAGTCGGGGCCGCGGTAGCCCGGTTGGAAGAGTAACAGATTAGCAACCGGAGGGTTGCTAATTCGAATCCAACCAAAGACCATGGGTGTACAAAGGGGACTGGTGTGCGTTAAATCTGCCATGGTCTCAAATGTCCTCACGTTTGGCGTGGTGGGGAAGTTTGGTGAGTGGGATGCCAGCTCAGGTGTGACCTCGTCATCTGACCATGTTTCAAAATGACGTTGTCCTTCCCTTCAGATTTGATCTGAAGGGAAGGACAATGCCCAGTCAGGGCAGTGATGTTCGGAATCCACTTTTAAGTCAAAAGTTCCATCTTCCGATAGCAAAAAGTGACAGTTAAGAGACAACCAACCGAACTTGTAGATTCTTGGGTGGGGTCGGTAGATCGTAGATGCTCTTTGAGTGGGGTCGGTAGAGTAAATATTTGTAGGTTCTGTTCATTTTAAAAGTGTTCTGTTTCAGGTGACGGAGACTGCGTAGGGAGCAGAACTTCGCCCGATGGAGAATACAGGTGGCTCAAATATTCCGAAGTAAGCTTTCCTTTCCATCTTCTCAAGTAATAGTCGCTGCGTAATATGAAAGCAATCATCACTTGCATACTTCAGAGTGAATATTAAAATATGTAATGCGTATTAATTCATAAAATGTTTATTTTAAGAATAAGGTAACCATTGTTTTTATTATGGAAAATGTAAAGATGTTTCACGCATTTATAGTATTTTGCTTAGAGATACTTGAAAAATTAAAAACTAAGCCCGACCACTCCCAGGTACGCATGCGCATTTTAGTGTCGCAGGACTGATGTTGAACCAATGTGTGGCTTGCCTAACAGTTTCAAACTTGGGCGCCCAAAATCCCCATCTGACTACGCCACGGAATATAAAAAGTGACATAAAAGCCCCATTTTCTCAAAAGAATATACTAATCTGATAAGTAATAATCACGGTAATTAAAATACCTACCTACCTGTTCCTTAAGAGAATGTTCAGTTCGTTTCCTACACTCACTTACAATGGAGCTTTTTCTGTATAGTATAGAGCGGTAATATATCACAGGAACCCGTATCAAGATCACACGAAAGAAACAATAGAAAATGCCGCCGTCATAAATGCGAAAACAATTTCCTGGATTGAATTGTGGCCCTCTTTTTATCTCCCAGATTAAAAAAATATTTCCTATGAGGATATAAATCTAAGACGGGTTTTAGATAACTCGACAAGTATTGTTTTATTTAAGGTATTCAACCGATTTCTCAGTCTGGTGTTCTGCAGTTGCTTTTCAAGTTTAAATCGCATAGAAGGAAACTTCCATGATAACGGAACTTTTGTTTCCCTCAATAACGGTTTTATTTTAATTATTTTCAGTGTTTTTATACTCGAATGCTTTAGTTGTTTTATTCGATTACGTCATGTTCACAAATTTTTTTTACTTCTATCGTAACAGACTAATTTCACTGATCACATATTTTATTGGCGAGATATAAATGCTTTTATGCGTAAAATGGAACACAATTGGGTCGATAAATCCCGTCCCGTAAATGCTTGAAAAGTGCGACTTTGACAGGGCGGCACGTGACTTACAAGCGTTATGGAGTTTTTCACAACTCAGACAGATGCGAATTATTTTACAATTTTTTTGTGCTTTGTTTTCTATTGATTGCGAATTTGATTATTGTATTGGATCTGCTGCTTTAAATAGACGTCATTCCAACCAGTGCCGTGGCTCAGTGGGTCGGCCCACTATGCTAGCAACCCTCGAGCTTTAAGCGGCGCACCTTCGATTCCTCCCTAGGTGTATTTCTCTCTGTGTCACTGAAAACTGTCCTTGTGTATGTTCATTTACTCGACGTTGCTTGGCTAAATGTGACCCTTGCGTCAAAACCTAACCCAATCAGTGTTGGACAAAGTTTAGTCTCACTAATGATTAAAAAGTTAATCATGATTAATGAGTAACTATTTATTAGTTTTGTCCTTCCACTTTTATCAATGATTCATTTAGTTTTATTTGTAATCACGTGATCTTGACTAAAACTCGTAATTGAAATTGTGCCTTCATTCAACATTCTGAATCCAGTAAAAATAGTAATAAATTGTATGAAGTTATGCAACAAAATACCTACCTATCCACATGTTGAAGAGGAAAACTACAATAAAATTAAAAAGAGGATAACAATGATTAAATAATTTATTGATTCGTATTTTATAGCGAAACAAAATTCAAGTAACACAAACAAAAATCAAATTACATAAAATTATTCAAACAAAGGATCAAATATGATGGTTAAATTAACATGTTTTAAATGGGTAGGGTAGGGTAGGGTATTTCAATTAACGTCACACTGGAGCAACACAATGGGCTATTGGTGACGGTCCGGGATCAATCCCAAAGGGAAAGATCCGAGGACAACACCACGTAATTTTGAACCACGGTCAGATGACGAGGCAACACCTGAGCTGGCACCCCACTCTCCAAACTTCCACACCACGCCAACGTGAGGACATTTGAGGCCACGACAGATTTAACGTGCACCAGCCCCCTTTGTACACGACGGTGTTTGGCTGGATTCGAACTCGCAACCCTTCGGTTGCTAGTTCGTTACTCTTCCAACCGGGCCACCGCGGCCCCATGTTTTAAATGAAATTTTTGAATCGATTCGCGATTCTAGAAACTCATGTAAATTGAAAGTAAAAAATATCTCAAAGCAATTTTGTATACCTCTACTATATAGGAATTAAGTTAACGTATTCAAGAATAAAACTTGATTGAATGATGAATGAGGCAGGTATTTTCAATTAACGTCACACTGGAGCAACACAACGGGCTATTGGCGACGGTCCGGGATCAGTCCCAGAGAGGAAGATTCAAGGACAACGCCTTGTAATTTTGAACCACGGTCAGATCACGAGAACAACACCCTGAATATAATAATTAATGAGACTGATTTAATTATGACTCTTAACTTTTTAGTCATGAACTGAAATTTTGGTTAACCAATCAATCGACTGAAAAAATTAGTTGATTGCGTCCAACACTGATCCCAGTAAAGAGTGCTGTGCCAGCTCAGGTATGACCTCGTCATCTAACCGTAATTCAAAATGGGATCTTTCCCTTAGGGTTTGATCCCGGACCGCCGCCAATAGACCGTTGTGTTGCTCCATTGCGACGTTAATTGAAATACCCCCACCCCCCCTTAGGGTTTGATCCCGGACCGCCGCCAATAGACCGTTGTGTTGCTCCATTGCGACGTTAATCAAAATACCTACCTGATCTCAATAGGGAAAATTTTAAACTTATAGAATTTTCAAAACATTTTGAATTAATTTTTGACTTGAAACATAAAAAGAAAATAAATAGCTTTCATCATCGAGTATGAAAACGCAAAAAGACTAGTTAATTATTTGCTGGTAAACTTGGTGAAAAAACGCTCTCTTGAGGTCAATAGCAGTGCCAGAGAGAGATTACGGTTCACGTCCTCAGACTAATCGTATAAGGCACGGGCCGGTTGGAAGAGCAACGGATTAGCAACCGGAGGATTGTGAGTTCGAATCCAGTCGTGTACAATGGGGGCTGGTGCATTTCAAATCTGTCGTGGTGTCCTGGCGTGGAAGTTTGGAGAGTGGGGTGCCTGCTCATGTGTTGCCTCGTCATCTGACCGTGGTGTTGTCCTCAAATCTTTCCCTTCTGGGATTAATCCCGTACCATCACCAATAGCCCGTTGTGTTGCTCCACAGTGTGACGTTAATTAAAAAATACCTACCGTATAAGGCACTGGGTCAAGGGACATTCAATGGCCAACATTTTTTCGACCTGAAAAATACGAGGCACGCAGAGTAACTTTTTCCTAATAATACTTGCATGGATGTAACAGACAGGAAATAATAATTTATGTTGGGACGTCCTGAATGATTACGACTGCGATTCCTTTTTACATTCCTTCGACGTGATACGAATGGGATTATTTTTTTTATCCCGCATCTGCGCATGTCTGAGGGCATATCGAACTCTATATTTCTTATAGTACTTCATTTTCACCCTTCGACAGAACGGAGTGTGGCTCAGTGGATTTGCCCACATCGCTAACAACGTGTGAGTTGTAGGCGGCGCAGGCCTTCTTGGGTGCATTTCTCACTCAAGTAAAGCTTCCCTTGTGTGTGTATTTCCATTTACTCTTAACGGGACGCCCTCTTGGAGGAGTAACGGGTTAGCAACCGGAGGGTTGCAAATTCGAATCCAATCAAAGACCGTCGTGTGCAAAGTGGGCTGGTGCATTTCAAATCTGTCGTGGTGTCCTGGCGTGGAAGTTTGGAGAGTGGAGTGCCAGCTCAGTCGTCTGACCGTGGACCTAGTAATTTCTCACATCTGAGAGAATGGACCAGTCCTGCTCTGAAAAGTTCACGTTTGCGTCACGTGATTTTGAATGAATCTATTCGTCAAATAAAATGACGAGTTGTGTCCATTTCTGAGTCAGAAGTCGCCGTGTGCATTTTGCACAACTTTGGCGATGTCGATTATTTTCTCGTTGTAAAATAGGATGGTATTGGTATTGGTATTTTTCAATTAACGTCACACTGGAGCAACACAACGGACTATTGGTGACGGTCCGGGATCAATCCCAAAGGGAAAGTCCGAGGACAACACCACCTAATTTTGAACCACGGTCAGATGACGAGGCAACACCTGAGCTGGCATCCCACTCTCCAAACTTCCACACCACGCCAACGTGAGGACATTTGAGGCCACGATAGATTTAACGTGCACCAGCCCCCTTTGTACACGACTGTGTTTTGGCTGGATTCGAACTCGCAATCCTTCGGTTGCTAGTCCGTTACTCTTCCAACCGGGCCACCGCGGCCCATAAAATGGGATGGTAATCTATGGTTTGAAGAGCAGCTACTAGTGCAGAGCAGGTGACTATAGGATGAGATGCGAGTTCAACGTCCAAACAGTCGTTGCAATGTCTATACGTTCTGGTTCCATCACAGTTACTTTTCATGCCTTTAAATGTCATGTCAGTCTGAATAGTGTGCTGGTTTTTCTGTGTTAATTTCACAAATTTGGTGTTTTATTTTAATTTTACCACAGCATTAGCATCAGTCTGAGTTATTGGGGGTTTGTTCAGCATTGAATTCTCTGGCTTCCTTGGCCAATTGATCTGTAGCTTCCTTCAATGTCCACATGTTCGACTGAAGAGTGTAGCTTTTCTCCAACCACAGGAGTTGATGCAGATGTGAATGTCTTGGGGACATTTTGAGTAGGCAGATCTGGAATCACTAAAGATAACAATTCCCTCGGTTTGCTATGTTGAGCTATTTAAATAAGTTTCTCACAAGAGCCTTATTTATAGCTATGAGTTCACTGGTGAAATTGGAGAATATTTTTCCTTTTCCGGCCTTTCCATCTGGAAGAAGTATAGTACACCAGTACTTCCTTTATTCATATTAGAATTTGATGACGCTTCACGAGTCGGGCTACGACGAGTTGAAACATAAACAAAGTTCTCACTCAATTGGCATTCTCAGCGCTCCAACTAAAGACTATTGAGTACGAAGAGGCTGGTGCTCGTTCAATCTGTCGTGGTCTCAAATGTCCTCACGTTGGCGTGGTGTGGAAGTTTGAAGAGTGGGGTCCCAGCTTAGATGTGACATCGTCATCTGACAGTGATTCAAAATGACGTGGTGTTGTCCTAGGATCTTTCCCTTCGGGTCTGATCCCGGACCGTCGCCAATAGCCATTGTGTTGCTCCAGTGCGAAGTTAATTCTCAGTTCCGAATTTCGTTTAGTGCCGGAAGCGATACAGTGGTTGCGATTCGGCGAAACAAGCAATCATGCACGGCGACAGCCATATATGATTGGGCATTTGACAGAGCCCTTTCTCTTGGCAAGCATAACTAGTACCCTTCTGCAAATAAATTACCCAAGGTCCTTCTTTTCTAATTAATACTAGTTAAGTGTCGGTCTAGGAAACGATACAAGTGAGTAACCGTCCACGTGATTTCGACGAGATATCTCGTTCATCAAGACCTGGCGTGTTTTCTAAGTAAGACCTCGTCAAGACAACCACTACGAAGGTTAAGTTTTTGGGTTAAAAAGTCATGTCTGTCGCCTTGCAAATGTTTCTGCGTGTGGCAAAGCCTGGCACAAGTTTGGCACCCTTCCAGAAGTAGGCTTATCTAGGTTGTCATGTGCTTTCTTACTGAGCCCTTCCTTATGTGGAAGGATTTCTTTCGGAAGTTTGTATTAGAAAAGAAGACTCAAATTAATTTTTTAATATAGGTTACTTCAAGGTCGAAGCATGTCGGCGCTGGATTCCTAGACTTGGGCTTAAAACCTTCCACCGAGACCCTCGTTGGAATATATGCTTCAAATCGTGAAGAGGTGAGTTTCTTTGAAATCTTTGATACAGCTTTGATGTAAAGACTTTTACTGCAACGTTTTTGTCGTGCTTTTTTGTCGCCAAGGAAGAATTTCTTAGAAAAAAACACCGTTTTAGGCTTAGCGGAAACAAATTAAAAAATTAACGATAGAATTTTTAACATAGAAAAAAATCCACACAACTGATTATTCTTCCTACTAGGAAAGAATTTATTTCATGAAAAAATCTTTACTTTTTCTGAAATAATCTTATAGAAGTTTGTCCAAATCAAATAATTTACTAGTTTTCGTCTAATGGAATCAGGCTATGTAATATGAATGTTAAAAAAGATCACATTAATTCTAACAAAATATAGTTTTTTTGGCATAGTAAAATGAAAAATATATAGTGATTTACAAAAATTAATAAGAGATTCCAATAATCGCGAGGTTGCAATGAAGTCCTAATAAAGTGGGTGTAGGTGTAGCGTCTTCAACGCTATGGGGTGGGAAATCGGTATAAATGAGTACTAATGGTTGTACTGCTTTCTGGATTATTTAATAACAAAAAAAATATCTCCGGTTACATGAAATCTGTACAGCACAGAAAACAAATTTGCCCGCAACGGGACTTAAAGGCGGACCTTTCTGGGACCTCTGAGAGACACTCCCAACACTGTTGAAGTCCTAGCGTCGTCTGCCTTCATTCTCCCCGGACTCACTCGGGTCGGCCAAAGGCGGTGGGGGACGTCCTCTCGTCCCCCATTGGCCAAAGTTCTCCTGGTGGATTTTCCTTTTTTTTTCTCAGCGTTCCAGAAGGTTCTGGCGCCGCCGAGACGAACTGTCCCCGAATTCCTTCAAAACCCTGGGAGCGTCGGCAGAGATGAAGGGGCATTCACCTTTTGAGCACCGAACCATGGCTGCTGGGCTGATCGGCGCCTCCATAGTCTGCAAGGGGAGAGGAACACCTCCGGGAAAAGGAGTGTAAGATGCTTTGCCACATAGGATTATTTCTTTGGTTCGATTGGATGAGAATTGGTATCTGATTAAAAACACCGAGCTTTGACGACAGCACGTTCATTTAAACACCATACGAGGACATTACAATACTATATACATTCGCTATTTTCAAAAGAGTTTATTACACCACAAATTCATTTCAAAACCATATTCTAAAGATGCGTACTATTTAATTTCGTTGACGTCTAACTTGTTTGGTGCTCTAGATATGGAGGTTTGTTTTCACCTCATCTGCTCTGCATTTTCCCTTCACACCTCCATGTAGCTTTGCGGTTGCAGTTAGAGGTGGTGATCTCACAGTGGGGTTGTCTTTGCTTGCCACTACTCGTTACAAAAAGCACGCCGAAAAAAAACGCGCCAAAAGCGTTGCCACAAAAAAGTCTATATCAAAGCTGTACCAATTTTGTATCCGAATTTTTTATGTACACGGCAGATACCTTTACATCTAGGATAAAACACTGAATCCATGCTTATAGATAGGATGGATCGAAGTGTTGGAAAAACAAGGGGGTATGTTATGACATCTAACGTAGATTGAATCTATCTTCCTTAAAACTCGTGCTGGTCAAGACGGCAATATCTCCTAAACTTTGTCCCTAGGTAAACGGTTGTTGAAACGCTGCATATAAAAGTATCTGATGCCTCAACGCTTGAAACTCAATCAACATTTATTTGAGTGATCGTCTATATCGAAGTGTTGGCATTAGACACTTATATATGCAGCAAATTGCAAATATCAACTCGAGAAAGTCAAATTTGGAGGTACTGCTGACAGACTAGGAATAACAAGTAACAGTATAATTATGAAATAAGTAATAGTATAATTACATCGAAAATGGAATAAGTAATAGTATAATTACATCGAAAATGGAATAAGAAACATAATTACATCGAGACTAATACACATTTCGGATGATCCAGAGTCCAAGTGTCCTGATTTGCGGAGATTATGCGTTAGCAAATGGTCTCGAAAAAATGCATCGACCAGATTGTTGAGTTGACAACATTTAGGATTTAATCCTCCAAGTGGCTTGGATGAGATATTTCGTCCACCAAGATCTGTCGTTATTTTAATGACGAGATATCTCGTCGGGATAAAGGTGTCCTATTACTCTAAGTGAATGATGATCCAAGTGAACAGTGTCCTTTGCCGAGAACTGGTGACAATTTGGAACAGGTATTTGCATCAGAGGCTGGTCACTACAAGGCTGTTTTCGACGCGATCAACCATCAGGAGGATACATCTAGTCTATCGGTAATGTGCAACGTTAATTTTATCTTCTTCCTTTAGACCAGTGGTTCTTAACCTGGGGTGTGTGCACCCCTGGGGGTGCGAGAGAACTTTCGTTGGACGACAGCGATTTAAGAAAAGACGATCTTATTGAAATACGAGCCAATGCACGTATTCAAATGGAATTTGAATAACTGGACTTAACAATTGGTGCACAGTTAGAACCTTATCCATAGCTGGCAAAAGTAGCGTTGCAGACACTTTTACCATTTGCCACCACCGACCAGTGTGAAATGGAATTTTCATCACTTTTGCACAAAAAAACGAAAGCCAGAAATGCAACTACGCGTGGCTCTTTCACAAAAGCAGCCTCGCTTCAAAAGTATTATTATGAATAAACAAAAACGCAGCCATTAAAAATTGAGATATTGTTTTGTATGTATATGTAAATGTATGTGTTTATTTTTCAATAAATAATCTTGCAATAGAAGTAATTTCCTAGTAAAGAAACAAACACATTTTTCAAGGGGGGTGCGAGAACTTATTTTTAGATTCAAGGGGGTGCCGATCACTAAAAAAGGTTAAGAACTACTGTTTTAGACTAAAGACCGAATCATGAAATGATTGAAGCATCTCAATGTTCCATCGTTGTGATTCGATCTTAAGGAATGAAGGTGCGGTGAACTTCCACTACAATAATTAACTACAGGCCAACGAAAATCCATCACGAAGGAAGGATTCAAGTCTTGGGATTAACACGATGCTTAGATAATGGAAAGATATGCAAATGATTAGAACTGCTGGCGTACATACAAATCATGTGAGCCCTATCCCATATAAATTGTATAAAAAGGGAGAATAGAGAGCCAATTTGGAATTGTGTTTTCTAGCTGTTCATGCGTATAGAAAGCTTAATTATGCCTCATCGAAAATATGGCAGTCATACGAGCACGTTTTCGAGTTTGACAGTGTAGCTTATCTAGACTGCGGATTATCCTTCCGAGAAATCGGTGCTCGTTTGGGACAAAATGAAGCCAGTGATGCCGATATGGAATCGATGGGTGCAGGAGGGACGAACTAACCCATGTGAATGGACCACTGAACGATTACAGATATCTCGTGTGCATGGCTAGTACTGCTACGTCAAGAAGACTAGCTCAAGAATTAGGGTGTGTTGCAGAAAAACCTGTTAGAGCACGTACAATTCGACGTCGTCTGGAGCAGCGAGGCGTCCATTGCTGCGACTACCTTTGACTCTACATCACAATTGTCTGCGGTTGGAATGATGCATAGAACGCCGCACATGAACAAACGACATCGTCTTTTCAGATGAATCGCGATTCTGTCTACAGAATCACAATGGAAGAAACGTTTGGAATTTAATTCCTATACTCAACTCTTTATTTCTCAATTTTAGCCTCTAGCATTATGTTGCTATTGATTGTTTAATTTTACAATCCTGCGTCTAGCGCAGCTTGTCCTACTTAGGATCTTGTGCCATAAAATTCAATATCCAATCCAATCCTATAATGATTGCCATCACACAGACTTTGTGGTGGAAGCAGTTCTCGTGGTAAACTTACAGTACTTCGTGATCTGTTCGCGAGTCCGGATTGGACTGCTCATGATGCATTGTCCTCATGAAGCCGGTTACATATGACATGGTGACATGACTTCGCTAGTGAGAACAAAACTTTATAAAGCATTCCTAATGTGTAACATACTGTTCTTTTTCCAGTTCCTATTATCGATGTGTGCGTGTGCTGCTTACTCGATGGTCTCCGTTCCTATTTACCTGCAGATGAGTCTGCAGTCCGTATTCTTCATCATCAATCAAGGTGAGACAATGAGATTAATGGATCTTTTTTTAAGGTAGCCCAGAGAATGAAGTCATCAACCCTCCAAGTAATTTCGACGAAATATCTTGTCCATCACGTGGTTTGGAGAGTGGGATGTCAGCTCAGGAGTTGCCTCGTCATCTCACCGTGGTTCGAAATTACGTGGTGTTGTCCTCGGCTTTCCCTTCGGGATGCATCTCGTACCGTCGCCAATAGTCCGTTGTGTTACTCCAGTGCGATGTTAATTAGCTACCTACCTACTTGCCTCGTTCATCTGTGCTAATGACGAGATATCTCGTCCGTCAAGATCTGGTTAATATTTTTACATTTAATTAGTTCAAGCTTTAAAATTATGTATTTTCTTGTAGCGATTCGGAAAGTTTTTGAATATACTATATGTAAAACAATTGAAAAATTGGCTTTTTCAAAAATGTGTAACCATATCACATATGCCAATTATATTAACAGAAAAAATTGTTAATACAGTGGCGGGATAAAATATCCAGAATTATGCAATGATACATGTTACAAATTTGACTGATAAGTTTCTGAGAAAGGTACATCAAGTTTTACACATTTCAACCCTCCTGGTGGTTGCCACGACGAGGTATCTCGTCTAATTAGCAAAACTGACCAGATCTTGATCGACGAGATATCTCGTCATTGGGAGCAAACGGATCAGATTTTAATCTCGTCATCCTAAAAAAATTAGCATTATCTTGAAGACGAGAAATCTCGTCATTAGCCAAATGGGTCAGATCTGGATGGACGAGATATCTCGTCGTAACCACTTGGAATATCAACAGGAGAAGCAATGAGGATGGTAACTCCAGATTACTTTAAAGGAGGCGGTTGCCTCTTCACTGGTGATACACCTCTTCTCTGACAACTCGGAAGGGTGGCCCTGTCGAAAGAACAGCAGATTAGCAACCGGAGGGTTGCGTGTTCGAAACTTGGTCCTGCCAAAGACCATCCCGTACTTGAGGGCTAGTGCACGTTAAATCCATAATGACCTCAAATATCCTCACGTTGCCTTGGTGTGCCTAGTTTGGAGAGTGCGGTGCCAGGTGAGCTGTTGACCTCGTCATCTGACCACGATTCAAAATTACGAGGTATGGTTCTCGCATCTTTCCCTTCGGGATGGATCCCGTATCGTCGCCGATGGGTTTCCTCCAGTGCGACGTCAATTTACTAGCTCCCTAGTATGATTTCCTGTTATACAGATCATACGAAAAGCATTATCTTTGACGTGCAGTATAGGATCTTTTCTTTCCTCCAGCCAGCCTGCAGGTGGTGGTCGTAAACAGCAATGAAAATGCCGTGAAGGTTCTGAAGAATGCCGGGGATGTGCCCTCTCTGCGCACCATCGTCATGATGGACGACGTGCATCCTGAAACAGCAGAGGCCGCTCGAGGAACGAACATCGCCCTCGTCCCCTACGCAGAACTGGAGGTGAGTTCGATTCCCTTCTGATGAGTCTGGTGACCAGCTTCTGTGTGGTTGAGTGTGCGAAAAGTATCGACATTCTCAAAACCAGGAACCTAAGTAGTATACCCCCCCCGTATAGGACACGGAAGTGACGTCATACCACGTGACCCGAAGTGGGCGGGGCCAAGTGACATCACAGCGTGACGTCATCGAAAAGCGGAAGTGACGTATGGTTTGTTTACATTTTGGACTTGGGAATTTTTTTTTTGTCATCGACTTCGTGCAGGCGTTTCAAGATGGCGTCGTTTTGTTGCCATGATGACGAATCACTCGTAGTGTCATCTGGTGGAGATATTCGAAACCCTATTATTTTTAATTAAAAAGCAATTTCGTGGATTCGAACCGAGGACCATAGGATCCGAAGTCAAGTGCGCTATCCGTTAGGCTGTAAGAGAGTTAACTATGGGCGGTGAATTAATGTAGTGTTTCTCTCTCTTTTGGACTTGTATTTTTTCTTAGTATTAGGAATGGGTTATTTTTAGAAAATGGTTTGAATAATTGCATAGGGGTTTTAATAAATGCTTTTTCAAAACGACTTATGGCGCCATCTAGTGATTTTAAAAGTAAGTAATCTAAGGAACGAATTGATTTCTTAATGTTTTTACTTTATTCATGACCAGTGACGTCAGTGTGTTTACGTTTGGGACTTGGATTTTTTTCCTTCTGAGATTTCGATGTGACGTCATATAAAGTAAAGTTGAGTTTTAGGTGTCCTGCTTGTGGGGGAAAACATTTAAGCAAGAGTTGAGTTGTTTTTTATGGGAATGGAGCTGAGTAGGTTTTGTAAAAAAAAATTTTGTTGATGAATGGCAACACCCAAACTTTAAGTAACACGTTAGAACATGAATGCGAGTGGCAAGCTGATGCAATCATACCGGTTATAGGGTAGGAATGTTGCTATTTGTTGAAGACCAGGTAGGAGGGATTTTCTTAGTATCACGTGATTATTCAAGCTTCTCTGATTGGTGGATTAATCTTGTGCTCTTGGGAAGTAAGTTATACCCCCTCAGAAATCATTTCTATCAGTGGCTGCAAGGTTTGTTGATCAGTTTCAGAAGTAATTTTGCATTGAAAAGACTATGAAGCGAAATTCTGTTCAGTCTAGCCCTATGAAAAAAACTCGTATTGCTGAAAAGAGTGCATTGTCTGTTCTTGGTGAAAAACCAAAAATAAAGACAAAGTCTTTACCTATGCCTGGGGAAGAGCCAAAAATAACGATGGATTCGCTGCCTGATACGATGTTACACCTTGGAGACAACATGTTCCTGCTTGTAAACAAGTTCACTGGACTTACCAGAGTCCATATCAGGAAGTACGTTACGGATGAGAGTGAAAGCTTACAGCCCACGAAGGAAGGTATTTCACTTTCGCCAAAAGTGTGGGATTCTTTTATAAGTAAAGTGAATAAATATTTCACTTTTGGTACTGTGGAATCTGCTAAGATTCTTGAAAGAGACCTGTGTATGTCCAAAGAAGTTGTGGGAGACACGACATTTCTCATTCTGCAAAGACTGTTTCGCAAAAGTGATATGTCATTTCATTTTGTGCCCGAACGTGTTGTGCTGTGTTGGGAGCAGATCTTTAAAATCTGCGAAAACTACCAGCGTGTTGCTGAACGTGTAAATACTTCACTATTCACCTACTCCTTGTATTATTTCGTGAGACACGAACTTGAAAAGTGTTCAACATTTAATTCCGAAGAGACTTACAACGGTGACCCTGACAATCCAGAAGGGGTGGATGAAATGAAATTAGCCTTGTGTTCCCACTTAGAGGATATAATTTCAAAGAACATATCTAAGCATGTGGATTGCTTCGGATGTAAGAATTACATTGTGAACAACATAGCTCATACCTGTTTAGATACGAGTAAGGAAGATTCTTTTTCCATGCATTTTACTTCCATTCTTTACAGTATTGATTGGCGTGATTTTGCTGGGACTTTTGTTCAAAAATATAGTACTCAGTTAAATTTTAGGTATTTGATTTTCCAAGGTGACTTTTTTGAATGTTTGAATGTAAATGAACTCATGGAGTCCGTGCGACAAATGTATGTAAATACCGATTGTATTCCTCCATATTTTTCATCAGTGTAATGTATTTTTTTACTTTTATTACTTATAAATAAATTTTGTTGATTCTTATTACCCCTGAGTGCGTTTTATTTAGACTTTTATCTTACTTGTTACTGTGCATATGTTTGACTATATGTTTGACCTATTTAGTGTTTAATTTGTTATTGCATAATTGTTTTAATTATTATTTTTTAAATATTCTTTAGTTTAGCTACATAATTTTAATAGTGAAATTCTGTTCATAAAGTGAATGTAGGAGAAGTATATAAATACTGTGTTTCTTATAATTTAACAGTCATTATGAATATCAGCTTTAGGTTAGACCACAACCGCTGCTGCAATGGAAGAAATTCTGAATCAGACATATCGGAATCCCAAACTCCCCGGCAGCTTTGGTGGTATCAATGCTTTACAGCGTGCTTTAAAAGGTCGCGTGAAAAGAAAACAGATAAAGAATTGGCTACAAACGAAAGATTCGTATACTTTACACAAGCCTTTACGGCACAAATTCCAGAGAAATCGTGTAATAGTAGGAGGATTAAACGATCAGTTTCAATCTGATTTAGTGGACATGCAATCTCTCGCCCCTCATAACGACGGGTATAAGTATTTACTTACTTGTATTGATATTTTGTCTAAATATGCATGGGCCATTCCTCTATTAGATAAAAAATCTGCAACTATATTGAGCGCTTTTGAAAAAATATTTTCCGAACGTACTCCTCAATCCTTACAGACAGATGCTGGGAAAGAGTTTACCAATAAACTAGTGCAAAATTTCTTAAAAAAGAAGAAAGTTCATTTCTTTACCACACATAATTCAACAAAAGCTTCAATCGTTGAACGCTTTAATCGTACCCTTAAAACTAAAATGTGGAAATACTTTACTGAAATAAATACAAAGAGATATATTGACGTCATAGACCAATTGATGCATAGTTATAACCATACTTGGCATCGTAGTATTAAAACAGAGCCTTCATCAGTGACATTACAAAATGAAGGAAAAGTATGGGATACGTTATACGGTCAGCAATCTGTTGTAAAACAGAGCAGTTCAGAGTTAAAGGTTGACGATACTGTTCGTATTAGTCGGGAGAAAATGCACTTTGAAAAAGGATACGAACAAAACTGGACAAAAGAAATTTTTACTATTTATAAAATAATACATCGGATACCTGTTGTGTATAAACTGAAAGATTTAGCAGGGGAAGTGATACAAGGAAGTTTTTACAAAGAGGAATTGCAAAAGATCTGGGATTCCGGATTTTATCCAGTAGAAAAAGTTTTAAAGAAAAGAAAGCGTCGTGGAAAAATAGAATACTTTGTGAAATTTCAGGGTTATCCTGACAAATTTAATGCTTGGGTTGAGAATGTTAAAATGATATAAATAGAGCTGTCACCGTACTTACCTTCTCATTTTCACTGTACGATGTCGTTCTACATTACACTTCCCAGCGACAGCTCTATCGAGTTTTATCCTGGCAACACAATGTCGCACTTCTACACGAAACTCCCTAAACGTCTGGAACTCTCAGGTGAATGGGAAGTAGGATTAGTTGAAATGATTTATCCCAGAATGTGGAATAACATCATTGATGGTGAAAATTCTTTCGAATATGATTTAGGAAACGGAATAAAAATTGATGGAAAAATAGCGTGCGGATTTTACGATTCTCCGGTTGACATTTTAAATGCATTTCCAAAGCACATAAAAATTCAAATGAAATATAACAAACACACTAAAAAGGTGATGGTGCAGCTCACTAACGGTGCAACGGTGAAATTATCCAAGGGATTAGCTGAAAACTTAGGTTTTGAACCTAATAAAGTGATCGGAGAAAATTTTATTCCAGGAAATGGAGGCCCAGATACAGTAATCACTGAGAGTCCTTTTGTTGCGGATCCTAATGTTGATTTACATTTGCTGTACGTTTACACCGACATCATTCAGCCTGAATTTGTTGGTGGGATCTTAGCTCCTCTTTTACGAACTCTGACAGTGAAGGGAAGAGATGGTGACATGCTTCAGGAACAATTTGAGAGACCTCATTATTTACCAGTTTCTAGAAAAAATTTTGACTCAATTGAAATCATTATAAGGACGCACACTGGTCGTTACGTCTCATTTGAACGCGGAAAGTTGATAGTGAAACTACATTTTCGCTTGAAACAAATCGTATAAAAAGAGTGTTCCTTTCTGAATTGATTCATTTTTCATTTTCGCATTCAAGAAAAGAAGTAGCAAAATGTTGGTGCCTTACACGTGTTGTAGTAAAAAGTTTGAAGATTATTATTCAGGGCAAGTTGGAAATGGCTTGCCTTACTATAAAGGACTTGTTTTTCAGAAAGGGCACGGAATAGGAGGATTTTTTGCAAAACTATTTCGCAGAGCATTACCTTTTTTGATTAGTGGTGCAAAAACGGTTGGAAAAGAAGCTTTACGGACAGGAACAATGGTTGCTAATGACGTGTTATCAGGCGAAAATTTCAAAACATCAGTTAAAACGCGTGCAAAAGAAACTGGGAAAAAATTAGCAAGAAAGGCGGTTAAGAAAGCAGATGAGATGATTGGTCATGGGAAGCTTAAAAGGAAGCGCAAAACCTCGAAACGTGTCATTTCATCTAAAGTCAGGAAGCTACAAGGACGTGATATTTTCGACTCGTAACACCATGGCTTTTCTACTAAAAGATTCTCCAGAATGTGTGAAATCAGAACTAGAATTATTCTCTTTACCTCCAACACAAACTGTCATCGAGAGAGGTCAGTGGGTTGAATTTCATCCCCTAGCCAATGTTTCTGGTGGAAGCCCTATCGAATTCAATGTCTCTGGAAGCGGAGACGAATACCTCGATTTGTCACAGACCCAATTATATGTTAAAGTTAAAATTTTAAAAAGTGACGGCAAACCAATCACAACTGAAAGTAAAGTAGGCCCTGTAAATCTCTTTCTGCATTCCATGTTTTCTCAGGTGGATATCAGTCTAAACGAAAGACTCGTTTCCTCCAGTAATAACACTTATCCATACCGAGCCATGATAGAAAAATTACTGAATCATGGTTATGATACTAAAACTTCTCAATTGTCTTCAGAACTGTTTTTTAAAGATACCGCAGGTCGTATGAATGTTTTTGATACGGCAGATGCTCAACCTAACGATGGATTTAATCAAAGGACAGAAATGTTTAAGCTAGGTGCATCGGTGGATATGATTGGCCGTTTGCACTTGTATATGTTTCATCAAGAGAGACTCCTTTTAAATATGGTGGATGTGAAAATTAAGCTTATACGCAGTAAACCGGAATTTTGTTTGTTGGGAGACGGGGAATTTAAAGTTTCGTTGGAATATGCTTCCTTGCTTGTTCGTAAAGTCAGAGTGAGCCCAGGTGTTGTTATAGGACATGCAAAAGGTTTGGAAAAAACAGCAGCTAAATACCCCATTAACAGAGTACTGTGTAAAGCTTATTCCATTCCGGCTGGTAATATGAGTTTTGTTCAAGATAACATTTTTACGGGACAGATGCCTAACCGCATTGTGATTGCCTGTGTCGATAACGACGCGTTCAACGGACACTATAAGAAGTCACCCTTTGAGTTCAAACATTACAATATTAATTTTATAGGAGTCTATGTGGATGGTCAGCCCGTGCCACATAACCCACTCCAACCAAATTTTGAAAAAGATCAATTTGTAAGAGCATATCAGAACTTATTTACGAATGCTGAAAATAGAGGCCTGTACCTCTCAAGGTCAGAATTTTCGAAAGGTTATTCTTTATTTTGCTTTGATTTATCCCCAGATTTGTGCGATGGTTCACATTTAAATCTTGTTCGACACAGTAACTTAAGAATAGAAATAAAATTTGGAACTACGTTACAGCAAACAATTTCATTGTTGGTGTATGCTGAGTTTGAAAATCTAATCGAAATCAACAAAGCTCGTAATATACTTTATGATTTTGGGAACTAATGAATTCATCACAGATTCATAGAATCTTCTCTCGTGATTCTATTTCGGCGAGATATTATGGTGGTGTTTATCCCTCAGATAAGATACCAACTATTGAAAAGTGTCCCTCTGCCATAGTGCTCAATACTGATAAACACGATGAGACGGGTTCTCATTGGCTTGCTGTGTACGTTCAAGATAACAAGACTATTGAATTTTTTGATTCCTATGGATTGCCTCCCGACGCATTTGGAAAAGACATCGCAAAATTTGTCAAGAAATTTCAATATGTTCAATGGAACAAAGTTCCACTTCAAAGCTTAACGTCTAATGTATGTGGACACTATTGCATTTATTTTATTGTTAAACGATGTCAAGGATTTTGTATGAAATTTATTATCAATCAATTAGCAGGAAAGAAGAATGATTTTAGAATATTTCAATTTGTCAAAAAAAGATACGGTGTAACCATGATTTTTAAAAAATAATAAAATTGTTTTATTGCCAGATATATTGACTCATTTTTATTTACTTTTTCGATACTTTTTAGATGTGGTTTTATTTTTTTCTGACAAATGGTTTTTTTGGGGTAAAATCCAAGAGTTTAAAAGGGTTGACGTAGGAAAAAGAAAACACTTTGTTAAAAATATTCACCAGAGTAAGTCGTACAAAAATGGAAAGCACAAAAAGTCAAATAATATTAGTTACATTACTTATTTTTTCCTACGTTGTTTTTTCTGCTTTTATTACTTGGACTTGTCTCAATTGGCCCAAACATGAATCATGCAGTTTAGAACAAAATAAAACGACGCTTGACATATATAAAATTTACCAAAAAATTGATTTAGTAGGATTTATTAAATGCAATGAATTTTCTAATTTTAGTTTTAACAACTCAGTTTGTGGGAAAACAGTATGTGAATGTGTTCATAATTCTTTAAATGTCTTTGAAAACCACTGTTTAGAATTTACTCAAAACATTGTTGATTCGTTCAGCGAGTGTCGTCTCGTAGCAAACACAATTAAAGGGTGCACAGACATGTTCTGCAAACTATAAAAGTGGAAACTTCAGCAATAAATTTATTATTTTAGAATATGGAACTCCCTAGACTAGTTCATCCTTCGACATGCCTCCTCAATGGGCCTACAGGATCAGGGAAAACTGTTTTCGTAAAGAAACTGATAGATCACAAAATGTTCCATCCAATGCCTACACATATTGTCTACTGCTACGGAAGTTACCAATCTATTTTTAATTCTATGAAAAATGTTAATTTTGAAGAAGGTTTGCCCTCCAACCTCAGCTCCATTCGAGATGCTTTAATTATCATAGATGATTTGATGGTAGAGTTATCAAGTGATACTCGCTTAAGCAATCTTTTTACAAAAGGTAGTCATCACCGAAATCTTTCAATCATTTTTATTACGCAAAACTTTTTTCATCAAGGCAAAGAAATGAGAAATGTTCATTTGAATTCGCATTATGTAGTTCTATACAAAAATCCTAGAGATAAAAGTCAAATAACGCATCTAGCCAAACAAATGTTCCCCAGAAAAATCAAGGCTTTTCAAGAAATATTTGACGATGCTACCTCAACGCCCTTTAGTTATTTGTTCATTGACTTAAGACCGGAGACGACTGAACGGTTACGGTTACGTACAGGGATATTTCCTGGTGATAAACATTTCGTGTATGAACCTCGATAGGGCCATTAAAGCGGATACCTTCGAAACCTATATAAAACAAAGTGAAAAAGCAGAAAAAATCATTTCTATTTAGAATGCCTTCTCAGAAGGATGTGGTATGTTTGAAACTCTTACAGAGAAGCAGGAGAAAAGCAACTGTATTGAAAAATTGTCCAAACAGTCTCATTAAATCAGTTTGTGAATGTGTTTTAAACCTTTTAAAAGGAAATCTCCCTATTGATAAACGTACCAAGAATCGACTCGTACCATTTAAAAGAACTTTAAGAAAACTCGCTGAGAAAAGAGTACCTCTCTATAGAAAAAGACGACTTTTAGTACAAAAAGGTGAAGGATTTTTATCCTTTCTTATTCCAGCTGCTATAACCGTCTTATCATCTCTTATACATGGAACACAGTAAAAAGTTTGCACTGGTACCGTTAGACCGTATGGAAGAATTTGAAGAGGATCATCTGAGTGAATTAGATACACAGATTCAACACATCTTGAAAAAGAAAATTGTTGATCATGAAAAAGTAAAGTTGTACAGTCAAGCTTTACAAAAATATGTTACATTCCCAAACGTTAATAGAACTAAACCACTCGACGAGAAGCCTCCCGATAAAGACCCTGAAAACAATTTTGATATAGAAAATGAAGTTCTTGGATCCGTTCCTGTGAAACATAAAGAAACTGCAGTGAAAATTATGGAGTTCTTAAAACACCATAAAATTTCCTGGAGTCAGAACAAAGAAGTCAAAGTGAACGATGAGATTATTCCAGGCTCAAATGTTATTCAATTCATCAATTTTCTTTTGAGAAACAGAATTCGAAGACCACCGGCCTTTGAAAAATTTAAGGAAATATTAACATTCAACAATTTTCCTCGAGAATTTGTGAAAAATACTTATTTAACTGATGTGAAAACTATGTATGCCAAACCTAAAAAATCCATAAAGAGACCGTCTTCAAGCAAATGGCTGCAGTTATGAAAAGCAACTTTGTAATTTTTTCTTGAAAGTTATGAATAAAATACTTTTTTCCATTACTTACTTGTGAATTTTATTTTAAATTTAAATATTCATAAAATTTAATAGTTAGGTCAGTTTATTTTTTACACAATAAATTAACTTTTTTTACTTTAACATTTTAACAAAAGAAAAAAATCTTAGAAAAGGTCATATAAAAGGTACTCGTTTTTGAAAAGTGAAAACAACAACATTTATTTGACACGATATATAACATTTTTTTACACCATTTTACAAATAATTGCAACACGTATTTACATTAATATCCGTATGGAAGTGTGGAAAAATTGTCTTGCCTTACTCTTTTTTTGTATATAGTTTTGTATGTTTTATTTTTCTTCCTTATTGATAACTTTTCGTCGTAATTTTTCTTGCTCCACCGCCGCCTATTTCTCTCCTGACAGTCATGACATCAATATTGAAACCTGAATCTAGGGCAATTTCCTCCTTGGACTGCAGGACTTTCATGACTGAAGTCATTACTTTCTCCACTGTTAAATCGGAAACAGGCATCAAATGCGTGGAGATGGGTTTGTCAAGCCCCTCAGCTTGGATGCAAAAGCGTACCAGGTCCGAGGAAGCTAGCCCCTCGGTAGTCCGACGAATTAACGTAGCAAAAAGCTCGCGAACAGCATACACGATCGCCGCCAAGGGTACGCCTCGCACACCTTCTGAAAGCCTTTCTGGATCCACACGGGCACTGTACGTGATTTCTTCTGCCTGGTACTTCTTATTTCTCCGCCGCGATCGCTCGACGAGTATCACAGCACTTTCCATCTGTAAAAAACGAGGTAAATAAAACACAATAACTAAATAACAACATAAAGGATAACATAAATTAGTATTTAAAAATATGGACAAAATGTGTAATTACACTAGAAACCTGGTCATCAGCAATATTCCTGGGTCCCACTTCAGATGATTCGCTGCGGCCAGTCTATAAAAAAGAAAACAATTAATAAAAGTACATTTTTCCATAGGATCAGGAGTTCAAACAAAAAAAAAATGTAAATTACCTCAAATCCTGAACCCACTTGGTAATACAAGGGAATAGACATTGGGTTTTCCAGAAAAATCTGAGACGTTTCATTTAATAACTAAAAAGGACATTAGAAAAATAGGCCAAATAATCAATAAAAGAAATATATATTACAGGAAAAGCAACTTACATCATCATCATCTGAATCCCTCATGGGAAAATCAGGGTCTTCAAATAAAATCTACAAGAATAAGGGCAAAAAAAATGGAGCATACTAGCATGGCATCATTAAAATATTCACATACTGCATTTTCAACGTTAAAAAAAATGAGGTATAAAAATAAGAGAGTTTAAAGAAAATATCTAGGAAATTCCTTTTTAAAATATATTTTTAAAATGTTTCTAATTAATCTAAACAAGGTTATTAAAAAAAAGTACTAGGGACTTACCATATTGGTGTCATCCATAGATCGCTTCATTTTTTCAAAGTAAAAATCCCGTTGTATAAACACGCGAAAACTAGCAACGAGTTGCAACGTAGTTCAAAGCGTTGTGATTCACTGAAATAGTATAATACTGCTATACTATGTATGTCCTCCTATTGGTCCATTTCATGTATTCCTCCGCGTAACCTGCGTAGGAAATGTACTGTGAGTAGGTTTTTCAAGTTCAGACGTAGGTTTTTCAAGTTCAGACTTGGCTTTTTCAAGTTCAGACTTGATGGACATACTCGTGACGTCACATCGAAATCTCAGAAGGAAAAAAATCCAAGTCCCAAACGTAAACACACTGACGTCACTGGTCATGAATAAAGTAAAAACATTAAGAAATCAATTCGTTCCTTAGATTACTTACTTTTAAAATCACTAGATGGCGCCATAAGTCGTTTTGAAAAAGCATTTATTAAAACCCCTATGCAATTATTCAAACCATTTTCTAAAAATAACCCATTCCTAATACTAAGAAAAAATACAAGTCCAAAAGAGAGAGAAACACTACATTAATTCACCGCCCATAGTTAACTCTCTTACAGCCTAACGGATAGCGCACTTGACTTCGGATCCTATGGTCCTCGGTTCGAATCCACGAAATTGCTTTTTAATTAAAAATAATAGGGTTTCGAATATCTCCACCAGATGACACTACGAGTGATTCGTCATCATGGCAACAAAACGACGCCATCTTGAAACGCCTGCACGAAGTCGATGACAAAAAAAAAATTCCCAAGTCCAAAATGTAAACAAACCATACGTCACTTCCGCTTTTCGATGACGTCACGCTGTGATGTCACTTGGCCCCGCCCACTTCGGGTCACGTGGTATAACGTCACTTCCGTGTCCTATACGGGGGGGGGGGTATACTACTAACCTATGTAAATTAAATTCATTAGTTATGCTGCAAACGATGATGGTCTTGTTTTTGTTATCTGACTATTTAAAATCGGTTGGAAGAGTAACGAATTAGTTAGCAACCGGAGAGTAACGAGTTTGAATCCAACCAAAGACCGTCGTGTATAAGGGGCTGGTACACGTTCAATCTATCGTGGCCTCAAGTGTCCACACATTGGCGTGGTGCGGAAGTTTGGAGAGTGCGGTGCCAGCTGAGCTGTTGACCTCGTCATCTGACCACGATTTAAAATTACGTGGTTGTGTTCTCCGATCTTTTGCGATGATCCTAGACCATTCCCAATAGCCCGTTGTGTTGCTCCAGTTGTACGTTAACTACCTACCTATCTACCGCCATTCACGATTGAAATGTACACAAATTAAAAATACTATAGTTTAAAGGTAGGAAGGCATTTAATTAATGTCGCACTGGAGCAACATAACGGGCTATTGACGACGGTCCGGGATCAAACTCGAAGGGAAGGTTTCGAGGATAACACCTCGTCATTTTGAACCACGGTCAGATGACGAGGTCACACCTGAGCTGGCACCCCACTCTCCAAACTTCCACACCACACCAACGTGAGGGCATTTGAGGCCACGCCAGATTTAACGTGCACCAGCCCCTTTGTACACGACGGTTTTTGGTTGGATTCTAACACGCAACCCTCCGGTTGCTAGCCGGGCTGTCGTGGCTCAGTGGGTGTGCCCACTGCGCTAGCAACCTTCGAGTTGTAGGCGGCGCAGGTTCGATTTCTGTCAGATGCATTCCTCCCTGGGTGTATTTCTTCTGTGTCAGTAAAACTTTCATTGTGTATGTCTATTACTTGATATTGTATGTCTGGCGCAGCATGGACAAATATGGCCCTTGTGCCATAAAACCATACAAAACCAACCAATCCGTTTCTAGTCTCTTACTCTTTCAACCGGGCTACCGCGGCCCTATAAATTTGCAGGAAAATAGAAATTTTTAGTTTATTATTTGTAACTGGTTTGTCTTAAAATGCAGTTTGATAAGCTAATCTTTATCGTTTAGTTTTACAATTTTATTCACTTATGAGATATCTTTGCGTTTATTTTTAGGCGAGGGGTAGATCCAATCCGAAGCCTTTGGTGGTGAGTATCTTGACATTTACTTGAAATCTTATTTAAATGATGCTTCAAATAAATGTAAAAAAACGTTGGTACAAAATTTATAATTTTCCAGCCATCTGAGGCGATTGAGTTTCCTTCCAAATATTGCGTCGGTGCGAATAAAATGTCCGGAGAATGACCATCACACTTCGATGGCGATAACTGAAAAATACAGTACCTGACCTACTCGACCCCTCTGAATTGACACACTGTTGCCACTTGTCATGATCCCGGAACGAAAAGTCTTGTGGCTGGGGTGCGAAGAAGTCATCAACTTCACGGTGAACCTCGTATCTTGGGTGAACCGTTTGCCAGACAGAAAGCGATCTAGGTGACGAAACAGACGAAAATCTGTGACAAGTCAGGGGAACAGGGGGATGAGGCATCGCTTCATAGCCCAACTCACGTAGTGTCAGCATCGTCCGTTGTGCGACATGAGGACGGGCGTTATCTTGCAAGAGGAGAACGCCATGCCTGTTTACCAAAGCCAGTTGTTTCACCGTCAATTTCCGGTGCATCTATCGTAATTCATCACAATATCGTTCTGAAGTGATGGTTTGGCCACTTGGCAGGAAACTGCGATGAATTATTCCAGCTGTAGATCACCATACAAGAAGCATAACATTCCTGGGATGTAAGGGTGGCTTGGGATGGCTTCCAAGAGGCTGTGCTTTGCTCAACCACTGTCATAAAAGTAACGATTCACTGCAGTAAAGTTTCTCTTTCATTCCTGGAACGGAGCAATGCACAGACTTCCAAACGTCTCATCTTGTCAATTCATGAAGCACCAAAAATCCATCTTTTTGACCTTATCCAGTGCAGCCAGGTGGCGAACAACAATGGTAGTGTGTTGGGCACCTAGCTCTGCCGCTATCTCACGACATGTTTTTCACGGTTCAGCTTCAACCACACAGCAGAACATCGTCAGAAACTGCAACTTCTCGGTGACCACGTGGTTCGTTTTTCAAGTCCATATCTCCACTTCGAAACTTCTCAAACCATCGCCGAATGGTTCGTTCATTGGCTGTATGCTCCCCGAATGCTGTGCTAATGTTTCGAGCAGCAACTGCAGCAGAATGTCAGTTTAAATTTGTAAAGGAAGATGACTCTCAAATCTAAGTTTTCCATGGCGAATTTGGAAGCACCTTACGCCCAAGTAAATTAAATCTGGAACTTGTACTTCACACGCGTGATAGCGATTTATAGTAGCTCTGTGACGTAAGATGCCGGAAGCTTGTAAGTAATCTATTTTAGCTGTGTCATTCCCAAAGCTATTTCTCATCGGACATTTCATGCACACCGACCCAATATAAAGAAAAAAAAGGAGGAAATGGGTCAATTTCCTCGAAAATAAATATCCATTGAAAGGATAAATAATTAAACAATTTTCTCATTTTTTATGCAAAGAAAAAATTATTTCAGATTGATGAAATTTTGATTTGAATATTCGAGGAACAACCACGGGCAACAAATCTAAGCACCCCTTTTATTCCACAGCCAATCCAAAGGTACAATCGTGGAAAACCACCTCTCGTCATTTGAGCAATTTTAACAGTAGGGAAAATTCAAAGATGGCGTTTGACAAGAACTAACGTCTTCTATAAATTCAAATGCATAAAATTTGCATAAGGGCCGTCTTCATATTAAATTGAGCACCAACTTCATAATTTCCAATGGAAACCAATATTTCGACTCACAATTTCGAATCCATCAAAATTTAACTTCAGATACCAAATTTCATGTTATTAGATCTTACCATCTCGAAGTTATAAGCACAGAAAGATTGGAGCTCATAATGCTCATAATCAGTTTCTCAGACTTTTATGGATATCTTCCTAAATAATATTTCGATCTGATATTTTGTACTCTGTTGCTGTTAAGCAACCCAAACAAAATCTACCTAATATTTTATTTTAAAAATAGTTTTTAGTATCCAATAATAATTATTAAATTAATGTTTGAAAAAATTATGAAGTGGAACTACATTCTGATAAGAATCAATTCAGAAAGACTTGTAATGTGACCATGCAAAATTTCAGCTCATTCCAATGGTTGGTTTTTGCGTTACATTAATTTTCCTCATTATGGCGATTTTACAGGGCAACCAAAAGTTTAAAAAACGTCTGACAAACCTCAAATAATAATTCTCGAATCGTTTGCACTTCCATAATAAATATAATAATGTAATTCTCAAATCGTGTTCACTTGCATAATAAATATAATGTTCGGATCATTTCGATTTTCAATGGGAAGATGATCCCTGAAATTGACGGCAACTTTAACATTGAATATCTACGGATATAAAGATAGTAGTCATGAAATTGTATATTTAGACTAATGTAGCGATTTAGAATCTGATGTGAAGACGTCCCCTTATGCATTTTTTGCATTTGAATTTCTAGAGGACGTTATTCCCTATTGAATGATATCTTTGAATTTGCTCTACTCTGAATAGTGCTCGAGTTAAAGGGGCTGGTTCGTCTTTTCCCCCCGACTGTAGTCAATAAGGAATGTCATCTTCGAATTCATTCAAGGGATGGTCTTCATAATTTTAATTGACAACACAAATTAGGACGGCAAATTTTGAATCTGTATCAAAACTTATCCTCGAATATCGCACTGCATATCATTTGGTTAGCTCCTAAAAAGATCATAGACAAACCAAATGAAAAATACTTTGATCAAAGTTAGAATGTTGGAAATATGCAAAATCTACTTTGCATTCTTCAAAAGAGCTCGAGGCTGTGTTGGTTGTCTAGGTCAGTGATTCTCAACCTTTTTTTTGTCGCGGCACACTTTTAACGATTTCAAAATTTGGCGGCACACAAAGAAAAAGATAAGTTTAAAAGTTGTTTACTTACCTATAATATACTGTGTAAAATAGTTTATGATAATAATTGTGAATGTAAAATAAAATAATATAATATGTACTACAAAAACAACAGTACGTTTATTAAGGGATTAATTACAAGGTAATAATAAGAATACTTTTAATGAGAAATTTGAGCTTGATGTTTTTTGATAATTTCTGTTAGTAAAAAGAGAAAATAAAACTATTCTCATACTTCTTTTTCACTTCCTTTACACATTATTTGATTGAGGGGTGGAGATGGGGATACTGGGAACACTTGAAATTTCTTCACGTTGGGGCGAATATTTCACTTTATGAAAGGTCACAGTTATCGAAGATAAAAACAGTTAAAAATATGGTATTTAACTGTAAAAACAACAGTTTTCTTTTACAGTGTACTTTTCTTTAATTTAAACAAACTTTACTCGTAATAAAAAAAAGCATTATAATTTTTACTATATACATTTCTAAAATTTGGCGGCACACTCTAAGAATTTGGCGGCACACACAAGTGCCGCGGCACAGTGGTTGAGAAACACTGGTCTAGGTGTACGCAGATGTTTTTGACCATTGTCTGCTGGAATTCATAAAAATTTTCCTTTCGAAAATTAAAACTTTGCTCAAACACATACTATGTAACAGTCACCCTAATTTTAGTACTGATGAGTTTACTGCCAAATTCAAAAATGTGAATTGACGCTTGATTTAAAGATTAGTTTGCACTTTGGAGGGACTATTTGGTTCAGTAAACGGTAGAAAGATTTGTTCCACAGCATTCTACAACTGCATTCTACAACTACTTTAACTTTTGTGTAAGCCAAAATTCACACAAGTTTAAACAGGTCAGCAGAGTAATTTCTCCAGAATTCAAATTCCTTTTTACAGCCTGAGTTGCTTCAGCCTTGTTACGCCACCAACTCGTTGCTTCGTGTGTAACTCAGAAAAAGCGCAGGCGGCCATACATCTCATGTCGGTGAAAGCACGTAGAACTTCACTGGTCATGAGAATTACGGAGCACCCGCTGCGCTGCAGCATCGAAAAAGATCAGAAAGGAAATTTCATACAAAGAGGCAAAACAGGGGTGGAAGGAATGGGCTGGAAATCTTAAAAGATCAGCGGAGACAAGTTAAAGGACGCCATCTATCGGAGCGCGAAGGCACTAAAGAGGAGAGACTCCCCAGTGTCACGTGCCGAAGATGGGAGTTTTACATTGGATGTCAAGTAGGCGGGCAGCGCCGCTGATACTCTTGCAATAAGCAAGTTACGATTAAAGAATTCTTGAAGGGGGAAGACATTTCAATTTAACAGATAGTTCTGTGGGGTCCAGTCGAGTCCTTAACCCAAGCTTAAAGGTGTCGAAACGCGGTCATAAGTTTGACTTGCAAATGTTTGGTTGATGGGATGGAATGAATGGAATCGAAGTCGTAGACATCAGGATCCAAACGAAACACTCCGCATCGGTGTTTAGGCCTCTGCGGAAAGATGAAACTGTTGGTGCAGGATGGCTCTAGGCCTTTTCTGCGAGCTTGCAACAGTTGGGTCATAAAGTGGAAGTGACTTGAGTGCCTCGTTTGGAACCTGAGGTAGTTTTTTGAAGAACTTGGTCGAAAGTTGCTGCAGGAATTCAGCAATAAGTTTAATTTTGAGATGGATGGATGATCCGAATGGATGACTTCATTCCGAACATAATAGGGAACATTCGCGATCGTACGTAATATACGATTTTGGAAAATCTGCAGTTTTTTAATGTTGTTAGCACAAGTAGATCCCCAGACTTGAGAACCATATGTGATGGCTTTGTAGAGAAGAATTTGGTTTTCAAGAGAGCCTACTCTTGCGATCTAAGAGCTGATATAATTTGACACGGGCAATAGCAGCGACGCGAAGAACGCGTTTGATGTGCTCAGTCCAGAGTAGTTTTGGATCGAGGACAAGTCCTAAATATTTATACCTGCGAACCCAGTAAACGGGTGTGCCAAAGAGTGAAATAGGGGGATATTCAAATATTCCGGGTTTCCAAGGTCAAAGTTATAACATAACCATATTTTAGTTGGGTGTATCTCCTGGAGAAAACATGCATGCGCACTTCGAAGCGTTCATCTTCTCTCGCCAGAGCTGCAAGTCCTGTATGTATAATTTCACTCGTGACAGGATGTGGTGTTTGCTGTTGGATTGTGTGATGATTGCGGCGTAGATAGCCAACTTCGTGTGCAGCGTTTTGGGAAAATCATTAACGAAAAGGTTGAAGAGTTTCGGGGTCTCAATAGGGATCCCTGTGGGACTCCGGATAAGATCGGGCGTTTGGAAGAATAGTCGTTGGGGCCCACTCGTACGCTAAACGAATAGTAAGATACGAGTGACGTATAACTTCGTTTATTTGCTTTGTACTTCAAGTTGACATCCTTTACAGATGTCTGTCAGAATAATCCTACGCAACATTCACAGCTGCCTTCTCGTATTACAAAAGAACGCCTAGTTTTAACACACTGCTATAAAATTTTATCACATCAGTCTGTCCCAATTTTAAAGGAACCGATGAGTGTTTGATGTAATATGGCAGCCACGGGGGGCACCGCCGGGGGGACGCGTCCCCAGATATTTTTTTGAAAAACAATTTGAATTGTTTGAGCCCTAGTTTTAGGAGATTGAAGTACTTTTATAATACGGTCGGAGGCATTCAGAATGCCTCAAAAAGAGTTTTGAGTCCTTAATTTTTTCAACGTTTTTCAGCGGGACCCCCTTAGACCCCTGGTAATCTATACCCTATCCATTGAGTCATCCCCCAATAATTTGGTGCTGGTGACGCCCATGATGGTAGCTGTTCAATTGCATTAATTCTACTTTTATCCGAGCTTAAATTTTCTTAGTATAAAATGTCCAAGAACACTGGACTCTTCAGTTTTCTGTCCTTGTCATTTTACATTGCTTTTAAAATTTACTTAATTGCGTGATATCAGAAATTTTATAGCATGTTGCCACTTTATATTAAATCCTATCAATTAAAAACCTTTTTATAGTACTAAATTTTTAAATTGCATATTTTTCTATCCCCATTCATACATATTTCATTATTTGTTATATATTGTAAAATTTACTATTTTGAATCGACATTTGTATGAAAAATGTTTTCGTTCAAGCATTTACTGTTTTCATGATGTTCATTGACGTTAATAATTTTTATACTATTGACCAAACCTTTAAAATCATTGTTTTTATCTCGTTTCGACTCGTTTTAAAATTTTAATGTGGTATTGAATTAGATCCATACATGTTTGCAGTTTTTTAATATCTATTCAGTTATTATTTTTATGCGTTTGGCGAAGGTTGTCTTATTTTTCGACCTTACGCCAGAAAATAAAACGAATTATTTTTTACCAGTATTTTAAAGTCTTATTGTGATATTGAAAACATTAATTTTAGCAATTTTATTTTACATTCATTTAGTCACTTTATATTTATTCAGATTTTATTACTTTTACTTGTTCTTTTATTTCGTACAGCATGTTCTATTTTGGACCTTACGCCATTAATCCAACCAACAACCTCTTTTGAATCAATACATTGTACGATTATAGAATTATAGCTTCATATACTCGTATAAAAGCTTATGCGAAAACTAATTGAGTATTTGCTTGTCAATAGTCTTTGCTTACCTTGACTTTAAATGAGATATTTCTTTTCCATTAGCTCCCCAAACCGGATGACTTGTTCTGTATCCCTTACACCAGCGGTACCACAGGTAATTATGCTCTCACTCCGGTTGTATTTCAGTCTATTGAAATTATTACGTTGATGCAAAAGTTCGTCCCATTTGTTTGACAAAAATTGAAGAAAAATTTTATTGACTAAAAATTACATTGAATCAATATAGTATGTGCCGTTCTGTTCGATGACCTTTCTGGTTGCTGCATCATCCCGCGCTCATAGAAGTTCTGAGATTTCTCTCTAAAGAACTGATCCAGGTGACGAAACTTTCCGAACCACTTGCGGCACGTGGGATCGTCAACGGCACCCTCACCTTACACAACACATTTCTTTTGCGTCTGCGAAGCATTCTCGTCTTTTCGGATATGAGAAAGCATAACATATCGAAAATGCTCCTTATTTTGTGCCATTTTCAATGTTTAACAAAATTTTAAAAAACACAACCCAATTACACAATTATTTGTTTCCCAAATACTCGCTGAAATTCCTTCTTTCAAACATCACAACTTTACATGTGTGAAGCAGATAACACTTGGGTTTTGCGATGCAATGCCATCTAGCGCCAAACAGGGGACGAACATATGCATCAACCCAATAAATGCAGTGCTGTGCGCTGCTTGGCCAGACCTGGCATTCTAGCGACATAAAAGTCAACTAAGCAAACCAAACTGAAATTGAATATCTTTCCACCTAGCCAAGGCCCTCATGGGCCCATCTCCTTTAGGTGTGCACGGGCACCCATGGTGTCCTAATGACTTTCTCTTCCTATGGGGCTAACTATCTTCGGTAAACACGGGGTCGAGCTCCAGGGATACCCCGAAACGATCTTTGTCATCCCACACCTGTTCCCAATCCCTCTTTTTCCCTTTTACGACATTTTTTACTTGAGTTGTGTGTTTGGCACAGCTTGGCCCCATATGGCCCTTGCGCCATAAAACCCTAAAACAACCGACGCATGTACGAAGTCTGTCTGGAAAGTATCCTTCAAATTAGGCACCTTAGGACCTCGCATTAGCGTGGTGCAGAAATTTGGAGAGTGGGGTGCCAGCTCAGGTGTTTCTTCGTCATCTGACTGTAGTTCAAAATTACGTGGTGTTATCCTCGAATCTTTCCTTTCGGTCGCAGGCCGTCGTCAATAGCCGGTTGTGTTGCTTCAGTGCGACGTTATTAAATAGCTACCTACCTAGGACCTTGCACACTACTAGCGTTTCTTCCACTTCTCAAAAAGTGCCTCGGTAGTCCGGTTATGAGAGTAACGGATTAGCAACCTGAGGGTTTCGTGATTGCCTCGATTGTCCTCACGTTGGCGTGGAGTGGAAGTTTGGAGAGTGGGGTGCAAGCTCGGGGTTGACCTCGTGATCTGACCGTGGTTCAAAATGACGTGGTGTTGTCTTCGTATCTTTCCCTTCGGGATGGATCCCGTATCGTTACCAATAACCCGATGTGTTGCTCCAGTGACGTTGATTCAATGACCGACCTGGATACATTTCGTTTCTGTTTTAATTCTCAGTGATATTTAAAGTGAAACGATATTTTAAGGGTATGTAGACATTTAATTAACGTCGCATGGGAGGCTACACAACGGGCTATTGGTGACGGTTCGGGATCAAACCCGAAAGATCCGAGGACAATACGACGTAATTTTGAACCACGTTCTGATAAAGAGATCACACCTGAATTTGCACCTCACTCTCCAAACTTCCACACCACGCCAATGTGAGGACATTTGAGGCCACGACAGATTTAACGTGCACCAATCCCCCTCGTACACGACGGTTTTTAGTTGGATTCGAATTCGTAACCCTCCAGTTACCAGTCCGTTACTCTTCCAACCAGGTTACCACGGCCCGATATTTTAAGGGCAATGGAATGCTTGATTCATTTATACTGGATCGTAACTGCATCTGACATAATTTCGAGTTTTCCTGGCATCGTATATTTTATCCTGTTAAAAACCTTGCCTTTGATTTGTTTCCCCACTTTAAGAGACGGTATTTGTATCTACGATTTTTTACTCTTGGCGCAGCTTGTCCGTCTTTGAACCTTAAGCCATACAGGCCCAACTGCTGACCAACCTAGACTCCGGAACAATAAATGAAAGTTTGTACACCGTATATATGTCAACATAAATCATATTGCAAAAGCCTACAGTCGTGACAAGAGCGGCGGGAGGGGTAGAAGAATCCATAGGTGCTGAGTGTAATGTTGGTTCCACAAATGGAGGGGCAGGAATTCCCATAACAATAGTTTATTACTTTAACAGACAAGCATCACAATACGTGGAAGAGTGCGTTGTTGAGTGTAGGGTGTTTATTCTAAGGGGCTGAGTAGTTTATAATGAACTCGCTAGGGGGATAGGGATTAAGATTACTGGACCAGGGGGACCTATCAAGAAAATTCATTGGTAGGAAGTCGGTGTCTTAACCAAGAAGTACGCTCATCTTGCACCGGCGATTTGAAAGGAAGAGATTTCGAGTGAGCGGAAAATCAAGGTTAGTGGAGTTCAAAGGTGAAAGTGGAGGAAAGATATTCTGACCACATGGCTAGCGGCGAGACAAAGAGTAGCGGTTGAAAAGGGCAACATTAAGGGACTTATCTGTGATGAGAATTGTACTTATGGTTTGGTTTTAGGTATCGTTTCATATATATATTAGTAGCCTTAATGTTACCTGCCTTAAGGAGTTAATGTGTTGCTGCGAATTTCTTTGTCTAGCCAACGCTAGACCTAGTTCAAGTTTTGCCATGACTGGCTTATGCCAAAAGAAGTGCAGAAAAATATCCCTATTCGGGAATTGTGTTCACGGCGAATACAAAGGTGCCATTCTAAAGGGAATAACGGAAAACACCTGTATAAAGTGCGGCTTATTAGCAGCCTCTCCCTTACACATCTTGAATTGTATTGAAGCCATACGTGAAGACATTTATAAGGACCAACATTTTTTGCAGACTCGTATGTCTATTACTTGATACTGTATGTCTTGTGTCTGGCGCAGCATGACCAAATCTAAACATTGACCGTCTTTTTTAAAAGGTGTCCCGAAAGGTGTGATGCTGACGCACAAAAACCTGATTGCCTGCGTCGCTGCGCTGAGGATAGGCTATGGAGTGAGTATCTGTTAATTTTTATACATCTGAATCTAAAATATTTATTGAAATTTAAACTATTGATTGATTTGTTAAACTGTCGCTAGCTGAAATCCGAAAAGGTAGATTGAAGTTTTTAGACAAATTAATTGTAACTTGGGTTGCGAAGGTAACTCGATAACGTTCAAAAAAAGATTTGGGGGCCAACTATATATACCTTTACAAAGTGTCACTATTTCTGAAGAAATACCCATCGACCCCTTTAAATGAAATAGGCGGACCATATGGGCGGAATCGCTGTCGTAAGATCTCTGAAAGGTAAATCACTTGGACATACGCATCGACTTAACCGATTGGCTGTCGAATCGCAGACTAGTGTTTTTGCTCAAGATGGATAATCACTTTAACCAATCAATAATTTATAATTCATGCTTTTACCCACAACCACGTGACAGATCTTCAAACCGAGCTACTGGAAGAAATAACATGAAGCTGCGGGCACATGCTCCATTTCATTATTTGATCGATGAAAATACCATCATCACGTATATGCTGCGAGTATAAGTTCCTAACGGGTAAACCACATTTTAAAAGGATGCTCAATCCTTCGACGTTTTATTCAGTTTAAATTCATACACCTTACTTGGGTTATGGAAACACCCCATCCACAAATTCTAACTTAGCATTGGCAAATCACATCTGATTTTTATTCCACTTTTGTTTTAATCGATCATTAATATTTTGCGGCTTATCCTACAAATACAGTCCTCAGGGATTATCTCCTTTAGGTGATTCACGAGGTACTCTACTGATCTTCCCATTGGGTTTATTGTCTTAAGTAAACACGGGGGTCGCGATCCCGGGATACCTAAGAGATCTTTATCTTCATCCCGGGCCGCGGTAGCCCTGTTGGAAGAGTAACGGATTAGCAACCGGAGGGTTGCGAGTTCGAATTTAACTGAAGCCAGCGCGTACATGGGGGCTGGTGCACTTTCAATCTGTCGTGACCTCCAATCTCCTCACGTTGGCATGGAGTGGAAGTTTGGAGTGTAGTGTGCCAGCTCAGGTGTGACCTCGTCATCTGACCGTGGTTCAAAATGACGCGGTGTGGTCCTCGGACCTTTCCTTAGGGAATTGATCCCGGAAGTCGGAAATAGCCCGTTGTGTTGCTCCAGCGCGACGCTAATCAATTACCATGAAACCCCAAAACAATCAACCTATAAATACGAGGGATTTTTCCAAAGATCTGAATTGTGCAATATTTAACATGTCAATGTTAAAACCAGCATTGCCACAACATTTTACCATACGCCATATTTTAACTTCCCGTCTTAAAGGTTTTTATCATTCATCTCGCATTTCATCTGACTTATTGGGTCACCTTCGCCATTCATCGCGCATTGCACTTTTCAGGCTTTTTACCTCGTTTGTATTGGGTTGATGCAAAAGTTCATCCCGGTTTCTTTTGCCAAAAATTGAGGAAAAATTTTATTGACTAAAAATTGCATTTAATCAATATAGTATATGCCATTCTGACCTTTCTCCAGCTCTCCTATAACTGCATCATTCCGTGCTCATACAAGTTCTGGCTGAAGAACTGATCCAGGTGAAGAAACTTTCCGAACCACTTACTGCACGTGGAATCGTCAACGGCACCCCTCACCCTACACAACACATCTTTTGAGTCATTCTTGCTTTTTCGGAAATAAAAAACATAACATATCGAAAATGCTCCTTTTATTCTGCCATTTTTAATGCTTACCAAAATTTAAAAAACAACCCAATAACACAATTCCCCCCCCCCCAAGTCTTTCAAACACCAAAACTTCGCACTTGTGAAGTAGATAACACTTTGATTTTGCTATGCAAGCCATCTAGGGCATAAAACGGGACGAACTTTTGAAGCAACCCAATAGTTCAGGGGTGTCAAACTCAATTAAAACACGGGCCATTTAATGCAACTGGTAAGATTCACGCGAACCACATCACATTTACAAATTTTCTTAAAATTATATCTTGAAGTGAGCATTCGGAAATATGGATAGGATAATTAAAACACATTATGTAACTAAGTGAATTGAGGGTATTAATTTAATATTGCTATATAATTGCTTTTATTTAAACGTTTATTTAATTTAATGTATTTATAAAACTAAAATTAACTTTTTTTTACCGGAAACTTGCCAGCGCTTTCCTCCTACTAGTTTTCCAATATCTGGATTCAAAGACCGAGAACAGACAAACTTCATTATGGTAGATAGATGTTTATCAGTTAATCTTGATCTATAGGCCGTTTTATTTCATTTCATGGACGAAAATAGTTGCTCACATTTGTAACATGACGAAATTGTGTGTACGGTATTGCCTCGATCTCCCCTAAATTCTATTTTCTTCATACCATATTGGCCTGTTTTCATTTTATTTCAGAGCATTGTGGGCCACAAAAAATTACCTCGGGTGCCACATGCGGCCCGCGGGACGCCAGTTTGACACCCCTGCAATTTAAATTGTATTTAATAGTTGTTTCAATAGTGAAACTAAGATGGCGATAACAGTCATATCTTTTTGAGAAAGCAATGTACACGAGTCTCAATATTTTTCGGAGATAGTCGTTCAGTCATCAATAACGTAGAAGGCCCTCTTGGCAAGTTGTATCTTTCGTGGGGTGTTATAGCATTTACATAGAGTAGAAAGTATTTTAACACGCGTTAGCACTACGCATTTGAGCATTGAATTGTAATGCTTCCTTTGTTTTTAAGGGCCGCAGTAGCCCGATTGGATAAGTAACGGATTAGAAACCAGAGGATTACGAGTTCGAGTCCAACCAAAGACCGCCGTGCACAAAGGGGCTGGTGCACGTTCAGTCTATCGTTTCCTCAAATGTCCTCACTTTGGCGTGGGGACATTTTGATGTTTGGTTAATGTCGGTGGTGTGGAAGTTTGGAGAGTGAGGTGCCAACTCAGGTGTTCTCGTCATCTGACCATGGTTCAAAATGTCGAGAACTTGTCCTTGGATCTTTCCCTTAGGGATTGATCCCGGACCGCCGCCAATAGCCCATTGTGTTGCTCCAGTGCGACGTTAATTAACTACCTACCTACCTACCTTTGTTTTTAATATCGTGTTTTTTTCTGGTGTTTCGTTGATGTAGGAAGCTGGAAAATTTGGGGGAACCATCATATCGTATCTACCACCAGCACATATCTATGAAATTGCAAATCAAGTAAGTCCTATTAATTTTTATTCCTTCGAATTCTTTACCCCATTCTTCAGTGATTATGAATTGTGATTGTTCTTATCCTTTTGTTAAGGAACACGCGAAATTAAGATGTGTGCGTAATACTTTTAATTTTTAAAATATCTTTTAAATCTTAAAGTACACTCATGTCCAAAATTATCTTTACATGCATAAAATCACGGATTTCTCAGAAATTGAACTATAATTTTATGAATTTGTGTGAAATGATTCATAACATCATAACACATAAATACAAAGGAAAAAATTTAAGAGTACTGCATAGGATATAAAACTGTAGCATCAAACAATAAAAATGGCAATAATATGTGACAGGGAGAGTTCAGAAAAAAAGAACAACTCAGAAAAAAATTAAGGTTTATGAATTTAATATGGAATGTGATCTCCCCTGACGTGTACAGACATATCACAACGCGTTTTAATGCTGTCAATAATGTTGTTAACCACAGTTTGGGGAATTAAGTTCCACTTCTCCAGTAATGCGGTCTTCAGGGCATTTATATCTCTAGGAGGAGGATGTCTCTGTGCAACTGCTTTTGCAAGGTAGTCCCATAAGTTCTCTATCGGGTTCAGATCAGGAGATTTTGATGGCCACGGTATTCGCTCAATGACTTCACTTTCAAGGAATTCGTCAAAGAGGTTTGCGCGATGTGGACGAGCATTATAGTCCATAAATAAAAAGTCAGATGCATATGCACCTCTGAAAAGTCTTACATAAGGTTCTAAGACCTCATCCCTATATCTCTGACCGGTCACAGATCCGCTGTTGAAAACGTGTATGGGCGTACGTCCATCGATCATTATTCCTCCCCATACCATCACACCTGCACTACCGAAACGGTCACGTTCCATAATGTTCGAATAAAGCGTTCCTGACTCCCTCCAGATGTAACACGTTTAGAATCAGATGTTAAACTAAACTTCGACTCATCAATAAAGAGAACATGGGTCCATTGGTGTTCACTCCAGTTCTGATGTTCTCTGCACCAATTAAAGCGATCCCTCTTTTGTTGTGAAGACAGTGAAACACATACTCTTGGCTTTCTGGTATAAAGGCCTTTTTCATTAAGCCTTCTGTATGCAGTTTGCCGTGATACAACAGTTCCAATGGCTGCTGCAACCTCTGAACTTAACTGCCGAGCAGTAGCTTCCTGTTACGACGGGCAGTTATTGCCAGATATCGATCTTGAGAAGCAGTTGTTATTCGTTTACGACTTTGTACAGGCCTCCTTACAGCAATTCGAGAGTTCTAAAATTGTTTCCATAGCGTAGAGAACTGTCTGTCTTGAAATATTCACACACCTCGCTGCTTCCATGATTTTCTTCCCTGCTTCTAAACGGCCGATAATTTTCCAAATGATACTTCGGAGCCATAACCAACCGTTTTGAGCCATACACACTGAAATCAAACGCTGTATTGCAGAAATTCACTCAGATATTAGCTTTGCACAAAGTTCTTGATTCATCGTCGGATGACGTAACGCCTTGACTTGCATATCAGAAACCGTTTGATCACTTTGATTGGATAATGCTAATTAGGCTTGTCTTTCACACATTCCCTGCAAAAATGGATTACATCGATTGGATATTTCATGGAATATCATTATTTTTGGGTATGTAAAGATAAATTTGGACATGAGTGTATATTGTAAGATGGTAGCCCAAATAATAGTGCCCTTCGAAAGATTAAAGTTAGGGTTAAAAAACAACTGTGTAATTAAGTACGAGCAAAAACAGATTTGGGGTTCCGTGTTGTAGAAACATAAGTGCATGTGTTGTTAATCACACGATATTTTTAATTTTAGCTTTGTTTGCTTTATGTTTTCAGAGATTGGTTCAAATTATAGGATGACAGTGGCGTAAATATGTCATCAGTACAAGAAAGCGCTCTAGAAATATAATCTTGAGAGAAATTTTGTCCAGAGGTCTGATGTTAAATAAATTCGCGTTAGAAAATGGTCACAACCACTGAAAGCTAATCTCATTTTTAAAAATTATTCTCAGGATTTTGATGAAAAAGGGTTACTTTCCCATAGTTTAAAAAAATATCTTAAATATTCTTTGAGTTTATACATGCATACTACACTGCTGGCCACCCAAATTGCAACACCAAGAAAGACAAGAGATATCACAACAAAATTTATTTTGTAGATAACATGTTGACCAAGTATCAAATGATTAAATTTATAGACTTCTGTGAAGTGTGGTTCCTGCCAAAATCAGTAGCCAGAGTAGCCGCCATTGTTGGAGATCACCGCTGCCACACGCCTCGGCATTGATTCAAAGAGACTTTGGATGTGTTCTTGGGGTACAGCAGACCAAGCAGCTTCCACACGTTGCCAAAGTTGATCTGGTGTGGCAGCTGGGGATGTATTCTGGGTCAATCGTTGAGCAACCATGGACCACATGTTTTCTATCGGCGAAAGATCCGGAGAGCGAGCTGGCCAGGGAAGCAATTCAATCTGGCGATTGACGAAGAACCCTTGCCACGTGTGGTCGCGCATTATCCTGTTGAAATATGGCTGTGGGCAAGCCCTGAAGGTAAGGAAGGACAACTGGCTCCAACACCTCGGAGATGTAGCGCTGGCTGTTTAAAGTACCGGCAATGCGTACTAGAGGAGTGCGAGAGTGATATCCAATACCGCCCCATACCATAATACCCGGTGCAGGACCAGTGTGGCGGTGCATAACGCAGCTGTTCAGCATCCTCTCTCCACGGTGTCTCCAGACTCGAATCCGACCATCGTGGTGTTGCAGACAGAAGCGTGACTCGTCAGTAAAGACAATTTCATTCCATTCTGCCGTCCACATCCTTCTTTCATCGCACCATTGGCGGCGGAAACGTCTGTGGTTCTTCGTCAAGGGTAGACGAAGCAATGGACGTCTTGCGGACAGACCACTCTGCTGTAAACGGCGTCGAATGGTACGCGCAGACACTGGATGATGCGGTACAGACTGAATGTGCTGTGCTATGGTTCGTGATGTGGCTGAGCGATCCGTCACTGCCATACGCACAATATGCCTGTCATCACGTGAAGTGGTGCACTGAGGTGGATGCGATCGAACACGTCGGTCCGTCGTACCCTCCTGCATCCAACGATCACATATCCGCATTACAGTTGTTTGGTTTCGTCCAACACGACTACCGATTTCCCTGAAAGATAATCCACAATCTCGGTAGGCCACTATCCTTCCTCTGTCGAACTCGGATACTTGATCAAAAGATGATCGCTGTTTTCTACGAGGCATAATTGATCGTTTTTTTGAAAAAAACCACAAGAAAAACACAATTGCCGTACTTGAAATCGTCGAAATCTCCAAGCCTTAAATAGCGCTTTGAAGTGGCGCCACAGGCGCGCGTGATGTGTATCTGCGCTGAAATTCTAATCATTTGCATATCTCACCTCCGCTAATGCATGTTGTAAATTTCATATTATTTGCATGCTTCCTTCAGGGTGTTGCATTTACGGTGGCCAGCAGTGTATTTCCCGAAAAGTAAGTTTCGACTGTATGTCACCCTAAAAATATTACTATGTTATATCTGGAGATTATTTTGCATTATGCTTTTACATAATTGAATATCCGCTTCATTATTGTGTTGTAGACCGAAACTAGAACTGCAGTACAATAATGTACGAAATTCACGCCGTGTCAGTACCTCCAGGACCGGAAAAAATTAAAACTGCCGGTATTTATAGTACTCGTAAAAATTATTTTCTCAACAATTGGTCGATATTACAAATTCTTTTCAACAAAACGATTTATAAAATCAACCAATTGCCCAATTTGGCCGAATGATCAGTTTACCCCAACCTCATTGACGTTTACTTGCAGATTTAGCAGGTTTTAATAATTTCATAAGTTTTTCTTTTGGAAACAGGTCTTGATTGTTCTGTTTCGAACACTATTTCTTTTTTCCATCGTTTTTCATCTCGTTTGGAAGACTACCGGATTAGCAACCGGAAGGTTACGAGTTCAAAACTCGATCCAACCACAGACCGCGTGTATGTGGGGGTTGGTGCACTTTCAATCTGTCGTAGCCTCAAATGTCCTCACGTTGTCATGGTGTGGACGTTTGGAGAGTGGAGTGCCAGTTCGGATGCTTATCTTCATCTGACCGTTGTTCAAAGTGTCGAATTGTCCTCTTTGGGTTTGATCCCGGACCGTCGCCAATATTCCTTTGCTTTGGTGCAATGCGACGTTAATTCAGCTGCCTACCTACCACCATTTTTTTATTCCATGTAATTAAGAGCATTATGTTTATGTAGCGTATTTCATGTAATCATTTTTGTCATGAGACGGGGTCAGTAATTTTAGTTGAAACGTTTTTTCGTGTGCAGATCGTGAGCTTGTACTTCGCTCGGCGCATCGCTTTCTACGCCGGCGACGTGAAGAAACTGCTGGACGAGGTGAGGTTCGTCAAGCCCGACATCCTGCCCCTGGTGCCCCGGCTCATGAACCCACTCTACTCCAAGGTAAGCGAGGTTCTAATTCTTCCTGGGAGGTAGATTGACATGTTTCCCTGTTCTTCGTCTGAATTCGTGGTTACAATTCCGATGAGTTCGGCCAGAGTAATTTAAAGAGTAGAGTAGTTTAAAGAACGTTGTTTCTAGCTGTACACAAAAAATACAAACTTTAGGGGACTAATTATTCGTATTTACATTGATTGTTGTACTGTCCCAAGTACAAAGATGTACTATCCCAAGTACACAATTGTAGAAGTACCATTCCAAATACATAAAGGAAGGTGTACCGTCCCAAGTACACAATGGCGCAACTTGTCCGCTTTTGGACCTTGCGCCATTAATCCCAAATCAACAAACTCACCTCAGAACTGACGATTAGTATGACTATTTTACGTGCTTCTAATAATAGTTGTGGAAGTTGGCCCATTTCAGCCAATAGCAAGGCAGGAATGGGTGGAATTCCGGTCGGAGGGAGCATTTTCCGTGACTGTTTGATTGGTTGGTTTTGGGGTTTTATGGCGCAAGGGTTACATTTGTCCATGCTGCCCCAGACACAAGGCATACAATACCAAGTAATAGACACATACAATGAAAGTTTACTGACACTGGGCCGCAATAGCCTGGTTGGAAGAGCAACGGATTCGCAACCGGAGGGTTGCGAGTTCGAATCCAACCAAAGACCGTGTACGAAGGGGGCTGGTGCACGTTAAATCTGTTGGGGCCTCAACTATCCTCACGTTGGCGTGGTGTGAAAGTTTGGAGAGTGGGGTGCCAGGTCACACAGGTGTTGCCTCGTCATCTGACCGTGTTGTCCGTGGATCTTTCCCTTCGGGGTTGATCCCGGACCTCCGCCAATAGCCCGTTGTGTTGCTCCAGTGAGACGTTAATAAAATGAATTTTCGATTGCCCATCCTTCTGTACAATTCTGTCTGCTCAATCAAATCACATTTACAGACCACTGCTTGAGGTGATCAGTGTTCTATCAGTATTGCAACAGATGGTGTTTGACAAAAGCGGGAGATGGCGAACAGATATTTGAATTTTCAAACTTACGTGTTGAGCTAATATCTGATGATTAGAAGGATCATGTTTAATTGCTTACTTTTTTCTAGGCGTTGGAGAACATCAAGGGAAGCTTTCTCAAATCGACACTGTTGAATAAAGCTCTGTTACGAAATGAGAAACTTATCCAAAGGTAAGTAGCGAATGATTTGTCTTTGAAATTAAAGTTGGGTCCATCAAATGGAATTTTACCTTTAAGGAATTCTGATTGTTCAGTTCTAATCGTCGTCGCCTGCATTTTTTCATGACAATTTTAAATTTGCAAGATTTGATCGGGGACCACCCAAATATTTCAAATTCTTACGAGGCATAACATTTTAAAATTCCATCTAATGTTTTTATCTTTCATGTCTTAAAGTTCATCAAAACTTTTAACTATGGCGACGATAACCTCATATTTCCCTATTGAATCGTGGCGGTTGAGTATTTATCTTAATATTCAATATACTTCAAGTATATTACATTTTTTAAATCAACCTTTTATTGGTTGGGCAAATGAACCTTAAAATATTTTATCTATCTTATTGGGTTACACTGTCATGTGTTTGGCGCAGATTGTCCACTTTTTGAGCCATTAAACCCAAATCAACCAACCTTTAAGGAATTCTCGACATAAAGACTCGTTGCCAGAGAAATAGAACCAATCCAGAATATCAATCGGAGCCGTTGGTACATCACCTGTCTAGAGTCTATATGTCATGACAGTGTAATACTAATGTAAAGAATAGAAACCTTATCTTAATAGAACTTCAAAATAAAAACTAACCCTGCATATCCATTGTTTAACGGGGGGGGGGTATTTCAATTAACGTCACACTGGAGCAACACAACGGGCTATTCCATTGTTTAACGGAACAATCTTAAATTAGGAAATCATTCGTTAAAACTATCGTTCATACTTTCCTTTGGTTTTAGAAAACGAGACATAGTGCACTTTAAATGTATCGTGGCCACAAATGTCCTTCCGTTGGTGTGAATGGTAGGTATTTTAATTAACGTCACACTTGGAGCAACACAACGGCCTATTGGTGACGGTCCGGGATCAACCCCAAAGGGAAAGATCGAAGACAACACCACGTCATTTTAGCCACCCCGTTCGCGTGGAAGTTTGAAGAGTGGGATGCCAACTCGGATGTTGACCTCGTCATCGGACCGTGGTTCAAAATGACTGTTGGATCTTTCCTTTGGGATGGGACCGTCGTGGCTTAGTGGATATGTCCACTGCGCTAGCAATCTTCGAGATGGCGGCGCAGGTTCGATTCCTGTCAGGTGTATTCTTGCCTGGTTGTATTTTTCTCTTCTGTTTCATTGTGTGTCTATTACTTGATATTGTAAGTCTTTGTCTGGGGCGCAGCGAGGCCAAATATGGCCCTTGAGCCAAAACCAACCTTCGGGATGGATCCTAGACAGAAGACAATAGCCCGTTATGTTGCTCCTGTGCGATGATGACTACCTATAGAATGGTACCTTAGAATACATGATTCAAGAGGGATGATGTAAATAATGTCGTTTTTCAGGGGCAAGCGGAAGGGCCTCACCGTGTATGACAAGTTGGTGTTCAAGGACTTCCGTCAGACGATGGGTGGCAACATGCACATGGTGATCACCACATCCGCCCCTGTGTCCGCCGAAGTGATGCGCTTCTTCAGGAGGGCCTCAGGAGCATACGTGAGAAAACTTCCTTTCTTTCACGCGTATTCCTTTTGCATTTATGGGGCCGTGGTAGCCCGGTTGGAAGAGTACCGGACTAGCAACCGGAGGGTTGCGAGTTCGAATCCAGCCAATGACCGTCGTGTAGAAAGGTGACCTTTCTGAACTGAATATACTCGAAGAAGGGGGAAATGGTATGACATAAGAAAAAAAATAGTTCCAAATTTTAGCAATAGATGGCGCTTTAAGCGTCATAACGTAAATGGGTTCGGCTACAAGTGACATTTGAATCGCAATACGGCGGCTATGGCGTGAGTTGCACGTTAAACCAACTGTACTGTTCAATGTGCATGACTGTATCGGTTTTTTACTGAAAAAATGACTTCCAAGTCATTCAACAGTTGTGGCACTTAGTGGAAAGCCCATCCACCGCGACAAGGTCGTACCACATCAGATGGGGAAAATCGGTTTTTAATTGTCCTGAGGCCAAAAACTGCACAAAAAGCAACAATGAAATCGGTTGTTAATTATCGCCTGACTTGCGCAGGACATGTTGAATATGCTGTCCACTGTTTGCTGCCACAAGTTGAAACCGAGAAACAACAGATCGGAGTGTCTCAGGGGTAACGTTGTGAATGTGTTGCGCAATGCGTGCCTTCAATTCAGCCAAGGATCACTGAGCACAACATTTTTCAGATAACCCCACAGCCAGAAGTCACAAGGATTAAGATCAGGTGATCTTGACTGCCAGGCTGTTGGAAAATGACGATTATATCATTTGATAATGATATAATCGTTAAAATATAATCATTTCGGAAATGATAATTCTATCATTTCCGAAATGCCTCTTGAGCAGCTGCTTCACTGGCTTTGCAATGTGCGGAGGAGCGCCATCTTGCATAAAAATGATGCTACCCACACATGCACGCTGTTGAAGTGTTGGAATGACGTGGTTGCGCAAAAGACTCTCATAGCGTTTACCATTGACGGTACAGGTAACAGGACCCGCACGACCCATCTCCTCGGAAAATTATGATCCTACGATAAACGATGGCGTCAATCCACACCACACAGTTACCTTTGCAGAATGAAGAGGTACTGGTTCATGTGCGAACGGATTTTCCGTTGCCCTGAATTCTGAGTATTGACATGTTCTTGGAGATGGAAATGGGCTTCGTCTGTCCACAAAATGTTCCATGGCCATTCATTGTCTACTTCCATGCGAGCAAGAAATTCTAGAGCAAAAGTTTGTCTTACTGGCATGTCAGCAGGAAGCAACTCCTGAACATGGGTAATTTTGTATGGATAGCAATGCATGATGTTTCGTACAATTTTATGCACCGTGCTCACAGGCATATCCAAAGTTCGGGCAATTCCCCGTGCAGTGCACGTTTACACACCACCGCTCGTCTCTTTCTGGAATGCTATGGCCACATCTACTGACGTCGAAGCAATTGGTTCCTCCCTCTGCCAGATTTCACTTCAAAAGAACCTGTCTCTACGAATTTCTTAATCATTTTCTCCAGACCCTTGGCAGACATCGGACCAAAGCCTTTTTTCATACCCTTTACTGTCCGGAACTTCTTCAGAGCTACTGGCTACTTCTTGTAAAAGAGCTTCACAAGCAGAGCGCGATCCTTCATTGAGAGAGTCATGACGAGCTTCCCAGACGCAATATGAGGAAAACGCCATGTACCCCGCGTTTTTATAACAAATGCAATGTGTCGTGCGCATGACACGTCTTTTATATTGCATATTATGACGCTAAAAGCACCATCTATTGCTAAAATTTGAAACTATTTTTTTCTTATGCCATACCATTACCCCCTTCGAGTATATTCAGTTCAAATTTCAGGTCATTCTGAGCAGTGGTTCTTTTTTTACAGCTTTTTGAAAGTTGAACTTCAATTATAATCACCCTGTACATATATATGTTACCGCTAAAGTACGGAAATCAGGTAATCTACAGATTACCTAGGTAATGTGGAGATTAACTACGCCGATCCGTTAAATTGCGGAAAATTGTTTCATTTCTCAAATTACCTAGGTAATCCGCAGATTACCTAGATAATCTGCACATTACCTACTAGGCACTCGTTAAAATGAAAATAAGATCTTTGCTCGAACAACAACGTTTTGTACGCTTAAATTAATACTCAGACAAACAACTCAGTAATACAAGGTACTACTAATTGAAAAACAGGCTATACTTTTATCCCATAAAGTTATAAGTAATTTCATATAATAAGCAGTAGATGTAAATAAAAAAATATACTGACAATTGTTGAAACGATGTTATTTATTTATTTTTCGATTTCTAAAGAATCAAATTGATAGAATCAATCAATCAACAGAATAGTTGATAGAATCAATCAATGAACAAAGTTTAATACAAAGAATCATTTAGAGAAACAAACTTTTGCACTTGAACGATTCGAAAGCCGTTAATGTGCACATTATCTAGGTAAAGTGCGGAAAATTCTTGTTTTGTAGATGATTCCGCACTAACGGAACAAATCAGCTCATCTGCAGATAACCTAGGTAATGTGCACATTAACGGCTTTCGAGCTTTAACACATACACTAAAGGATCTAAGGGAACCCTGTTGGAAGAGTAGCGGATTAGCAACTAGAGGGTTGCGAGTTCGAAACTGGATCCAATCGAAGACCGTTGTGTTCGTGGAGACTGCACGCCAAATCTGCCGTGGCCTTAAATGTCCTCACGTTGGTTTGGTGTGTAAGTTTGGAGAGTGGGGTGCCAGCTCAGGTGTGACCTCGTCATCTGTCCGTGGTTTAAAATGACAATGCGTTGTCCTCGGATCCGTCGCTTCGGAATCGATCCCGGACAGTCGCCAATAGCCCGGTGTGTGCGACGTTAATTCAATTCCCTACCTGTCTCACTAATGTCTTTTTTGCAGCTTATCGAATGCTATGGGCAGACGGAGATGATGGGTGCGACTATGACCCTTCCCCATGAGATTAACGGAGGTAAAATTTCTTTCATTCTCATCACAATTTCAAAAATTTCGTCCTTTTTCTTACAATGGGTTCACATGTGATAAGTGTGCATCCAAGAGTTCGTTTGCTTATGTCCTTAAACTTCTGAGTCTTGAAGCGCCCGAACCGCCTTTACCAGCAGAGTCCTGGTAGGGCGGATTCGGGCGCCTCCATTGTACGGGTGCAACTAGTTACGCCAGGGGTCGCTTCGTGGTTCCTTGGGGAGTGGTAAGAGATCAAAAGTCTTCCATTCACACTTGACAATGTGATGCTGTTGTTCGGGTATAGCTTTAATCCACCCGATTTTATCTACCCAGTACTTGTTCACTCGATCACAGTGATTGCTTTATGCTGCGTATCCACGTGCTAGAAAGGTATCACAAGTTAAAGATATCACAAGTGGAAATTGCTTATGAACGCTCGCGCTGCATTCGCTAGTAATTTCAGTCACGTGTTTTTTCTACTTATATACTAACTTTTCTTGCATCATCGACCTTCAAATGAAATAGGCGGAGCATGTGGGCGGTGTCGCTGTCGTAAGATCTCTGAAGGGTAAATCACGCGAACATGCAAATCGACTTAGCCGATTGGCTATCGAAGCGCAGACTAGTGTTTTTGATCACGGTGGATAATCACTTTAACCAATCAATAATTTAGGATTCATGATTTTACCCACAACCACGTGACAGATCTTCAAACCGAGCAACTGTACGAAATAACGTGAAGCTACGGGCACATGCTCCGTCTCTTTCATTTTAAGGTCGATGGTGACTTTGTATACGTTCATTCTCTTCAAGAAAGCAATTGTCTGTTCTTGCTTGTTGCGCTTATGTTTCTAGCACAGTAATGCCGTATGTTGTGATAGAATAAATTGGATTGATTAACTTTGGAATCTGTTATTTCCCTCTCGACCTTGCCTGTCGAGGAGGCTTTCTCGAAGCACTGTCAATGTAAAAGGTATCCTGATGTTCTCTTGTAGTTGCTAGATACTGCTGCTGTTATTTAAATCGCGATGAATTAAAATCCTTCAGAGATCTGAGACATCAAGTCTCAGATCTCTGAAGATAACAGAAAATACGTTTCTGTTATCTTCGCGCGATACTTCCTTCGACTTCAAGCGACCTTCAGCAGATATCCTCTAGTACCCACCATAAGTTCCGCATTTACACTGACAGCATGAGTGTCTTAGAACAGCTGGAGCAATATACCATCACTTGACATCCTATCGTGTCATTTTTTTACCATCTTGCGTACCTTGCAAAACAAGGGTTTCGATATGATGTTTTGTTGGGTCCTTGGTCACGTGGGCATAGAGGGTAAAGAGCTTGCTGACAGTGCTGCGAAGGCAGCTTCCGTTCCATTGCAGCAAGCCGTTCCTCTTAGTTACATCAAGATGTCCACAAAGGAGTTCGTCGACTCCTTGTGGCAAGAGTCGTGGAACCTGCAAGTCACCAACAAATTACATTCAATAAAACCCATCCATTGGAGGCCAGTGTCTCCAATGCGGAGGACTGATGTCAAGCTCATCCGCCTTCGTACTGGACATACGATTCACACATCGTCATCTTTTACTAGGAGAGAGCGCCCCCAGTTGAAACTCATGCTCTACTCCTTTTTCTGTTTATCATATTTTAATTGTCTGTCTTTTGTCTTTAATCATCAACGTCTCAAATTTTTTATAGTACAATTTTGAACCTGCGAGATTGGGTTGGGGAAAGTTCTCATTCAAAGCTTTTCGCATTTTTATGTTCAGTTGGTTTTTAAAATCTCATCTAATTTTCTTTTTCAAATTCACAATGTACCTTTTATGTTATATATCATGTTGAGTCAGCATGTTTTAAATCATCACTTCTGTACATTAATTTTTAATACAATTTTCCCAACGTGTTTTTGACCAACTTTTATTCTAATAAAAATTCTTGCCCTTGACTTTTTTTCCGCACTTCCTTTTCAAACTTTTATTTATATATATATATATATATATATATATGGGGGGGGGGGTGCTGGTTTGTGGGCGATTGGCAACATTACGAAAGTTTTAAAGAATAACGAAATTTAATGAGATTTATGAATATTTACAATGAATTTGGTTTAGACAATTAAAGTTAAGTGCACAGCACAGACATCATAAACTCCATCGGCGCTCGTCGCCCGTCAACATTGCACAGTCTAACGCTACGTCCGTCTTGTAGCTTCGTCGTCTTCCTTCTGTGTCGCTTTTTGACTGCGTTCCTCCAATGCGCGGAATGGCTGCGCAGTGGTCGGAGATGACATCAGCGCGGAGGTGCCCTCTAGTGGCAGTCTGGGCACCACAGATCGGCCATCCTGGGTTCGACTGGTCCACCAGGCGTTTCTGAAAATATACAAAAAAAGGCAAAAGCAGAAGCAAAGTTCCAAAATCTGTCAGTCTCTGTAAAGCAAATGTATCTAGGTTATAGAGCTCTGAATCGTCCTTCAGCTCTGGAAATTATTAAATGAGTCAAATCGTCTTCTGGCTTCATTTGTCGTCTTCAAACATCGTTCTCGTCTTTCTTTAAACGTCTTCCGTCTTCTTCAGCTTTTTTCGTCTTTAACTTCTTTCAACTTCTTAGCAAACCCTTAAATTCAATTCCACGGTTTAAGAAATTCAGCGCATGTTGTAGTGAGGTTGGGTCCTTCATGACATCCCTCTTTTACAACGTCGTATGTATTTCCTCCTTTAATTCTGGTGATTCTATAGGGTCCAAGGTACTTTGGTTTTAGCTTCAAGTGCGGACCAAACTGAGTTCTCTTGATGGCAACAAAATCATTAACTGCATAAGGTTTTGGTTGCTTTCTTCTTAAATTGTACGTCTTCTTATTTTCTTCTTGAATTTTAAAAATTTGTTGTTTTGCATGCTTCCTTAGTTCTTCTCTTTGCGTTTCAAAACTTGCTTGAAATTCAACTTCGATAATTTCTTTGAACTTGTCCAGACTCTTTATTTTCACTTTTTTTAATCTTCTATAGTCTATGCACTCACGAGGGGTTCCATCCTTTTTCTTTACAATTACAACGGGGCAACAATATTCTGAAGAACTTGGTTCTACTATCCCTTGATCTAACCATTCAGTAATTTGAGTCTCGACGATCTTTTTCTCTGAAAATGGTAACCTACGTGGCTGATGAGATACGGGTTCATTATTTTTTACCAAAATATTCAATTCAACATTTGTTGTTTTTGTTTTGTGTGGTACATAATTCAAAACTAACTGTTGTACCTTATCTTTTAAGATATTTGGAACGTCAGGTTCAATATTTACATCAACATCGTCTTCAGTTGACAAATCAATTGGTAAAATAGACAAAGTATTTATTTTCTCAACACACTGGGATTTATTTTTCAGAGTAATTCCGTTTTCATTAATTAGTGTTTCACCCAACATTAACACATTTAGTCCTATAATAGCGTCATAAGTCATAACATCGTTTTCTACAACGCATATATCTGCATCTCCCTCAAAATTATCTATTTGAATGTTTCCTTTAAAATAGCCTAACGGTTTTACACGGCATTTTCCAAAACCAGTCAAAGTAGAATTCAACGGGCATAGTTCCTTAACATTTAATTTGTCAAAAACAGATTTACGAATCAAAGTAGCTTGTCTTCCAGTATCTATCAATGAATTAACACTTAAACCATTAATCATTACAATTTTCCTTACTTTCGATTCTACGCCAACATCAAACATGGCTACTTCTGGTTTCGAATTCATTCCGCATTCCGAAGCCTTGTGACCAAACGTGCCACATAGAAAACATTTAAGTCCCTTATCTTTATGAATACAAAATCTAGAAATATGATCTTTTGATCCACAATTAAAACAAATCTTATTGTTACGATTTTCTGGACCATTGTATTTCATTCTATCAAACTTGACTCTATCTCTATTTACAGTTTCGTTTTTAGAATTAAATCTATTACTGTACTCATTTTTCGTTCTATCAAAAGAGTTAATTTTACCGTGATCATCATGTTTGGTTTTCATTCTATCAAAATTCTTATTGTCATAATTAATCCTATCGAAATTTTTTCTGTCGAAAGCACTTTTACCATATGCAGAATCAGCTTTCATTATTTCATACACTTTCAGTTTTTCCTTAAACTCAAAGACATTTTTACAACCGTACAGAATAGTTTTGTTTTCCTGTTTGTCATTTATTCCTTTAATCACATAGTGCATCAAAGCAGCGTCATCGTTTTTTCCGCAACTGCACAATTCTTTCATCTTAAAAAAATATTCCTGAGTGGATTCAGAATCCCTCATTTTCCTTTTACTCAAAAGTTCATGTAAATTAGCAGAGTTTATCTCAAAAGAGAATTCGTCGATCAAGGCCTGTTTCAATTTTGACCATGAATTTATTTCTGGTTCTGTTCTAACAAACAAAGCAGCGTTACCACTAAGCGATCTCTTGCCAAAAATAAATTTTTGTAAATCTGACAAACAAAACAACTGAGAAATATTCTCGAAATGTTCGATCCAATGAAAAACATTTTCGTGCGGTTCTGCATTGAACTTAATAAGGGTACTTTCGATATCAGAGTAATTTATACTGACATTTTGAATAGCATAATTACTATTAATCTTATTTCTACTTGTATATACATCATCACACTGAGAAACATGAGTATTACTTTTAAAATCATATTCACCACATTGCATAGAAAAATCATTACCATCAATCTTATTTCTACTACTATGCATATAATCACACTGAGAGTTATGAGTAACACTTTCAACATCACATTCATTGCACTGCATTGAAAAATCGTTTGTTTTGCGTATGTCTTCTTCTGATTCGGATTCAGACAGATCGGCGCGTTCGTTCTCGACGAAGCTTTCAAGGTTACATAACATAGATAGAATTCTTTTTGCTAGTTCCGTTTTCGTGCCTTCGAAAGAAATGCTTAGCAAACTAGATATTGCAATCAATTCGTTTAGAGAAAAGCTATCTTCTTTATTTTTTAATTTCTCATCAAATTCTTCACTATCCGTTCCGAAATTAAAGCCAGAAAATTTTTTAACGTGTCTTCTATTCGATCGATTGCCGTCATTTTCGAAAATGAATCTATGCAAAATTTTTATTTTGTCTGTCTTGCAATTTTTCAATGCAACGCTGACTTCTTTAATATCATTCAATATCATCTTGTATTATGGAATGTTCACGTACCTTTAAGATGCTTGGCAACAAGGAGCAGCTTGGAGACTGGAGAACATAGTTCGGTTTTTTTTTAAATATCTTTTCGAAAATACTGTCTGGAATCTTACTAGGCGTCTATCCCGCTTCTGAGATGTGGGGGGTGCTGGTTTGTGGGCGATTGGCAACATTACGAAAGTTTTAAAGAATAACTAAATTTAATGAGATTTATGAATATTTACAATGAATTTGGTTTAGACAATTAAAGTTAAGTGCACAGCACAGACATCATAAACTCCATCGTCGCTCGTCGCCCGTCAACATTGCACAGTCTAACGCTACGTCCGTCTTGTAGCTTCGTCGTCTTCCTTCTGTGTCGCTTTTTGACTGCGTTCCTCCAATGCGCGGAATGGCTGCGCAGTGGTCGGAGATGACATCAGCGCGGAGGTGCCCTCTAGTGGCAGTCTGGGCACCACATATATATATATAATTTTTATTTTTTTGTCTTGTCCGTGTTTGGACCTTGCGCCATAAAACACAAACATCCAATCCTTCGGCTTCAAAACAAATGGTCCCCAATTGATGACAGATGAGCTGTTTTAAAAAATATTGTATCAAACTATTGGATTTTTTTGTTTCAGGTATGGTTGGACCCCCCTTACCCTGCAATTACATGAAACTAGTGGATGTTCCAGAAATGGGGTACTTTGCTAAAGACGATGTTGGTGAAGTAAATGAGATTTTTTTTCCCTTTTAGTTCTTACTTGCAGCGGTAGCCAAGTTGAAAAAGTAACGGATTAGCAACTGGAGGGTTGAGAATTCGTACTCACGTTGGCGTGGTGCGGAAGTTTGGAGAGGAGAGTCAACTCAGGTGTACCGTGATTCAAAAGGACGTGGTATTGTCCTCGGATTTTTCTCTTCGGGTTTGATCCCGGACCGTCGCCAATAGGCCGTTGTGTTGCTTCAGTGCGATGTTAATTAACCATTTCGCCCCGACTTTTGCATGATTAAACAGAAATTATGCAACAGAATTATGCAAAACAGAAATCATAACTAAAAATCTTTTTCCACCACTTGTCTGATTTTCTGCCATGACCCTAAAAAGTAGCCATTTCATCACAGCGGTCAACTCCATTCATGTCCATATTGTAGTGGGAAATGGCTTCTGGGCAACTAACGTCTAATTTTGTACCATCTTTTTGTTTCCGAACCACGGTCACTCATTCATCAGAATGAATGGGCGTGCTCAAAAACGTCCGCCATTTGCAATCTGAAAGTATTGCCAGGTTTCTTGAGTCATATTTTGATTCCCTAATTCCTTAAGAACACTGAAAACGTAAAAACCCATTCAAAAGTGGGATTTATTGACCCAATCTAATCTGTGGGACGTATATGCCAATTAGGCCCGAAAGGGTTAAATACCCACCTATTTAAAAAGATAGGGTGGAGGAAGAATATAAAAACGGTTTTCCATATTTCTAAAGCGAATTAGATGTAGAAATATGGAAAAGATGTGACTCGGATTGAAAGTTTTAATAAAACTGATTATGTCTTGATTCGGATGTTTATCACCACTTAGCACAAGGGTAAATTCTATCATCTCGGAAATCCGCCTTTACTTCCTCCAGACTACACTGTTCAATTAAGCGCTTTGAGACATCAACTGTGTTGATATAGCTGCCGAATCTTTATTGTTCCGACAATGATTTTTTATCTGAAGGTGGTTTTGGTTGCGCACTATCGGGAAAGGTTCAGACGACCCATCGAAGAGCTGATTAGATATATGCTGCAACCTTTGTTCTGTTACTGCCACCATTCATGTCTTTAGAATACTACTCTTTGCTTATGGTGGTAAACATTGGGGCATCAAGGGATATATCGAATGCAGATTTAACACTGGAAGGTTCTCCGTATTCCGCCAATTATTCACCTGATATATGATATATATATATATATTGGGCTATATTCTGTATTGGACTACATATATAACTAGCTGGATTTGGTATTGCCTATATTGTGTTTGGCGCAGCTTGTCCAGGTTTGGACCCTTGCGCCATAAAATCCCCAACCAACCTTTTGCCAAAGCATCCTTTATATCGTCTCGATGCTCAACTTAGATTGCGCCCTGAAGGGTGCATCTCTTTGAGGTTCGTAAGGGCTTCAAGTACGCGAGGTACCTGTGTGGTCATTTCTTTTCCCATGGGGTTCCCGGGATATTGTTGGGTTTTATCGATTGAAGACAGAGTTTTATACATTAAAAATAAATTTTATTACGTGACCAAGTCTTTTTTTCTCATATTAGGCGAGTATAACACATCTTTTAAAGTTATATCATAATTTCTGTTTCTATCTAAAACTGTAAATTGAATATCACCCATACCTAATACTTCCGAGGTGCTGTCCTTGTCTCCGACTAGGATCTTCTGTGGTGGTAGTTTTCTGAATGTCGTAAACATATCACGTTCTTTACAGAAGTGAGCAGTTGCAGCAGAATCAATGAGAAATTCCCTCGGTCTTTCATTTGGAAAATTTGAAACTGCATAGGCACGTTGAAGATCAGTTTTTGGATTGTCCTCCATATAAAATAATTCACCACCAGGTTTCTGCCGATTGCATTTCTTGAAGCACTTCGATTCGTAATGTCCCGACTTTTTGCAGTAGTTGCAGAATGGTCGCGGCCCCATACGACAAACTGTCGACTTTCTTGGGCTTGAAGGAATTAATTCAGGGTCCAGTACGCATCTGCTGTGATCAGGAGTAGACGCCCGTGTCTCCTTGTATCTAGATGACTTGTTTCTTGTAGCATAAGCATCGGCCACGATACTTAATTTTGTGCCTTCGTCTTTCCGCTTCAGCTCGATTCGGCTGGATTCTGTTATTAAATGTTTAGACAAATTGTCTAGCGTGAACTCGTTGTCATCCATCCTGTATAGCAATTGTACCAGATTATCGTATTCGTGAGGTAAATGTCTTATTAGTTGAAAGCAAACTAAGAGGTCTGGGATTTCGAATCCAGCTTCTTTTATCTGTAACAGCTTCTCATGCACTCGTTTGCAGAAGAGTCCAATGGATTCGTCCTCCGGCTGGTAGCGGATTGAAAAGAACTCGTCCACAAGGCCTGCCAATCGTGCTCTAGATGCTGGTTCAAAGTTGGTCTTTAATATATCCCAGGCTTCCTTACCGTCCTCAGTAGATGAAATTAAGACTTGATATTTTCTGTCTATGCCCTGGTAGATAGTTGTGTATGTCCTCTGCTTCCTATAACGATAGTCTCTTTTTTCTTGTTCTGGAGCATCTTCCAATAATAGAGGTTCCGTTTTAATGATAAATTCCCAGCAGTTCCGGTCCATTAGCAATACCTTCATGTCCGTCTTCCACGTGACATAGTTGAAATCCGATAACTTCGGGAAGGAAAACATGGACATTTCTTGAATACCCATCATACTGGAAACCGGTAGTGGCAGAATTCAGGTTCAGCTTAAGGTCTGAGGCCCATAACCAATTGTTGGGTTTTATCGATTGAAGACAGAGTTTTATACATTAAAAATACATTTTATTACGTGACCAAGTCTTATGGTTTAAAAACATACAAGAAGTCTGATCAGATCATGATCCCCAATACTCTTCACATTATCTCCTCTCTTTTATACATTTAAAGATTTACACAATTTTCCATATTGATGTGCCCCACACGGCACTATAATTGGAGGTTTGAGACCGATTCCAACAGATACCCAAGAGATCTTTTTCTCTAATTTCATCTCGCTATTCTATTCCCCAATCCCTTTTCCCATTCCACGACATTCTTTACTTGTCTTGTGTTTGGCGCAGCTTGACTAAATATGGCACTTGCGTCATAAAACCCCCAAACAATCAATTTTCGCTAGACTGGCAGCAGATTCACCATTGCCCACTCAACTGACTTAAGAGGCATCTTTTTATCGGACTCTTTTTGGTCTCCAGAAACCGCTGTAGCCCAGTTGGGAGAGCAACCGGAGGGTTGGGAGTTCGAATCCAACCCAAGACCGTCGTGTATAAGGAGCTGGTGCGCTTTAAATCTGTCGTATCTTTAAATGTTGGCCAGGTGAGGAAGTTTGGTGAGTGGGAGTACCAGTGTTGACCTCCTCATCTGACCGTGGTTCAAAATGACGTGGTGTTGTCCTTGGATCTTTCCTTTCGGGATGAATCCCGGACCGTCGATAATAGCCCGTTGTGTTGCTCTAGTGCAACGTTAATTAACTGCCTACCTTTTTGGCCTACTTATCAAAATCCATCTTGGAAATTTTTGGCCTGCAAGAAGCGTAGCTTAAGGGGAAGACAGCCTCGCCACTGTCTGGAAGGGGGCAGTGCAGATAGCATTGTGGTTTTTAAAAAGATTTAATGTTATATATATGTGCCCTTGCGCAATATTTTTGCCACCGACGAACCTTGGAGGAAAAGGAACTTGGTTTGCATATTAAATTGACATGGAGCATAACATATCTGCGTCTTGGAACTCAACGAACACCTTTCTCTTTTCTTACTTCATCATCTGACCATGGTTCAAATTTAGGTGTTGTTGTCCTCTGATCGTTCCCTTCTGTGATTGACCCTGGACCGTCATTAATAACCCGTTGTGTTGCTCCAGTGCGATGTTAATTGCCTACTAGTTTCACCGATCTTATACCTGCCTTTTAGAAAACTGAATCCACCAAATTTTTAAAATTAAAATACTTTTCTAGTCCAGGACCTAGGTCCAGATCTTGCCGTGTATCGTGCACGTCTGGTTTAAATTATAGTTTTTGTCTATTCTAATAGTGTGGATAATTTTTTTTAAATAAATTTCAAGCGCAATTGTTTAGTATTTTTATTGTACTTCACATTTTCTCATTATGGATTTTGATTTGTTAGATCTGCATGAAAGGCCACAATGTCTTCAAGGGCTACTTCAAGAACGAGGAGGCGACAAAAGAAAGTCTCATCGACGGATGGCAACACACAGGGGACATAGGAAAATGGCTTCCCGTAAGTCTACCAATCGATTTTGAATCTTTCAAGACGCGTCGAGTAGATTTGCTACTTGAACCACACTTCCTCAAGATTTATCTAAATGCATTTTCCTCACTAAAGATTACTTATATATTTCGCAATAATAAAATATTGTGACTAAGAAAACCAGTAATGATATTTCGGTAACGGTAGTTCTCACCAATTCAAAACCGATTTTTGAACCCTACCGGACATCCAGAGTAGAAGCACAGCATGTGTTTATTGAGATGTGTTGTGTCACATCTCGCCTCTGGCATGCATTGACCTTCAAAGGCATGCTAACTAGGTAATAATTATAGGCAGCGTTTGGGTGTAGCTTGGCAAAATCTGGCCCGTGTGCCACCAAAAAGCCAACCAACTGAGGTAGGCTTTCGATTCTGTCAGCAATGCCATCGCAATCTTTTTCAGTAGTTGGAAACTTCGTACTTTACACTTTAACCCATAGATATGCCTATTAAACAATCCCATACTCTATGGCATTGTTTAGCAATTGCATAATTTTTATTGTTTTGAGACTGGTTGTATTATGCTGGTACCAACAAGATTCATCTAGTTTTACCATGTGGACACTCTAACCCAGTTGGAAGAGTAACAGAGGGTTGTAAGTCGAAAACTCGGTTCAACCGAAGACTATGCTGAGGCTGGTGCATGTTAAATCTATCGTGAATTCCAATGTCCTTACGTTGGCGTGGTGTGGACGTTTGGAGAGTGGGGTGCCAGTTCAGGTGTTGACCTCGTCATTTGACCGTGGTTCAAAATGACGAAGTGTTGTCCTCGAATATTTCCCTTCGGAATTGATCCTCGACCGCCGTCAATAGCCTGATATGTTACTCCAGTCTTGAACAGTGCGACGTTAATTCGCCTACCTAGTATTACGACGGAATCGGTAGAATAACTAAAAATGTCAATTGTAGTTGTCAAAGGTGGTTAACAGTTTTGTCTAGAGAACCAGTGTGGCGAATCCATGCTTCATAAAACATATTTCCAAACAACAATGTTACCATCTCCAGCCTTGTCTGGTGGTAACTGTAATTAACTATGGTTTCGCCGTCTGTGGCCTACCCACATCCGGCCATCAGTCTAAGCGTTATCCGAATTCGTGAGTACACAGGACCCGTTTTCATTACTTTTAAGTCCAAGAAAGATGTTCATTGCTCCTTGCTGATCGCTGAACAACATTTAGAGATGTGAGGCTAGTGAACAGCCTTGGAAATCCATGAAATAAAGTTTGTTTTACTTTCTTATTTTATAATAATTATTTTATAATTTGTGTTTTTCAGAATGGTACTTTGAAAATAATAGACAGAAAAAAACATCTCTTCAAACTTTCGCAGGTAAGTAACTGCTTCATTTAATATTGCAACACCATTCAAAATTGTTTGGATTTTGCATCGATATATCTTCATACTTTGAAATTGATGAAGGTGAAAGTGTATTCCTTAGTCTTGGAGCATTTTTAACTATAAATCATTGAAAAACGCACATCACTGAGAATCAAACGCTAGTTCAATTTGTAGTCTTTCAGCTCATGAAATGCTGGGTGCCTTCTGCCAAAAAGTCCAGATCTAGGTGCGACTTTTATGTTCTCCAACTCATTAAAAGACAATTTAAAACATCTTTTTATTGTATTTGATTGCATCTTAACTACTTGTGCCAATGTGGATATTTATGTAGAATTTTCCAATCAATATAGAAAAAAATCTATTTTGAAAAGACCATTTTCAAAGTTTTCTACATACTATAAATGACAATGCAGACAAGCTGTTTAATTCTATGCTTTAACTTAGATTTGCAGACAGTTAACGTGATTGATTTACCTGCGCACGGAAGCAGGTGAATCAAAATGTATTTTAGCCATTTTCAAAATTATTCAAAGATTACTGAAATGTTGTAGCTGTATATGGTGTTTCCGTCTTTACAGGGTGAATATATTGCTCCCGAAAAAATTGAAAGCGCATATAGTCACTCGGAGCTCGTGGCACAAATATTTGTGGATGGACTAACACATCAGGTAAGTTAGTGTTGAGTTTCGGGAAAACGTTTTCTCCTAATGAGGGCAAGGGCTATACGATTTGGAATTATTTCCAAACATTTAGAATAGTATTCCGCCATACTCTCCAGAAAGCAGTATCTCGTTATTTTGTGTTATACTGTGTATGATAGGAATTTTCTGTCAATCTAAATGAAGGCGGTGGTAGTGTTTCCTGTACCTAATCCGAACATAAACAAACCACTAAAAATTCCAAAGTATAAATCACGAATTGATATATGATAGTTTATTGGACAACGCCAATTAAATTAAATGCCAAGCTACATTTTTATCTTGTGTTTGGGACAGCTTGTCCACTTTTGGACCTTGCGCCGTAAAATCTAAACCAAGCAAGCTACATTTTAAGATAATCCCGATATGTATCATGCAAGAGCATTTGGAGAGTAGTAGTAAAGTCTTTGCAGACCATCGGATTTGTTTCACCTGGTTCTGAATTTGAAATGGACACTTGAATTATTTTACTGAACTTGTACTAAAAATCTCTCATAATTATCACAACACTAATAACAATGATCAGTCCATCAACTGTTGATTAAGGTTCTTAACTGCTTTCTATCGTTATAATGTATCGAATACTTGCAGACGCAGCATGTAACATGACCAAACTTGAAGAAACTGTCTTCTTACTAGTGCGTCTTTTCCATTACAAGTTCATCCCTTATCGGTTTATTTTCTAGAACTATGTTGTTGCGCTGGTTGTTCCAGAGATAAACGGCTTACAGAAATGGCTGAAAGGAAAAGGATACACAGATACTTCGAACCTGCCTAGCCTACTTTCGAATAAGGTTTGAGTTGGAATTTATTTATCATTCCTATTACCATTTCCGGCTTATCTATTTGAAAATTCTACTATAAAATGTATTTATTTTTTTCGAACTTCTCTCAGGAAGTGAAGAAAGAGTTCTTGCTGGAGCTACATAAAATTGGACAGCGTGAAGATCTTATGAGCCTAGAACAGGTCAGATTTATTTACATTAAAATGTTATTAGATAAATGCCTTAATTCCCAACCCCTATTACAATGAGTTGTTTTATGTGTCGCTTTCATGAATGAGAGATCAGTAGGTTCACTACAATCCATTCCAATCTCGATTTGGATATAATTTCCCTAACCTAACAGGCAGTCTAGAGATATAAATATTTGACTTCGCACAGAAGAATGAGCTATAAAGGGCTCCAGTGTCTTGACCTTGGTGGTAGGATCTGCTGGGCATAGCTATGCTGCCAAACTACCTCTTACCACCATTAGAGATAACCGGCTGTCGTACGTCTTCACACCATTACACCATCAGGTGTGACCTCGTCATCTGACTGGGGTTCAAAATTACGTGGCGTTGTCCTCCGATCTTTCCCGCCAATGGCCCGCTGAGTTGCTCCAGTGCAGGGGTCGGGAGCCCGCGGCTCCGGAGCTTCATGCGACTCTTAAATGTTTAATAAAAATCTGCTGTGGCCACCATAGAACCGATACTTACCCTCCCCCCCCCCAAAAAAAAAAATCTAATGCATCGGTAAAAGTAAATTTAAAAAAGTAGGTATGTATAGAAAACGCCCTAGCAGTGTAATGTTCGCGACACTATGACCGTCTCAGCGCATGCGCGTTAAGACGACGCGTCGACGTAGCAAGCGCAAGAGAGATACTCGAACTCTGCTTTTATACGAACCGCACCAGAACTGTCAGTCGAGAAAGGGCTTTGGATACGAGTGTGTGTCAATATAGTGCCAGAATATGTTATGCACAATTTAATTTGTTTTATGTTAACAGAGTAGTTTAGTTAGTATTTTATGCCTACAGTTATATTAAAGTACTTCAAATTCGTGATAATAACCCTTATAAAACAATGAGCTCAGAAAAAAATCTGAAGAAAACAGGGGCTTCAATATAATATAGACAGAAATTTGTATTTATAGAAGTAAATGGAAGTCCTATATGTTTAATTTGCCATTGGAGATTTCAAAATAATAAATCAAGTAATATAGAACATTTTCGCGGAAAACATTTAGATTTTAGTGAAAAGTATCCTGATGGTGATAATAAAAGAAAAGCTGTTGAAGAATTCCAAAAGAAAACAACTTTAGCAAAGAAATTTGTCATCCTGGACGAAATCTTCAAGTACCACTGAAGCAAATTTTCTGTTATCCCCGGAAATAGCAAAAGGGGGAAAATCTTTTACTGTTGGCGAATTTCAAAAAATTGTATGTACAATTCTCTCAAATTGTTTAAAGATATGAAAAATAAGAATGATATATGGTAAGAGAATAAGATTCACCCCTCTCAGCTAGAACTGTAAAGGAACGTATCCTGACTATTTCTGAGGAAGTATCAGATATGCTAATTGTGGATATTAATTCTGCTGAATTTATATCTATTGCTGTTGATGAATCAACTGATATAGCCCAATGCTGTATTATTGTTAAATATATCACATCTTCCGGATGCCGCATAGAGAGGGAGATGTGGTGCTCTCCATGTGTGGCGGGCTTGGTTTCTTGTTGGGCCTCTCAGTGTTGGGAGTCTTTTACCCCACCTCTTCTTAAATAGGCTCTACACCGTTTTTACCCCACCTCTTCTTAAATACCGTTTACACCGTTTGGTGAGTCGGAGAGGTGAAGGTCTGGAAGAGTTCCATTTTGACTCATTGCCATATCGTATAATCTCCCCGTGAGATCAATGTCAAGTGTATTTCTTTCTTCAGTGTCCGTAAAAATTTCATTGTGTGTGTCTATTGATATTGTGTGTCTGGCGCAGCATGGCCAAATGTGACCCTTGCGCCAAAAAACACCAAGACAACCCCGTGAGATAAAAAACTTGAGAAATTTCTATCAAAGTGGCCATGGAGTAAAAAACACTACTGAACTTTTGAATCTTAAAAATTGAACATTTGAGAATTAACCTATATGCATTCAAAAACGTATGCCAATTTCTACAATTTGGTTGTACGAGAAGACTGCTTTCTTTGGCACAAAATTCTTACTCTCACAGCGATGTTCAAATCATCGACCTTCTAATGAAATAGACGGAGTTGCTGTCGGAAGACCTCTGAAGGGTCAATCACAAATCGACTTAGCCGATTGGCTATGGAAGAGCAGACTAGTGTTTTTGATCACTTTAACCAATCAATAATTTAGGATTCATGCTTTTACCCATAACCACGTGACAGATCTTCAAACCGAGCAACTGGAAGAAATAACATGAAGACAAGCTCCATCTATTTAATTTTAGGTCGATGGTTCAACTGATGTGGCGTAGAAATGGCTCGTGTGCCATACGGATGGTGAATCAATTTAAATTGTGAGATTTATTAATTTTAACGGTTTAGTTTTGAACTTCTGACAAGTGTGTTCATATAAGGAGCAGTCAAATGAAAACGAGACAGATGGAAAAAAAGTAAGTAAACTGTTTGTTATTTCAAAAGTAATCGCCATAACTGTTAATAGATTTATCCCACTGTGAGACAAGACGGTCAATGCATTCATGGGAAAATGTTTGCGGTTGCTTACGGAACCACGATTGTACCCAGGCGTGCACCTCTTCGTCCGAAGCAAATCGACGGCCACGAATGTCTTTCTTCAGGGCTCCAAAAATATGTAAATTGCATGGGGAGAGATCTGGATTGTATGGAGGATGTGTAAGGGCTTCCCAGCGAAACTTCTGCAGCGTAGTCTTAACCTTGGCAACATGTGGGCAGGCATTATCCTGCAACAGAATGATGCCGTCCGTCAACATTCCTGGGCGCTTGGACTTGATGACGCGCTTCAATTTTTGCAAAGTTTCCACGAATTCCACTTCCTGACACTCCTTCTGCAGTCAAAAAATGCACTACAGCACGCTGTTCTTCTTTCCTCCATAGTGATGTCGGACGCACACACGACTCGCTGACCTCACTTCGAGCACGTCTAACAGACAAATGACACAGCGGTGAACGTTCGCGCTGTTCCTTCCTGATTCCCAATAGAGGGCGCTTCTATACACAAACCTACCTGCGTTACCAACTTCCTCGCCATGCTCGTTATATAGTATGTCTCGTTTTCATTTGACTGCCCCTTATAATTAATTTTAAGTATTTTATTACAAAGCATAAATAAATTGCATTCGGAAAGATTTTTTAAAGTTTGGATAAAAAGAGGAGGTAATTACTATTTTCTTTGTAAATCTATTGATTATACTTTTGAGTCAGATCGTCAAAACTATTTTTTTCTGGTTTACCCAAGAAGCTTAGTAATTAGTTTGTGTGCCATGAGATTGAAACAAGGTTGAAAATCACTGCTCTAACATAAACTAACGAATTGGTAAAGCACTTCCTTCAATTGGCATTATTTTCAGTTTTATACAAAATGCTACTATACGCGAGAATATTACTGAAGTGCATCTACTATGTAGCTTTATTAACAAAATATCTATAACAAGACCCGCTCTCTCCAGTCTCAGTGAAGGGTGGTCGCTATGGGAACAGCTCGTCCATTTTGACTGATGGATGTCTTAATTTAATTTTGGCGTATGCGGAGAGTTTACTAGCATCTGATCTCGGTAACAAGTAAAACTCGAAACAAATATATTTCCAATTTGAGTGCTCATGCAACAAACTGGAATACAGCCCTTACTGCAACTAGACAGACTTTGCAGCGGGAGCAGTTCTCTTGGTAGGCAGATAATACGTGATTCGTTATTAGACGAACCAGCCCCATGTAGTCGTTTATCCGGGAAATTTCACTCAACTCGAAAGTTTCTTCTTTTTTCGTGCCCTCGGATGCGCATCTCCTTTAGGCCCTTCACGAGATCTTTCCTTTTCCCATGGGGCTTATTGTCTTTAATAAACACGGGGTCGCGATCTTTTTCTGCTTTTATCCCATTAATGACATTTATTACTTACCCACCTGCCTTAGATTTGGGGGCCGCGGTAGCCCAGTTGGAAGAGTAGGTAACAGATTGGCAACGGGAGGGTTGCAATTTCGAAGTTCGGTTCAACATCACCGTCTCGACCGACGTGTACTCGGGGGGCTAGTGCACGTTAAATGTGTCGTGGCCACAAATGTCCTCCCGTTGGCGTGGAGTGCCAACTCAGATGTTGAGCTCGTCAAAATGACGTGGTGTTGTCCTCGGATCTTTCCCTTCGGGTTCGATCCCGGACCGTTGCTAATAGCCTGTCGTGCTCCAGTGCGACGTTAATTAACACCTACCTGTCTTGTGTTTGGGCCAAATATGGCTCTTGCGCCATGATACTGCAAAATAACCAAGAAATCTTTTTTTTGTCCATTTCAGGCGAGGGCTCTGGCTTTCCTTACGGAACCGTTCACCGTTGCCAACGACCTGATGACCCCCACCATGAAGGTGAAGCGGAATCGAGCGAGAAAAGTGCACGAACGCCTCATCGCCCAGCTCTACGAAGAAGGCCCTCTGCTGTAGAATGCAAAAGATACCACTCACACCCATGTGTCGGGTGTTCTTCAAACAACTGAGTCTATCGAAGTGATGTACCTCTATACTAAAATTGGTTGCTAACGGACACTTCCTCAAAGGACGATCACAAAATCTGAGGAACGATAAAGCAACACTCAAATGTTTCACTTTAGTGAACAGGAGATAATTTATGTTCTTTTTGTAACTTATTAAAGTATAAATTATGTATTTCAGATGCGCCGTCTTCTCAAATTATTTAAAGAGATGAACACACAGGTGTTGCAATGCCCTGAAAAATACGAACCACCTCCTTACTCATAAGCGGGATGTGGTAGCCCGGTTGGAAGAGTAACGAATTAGCAACCGGAGGGTTGCGAGCTCCAATCCAGCCAAAGACCGTCGTGTACAAAGGGGGATGGAGCACGTTAAATCCGCCGGGGTCTCAAATGTCCTCACGTTGGTGTGAGGTGTGGCCTCGTCATCTGACCGTGGTTCACAATTACGTAGTGTCCTTGGGTTTGATCCCGGACCGTCGCCAATAGACCGTGTGTTGCTCCAATGCGAAGTTAATTAAAATAACTTCGCACTGGAGCAACACAATGGGCTATTGTCGACGTCTACTTGGAGGAATGAGCTGAAATTTACGTGGTTGGAAGAGTAGCGGATTAGGAACCGAAGGGTTGAGTTCGAAATTCGGTCCAACCAAAGACCATCGTGCACGTGGAGGATGGTATGCGTTCAATCTGTCGTTGCTTCAAATGAAACACGTTGGCGTGGTGTGAAAGTTTGGAGAGTGGGGTGCCAGCTCACGCGTCATCTAACCATGGTTCAAAATTATATGGTATTATCCTCGTATTTTTCCATTCCGGCTTGATCCCGGACCGTCACCAATAGCCGTTGTATTGATCCAGTGCGACGGTAATTGACTCACCAGAGTTTCGAGGGTCCAATGAAGCGGCAAAAGGTCCGAACCCCAGGCGATGAGTGAACGACCCATTTTTGAGTACAAAAAGTAAAGCATGTCTGCACAACAAACTCAAAATACGAACAATAAAGTGCAAGCAACATCAATTCATTTCATCAGACAATGAAAGCAACATAACGGTCCGGGATCAAACCCGAGGTATCAATATTAGCAAATGAAATAAGCAAACACTTAGAATCTATCATCAATAACTTTATTTTTGTAAATGTATTATCTCTTTTTATACAAACACGGTCTTAGGGTTATGTTTGGGATCTTGGCACTCTTCAATTTTTTCTTCTCCTTTTTCAAATCCAGAAAAACAAATATCTTGTGCTTCAGATCCTGAAATCAAATTGAATTGTTTTGTATTAAAAACTATTGCAGTGGTAAAAATTCTCTAAAATATTGTAAAAAATTTGTTTTAGTTTTGACTAAGATATCACTTTAAACAGTCTTAAAAACATAAGTTTGAAAACCTAATTTAAGATTTTTAGCATCTAAAAATTCGGGTTCTAGTTATAACATACAGATCTTAATGCTAATTAAGATGCCTTTAACTTTTTACTGTGACTACTAACGTGTGTTGTACAAAAATAGCAGTCATAATGGGTAGGGTATAAAAACCGGTAATTATCGGTTTAATAGGTGATGAGAATTGCCATTACCAGTTTTCTAATCTATGATATTTCATTATTTCAGCTTTATTTGCTTTGATATTAGATCATACTCAAATCGATATTGATGACAGCAGTGACCAGATGCTGTCATCAATATTGTTCTATGATCTAATATCAAAGCAAATAAAGCTGAAATAATGAAATATCAGATTAGAAAACCGGTAATGGTAATTCTAACGCTTATTAAACCGAGAATTACCGGTTTTGGTTACAGAAGTCGAATCTGAACAGCACCGAACGATGAGGTCTAAGGTTAAAAAAATAGTAATACATCCACAAAAAAGATTCTTATTTTTTACTGCTTTCACAATTTGAGAAAAGCATTATTCTAGAGTTAAATAATTATAGTTTTCATTTTGAGGTTTTAAATAAACTTCTGGAAAAGTATGTCTCAACTGAGTATGGTAGCAATACACATTTTCTTGTTAGGTACTCTAGTATGCAGTACACAGGTAGGTATTTTAATTAACGTCGCACTGGAGCAACATAACGGGCTATTGTTGACGGTCCGGGATCAACCCCGAAAGGACAGATCTGAGGACAACACAATGTAATTTTGAATCATAGTCAGATGACGAGGTCACACTTGAGCTGGCACCCTATTCTCCAAACTTCCACACCAAGCCAAAGTGAGGATATTTGATGTCATGGAAGATTTAACGTGCACCAGCACCATTTGTACACGAGTCTTCAGTTGAAATCGAACTCGCAACCCTCTGGTTGCTAGTCCATACTCTTCCAACTGGACTATCACAGCCCTAGTATCAGCACACAAAATACCTTGATATCCTTGTTTCATTGAATGTTGTAATATGTAACTAGTACTGTACTTTAATAGTACCTGATTCAAGTCCTATAATCAATCTCAGTTAGTTCTCCTAAAAAAGCTGAACCAAAACCTGATATTTGAAAACTTTTGTCTAGTTTTCATACCCTAATAATGGGGCTGAGGTTCTAGCCAAACTATTGGAATACCGAGAACAGAAACACATCCTTAAATCATGATTAATAAGGAATGGTACTTCAGATTACTCTTACATTTAATTAATGCTTAAGCAATTTAAATTGCTTATGAATTATTTTCTGATATTTAAAGAAGTAAATAGTTGTGAGTTCCACATAGCTGAAGATGGATGCAGTCGCAGAGACTGACTCCACCAAATGAAAGTAAAATGAGCATTAAATATTAGCAACAAAAACAGTACCTGATAGGATAAACTACTCACATTTCTGAAGCCAGCACAAAAATTATCTCTACAAACAATCTAAATCATACTAACATCAAAATCCATGCAGGTCTGTTATCTAAGCTATCAGAAAATAAATCTGATAGCTTAGCTCTATTGAATTAAACATCTCTTCAGTAAAAAGCCGATTTGAAGGTTTATTGTAACTATTTAAATTGAAAAAAATTCTATTGTTCATCACTAAATTTTGAACTTTGAAAAGATTGATATTGATTTTAGACCAATCAGAGAAAATATACATTTTCAGTATTCTTTGCTTTACTACAATGAATTAACACATTCAAAGTAATTTACAAGTCCTAAAGAATAAGAAAATATGAAGATATCTTGATCTCTACGGGACATATATTGTAGATTTGCCATTGCAAAGATGTACTAGTGATACTGAAGGATTAGGTCTAAATGCAAATGGCCCAGACAATTTGATTTTTCGTAACTACTAAAATATTGTTATTTAAGATCTAGACATTGTGCTTTGCTCAATGTGGTTTATTGGCATCTCAAATTCAGTCTCCTGCTGGTCACGATAAATGACCCACCAAACTCTGGGCAAAAATAGATCACACTTACCTGATTTTGTAATGAAAATCCGAAACATTTCAGACCTTTTATGAAGATATTTACATCAGTAATTCTGCTCTCTACTTCAGCTATTTTCAATGTTCCTCTGTAACACAAGAACATCATATTTGAAGTAATCTATATATTAATACGTGAAGAAAAAACTTTGTACCCCTTTTTAAGCACATTGCGCGCACGAAGGAGTATGAGATTTGGCATAATTTGCCACCACATAAGTTAGTATTGAAAGTTAATTGCATCGTTTTGCTGATCAGAAACTTAAATACAAAGGAAGCATTAGTCAATGGAACAAGAACGCGCATCAAATTTATGCATCGTAATACTATTGATTGCGAAGTTTTAACTGGAATCGCACGCAATAAGAGAATTTTGATTCCACGTATAAATTTAACATATTCCGGAACTATTTTACCATTTAACTTTCAAAGAACTTATTTATTGTCATCGCAAATGCAGATATAATTAGAAAATAAGTCTCAAGGACAAACATTCGAAAAAATTGGAATTTTATTGAGGCAGCCAGTTTTTACACATGGTCAATTGTACGTCGCAACAAGTAGAGTTCGATCATTCGATGGTTTGAGATTTTATATTTCCGAATATAACGGTCAAGGGCATTTAGCAAACGATGAAAGAGTTTTTACAAAAAACATCGTCTACACAGAAGTTTTGAATCATTAAATTCGTTGTCGAACTATTTCAAGTTCAATGGACAACATTTATTTTTTTAACCACCCGGTTATTTTGTTTCAATAAAAAATATAAAAAAATACGAAGCACGTATTCCTTATTTCACTTTTTCCTTTTTTGGATTTATTTTTTATTTAAATTTTATATAATTTGAAAAAGATAGGCAAATTAACTGTGTAGTCTTGGCGAAACCTGTGGCCAGTATAGCAATAAAAAAAAACCAAGAAAATGTCAAACAACGCGTTATTGTTTTTTAGATATGGCTTAACCAAGCTATACCGCATTTTTCCTATGACGTATTTGTACATGCTCGCAGCTTACGTAGTAGAACAAAATTAAAAAAAATTATATGCAATGAATATAGAGGTATACTCTGACAAAAGAACCTTATTAACGTTCAAATTTAAAAATTAAATGAATTATGGTCGAATTTCGACCACTAGTACAACTAAACAAGCGAGGGAGTGTTTCCACTTGGTTGTTTTGAGGTTTTAAGGCACAAAGGGCAGACACAAGACATGACATCAAATAATATGCACAATGAAAGTTTTACTGACACAGAAGAGAGAAATACACCCAGGGAGGAATGCACCTGACAGGAATCGAACCTGAGCCGCCTACAGGGGGATGTTTCAAGAAATGTCATTGTTATAAAAATACAAACTCTATCACAACAATGTCGAATCCTCACTACTGGAAAGAAGAAATTACAGGGTGACTGACATGTCTGGACTTGATGGCAAATGATAGAGGTGCGTGCTCATCAGAGATCCAAGAGTTAGATGATGATGCGTTACAATAAAATGCCCCACAGTTCAATTCCTGGTCACCTTTCGTCAATTCTTTAATAAAATTTAGGAAAAAAAAAGTTGTTTACAATAAAATAAAAACCTTTTTGTTCCATGGTTCCATCTACTTAAACATAAAATAAGTTACATTCAACCTATTACATACCTGCCAACATATCAATATTATACATTTTTATGGGTTTATAACATGCATAGAACTGCAAAATGTAGATCTGTAAAAGCATTAAGTTTGGTTTTGGGTTTTATGGTACAAAGGCCATATTAAGTCAAGCTGCGCCAAATACAAGACGATGTCAAGTAATTGTGAAAAGAAAGGATGGAGAGAAGAGAAAGATCGCTTGGACATCCTGGGGTCACGATCCCCATGTTTACCAGAGGCAGTAAACCTCATGGGGAAGGAATAGATCACTATGGGACCTCGGCTTTGTGAAGCCCATGCACACACCTAAAGATGTGACCTTGAGGAGGTCAGAAAGGAAATGTTAAAATTCTTGGTTGATAACATGCATAGAACCACGAAATGTTATATTATAAAGCATTAAGTTCGGTAGGTAGTTAATTAACCTCGCACTGGAGCAACACAATGGGTTAATGGCAACAGTCCGGGATCCACCCCGAAGGGAAAGTCGGTTGGTTTATGGGGTTTGATGATGCAAGGGCCCTATTTGGCTATGGTGCCAGATACAAGATATACAATATCAAATAATAGACATACACACAATGAAAGTTTTACTGCCACAGAAGAGAGAAACACACCCAGGGAGGAATGCACTTGACAGGAATCGAACCTGCACCGCCTACGATTCGGAGGTTCCTGGGGCAGTGGACATACCCGCTGAGCCCCCCCCCCCCCCCCGAAGGGAAAGATCCAAGGACAATGTCTCGTCCTTTTGACTCATGGTCCGATGATGATAACAATGCCAGAGCTGGCACCCCACCACACCAACATGAGGACATTTAAGACCAGACAGGTTTAAAGTGCACCAGCCCCATGTACACGACGGTTTTTGGCTTGACTGAGTTTCAAACTTGCAACTCTCCAATTGCTAATCCGCTGCTCTTCAAACTGGGCTACTGCAGTCCACGTTAAGATAGCAAAATCCAGCTGTAGGCATTTCACAATCAATATTATTAATACTCTCCAAAACCAGCATCTCTGCTTTTTTGTCTGTCCTCTGTCAACATCCTCGAGGTCCTGTTTGCCAGCCTTGAGGATTCATCGTCAAAAAATACTTTTCCTTATTTCAGGAATTGATACCATTCCCTGGTAACACTGCATCCATAGAATTTGGAGAGGATCTGGGCCTCTTGAAGAAGCCCAGGCAGATTAGGAGGTGAATGCCTTTTGGAAGTTCTGCAAATTGTACATTCCCAGGAGGAATATATTTCCAATTACATCAAGTTTTAAGTCTGAAAAGTGACACTGTTTCACTTGGTTTCTTTTTGTTGTCCTGCTACGTTTTTCCAATTGGATCCAGAGTGACTTCTTTTTTGATTACCTTAGATGTTTTTCTTGTTAGAAGCTCATCCATGGAAAGCGTTTTCCCACTGGTATCAATTTCAGTACCCATTTTTGTCAATCTGTCTGTCAACTTGTTGCCTTCCAATCCTACTTGGGTAGGTATTTTAATTAACGTCGCACTGGAGCAACACAATGGACAATTAACGGCCATCCGGTATGAAACCAGAAGGAAAAGATCTGTGAGAACAACGCCACATCATTTGGAACCACGGTCAGATGAAGTCACAACTGAGCTGGCACCCCTCTCCAAACTTCCACACCATGCTAACATGAAGACATTTGAGGCCATGACAGATTTAAGGTACACCAGCCCCCTTTGTACACAATGGTCTTTGGTTGATTCGAACTCGCAACCATCCGGTTGCTAATCCCTCACTCTTGCAAAAGGGCTACAGCAGCTCCCAATCCTACATGGGAGGGAGTTACAGTGGAAAACAAAAGTTTACCTGAGAACTTTTGATTGCTTTATGCCACATACTTTACTTGAAGTTGTTTATTTGAAGGCTGTATTGCAGACAAGGGAAGTCACTCTGTTCAAAGTTTGAGGTCTATATAGCTGTTGGAGACCCAATAACATTAGTTCTACTTCTCCATCACAATCTGTTCCATTAGGACCCACAGGTGCACATTGAGTAGAGTCTGCAATAGACTCTGGCTTCTACAGCTTCTTTCATTTGAGATCCATCTCTTGGCCATTCCTCTTGTGAGAGGGTTGCAGTAGCTCAGTGGGAAGAGCAATGGATTAGCAACTGGAGAGTTGCGAGTTTGAAACTCAGTCCAGTCAAAGACTCATGTACATTGTGGCTGATGCATGTTAAATCTTTTGCAGCCTCAAATGTCCTCACGTTGGTGTGGTGCGGAAGTTTGGAGAGTGGGGTGCCAGTTCAGGTGTGTTGTTCTCGTCACCTGACCGTGGTTCAAAATTACGAGGTGTGGTTCTTGGATCCTTCCCTTCACGTTTGATTCATCGTCGATGACCAGAACTGTCATCAATAGCCCATTGTGTTGCTCCAGTGCAACACTAATTAACTACCTACCACTTGTGGGATAAAAGTGCAATTGTCTGTAGAGCAATTTGTTTCATCTGTTTCACGAGGGTCATTTTTCTCCAACATCCTCAGTGGATGACAATTTGGTTTGAACTAGTCTGAGGTAATATAAAAAGCGATGAAAACGGAAAGTGACTGGGATTCGAGAATGTTAAGTCACAAGCAATGCTTTTTCAATATCTTTGATGAATTTTCCAATTGAAATACAATGGAAAACTTTGTAATCATGTTCTGAGTGGAGTAGGCTTATATGTAAGAGATAAAAATGATCATGCTTTGTGAAGAGCATTCCCAAACCTTTGTGTCCAACTTTGTACATTGCCTGTAAAGCATACCTAGAAAAATGGATGTTGGCGAACTGAGTGAAGGGAAAAAAATTGGAATTTTCTACTGATTAGTCATGAACTATGGTGGGCAAGTATTGCCATTGAAATGGCCATAGAACTTTTCTGGGTTCTATTTTGACAGTCCTACTTTTAAAAAAAATTTCACCTTCCATTATCTTCTCAATTTTCACTGTTCAACAACTTTATTAAAGGCCTGTTATGTTTAATTCGTTTAGAGTCTGCAATTTGCAAATGTAAATAAAGTAGCAACAAAAGTGTCGCACAGTGTTCAGATCAGCTACAAAGATACTGCACACATAGTTGTCAATGTGCATACACTGTTGCTTGAGCTCAGTAGAACATGGTTTTCTTACCTGGAATCAAGTGATCATAAAGTGTTCTACTGTGAAGCATGCTTATGTGAGTAAAATGTACAGTAAACTTACTCCATTTTCAATATTCGATGAGCTTCAAGCAAATATTCCTTCAAATTTGTGCCCATAAGAGACAAGCAGAAAACCACAACATCTACGCTTTCATTGGGTAGAGGGACCTATAAAATTAAAATGCCATGTAACATCTCCAGAGTAAAACGTTTTCTAAATAAGAAACAACAAAATACTAGTTTCATAGAAAGTCAACTAAATTTATCATGATATAAGTTCATTACATTGTGTAGGCTAATTTTTAAAATGAACAAATTGGAGCCAACTCTCCCTGAAAGTTCTCCAGGAATGTCCAAGGTCATTTCTTAGATAATCTTTTACTGTCACAGTAGTTGAATGGTCCAAGTGCTCTTTTAGAGAGCAGTAGACTGAATACTTGGTTGCAAATTCAATCCTTGCATGAGCCAATGTTAGATTGACTGCTTGGTTTCCTGATTTCAAGTCAAGATATAAATGCAAAGTAGCTTCACCAAAGATGTCCAGGGGAGCATTTGGGCAGTATTCAAAATGATCTAACAAAAGTTCTCAAGACTTAAATAATTAGGCAACACTAATCAAATTTGATTGAAGTCTAATGGAGTATATTAACCAAAGGTTGCACCATGCCATACCTGTGCCAGCTTCATTTGTGCCATCCCAGAAGGACATTGCCTTTCTATGAGTAAATGCAACACTGATGTCCAGAGTGGCATTAATTGTTACGTAAAGCTGGTACGAGGTATTTACCTCCTCAAAGAAGCTTGAGATTTTAATAGTCAGTCTTCTTTCACACAAAGTTTTTTAACATGTCTCCTTAGTTGCTTTATACCATTCTGCTGTTTTTAGAAACGTTTTATTTTTAATTTCAAACTGAATCTTTGTTTTTAATTATATTGAGATAGTTAGCTGGAGTTTACATTTCTATATCATCCACAAGAAGTAAGATACAGGGTTGGGTTAAGTTAGGTTGGATTTGGGTTTTATGGCACATTATGGTTCTATGGCCATATTTGGTAAAGCTGTGCTGCAAGCAATGGGGATGGGGACTTTCATCCACCAAATCTTCCAAGGTCAAAATTGAGTTATTAAATTGGTAATTAATTAACGTTGCACTAGAGCAACAAAAAGAGTTATTGACGACGGTCCGGGCTCAATCCTGAAGGGAAAGGTCTGAGAACAATACCACGCAATTTTGAACCATGGTCAGATGATGAGGCAACACCTGAGCTGGCATCCCACTCTCCAAACTTCTACACCACACCAACATGAGGACATTTGAGGCCATGACAGATATAACATGCACCAGCCCCCTTTGTACATGATGGTCTTTTGGTTGGACTCAAACTCACAACCCTCTGGTTGCTAGTCTGTTACTCTCCCAACAGGGCCACCGTAGCCTTTGAACTATTAAAAAATCTGTTGCGATGAGTTAAAAACAGGACAGGGAGAGAATACAGGGTAGATCACTCGGGTACTCCAGGGTTGTGTTGCCTGTACACACCTAAATATGTGCCCCTGAGGGCGGATTATGTTAGGTACATCCTAGCTACTATTCTCATGAGTAAATCTCAATAGGGACCATATATCAGGATGGGGTGTCTGATAATTTCTCATTAGTACCCATCTAAGATAAATACTTTGTTCGGTGTAATGGCATTCCTGGAGTAAGGTCTGCCAGAAACTTCTAAATGGTAGTTAATAATCCAAAATGTACTATATTGTATTTTATAATATAGTTATTAAATTTTAATTAATATAAGACAGTTAAAATTTACCTTACAGATGTCACATGGTGTCACAAACTCATTTAAAGCTACTATATCAAAAGAATGAACAGTCAGTTTGTCCAGGGTTCGAGCAATTTTGGCATCACCACATCCCATGTCAGCTATAACTGTGTTTTTCTTCCTGTAAAAAAGAAAATTTTATAAATTGAAGTCAATCGAGAGAATATAAAAATTATATTGCAAAAATATGTACCTCTAAAGTTTAGTAGGGATGCACAGTTGCAGAAAAGCAAAAAAAAACGACCCACCAAATTTTTATTCCCACATCGTTAATAGTACAGAAAATTCAATAAGCAGGAAATAACATCTAAAATAAGCAGAAATTTGCCTAAGGGTCATCTTCATATTAAATTATGCATAACTTCATAATTTCCAAGGATAATATCCCATTTTGAAGTCAAATTTTATTTTGACAAATATATATGAAAATAACATCTAGAATACCAAATTTCAAGTCATTTGGATGAACCATTTCTAAATTATGAACATGAAAAATTTGGAGAACCTACATTAATTTAATTCCTGAAACGTTTATTCATATCTTCCACAATAGTATTCCTATCCTTCTGAAATCTTTTGTTATGTTACTATGAGATCAAAATTAAACCAATGTAATGTCTTTTTTACCTTAATTTTTGTAACAATACCAATTATTTAAAAAATTACTGTTACAAAATTACTTTAAGATATTTTGCATGTATGAAATATAAGCATGAACGTTGATTGACAATTCCAGCTTTTCTCCTGGAAGTTTTTCATTATTACAAATTTAATATTTTCTGTTTTTAGCTCAATTTTTGCAAAAGAATGTGTAACTTCAGCAATGAAGAACGAGCTGACATTCTACATTATAATAAAATAAGCCCTTCTGAATCGATTTCTATCAAAATGTGTATAAAGTACTATTGCACTATAAGTTAATTTTTGTAGTGATAATTAAGTTCATCACAATACAAATTTTTCCAATGGAATAAAGCAAATTAAAACTGTATAATAAAGTTAATTTTTTTATTTTCTTAAACCAATCGGCATCTGGAATTTAAATGTGTCTAAAAATAATTTTAAATCAAAACTTTATGTACTTTTCCAATAAAAGTTATACTCACAAGCTCTGAATGTCAGATATAATTTTACTAACAGGATTCATGGGCCACTTGGAGACTTGCAAACTATAGCCTTGATGATAATCATGAAATTCTTCCACATTTTCTTGGAAGTATTGAAAAGCATTCTCCCCAGTTTCTGTGTAAAGTTTTTCATTTAAATACCTAAACTTTGCAACTTGTAATTTTTCCTGGGCTTTACTCTTGAATAATGCTACTGTTTTCTTCTTTGAATTTGTGAGATTTCGAATGAGCGGCTTGGCATCCTTCTGTGGTTCAAGGCCTCCATCCACATTAGAAGCTTGATCGGGCACAATTTTTTTGTCATCTGCATCGCAAGTCTTCACTTTCGGATATGAATTTTGATTTTCATTAGCAGGCAGTTTTGTATTTACTTTGACATTTTTTGCCACTTTAACTGTTTTAAGCAAAATGGAATTTGTAACTTCTGGTGATGACTCATCTGAATCCTCAGCAGATAGTTCACCAAATGATTCATCTGAATCTTTTAGGTTGCTTAGAAATGGTGCTTGATTCATTAACTCTTTAATTTCTTTGAAAATGTCACTGTTTTTTATTTCCGATACAAGTTCTTCATCAGATTCTTGGAATGCATCCTCGGAATTATCTTCTGAATTTCGAAGATCCTTACTTAATTCTAACGTTTCTTTCAAATTTTGTTTCACTTTTTTCTTCGAAATCTTAGATTTTTGTGGCAAAGTGGTTGGCTCAAGCAAGGGGGATTCAGTTTCCTGAGAGGTGGCTTTCTTCAATTTCTTCTCAAGCCTTTTCTTCTTTGATTTACTCTTAGTAGGAGCAATCAAATGTTTATTTAAATTTTGGGATTTCTGTGATGATTTGTTTTCCGTACACTGAAAGTCACCATTGATAGAACTTTCAGAATGTTCATGAAATTCTTTCTCTGTGGATTCGGGTATGTCTTTTATTCGCTTTTTCAATTTTTTCCTTGAGGGATGTTGGGAAAATTTTACCAATGAATCCATTTTTGAGGATTGTGGACTTATTTCTTTTATCGGAAGCTTCAGGGATTTCTTCTTTTGGCAATGTTGGTTGTCTCCTGCTAAGTTTACATCTTGTGCACTTCTCTTCTTTTTCAGAGTGTTGCGTTTAGAACTTGAAACAGGAAGCTAAAAGAATATACTTAATGTATTAACAGATATAAAATACAAAACAAATTGTTCCTGGAAAGGGAAAATAATGATGAATTAAATAAACTATCACCTGGATTTTGTCGATCTGGAAAATGTTTAATAGAAACTTCAAAAATTACAATCAAAGTGTTTTTTATACATGTTCATACATTCAGATAATCCTTTGAACTTAGGAATAATCAAATCTATATGTGGAAATAATTACAAGATATTTCACATTTTATTAAATATCTCAAATGAAATTTAGAGAGAAATACTAAAGCTTTAATATAAGTATCAAAAATACATTTTACAGGAAGTTTTTCATATTCTACAACGAAAGTTTAGAAAACTCCATTCTCCTTTATCTTGAATATGTTTAAAATATTTTATTATAGTTTAAAGCAGTGGTGAAATGCTATAAATTGAAGATTTATTTAATTTCAATAGTTAAGTTTTGAACTTCTGTACATTCAAAAATAATTTCAAGTAACATTTGTATTTTTAATAACTAGTAATTTTGAGGTTTTTTTATTTCCAAATATTATAAATTGTTTCAAAAAGCCACCTAGGAGCAAAAAGGGTAATTATTATTTAATATTTTTATCAAATTATTATCAAACTTATACCTTTTTTTGCGAGATCAGCAAAAAATTTAATATATTTATTGGAGTGCAGCAGAATTTTAGTAATTGGTTTATGTCTGCCATGAGATGGAAAAGGTTGAAAATCACTGGTTTAAAGTATTGTTGAACATAAAATCTTGGGTTTGTTTAGAACAAAATTAATGATTGTAATGATTCTTTTTTGATATCTATTTTCTAGCAAACAATTCTAACATTTAAACAAAAATGTAATTTTGGAAAACAAATTGTCTCAAATACACTTGCTTTGCAAATTTGTTGAGGTCAGTACCAAAGTTGGTTGTTTTTTGCAATGAAAGAGGCTCTTATGCTCTTTAAAAATTATTTTTCTCAATCCACTTGCCAAAGTTTTTCCTTTTCAAGCTTGATTTGAGGTAAAATTCTAGTTAGAGTTATGGGCCTTGGCATGATTTCAATTTTTTATCACAAGCCATTGCTAAATGAGAATAGGCTAAAAACATTCTAATGTGGACAAAATATGGATTGAAATTTTTCGATTCTTAAGGTACCGTTGTTAAATAATTTAAAAAATTGTTAAACAATTATATATATATTTATAAGTAAAACTATCTTGAATTGATTTTCTTTGTGTGAGGTTGATTTTTATGGCACAAGGGCCATATTTTGCCCAGCTGTGCCAAGCACTGCTAATATTTAACAGCTATTTTAAAATGAAATAGTAAATTTTAAACATTGGATATAAAATTCAGTAAGTTGAGTTCAAGTCAAATAAAAATATCTAAACATAGTTTTTAAAACCCATGTTAGTAATAAATAAGTTTTAAGGTATGAGTCCTTCAACTGGTCTTTCAAGATGTGTGTACTGTATTTTCTTTAACTGAGCATGTAAAATATTTGTTAATAGGTAAAGTATGAGTGTAATTCGAAGCCTTGCAGCTTAACGTGTTGTTTTATATCAGAATTCGTTTTTCCATTTATAGAAGGTTGAACATTATGAAGTTTGTTTTGATATCTTATATGGATTACCAGGATGAACTTATGGCCTGAGTTAAAGCATGATCAACATCCTGAGTCGGGACATTTAAACTTAAAATCAGCAATGCAATTTTGGCTGTTAGTTCCTTTTGTGATAAACTTTTCCCGATGAGATTCGACATATCGAGGATCAACTGTACAAAAATGTTTTGCATTTCATTACCAATATGCCTCTCTATTTGCAATATTTATCTTCTTGAGGTTTAGCAGACTGGCTAAATCTGGTTCTTGCACCAAAAAGAACTACAATTGGGAGAACAAACCATTATTACCATATTGTGAGACAGGTCTGGTTGCATAAAATAGGCGCACTTACGGCTATACGCAATAATGAGTGCTCAGTTACACTGAATATCTCATTACCCATATTATAGGTATGTCTATTATACTAATAAATCAAGAACATAAAGTCCGGGCCCTAAGTATAGAGATATAGTTAATAACATTAGCAATGCACAATATAATTTAGATTATATAATGTTCACATTTAGAACAGCTCGTGTAACCTTTTGTTCATGAAAATAGCTTTGAATAAAGGTTTCTTGGGAAGCAGTAGTTTCCCAAGAATCACTTCCAGAAACTGAAAAATCCATTTTATAGATAAACGTATAGATATCTTCCGATAAAACGATCAATTGAAGATGAAGCTGTTCAGGTTTTCGCTTACTATCAATTGACCATGCTGTAAGTTTGTTTGTTTTGATTCTATAATCTTTTATTCACTTCAGTTCTAATCTCTGAATTTTAAACAGGATTTTTTTCCCTAGGTCAGGAATAGTCCAGGGACCATAATTTCCTACGGGCAGCCCAGTACAAATCAGCCCGCCCAAAAAGGTCGTCAACTGAGAAGTGATCATCAGATAAAAAGTGCAACGAAAAAGATGTCTAAAATTCATAAAGGTCACCGTCCAACAAAAGGGGCAGTCAGGAGAAGCATGCACATCAATGTGGTGTAAGTGTCCTCTTAAAAAGTCGTGTCCAGTTAAAATTCGAAAATTTGCCGTAGCAATATATCGTGGCTAATTAGGTGGAACAGGGTCAGACAAAAGCTTGCTCCACGTTTTGTCCGTGGCCTTAAGCTTGTGGCAGATGGACTTATTTATCTTTTGCTTTACCAACCTGCAAATTTCAGATAGGTAGGAAATTAACGTCACACGGGAGCAACATGTCGGGCTAGTGGTGACGGTCCAGGATCCATCCCCAAAGGAAAGGTCCGAGGACACCAGAGCCGCAGTAACCCGGTTGGAAGAGTAACGGATTAGCAACCAGTGGGTGGCGAGTTCAAATCCAACCAAAGACTGTGTACAAGAGGGGGCTGTTGCACGTTAAATCTGTCGTGGCTTCAAATGTTCTCACTTTGGAGTGGTGTGTAACTTTGGAGAGTGTTGCGCCAGTTCAGGTGTGACCCCGTCATCTGACCGTGGTTCAAAACTAAGCGGTATTGTCCTCGGGTCTTTCCCTTCGGGTTTGATCCCTGACCGTCGTCAATAGCCCGTTGTGTTCCTCCAGTGCATCGTTAATTAAAAATACATACCTATCTATCCATCATATTATTTATTTTATTGATATTTATATTTCAGATTGTTATAAAAAGTAAAGAATTTAGTTTGATGCGTGACATCCAATTGATTTGATAAACGCCAAACTGATGGATGCGCATTATTCAAACAGTAGTGTGATGCAGGACTAAATTGTAATGCAGATTAGAAATATAAATGTTGCAATAAAAGATAAATTAAAAACAGATACGAACAGAAAGCAACGAAAATACACGTATGCCATTTGGGTCCACTTCCTTCAAAAAGCCAACTCCTTTAGGCGTCCACCTGACTGCAAAATGGATTTGATTACGTTCCACCAGAAGTAAACTCTAACTCTAACATGAAGATAAAATTAAATACAAAATCCCAGATGCCGAAAACGAGAATAAGGTACAGACACAAACACAGAAGGTAACAAAATACTATATCAGGCGCCTATATCTATTCTATATATGCTCAGGCGTGTTACAGCAAATGTTTTCTGCCCAATTGAAGAACGCGCGCTATTCAACCACTGTTTCATGTGGAAGACTTCAAATACACATGAAGTTAAAATTAAATCCAATACGCGTCAAAGTACCGAACACCGAAATACATTTTGAAAATATACTTTCACCACTCGAGTCTGTTTCTTTCGAAAAGCGAAGTTCTAGAGGAAATGGTTCGAAGCTCCACTAGAGATCACTGTTGTCACGTGAATGGGTGAAAAAAAATTGCAAAACTGCCTTCTCGTGCGGAAGCCGATCGAACCTCCACTGACCCCGGGACCAGCGACAACGCCGGGGGCTTACGAAGACCCCCCGACGCTGCCGTGGTCCCGGGAGCGGGTTGCCGGACAAGACAGTTTTGAGTCCCGACTATTTCTTTTTTGGTTGTCATTTTAACTTTATGTTTTGACGTTATATTTAGTTGTCATTTTGACATTATATACATAAATGTTATATCTTTTGAGAGGAAATTCCGAATCGTGCCAGTTGGCGGAAGGTGTGACCGCAAGAGCGAAATGAAATGAAATCCGAGTGTATGTGTCGAGTGGGTGTCGAACCGGGCACCTTCCGAACGCGAGGCTGAGGCGCTGCCGATTACGCCGCCGGGACTCGGTGGCACTTGCTCTTTCACTCATATTGGTTTCAGATCTATTGAATCAAAAGTGAAATTTGTATGTTCTAATTTTAAATTGAAAAATACTATTTCGAAGTAAATCAAATTTTTATTTAGATGTGAAAGGTTAAAAATAAGTTATTTTCAATAGCGATAATGAAAAAGAATTTGTCAAGGCTTTTTCGAAAATTAAAATATGCGGAACACAAAATAAATCATATTTACCTGTTGTACTTGAGTTGAATAGTTCGCTTTGTTTTTAGTTTGACCAAACGAATGATAAATACACAAATGTTATATTTGGTTTTCACAAATGCTATATGTGTAGGTATATGACCAGTTAGGTTATCTTAGGAAAAGTACTGTTGGTTGATTAAGTATGGGCCGCGGTAGTCCAGTTGGCAACGGAGCAAGGGATTAGCAACAGGTGGGTAGCGAGTTCGAAACTAGGTCCAGCCAAAGACCGTCGTGTATCCAGTGGCTGGTGCTCATTAAACCTGTTCGTGGCTTCAAATGTTATCACGTTGGCGTTGTGTGGAAGTTTGGAGAGTGGGGTGCCAGCTCAGGTGGTGCCTCGTCATCTGACCGTGGTTCAAAATTACGTGGTGGTGTCCTCGGATCTCTCCATTCGGGATTGATCCCGGATCGTCACCAAATAGCCCGTTGTGTTGCTCCAGTGTGACGTAAATTAAAATACCTACCAGGAATCAGTGGGCCTCAATATGTCCACTGCGCTAGCAACCTTCGAGTTGTGTAGCCGACGCGGGTTCGATTCCTGCCAGGTTCTTTTCCTCCCTGTGTATATTTCTCTCTTCCATGTGAGGGTCCAGTTGGAAGAGCAACGGAGTAGCAACCAGAGGGTTGCAAGTACGAAACCTGTCCCTGGGTGTATTTCTCTCTTTTTTGTCAGATAAACCTGTTTTCGTTCCAAAGAGAAAGTCTCAAAATCCTATATATACTTGTTAACCAACCTTTCCCCGAATAATTTTTGCATAACCGTCATAAAATAATAATTCCTAAATATTTTTTCGCTACACAATATTTAAAAAGCATCTTTCCCTTAATTCTTTTAATGGCATTTTCTATGCTGATTATTCAATTGTATGATATAAATTCACTTCATTTTAAATTTGTTTACTTGTATACTATGCTTAAAATGTGCAAGTAATTTATTTACATTTTGCATTTGATTTGCGATGATTACTTTAAGGTGTTATTTTTCACATTAAAATTATGATGTTCATGTTCTCACCTTATGTGAGTACAGTTTTAAATATTAGCTCAACTGCTATTTCCATATTTACTATTTGACTATCTATTTCGCCAATAGATGGCACCATGAACAATTCGTGTGGTCACAGCACTCGAATTTGCGCCATTATATTAGAAAATGCTCACTCGTTTCAAATCTTGAAATAGTTGAGTGGGCATGTAAACAGATTGAGGTGATTGGAGTGAACAAAATGACAACCGAAGCAGATTGCTGATTTTTTTAGTCGTCTCTCTGCAAAGGAATCGGTTATTAACCTCGCACTTGGCAGCAATACAACGGGTTGTTTTTTTAGGATTTTATGGCGCAAAGGCCATATTTGGCCATGCTGCGCCAGACACCGCACACAATATCAAGTAATAGACACACGCAATGAAAGTTTTACTAACATAGAAGAGAGAAATACACCCAGGGAGGAATGCACCGCAACACAACGGGCTATTGGCTTCGGTCCGGGACCAATCTCGAAGGGAAAGATTCGAGAATAACACCTTGTGATCTTGAACCACGGTCAAAAAGAGTACATCACCTGAACTGACACCCCACTCTCCAGACTTCCACACCATGCCAACGTTGGGACATTTGAGACCACGGTAGATTTAAAGTGCACCTTCCCCTGTGTGCATGACGGTTTTCGGTTGGACAGGGTTTCAAACTAATCCGATACTCTTCCGACCTGGCTACCGCGGACCCTGGATCACGAGGAGACTACCATATATGGCTAAGGGGTTTCTTGTGCCACTGTTGGCATATTCTTCCAAGACAAGTACGCATATCAGAGTTACTGTGAAACAAGAGTTCGATAGTTATCAGTAATTTCAGTTGAAATCGATTCATGTCTTATGCACCAGTTTGAAAATGTGTGTCATTCATAGAATGTAAGGGAATTCAGTGGAATCACAAGTCACAACCTTATAGTCCTGATCTTCCAAAGGAGTAGTGTCACCGGATATATTTACTATTAAAGTAGGGATTTTAATTAACGTCGCACTGGAGCAACACAACGGGCGATTTGGGACGGTCCGGGATCAATCCCGAAGGGAAAGACAACACCACGTAATTTTGACCCACGGTCTAATGACGAGGTCACACCTTACCTGGGAACCCACTCTACAAACTTCTACGCCAGCGTGAGGACATTTGAGGCCACGCCAGATTTAACGTGAACAACCCCCTTTATACACGACTGTCTTGGGTTGAATTCGAACTCGCTACCCTCCGGTTGCTAATCCGTTACTCTTCCAACCGGGCTACCGCGGCCCTATTTACTATTAAAGAGAATGGAAGAGGCAACAGGAAAATTTCACAGCGATGAGATTCCCGATACAAAGGAAAATCAAATTGAGCCCTCTAGGAAAGGTTTCAATGCACTTTGCCCAAATTAAGAGCTACTGTAGAAACAAGAGTTCGATAGTTATCAGTAATTTCAGTTGAAATCGACTCATGTCTTATGCACCAGTTTGAAATTTTACTTCAACTCCAAGAGAGAGTAGTCTTTGGCAAAATAAAAAAATATAAAAGTATTTTTTTGGTGTGATTGCTTGAATGATAAGTGATGGTCTCTATATCTAAAACAGACATGGGGTGGGGCAAATATTTTATCACTGCACCGATAAGCCATTCTTTAATGAGAATAATTGTTATATTGTGGATCTTAATTTCTCTCGAAATATTATCACTACTGAAAAGAAAATCATCATCTAGAGAAAATGCCATCCACAAATACAACTAATCGAAGGATAGTTTAGATGAATTAGCGTCACATTGAAGCAACACAACGGGCTATGGGTGACGGTCCGGAATCAATCCCGAAGCGAAAGATCAGAGGACAACACCTCGTCATTTTGACCTTCGTTGATGACGAGATCAACACCTGAAACGTCACCCACTCCTCAAATTCCTGTACCACGCCAACGTGAGGACATTTGAGGCCACGACAGATCTAACGTGCACCAGCCCCCTTCGTACACGACGGTCTTTGGTTGGATTGAGTTTCGAACTCGCAATCCTCCGGTTGCTAATTTGCTACCCTTCCAACCGGGCTAGTGGGAGTTTGGAGAGTAGGGTGCCAGCTCAGGTGTGACCGTGTCATCTGACCGTGGTTCAAAATGACGTGGTGTTGTCCTCGGATCTTTCGCTTCGGGTTTGATCCCGGAGCGTCGCCAATAGCCCGTCGTGTTACTCCAGTGCGGAGTTTATTAAAATACCTACTGTTTGAATTTTAGGGCAGTCCTTGAGATGGTCTTCGGTCATTTCTTCTAGTTCGCAAAGACGGATAGTTTTGTCTCCCGACTCCAATATGGTGTAGGTTTTTTGTAAGTAATTGTGTCCCGTAAGAAACCGCTTCCTTCCGACTTCTACGCTGCGGACAAGGTATACTAGCTTTATGTCTCAATAAAACAAACCAGTTCTATCCTGTAAACATCTCTTTGCAGGTAGAGTCGATTATAGCCATTGTAGAGTAGCAAATTAGGCTCTTGATGTTTTGTAGAGTCAAGGGGAATTTAGATTGGAGCAACTAAGCTCTAACCCTAGTCGTTTGGTCAGCTTGTTCATTGCCAAAAATGCCAGTGACTTGGGATCATCTGTATATATATAAGCCAACTCTTTTCTTGACTTTCTAAAGGTGGCTTAGTCTCTCGATATGCACGAAATCATATTCCTTTCGACAAGGGTTTGTAAGAGCTATTACTGCTGCCTTAAGTCCATCGATGAAGAGGAGCAAAATCATATTCCTTTCGACAAGGGTTTGTAAGAGCTATTTCTGCTGCCTAAGTCCATCGATGAAGAGGAGCAAAATCATATTCCTTTCGACAAGGGTTTGTAAGAGCTATTTCTGCTGCCTAAGTCCATCGATGACGAGGAGCAAAATCATATTCCTTTCGACAAGGGTTGGTAAGAGCTATTTCTGCTGCCTAAGTCCATCGATGACGAGGAGCAAAATCATATTCCTTTCGACAAGGGTTGGTAAGAGCTATTACTGCTGTCTGGGAATCGAAGAAAAATACACATTGTTTTCAGGTCAGGTTGTAAATGTGTTCACCAATTTTCCCGTTTTAAGCAGTTTTGCAAAAGGAAACCGTTAACTCAAAGAGAAAAGTGAAGCCCCCAGGGGTAACATCTTCTTTAGGTGTGTACGGGTTTCACGAATTCCACGTACCCTCATGATCTATTCGTTTCCTTACTGCTTTTGGTAAACATGGGGATCGCGATCCCAGGATGCCCAAACGATCTTTCCCTTTCTTCTCTATCCTTCCTTTTCACAATTACTTGACATTGTCTTGTTTTTGGTGCAGTTTGGCAAATATGGCTCTTGGGCCATAAAACCTAAAACCAACCTAAGAGAATATGTAAATTAAATTCATTAGTAATGCTGATGGTCTTGTTTTATCATCTGAGTATTGTTTTAATATTTTTATTCTCATCTACACATTTTTTCATGTTTTAAATCTATCTTTTACCTTTGTCTTGGACTATTAATTTTTAAATATTTAATGCTTTTATTGGGTTATATTCTGTCTCGTGTTTGGCGCAGTTTGGCCAAATATAGCCCTTGCACCATAAAACCCAAAATCAACCAACCCTTCCACGATTATGAGTGGAAAACTTTGAGTACCTAATGCTGACTAAGCCCAGTTATTTGTACCCAGAAATAATCTTACCACGCTGAAATTTTGAATCATGCTACTACGAATATTAACGTTACTGCCTATTGAATACCACCTTACTGTATTGCGAACGATGCGCGAATAGAAAAGGAGGTTTAATTTAGTTTCCGTAACTGTACGGGAGCAGTCGTGGCTCAATAGGTGCCATAAAACCCAATGCCAACCCAAGAGAAAAGTGGCTCGTGCCCTGTGCATGGTCACCTATGACTCTGTGGGTTTTCAGAAAGGTCGAGGACCGAGTGTTTGAGTGGGAGTCCTCGGACAGGACTCATCTGGAGGTCATCTCCATAAACCAGCGAGGGGATCAAAAAAGAGGACTCCTCGTTTGTAAGGAACGGAAAAAAGCCTCTCATTAACTCTGCCTGTGCGCTTAATGCTCCGTCTTAATGCGCGTACAGATACTGAAGTGGCCTTCCCAGAGGAATTTATGGTGGGGTGGTCGTGGGAAAAACCAGTCAACAAGAACTGATATCAGCTGTAAAACGAGCGAAGGCTTCATTTTGCAGCAGGAATTCCCTTCACTGCAGATTAGAGGCGAATCGGCGTGGGCCGAGCTCTCCTAAAAGGGTTCTTCTCTGCTTACAGCGGAATGAATCCCGGCGTATCTCTTCTGGTGGCATTCCACCACAAAGTGCGCATTCCTCCGCAGAGAGCAGTTTCTGCTTTCATTTGTCCGCTCTTTTTCAGATCGCGAGAAAGTTTCGAATGCAGTTTCCCCTCTTTAGTAAGTTCTCTTCGGAGGTTCCGGACTCTTAACACTCACGAAAAGAAATTTCATTTATAACCGTATATGTGCAAGAGGAAATTTCAACGGTCGATGAAAAGAGATTGCACACTACCGAATGTTATTTTCTCTTATCAATTAATGCTTTTCAAATGAGTTGAGTGCAGCATTTCCTGGCGACACACACATACACATATATATCCTACTTAACCCAAACCAAGATTCCCCGAAGGGTTCAAATGACGGATACCCATCTAGAGGATCAACTAAAGCTGGGGATATCCATGTTGCAACCACATATTCAAATGCTTTCAACAAAAAGCAGACAACAAAATTATTAAAAGATTAGTTTACTTTAAAAATAAGTCTAAAATTTTTTTAATTATTAAATGCAATGCATAGTAGTTAGGTTTTTACAAAATAATGTACATTTTAAGTATAACTACTGGGATGGTTTGGATGTTTTATGGCGCAAGGGCCATATTTGGCCATGCTGTGCCAGACACGACATAGAATATCAAGTAATAGACACACAATGAAAGTTTTACTGACACAGAAGTGAGAAATTACACCCAGGGAGGAATGCAACTGACAGGAATCGAACCTGCTTCGCCTACAGCTCGAAGGTTACTAGCGCAGTGGGCACACGCACTGAGCCACGACGGCCCCATAACTACTCGAATACGGTCTTATTTGATTACTGCTAAATTAAGCCTCAAAGTGGTTTCGACGAGGCATCTCATTCATCAAGATCTGCTCCATTTTGCTTGCTAATGACGAGATATCTCGTCTCATTATTATTACCTCGTCATTATATTATCTCGTATTAAGCTATTGCAGATTTTTTTGATGACGAGATACATTGGTTAGTTTTTCCTAATGACGAGATACATTGGGTAGTCTGGTAAGCTTTGCAAATGACGAGTTAACTCGTCGACACAACGGTTAAAGCGGACTTACAAACATTAAAAGGTTCCCCCTTGCTCTAACACATCCGTGCACATAGTTTTATGCGAATACGGTATTCATTTGTACCTACCCGTTAAAGCAAGGTACCGGTATAATCAGTTCTTGCGTAGCATGGTAGAGTGACAAACAAACCTCCCTTAAAGTTTGTGCTGCATGCTTCGAAACACCCGGTGCAACAATTCTGGATACTTTTAAGAAGATTGTCTCTACGGTTGAATTGGTTCTAGTAAGGCCTGTGGGCGGAGTTCCTTTGCGCCTACGGATTCTGCACCGTCCCGAAACTGCAATGACTCGGATGTAAGCATGTAGTTAACGTCGCATTAAGTAACACAACGGGCTATTGGCGACGGTCCGGGATCCATCCTGAAGGAAAAGATCTAATGACAATACGTAATTTTGAACCACGGTCAGATGACGAAGTCACACCTGAGCTGGCACCCAACTCTCCAAACGTCCACACCACGTCAACGTGAGGACATTTGAGGTTACGACAGATTTAACGTGTACCAACCCCCGCGTGCACGAATGTCTTTGGCTGGACCTAGTTTCGAACTCGCAACCCTCCGGTTGCTAATCCGTTGCTCTTCCATCCGGGTTACCGCGGCCCTTTCAAGGATTCGGAATCTTCACCCTTTCCCTTCACCGAACTTTTGCGACGAGAACGTTTTGAAAAAGTTTCCCCTCGGCGATTTGCGAACTGAAGCGAGCAGATCGATGGGGAGGGAGGTGGTGGAGGACGAAGAGAAGCAGATGGCGCACCATCAAATGTCCTTTAGAGGAGCTATGCGACACTCTTTTGATCCTTTGAATATTTCTGATGGAATTCTCATCTTTCGTATTGTGCTGCTGAGTGGGCTGAGATGGAAGTTGCTTTTCAGCTTCCTTGGCTCTTCCAGTAGCTCCGACCATTTGAAACTCAGAAACAAGTTGCAAGTATTATTTAATCTTTGCAAGGTGTTCAGCTTGAATAGTCCACTAGTCTTCTCTATCATTTCTAAAATAGAATTCTCCATTTTCCATACGGAAGCTTTTTAGCATCTTTGCAACAAGATCTATCAACAGAAAAAAAATTATTGCTGAATTCGGCGGGAGCCGGGGATATGTTTGCAGTCTGCGGTTGAGAGCTATTTATTATATAGGAGAGTTAAGTGCTGTGGGAATTGTTAAACTGCTTAATGGTACCCTTATTTGCAAATTAAAGAAACATATATTGCTTGACGAACGCTAGCACGTGTCAATGTGTGACATCTGTGTTTACAAACAAGATTTACAGGAACATGCGCACGTGTGAGATGAATACTTTCGTTCACCACGGATTATCCTCCAATTAAGGAGCGAACGTTAGAATACATTACAAGTGCATTAAAATAGGTAGGTAGGTATTTAATTAAGGTCGCACTGGAGCAAAACAAAGGGCTATTAGCGAAGGTCCAATCGCAAAGGGAAAGACCGAGGACAACACCACGCAATTTTGAACCACGGTCAGATGACGAGGTCACACCTGAGCTGGCACCCCACTCTTCAAACTTCCACACCATGCCAACGTGATGACATTTGAGGACGAGACAGATTAAAAGTGCACCAGCCCCCTTTGTACAGGACGGTCTTTGGTTGGATTCGAACTCGCTACCCTCCTGTTGCTAGTCCGTTACTCTTCCAACCGGGCTACCGCGGACCGTATTAAAATAGGAACAAAAGAAAATATGCATTCATATTTAACAGAAAATGGATAGACGAAATACAACAGTAAATAATTTGCATATAATTGAAAATTGAGGATAAACATTTAGAAAAACATTTAAGTGATGTAAAATAACAAGTAAATGCAGTACTGAATAAATCCAAATGTACGGTTGATTGGTTTGGGTTTTATGGCGCAAAATTGAAAAAAGGATTATACATCGAACGAAAGGTAGAATGCAACGCAATAAAACAGTTAAAATATTTAGAGTAATGAAACCAATAATAAGTTAGATTTGAAATGATGTAGGTACACTGCATAAAAGACAACTCATTAAAATAGAAATGTAGAAGGATAAAAATAATGAGTTTTATGTTGTTGGTAGTATTTACAACAGATGAAATGTGGTATGATTTAAAAGGCATCATAGATAAAAGCATCTATATGAAGTTTGAAAAGCCAATGTAGTATAAAAATGTAAATATATTTGGATGGGGATTTTCTAATTATTATTTGTTTTGTTCATTCTTATAAGAACTAGTTTCGTCACCAGTTCTTTGAAAGGTTTGTTAAATTTCAATGGTTCAAGGGAATATAATATATTAGGTTGGCAACTAAGTTTTTTTAATTTTTAGCCGTTTTTATAAATTTTAACATTCCGCATGTCATTAAATGTTTTTGGCATAATGTTTTAAATCATTCAAAAGAGGATGTTTTGTTCTACCGGAATCTATGTTGTTTTGTTCGAGTTAATTTATGTTAATTTTCAGATCATTAAAATGGAATGTCAAGTTGAGAAAAATGAGCATTTTCGACACCTCCTTCCTTTTGCTTTTAATCAAGGTTCTAAGGCCGCAAAAGCTGCTCGCGACATTTGTGCTGTGTATGGAGAGGGTGCCATAGCTGAAAGAACCGCTCGTGATTGGTATGCCAAGTTCAAAAATGGAAATTTTGACCTCAAAGACACACCTCGTTCTGGCCGTCCAGTTGATTTCGATGAAGAGCGATTAAACCAACTTTTGCACGAAAATTCGCGTCAAACGACAAGGGAACTGGCAAAGAAAATGGAATGCTCCCACACTGCTATAGAGAAGCATCTTCACTCGATAGAAAAGGTTCAGAAGTGTGGAGCATGGGTTCCGCATGCTTTAAGCGACAACAACAAAAATCAACGAGCCTCAATGACGAGCTGGTTTGCTTGTTCGTCACCGCTCAACTCATGGACGCAAGCAACGATTTCTTTACCGAATCGTTACAGGCGACAAAAAATGGTGCCTGTACATTAATGATATGAAGCAGCGCAAGGAATGGCTTAGCCCCGGTAAACAAGCTACACCGCGCGTGAAAAAAGATCTTCATCCGCGTAAAGCGATGTTGTGCGTATGGTGGGACTGGGAAGGGATTATCCATAACGAATTGCTTGAACGGAACCAAACGGTCAACGCGGAACTATGTTCAACAGATGGAACGACTCAAAACGGCGGGAACTTAGTTGCCAACCCAATACTTGCATTGGGCAACTATTCATTTGATCATTCAACTATTCATCATTTGATCATTCAACTATTCATTCATTCAACTATTCATCAACCACTATTCATTTGATGTTTTTAATCGTTACTTTGACCTTGAATATATTATCATCCCTTTTAACCCTCCTAGTGGTTTTGACGAGATACCTCGTCCATCAAGATCTGACCCATTTTGCCATCCCTGTCTGTTCTCTGTACAAATTTACACCGTTTGACCAATCTACACCACATTTGGCATATTGTTCTTTGGAATCCTGCGGCTACATATTAACCCCCGTTCTATTTAATAATATCTTGTGTGTGCAGAGGAGTGTAACGTCCCGTCATCCTGGACAGACCACTTGCTAGGGGGCGCTCTCTCGGTCTGGCTGTGCAGATGACGTCAGAGTTAACATCTACAGGAGACGCCTCTCAAGATGACCTTGGAGGTTTTTAGAAACTTGGAGTATGGTGCTATCGCAGATGGGTGCGGTTGCGCTGAAAATCGCTCAGTGTATCATATCAGTTATGTATCCCATCTGTAAATTTTTAAACTGTAACTATTATTGGGACTTAAATTTTTATAATATAAGATTATTTTTATAGAAAGTGGTCTCTTTTTAATCGTCTACAGTGCAGAAGGCTAAAGACAGTTCGAAATCCTCATAGGAATAACATTGCGTATTTATACAATCAATGTCAGACCCATTCACACTCAATTTGGTACATTCAACCAGTAGAATTCTGCGGGACACATAGGCTATACATTAACCCCGTTCGATTTGTCCTGGGTCTGCAGGGGGCTAAAAACAATTCGAAATATCCATAGGAATAATATTGATCATATTGATGAATTGTGAACAATTCAACCTGAGCAACGCCGGGTAATTCAGCTAGTATAATATATACATATTTGATAAATTAATGATAAAATCTGCAGAAATCGTTTGTTACCGAGAAAAATGACACATTTTCTTTAGTTTTCCAAATTTGGTTGCTTTATGTGTATTTTAAGAAAGTCGATTTACTTCCTTTTTTGTGGCATAAATAATCCTAAGCTTATATGAAAATAATGCTTAAAGTTAGCAGAAATGAAAAATAGTAAGAATATTATCACTATTTATGCAATTTATATACTGGTGTCGAAACAACTTCGTTTTAAGAGTAACTGTGGCGTAGGCAGTTCTAATGTTAAAATAAAAGATAATTGTATATCGGCAGGCTTCGTCAAAGAGAAACAAAACTTTTTCGGAGTTCCGTAGTTAATGGGTTTTTAAGCAAAAACTAATTTTGGTGAAATCAATTTTTCAAACTTTATTTTCATTTTTTGTGTGTAAATTTCACACACATAAAGAAGCGGGAATCGATTGTGAATTTAATGCTGCTATACATACATACTACTATTTGCTTAACCACAAGCTTCTGAAATGATAATTTGCAAAAATGTTTCACGTGCTGTAAAATATTTTGAATGAACCATCCCTCTATATTTCAGAAATGCAGTTTTAAAAACAGTGATGAGAGAGAGGTTAAGATCAATTCACTGCATATTTTACTCAATTGTGTTGCCCGTTTTCCTCCTAGCTATCCTCCAATCCTTGAGTCGTTTTTCTCTCATCCTCTTTTGAAATGTCATACTTCTTATTGATCTTATCCATCCTCGCTCCTCGCTGTTTTTGAACCCTCATTTTTCTACTACTTATACTTCCCGAAACGAATGGGTATCGCTTGTTTGTTGACGGAATTTTTTAAATCTTTTTTAATGATCCACAAAATAACTTGAGATCTTTTTTCATTGCTGTAGCCCAGTGCCTATTGCGCTAGCAACCTGCGAATCGCAAGCGGCGCAGGTTCGATTCATGTAACTTACCCTGGATGTATTCTCATGTCCTAAAGTTAAACATAATTTGTAAAATGCGAAAAAATCGGAGTAAATATGGATACAATGGTTCAAAATCACTTGTGGAGAATCGTGGGACGAAGGTAAAACATTGTGCATATGCAAAACAACTCAGTCGACGTCGACATGCGCAAAGCACCGACGTACGTCGGAACCAGTATAAAAAGACCTCGATCGATATGGCCAGTTTAGACAGAAATTTCGCAATTGCTGTAGTACGGAGCGTTGTTAACAATCGATAAGGACGAAAGATGTCACAAAGATGCCAACTGGACATGTTTGTGAAGGGACGAATTATTGGAATGCTGGAATCCGGTCGATCCCAAACCGAAGCGTCTCGAATTCTGAATGTGCCTCAGTGTGTGATCTCCAGACTGGCAGAGGTATCAAACTACTGGAGATGTTACCCGACGACCAGAACCAAGTCGGCCAAGGGTAACAACCGCTCGGCAAGACCGATATTTGGCGATAACTGTACGACGTCAGAGGAACCGTTCTGCCATACAACTTAGTTTAGCCATGACAGCCGCCATAGGAGTCATAGTCTCGAGACACACTGTTTACAGGAGACTCAGACACGTTGATCTCTGCGTGACGACCAGCAGTTTGCATCCCCCTGACGTCAGCACAGAAACGCGTGCGTTTACAGTGGAGTTTGGAACATCGGCAGTAGAGTCGACAACAGTGGGGCAATATCATGTTCAGTGACGAGTCCAGATTTAGTCTGCAAACTGATTCTCGTCGTACCACGATCTGGAGAGAACGTGGAACACGTTTTCACCAGGGAAAACATCACGAGAAGACATCATTTTCCTTCAGGGAGTCATGGTCTGGGCAAGCATCATGCTGAATGGCCGCACAGACTTCCACATCTTTGGCACGGGGTCTGTTACCGGTCAAAGATACAGATACGAAGTCCTTGAACCTATCGTTCGCCTGTTTCGAGGTGCTGTCGGTCCTGGTTTCATATCCATGGATGATAACGCGCCTCCTCACCATGCAGCCCTGGTCGACGCCTTCCTTCAAAGTGAAGATATCCACCGCATGCAATGGCCTGCCAACTCTCCTGATCTGAACCCTATAGAGCATATGTGGGATATGCTTAGGAGACATAGTGCAGCCCACCGCTACCCACCAAGCTCCGTTCCAGAATTGAAAACTGCTCTTTGTGAGGCTTGGAACTCTTTGAGCACACAACTGATCCATACCCTCATCGAAAGTATGGGAAATCGTTGTGCAGCATGCGGGGCTACCAGAGGTTCCCACCCACCATATTAAACTTCAGCATCACATTGTTTTAATCATTCTGTTTCACTAAAGTTGACACTCATATTTTGAACCTTTTTCTTTCAACTCTTTTCTTTGGATAGTAAAAGTCATTTTTATACTTGTTTTGCATTGTTTTCTTCTTCTAAGCCCTATTGCACCTCGTTTCCTTCCATTCCGCTGTAGATTTTCTGAAGTATTCACATAAACAGCAATTATGTTTAACTTTTGGACATGAGTGTATTTCTCTCATCTGTGTCAGAAAACTTATTTCCTTGTGTGTGTATATCCATTTACTTAACGTCGTGTTTTGTGTTTGGTGCAGCTTGGCAAAATATAATCCTTGTGCACAAAATCCAAACAGCCAAGTTTTCCCATTGAATGTTGCAGTGTACCCGAGTCGTATAAGTACGCCCAGTCAATGCCTTAAGATAAGTTAGATAAGTAGTTACTTAACGTCGCACTGGTGCAACACTACGAGCTATTGGCGACAGTCCGGGATCCATCCCAAAGGAAAAGATACGAGGACAGTATCTCGTCATTTTGTACCACGGTCAGATAAAGAGGTCAACATCTGAGCTGGCACCCTACTCTCCAGCCTCAAGCTAAGGAAAAAAGAAGTAAAAACCAGCACCGTTTACGGGTATTGAGAATGTCAAACCCTAGTGTATGAGTGGCCCAAGTATTCTCCATAGACGAAATGTAAAAGTAAAACGAGCAATGGTAACCTTTTTACGTGGCCAAGTATTCTCCATAGACGAAATGTAAAACTAAAGCGAGCAATGGTAACCTTTTTACGTGGCCAGGATCAAGTGACCAAAGCTAGTAGCAACGTCACCCTCAGACTACTTTCGTCTGCTGATAGGAAACGAACACACAACATATGGCCTGTCCACTGGACGGAAGGAAATTGCTTCACCATATGATTGATCCATTGCGTGGACATAGGAGTATTTTTGGTCGATTTCACTACCTTTGTCGCCACTCTATGCAAATGTGCATTCGCATATCTGCACTTTCATAAGATCCTATATCGCAAAACGAAGCGATAAGACTCTCCAAGTCGATTTTTCACATAGCAGTGACGTGACTTGAGTGTCGGTGACACCTTTTGAAACTCCTCTCAATAGCAATGCGCAGTCTACTTACATTTCACGTCTATGGTGTTCGTCTATTACTTGATATTGTATATCTTGCGTCTGGCGCAGCATGGCCCTTGTGCCACAAAAACACAATCAACCCGCCAACCTATCATCTGAAGACATTCCGTGAGGTAGGTAGTTAATCAACATCGCATTGTAGCTACACAACGGGCTATTAGCGAAGGTCGGGGTTCAATCGCAAAGGGAAAGATCCGAAGACAATACCACGTTATTTTGAGCCACGTTCAGATGACGAGGTCACACCTGAGCTGGCATCCCACTCTCCAAACTTACACACCACATCAACGTGAGGACATTTGACATATGAACGTGTACCAGCCCCCGTGTACACGACGATCTTTGACTGGAACGAGTTTCGCACTCTCAACCCTACGGTTCCTAATCCGTTGATCTTCCAACTGCACTTTCCTCCCTGGGTGTATATCTCTTCTGTGTCAGTAATATTTTCATTGTGTGTCTATTACTTGATATTGTATGTCTTGTGTCTGGCGCAGCATGCCCAAATATGGCCCTTGTGCCATAAAACCCCCCAGACCAACCAACCCACTTCCAACTGTACTTCCGACATTCCGTGAGAAAAGCAAGAGATTTGAAGAAATCGAAAAGATGGCAAATTAAATCTTCGAGGTTGTGGAATCCGAAGTTCTAAAATTAATGTTGTACATCAAAGTTTTTAGCTAAAGTTGCGTGTTTCATTTATTCTTATGAAAACATATTTACGTATTTAAATGCCGTCTGTGTGGTACAGCTAGTGTGTATTTATTTTTATGTATTTTTAATTGACGTCGCACTGGTGCAACACAACGGGCTATTGGAGACGGTTCGAGATCAATCCCAAAGATCCGAGGACAACACCACGTAATTTTGAATCACGGTCAGATGACGAGGCAACACCTGAGCAGGCACCCCACTATTCAAACTTCCAAACCATGATAATATGAGGACATTTGAAGCCAGGACAGATTTAACGTGCACCATCCCCCTTTATACACGACGGTCTTTGGATGGATTCGAACTTTCAACCCTTCGGTTGATAATCCGTTACTCTTCCAACCGGGCTATCGTGGCTCCATTTATTCTTATGAAACCGAATTTACGTTTATAAATGTGAGTCACAGTTACAGTGAGAACGAGGCTTAAAATGTTCCATCGCCTTCCCTGCGGAAGCACAAATCTCTGTCTTGGAGCGTTTAATTGCTCTTCTGTCCCTAAAATAAGGACGTCTTACAGGTCCCGAGAGACTCTGGTTCTTTTGAGTCAGTGAATCGTAGTCATTGTTTCGCTAAGTTCTCCGCTTTTTTAATTAAATTTTCCACGCTTGAGGTGTCTATTCAAGGGGAAAGCGAAAAGAATTGCCTTAGAAATGCCCTTTTTTATCTTCCTTTCAACCAAGTGCTAGAATGCCCAGAAGATTTGCATTTAATTTCGAACAACGAGCAAGTTCGAAAAACTTCCAAAGGAAGATTTTTAAAGAAGCAGCTTTAATTTCTAAGCACTTGTTTGAAGTGGAAGAAAGAAGCTGTTTTTTTCCTACAACTCGTTCAAACTTCCGTCACTTCTTGAAACAGCTGGTTTGGTAAACGAAGCTGCGAAAAAAATGCCGAGGCCCGCACTAAAACTGTAAAACATTAAAGCAAAAGTTGTTCAGAGATGTAGAAGGATGAAGTTCTTCGGATCCTTCATTCAAAAGATTTCTGAGCTCTTCGTTATTGAACGGGGACAGAGAATGAGAATTTCTTCACCATTTTCCTTCCCTGCACTAAAATTTATTATCTGGATTCAATAGTACTTTTCTAAATTAAAAATCCCCGAATCTTTCTATCACAAAATTAATCTTGAGTTAATCTGCTTTCCTCCATCTGCATGAGGGCAGTGGTAAGCCGGTTGGAAGAAGTAACGGATTAGTAACCGGAGGGTTGCGAGTTCGAATCCAAGCAAAAGTCCGCCGTGTACATCGGTGCTGGTGCACGTTAAATCTGTCGTGGCCTCAAATGTCCTCATGTAGGCGTGGTGTGCACGTTTGGATAGTGGGGTGCCAATTTAGATGTGACCTCGTCATCTGACCGTGGTTCAAAATGACATGGTGTTGTTCTCGTTTCTTTCCCTTCGGGTTTGACCGTCGCCAATAGCCCGTTGTGTTGTTCCAGTGCGACGCTAATTATATACATACCTACCGTCTGCATGAGGTCATCTCGAGGTATACTGGCACACAGTGGTGCGGAGGTCGTTTGTTGAATTAACGTCGCACTGGAGCAACACAGCGGGCTATTGGCGACGGTCCGGGATCAATCCCGGAGGGAAATGGAAGACATATTCCCCAAGATCTAGAACTAATTATTTTTCGTATAAACGATAACTTTTTATAGCCAATAAGCCCATTATACCATGGAACTATGCATAATTTATCCCATACTGATCTCAAACAGGGCATTCGCATTTTTTCATAACCAGAAGTTTGAAACACTTTTCCTGCATTTTCCTCGATTTTATGTGTCAGACATTTCAAATATTCGTAGTCTCAGCAGATATTTGACGCAAATACTTTTGGTTTGCACCGCAACTAAAACTATATCATAAAATGTAAAATACAGGCATCTAAAATCTCAAGTTTTCATTCATCTCCTTAAACTTATGAAAATTGCTCCTACACTCTCGAAGTGACTGTATCAAAGAATTAAATTTCTTTTTAGGATGTTCTACGGGGAAAAGTAAAAAATTATCCGAACTTTATTTTTTCAATTTATTTACACAGATGTTGGGGTTGAACAAGTTCGTCATTTTTCTACATATCCTTCCTTTTCAATGAACTTGGTCCAGCAGTCCACAAGCTTCCGTGTTCCCTCCCAGAAGGTTTTCGGTGGGTCGCCCAACCCTTTATGCACCACTTATTTGTCCGTCTAATCTGCAGAGAACGCGCTACATTGCTTCGATGGTAACTCTCCGGTTTGCCAGTACCATTTCTCGAGCTTGCTGAACCTTATCGTCAAGGGTTAACGGGAATCCACGCTTGTTTTTTTGCCTTTTTTAAACTTTTCGATCCACTCATACACTTCTACGTAATGGAGCACTGTCATCGTACTGTGACGGAAACCTCCGATGAATTTCAGCCCCTGGCACACCTTCCGACCCTAGAAACCGGATCACTGTAGAGATGTTACAAATAGTGATTTCACAGTAACAGTTGGAACTGCTACTGTGAAATCACTATTTGTATAGAAGAATATCTGTCACTATTTGCACTGAAGAATATCTGTGATTCTAAACTGTGACTGAATTTGATTGGTTGATTGCAAAGTATCTCTTAGCCACTCGTGGCAACGGGATGCTCCTATTTATGTTTTAAAATCCTTTAGCAGTTCACTATATGCGAGTAAAGCACAGCTTAGTAGCGTCGCGGCATACAACGCCAGAGAACCCAGTTCGAAACCCAGTTTTTTTTATCCAGAACAACTGAAATATCTTTTAATTTTTTTTAAATTTAATCAAACACAATACACAATAAACCTGCAATTAAACTGAATTGAACATTTTTATTCCGCCGATGAGCCGTTTTTATCTTAAGTCCGTTATTTCTTTCTCTAAAGATACTTTTTCCCCTCAACAAAAGCAGACATTTTTTCTCTTCCTGACAGTGAAGGATCGTCATTTTGAGCTACTAGGCGCAGGAAACTTAGAAGCGCTCTTTATCATAACAGGTTTTTGCAGATTAAAATATATCGATATTTTTATTTCATATAAATTAAATTTTATAATTAATCGAACATTAAAATCAAGAATATGCATTAGAATACTTGATTAATTTGCTTCTAATTGAACGTAAATTATTGAATTTTAATTAATAAATAAATAATTCACATATCTATTTTTCTCTTAAAGTCGTTTAAATTAATTACTCTTATATAAAGTACTGATTAGCCGAAGAAAAAAATTTACACTGTATGTGTAACAAGACAATTTCCTTCTGTTTCAATTATTAAGTAATTTTTCCAAATCTCTGGTAACATCCGAATCCATTTGTGTTTATAACACTCAAATTTAAAGTTAACTATTTTCTTTTGCCAAAGATAACACTGTTTTCTATCATTTTTATAAATTCATATGCGTAAAATTTATATAGGGGATTGTCTTCATATTAAATTGCATACAAACTCACAATTTTGTGTAAAATTTAGAATTCATATCAAAATTTAACCTCGAATGCCATATTTCAAGGGTAGGGTAGGACCATTTGGACGCGGCTTCCTTTTGTTTAGATAGCCGTGGTCACCTCGTTTGCAGATTAATGATTTCCCTCCGTGGGAGGTCTGTGGCAAAAACGCTCTCTAGCGGATCTGAACCTGTTGTTTTAATGAAGATAAGAGAAGAAACATTGATATGGCAGAGACTCGACCAAATCTTTCCTCAGGCGGTAAAAAGACCTAACGCCGCCATTGCTATAATCTAATTTCTAGCAAGTGACTAAAGTCACAGTAAAAGTAAAATTTGAAAAGAAATATTTTCTATTTCGTTGGAACTTCATAAAAACGTTTATTTAACCACAATATTTCCCTGTTTTGAGACTTTTAGTCCAACTTTTAATATTTAAACTTAATACATCAACCTTCAAACACCAGAGACAATCACATTCTTCTGAATATTGCAAACAAAATACGATTTTGGAGCACCTGTTCTAGCAACCCGTCCTTTCATTGTTTTTGGATTTGATGCTGGGTGAACAATATAGGTTAACGAAAACCAATACTATCCAAATTCTCCATCTTATTGGGGCTTACACACGTTATGACGTCATCATTCGTAATAGTGAAACCCATGGTATTTGTGCCCGTCTTCCTGTTGCCGGATGTTATTGAAAAATAAATGAAATAATAAAAAGATAAAAATGGCATTTTGCTACCCTCAAAAGGTTTTTGCAATTCCTTCCACAATGTATTTTTTATGAAAAGGACTCGTTAGCCATTTCGTCGGCCATGGCAAGGCACAAATCAAATAAAAAGAGCAACATAAAGCAGCATAAAGTAACGAACTAAAGAAATATCTGAAAATATAACATAAATTGAAATAAATGAATAAAACATTGTGGCAACTTTTACATTAGCCTCATTTGTGGAGGTGTTTATTCAATTTATGAAAGAAATTACGAGTAGGCCATAAATAAAAATTGTAAATTTGCTCTCTAGATTTAACAAAATTTTCATACTTTTGATTCTTCCAAAACCCCTACAAATTATAATAAACAGAAACCGGAATGTTTTAGATTTTGAAATTGTAGTTTAAGTAACTGATATGTTCTCATAGCCTCAAGTGTGAATCAATACACTTTTCAAGTAATAAGGAATTCCAGAGAATCAATTTTATAATAAAAACAACAAATTATACTCTTCAAAAATCAAACATTCAGTCATAATTTTTTGTACTTGCATTACGATATTTCAGCATGCATTCATTACCGTTATAAACATCATTGTGTTGATGCTTCCACTGAAACTGTTTCGTCTTAAGAGACGAACTTTAAAGAATGCAGAAACTCATTAAACGATGAAGAACTGCGCAGTAAAAAATTACGTATTCAAGAAATAAATGTCAAAACGCAGCTTCGGATTCAGAATGTAAAAGGGACAAGTGAGAGAGTAAATTGCTCATTAGAGCTCTCATAAATAATTATGTTACCATGGAAAGCATATATTTTATTCATATGAAAATGACGAATTTTTAAAATTATTATGATTACATTTCACATTATTTATACACACTTTTAAAACTCTTTCTTCCCTTTGTTTTAATAAAAATAATCATCTTTGAATTTTACAGCAGCATTGTATGTAGGTATAATGGAAGAGTGAAATTGTCTTACAGAATAAAAGAAATTTCTCAGTATAAAACTTCAGTATGCAGTCATGTTCTATTCACTAGCGAAATCAAATGCTCATCATCTGCAACCCCCCTAATTTAGACTCATTCAATTTAGAAAATACACCGACTGCTAAAAGTTAAGCACGAAACGGTGAAATGCGAAAAAATCGACAAGTACAGCTTTGATTGACAGGAAATGCGGCAGGAAAGTAGCAAATATGTTTATGCATGAAATAAAACAAAGAATTAGATACAAAGATGAAAACAATATTGAATTTTCATAAATTATGAGATGAAGTCATATTGGAGTCATTAAGAAAATGAAGTTTAAATCCAAAACAAACAAAACCGACATTAATAGGGTATGTGACCACCCCTCATCCTCATACAAAGTTTACAGCGTGTGACCATGCTTTCCATGAGGTGATCAACCACCCCAGAGTCAAGTAATCGCCATTTCTCCTGTAGAGCAGATTGCAACTCTGTGAGAGTGATTGAGGGTGGGAAACGTGCAGACACAGCACGGCCGAGGAAATCCCAAGGATTTTCAATGGGATTAAGGTCGGGCGAGTACGCCGCCCAATCCATACGCGCAATCCACTCACTCTCCAGGTAATCGTCGACGATGTTGGCTCGATGGAAACGCGCATTATCATCCATTAAAACGAAAGCAGGACCAACTGCTGCAGCGTACAATCTCACAGTGGGTTCTAGGACTTCATCCCGATACCGGACAGCCGTCACAGAACCCCGTCTATAGATATGCAGGTCGGTGCGATATCCCAACGAAATCCCTGCCCACACCATGATGCTTCCGCCTTGGAATGCTTGATGCTCGATGATGTTCGTTCTGGGGCCGATTGCGTGTGCCTTGTTATCTCCAGACCATTACACGCTTGTCATCTGGTTCAGGGCAAATTTCGACTTATCCGTGAGCAGAACGTTGGCCCAATCAGACAGTCCAATTTACATGTTGCCGGCACCACTTTAATCGTGCCCCTCTGGATTGGACGGATAGAGGAACACAAACTCGTGGTACCCAAGCGTACAGTCCATTCATGTGTAGCCTTCGGCGAACACAGTAGTGGCAGATATCGTCTTACCAAATGGACGCTGCAACCATAGATGTCACACGTGTGAAGATCGCTCTTCGATTCCGCTTGACTAAAACAGCAATATATCGATCTTCCGCGAGGGTCGTAACCCTTGGACGACCGGCCACAGGTCTTCGGACAACTGTTTGGCTTGTTTGAAATTGTTTCCATAATCGTGAAATGACGGAATAATGAACGCCGAAGAAAATAGCAACATCTGTGATTGATTGTCCTGCTTCAAGGCGTCCCACAGAACGCCAGCGCTCACTATCTGCCATTCGTCTTCTGGAAGCCGTAGAAACACGTCTGTCTTGAAAACTAATCGTACGAAAGTTCTAAACACTTTATCAGCACTTACATGAAACTCCTCTAACACTTCATAATGCTGGCTTCTTATACAACTCTTTTTTTTGCATATTTCTCGACACGAAACCGTGATTGGCTGTTACAAAACATATTTTCATACTTCCATCTACCTCTGCAGAGAAATGCAGCCTCTCAAATTCAGATTGGCTTCCGAAAATTAACATTTTCCTCTCCATGCTTAACTTTTGGCAGTGAGTGTATTTCAGAGGCACCTACTTCTACACACATAATTCATTTTTTAGAATTAAAAACAATTTGCAAGAGGTTAATTTGTCATTTATCACCATCCTATGGAGAAAATTTTTTTTTCTGTTTTCTATCCGGCATAGCAAGAAAAGGGTGCCAAATGATGTTTTTAGCTCACATATAAAATTTGATTAGAATGGGATATCATCTTCTGCCTCCGGATTGACTTTAAAGAACACATATTTTGAAAAAAAACCTTATTTTTGAGGAGTTGTCACATCAAGGTTAAAAAAGTTTTAAAATGTATCTATAAAACAAATTGAAATTGTATGAGTAACATTTATTTATTAAAACAAAAGTTTACAAAAATGACATTTATAATATTATTATAATAATATTTCAAATAGCGCGAAAATGCTTCTTGCTATCGAATTTCAGCATGGCTTTTCGAGACTATGGTTTTTTTATGAAGCCTTCTCTCTCAGATTTTTTGCACAATGTGGCTGAAACTTCTTTCACAATCTTGACTTCTCTTTCAACAACTTGTGTGTGACATTGCAGGCGTAGTAAAGACAGTTTTGCTTTTTGGGCGACAAACAGTTGGATGTCTTCGTCAGGTATGGATTTCAATATTGGTGGATCAGATATATTCTCCTGCCAGTTAATGAGATCGGTATAAGATAATGCATCAGATTTTACAGTAGGAAGTTGAAACAGTCGGAGTCTATTTTCCTGAATGCTGCCGACTTTCAAAATGCGACGGGCTGCCAGTTCACGGATGTGCGGTTCAAAGTCGGTCAGTATTGCGATCCATAAATTTTCAGGGTGTGCGAAGTAACTGTTTCTTTGAATTACGGGATCTATTTTGGCTTGAGTTCTGTGGGCAAATATCTTGTTGCAGCAAAGCTTTTTCACACATTTCTAGATCTTTGCCGATTCTCCCTGAAAATGTCCTGTGTCCCGATGTGCTTCCATCAATATGTAGAAACAAGTGTCGGAAGGGTAATTAGTTCATATGCAGTAGGCAGAAAATCCACTGTAATGGTTTATCTAACCTTTTATCAAGCAGATGTATGACACCTCCATATTTGCCAACGTTCATGTTAGTTCCATTACACCCAACTGCCACCAAAGACTCCATAAATATTTCTGATTCCAGGAAGAAATCAGTGATTGCTTGTTCTATGCATTCAGATGTGCCAAAAGCTGGTGCAATATAACCCAAGAACTCCGATTGTGGATCCATTATCAATGAAATATGCTCTTCAAGAATGCGATGTCTATACATTATTCCGTCCTTCTCTGATATAATTAAAGTTTTGTCTTTCCGTCCGCCGAAGTTTAAAGCAGGTATTTGTAGGACTTTATCTTCTTCCGCGACCAATTTTCGTGCTACCTCCGGCGAAGCTAATTTTTATCAATAATTCCCGAAGTGGAAGTGTGAAGAACAACTGAAGCAATAGCTGCCCCAGCCCTGTCTGATACTTCGTATCTATCACACATTCTTGAAAGTAAAGCTTAGTCTACTGTACGTTTGTAGCGGTAGTCTTATCGGCAGGAGCCGCCGACGTTGAGGCTTGTGACTGGCTGGAATACATCGTCACTGTCCGATTGACTAGATTCAGATGAAGTCGACACATTCTCTGTGCTTTCTTTTGAGACTGAAACTGATTTCTGCCTTAGCATTTTCCTTTTCAAAGTGTTCGTTATTTCATTCGTTGTAACAATATCTACGGTTCTGATCACCATTCTTCTAGTGGTTCGTTGGTCGATTAGGAAGCTTTTCTCTCTGACAGGTAGTTTTTTGCGTCTGGGACAAATGCACTCATCGATGTTTGCAGGATGAAATGTCAAACAATACCCCTTTACTGGTACGCGAAACTCTTCTAATTTCTTCTTCGGTGTTTTAGGGTGTGATTTTAAAAGGTTTTTGCATTTCAGATGATACGCCTTCAACATCGCTTTCACTCGTTCATGTTGGACAGTAGGAATGGAAGCTCTTGACCATATTTCTTCAATTTTTGGTACGACCTTATACGTGGGTTCTTTATTAGCTTCATTATCACGTTTGCCGGTTCCACTCATAGAACTTCATAACATCTTCGTAGGTTGGTAACAAATGGCATATAATATCACTTGAATCACCAAAAGGACATTTCTACTCTGAACGAGTACGATTCATGGTAAAAATGGCGCAAACGAGCGTAACACAACCTCGCCTTATTGCTGCCGGAACTACACTGGAAACGTGGGAGGGGCGCGCGCACGCTCAGGGTGTTCCTCGACTCTCCTCCACTCAACCCATCCACTCCTCACACCTGCAATCATGACACATTGTCCATGAATGAAGAAAGTAACGTTTATTGGTTGGAACACTAATTGAAACTTTGATATCAATCCGGAGGCAGTTAGACTTATGAGAATGTAATAATATTTCACACATGTTATTTTGAGACCATTTAGCACCTTTTTATCGCTGTGCCCCTTAAAAAAGGAGAAAAAAAAATGACCCACCCTAATACTCAGTCAGTTTTCACTGCTACCGAATCATTCATCCCGGTCGCAGTCGCAGTAGCAATTCGATATCAGACAAGGGATCAGCTTAGATATCAGTCAAGCGATATCAGCTCAATCACTGCTACCGAATCACAGGTACTCTGAATCACTGTTCCAAAAATCACTTCTACACAATCACTGTTATTTTGATAGTCCAGTAAGAGGTAAGAACTGTGATTCAAAAGTATCGGTGATTGAGTAACAGTTCTGTGATTCCCTTACCATCCCTAGATCACTGCTCTTTATTCCTCCTTGGTGCACACTGTTAGCGGAGCGGCTATGTTTAAACTGCAGCAGAAGCAAGAAAAATGACGCTATCCAGGCGAAACTTCAGTAACGTGACCATAGTAGTATCAACTCTAAGCATGCTTGCGCAGGAGGCAGTATGACAAACCGAAAAATGTGTTATTTAGCGAAAGTGCGGATAATTTTTGACTTTCCCTCGTATATGGAATGTTCAAGATGGAATGTACTACATGGAATGTTCGAGATGGATCACACAGGGATATTGTCGTATTAGGGATTCAATCACCCTACAGATGGCGCTAAAAGCACCGTCAGAGTGTGTTACGATCGAACAAGCAGATATTGGGATGAGATGGTCATGGAGTGGTCGTGTAGGACGCTCCTTGGTAAATTGTAAATATTTTGTTATATAATAAATGTTTGTGCTGTCTGCATTGCCTGAGATTCGCTGATAACCCATTAAATAGAACCAGATACGACATTGGCGCAGTCGACAGGATTTTAATGAGGAAATCTGCTTTCGTTTTCATGGTGAGTCCTGCTCCTTGTTGTGAACTTTTATATTTGTTTCCTGCTAAATACTACTTTTGAAGAACATTGAAGAATGGTGTAAAGATTTTTGTTGAAATGCTTCAAAGTGAATTTTGAATTTGATTTTCGGAACTTTATTGTGGAACTTTCGTTTTAAATCGAACAGTTTTGTTTCGTGATCCCATTATGGCGTTCTTGGCGAAAGCAAGAAAGGAAGTTCTAAAGACTGTTGCTACCGAAATGGGGATATTGAATACCGAAAACATGGTTGTAATTGAGCTAAAGAAAGTTATAACCGAAAATAAAAACTATGATGAACCGTTCGTGAAGGAACTCTTAAATACTATTATAGAAGAAAGAAGGAGAAAAGAAAAATTAGAAGTTGAAGAAAGACGAAGGAAAGAAGAATTAGAAGTTGAAGAAAGACGAAGGAAAGAAGAATTAGAAGTTGAAGAAAGACGAAGGAAAGAAGAATTAGAAGTTGAAGAAAGACGAAGGAAAGAAGAAGTTGAAGAAAGACGAAGGAAAGAAGAAATGGAATTCGAGTTGCAGAAGATGCGTCTAGAAAACGAAAGATTGAAGAATGGGTCTGAAATTCAACGAACTGATGTAAACATGAAGCCGAGGTTTGACTTGCAAAGTATTTTACAGAAGTTTGATCCCAAAACTAACGATATAAGCCTCTACTTAGTTCTCTTCGAGCGTCAAGTGAAACGAACGGAAATCAAGAAAGAAAATTGGGTGTCATACCTAATAGGATTCCTACCCTATGACGTTGCGCAAATAATTGCCAGAGAAAACGAAGAAGTGACGGATGATTATGAAAAAGTGAAAGAACTCTTACTAAAAAGATGTAAACTTACTCCTGAAAGGTTCCACCAATTGTTTACGAAACACTACAAGAAACCCGAAATTACGTGGTGTGACTTCGCCTATGAACTTAAAAATTATTATCAAGAATGGATAAGAGGACTGGATGTAAAGACTTTTGAAGAACTGTCTGATTTAATTATTACTGATCAGATTAAGCGTAAAGTGCCATCGGAAATCCGTGATCATTTCATCGACGAATGGTCTCGATTCAAAATACCAGAAGAAATTGCAAATAAACTAGATGATTACGAAAACGTTCGAAATTGCGTAAACAAAAAAGTGAAGGAAACATTTTGGAAGGAGAATCAAACGAATACGTTCAAACATCAGAATTTTAATTACAACAGAGAAGAAACGAAAAATTCCATAGACCGGAAATATGCACCCCCTCACATCAGAGAACATCGATTCAAGACGAGAGAAGATTACCAAAGCACTAGAAATACAACTTCAAGGGAATGCTACATATGTGGTTTATCGCACTTCGCAAGAGATTGTCCTAAAAGATACAGCAGATCAACAAATATTAGCAAGAAAGAAAAGAAACCAGAAGATGAAATATTAACTGCTGAAATACGATCGGAGCATCTGGTGAAAGAAAAAATAAATGTTCCTATGAACTCTCTTCAATATGTAAACATTCTCGTAGATAATCGAGAACTGAAAAGCCTGATCGATTCTGGAGCTCAAATCCCAGTTTTCAATTCAAATTTTATTTCCGAATCAAAAACTGAAAAGGGAAAAATAATTTTAACTAGCGCTTTCGGAGAAAAAATTGAAGCTGGATTAGCAAAATTCCAAGTTTCATTAAAAAACGAAGATGAAAATAGACTTTGCCGTCCGATTGAAATACTTGCAGCAGTAACGGACAAAGTTCATGGTCAGTGCATTATACCCCCAAATATTTATGAATTACTAAAATGCTCAACAGAAGATGGAAAAGAAACATGTATTCCTAAATGTAACAGATTGGATTGTGTTTTTCCAGTGAAAGAAAAGGATTATTTAGTCTGCGCTGAAACCGGAAATGATGAATCAGAACAAGAATCACCAGAAAGCGGAATACTATCGCGCAAAAGTGAAAGCTTTCGACTTCGTGAAGAACAAAACAGTTGTGATACGTTAAAAGAAATAAGAAAAAATTTATCACTTCGAAAGGGAAACTTCTTTTTTATCGATGGATTAATATTCCACAAAGATAAAATATTAGGAGAGACCGTTCAGCAACTGGTTTTACCGCAAAAGAGAAGAGCTCAAGTTTTAAAATTAGCTCATGAATCTGTTTTTGGAAGTCACATGGGAATGAAAAAGACGAATGAAAGAATACGATATAGTTTTTATTGGCCTTACATGACTAGTGAAATCGCCGAATTTTGTAAAACATGTAAAGAATGCCAACTCCGAAGCCCAGAGAAAATGATTGATAAAATTCCCATTACTCCTGTTCTCAGACCGGAATTACCATTTGAATGTGTTAATGTGGACATTATAGGCCCTATTGAGCCTCCCTCAGCTCGTCGTCATAAATATGTGTTATGTTTAGTTGATCAACATTCTCGCTGGCCGGAAGCAATTCCTTTGCGTTCCTTAACTGCTAAGGCGACATGTGACGCACTGTTGGAAATTTTCATGAGAACTGGAATACCAAATACTATAGCAAGTGATCAAGGTACGAACTTTATATCGAAACTTACTCAAGAATTCATGAATCGCTTAGGATCCTCTCCTAGATTTTCAGTACCAGGATATGCAGCCAGTAATGGACTTGTAGAAAGATATAATCAAGTTCTTAAAAATGCACTTCATCATGTTATCCGAACAGATCCTAGTAATTGGGATAAATACATTCCGTTTCTGTTATTTGCTTATAGAGAAGTTCCTAACTGTACTACCGGAGTATCTCCATTCAAGTTGATGTATGGCCGAGAAGCAAGAGGTCCTCTGAGTGTGTTGAAATCTAGCTGGTGTGGAGAAATTCCTATACCTTTGAATATGGACAAATCAGTCGTAGATTATCTCCAGGAACTCAAAATAAATCTCGAACGAGCAACCGACCAAGCCTTACTTATCGCATCGGGAAAACAACAAGCCTACACGGATTATTTTAATCGCCGCACAAGATCCAAAGAATTTAAATTAGGAGAGCAGGTTTACTTACTAATTCCAGATTCTTCCAACAAGTTATATGCACGATGGACCGGACCTGGGGAGATAGTCGAGCATCCATCGCCACATTCTTACAAAGTGAAACTTCCTGAAGGAAAAGTACGACACTGCCATGTAAATAAGATAAGGAGATATTACCCAAGAATGAATGCAGTTGGTATTGTTTTTGAAGATGATGAAGAATTTGGTGAAATTCATGCCTCTCCTAGAACTGTATATCAACAAGAACTGTCTGATAAAATTTGGAAAATAAATTTATACGATTTACATGAGAAAGAAAGAAGTCAACTGATTCAGATATTACAGAAGCATAAAGATTTATTTAGTGGAAAATTGAAAGTTGCACAAGTTGGTGAACACAAAATAAGACTTGAGGAAGGCAAAGAAAGGACAAAACCATATGTTTATAGGATACCAGAATCTTTGAAATCACAAGTAGATACCCAAATTGAAGAGCTACTTGAATTGGACTTAATAGAAGAAAGTTCTGCAGAAATCGCTCATCCTGTTGTGTGTGTAAACAAAAAGGATGGAGGCATGCGTTTATGTGTTGATTATCGATCCCTCAATGCTGTCACAAAGGCTGATGATTTTCCTATGGAAGATGCCATTCAATTACTTCACAGCATAGGGAAAGCAAATGTTATTTCTACACTTGACTTGTTGAAGGGATATTGGGCTATCCCAATGGAAGAAAAATGTCGTGATTTTACTTCTTTCAAGACTCACAGAGCACAGTATAGATTCAAAGTAATGCCATTTGGTTTGAGAAATGCTGCTGCGACTTTTCAACGAGAAATGAACAAAGCGTTAGCACCATACAGAGATTTTAGTCGTGCATATATTGACGACATAGCTATATTTTCTAACAACATGAGTGATCATCTAAAACACTTGGATCTTATTCTTTCAAAATTAGAAGAACTACAGTTTACTGTGAATTTACACAAATGTACATTTGCAAGACCTGAAATCAAATATTTAGGTCATGTTATCGGATCTGGAAGGCATCAAGCAGATCCAGACAAAATAAAAGCAATTGCTCAAATACCTGTACCTGAGACCAAGAAACAACTTAGAAGCATGCTTGGATTGTGCAATTATTATCGGGAATATATACCTTGCTATGCAGAGATTGCCTTACCTCTTACAGAGTTAACAAAAAAGAGGATTCCTGAAAATTTACCTTGGCTGGATATACACGAAGTTGCCTTCAACAAACTGAAATCTGCTCTAATGAAAGCTCCAGCTTTGCACACTCCAGTTATGAGTGAACCGTTCATAATACACAGTGATGCATCCCAGTATGGTATCGCCGCTTGTCTGTCCCAAGGAATCGAAGGATTACTCCGACCTATTGCATATGTGAGCCAGAAGTTGAATAAAACTCAACAAGCTTGGTCTACAATAGAGAGAGAAGCGTACGCTATTGTGTGGAGTTTGAAGAAGTTTGAAACTCTAGTTTTCGGGTCCAAAATAGAACTGTACACTGATCACAACCCTTTGTCATACCTTACAAAATGTGCTCCACAATCTTCACGACTACAGCGGTGGGTTTTTGCTCTTCAAAGATATAACTTAACAATAAAACATTGTCCAGGAGTCAAAATGCCTCATGCTGATGCATTATCCAGACTATTTTCTGAAGAGAAGTAGTGACAAATTTATTATTGTGACTTTAAGCATAATGTCTGTTATTATATGCTTTCGTATTTTATTAGCATTATTATTCTTATATGTATATATATTTTTATTTTGCATTTTTCTTTACTGTTGATATGGTGTAATAATATTTAGGTGATTGAGTCCATAATATTTAAATTCAGATCTGTGTTTATGTTTTGAGAAAACCCCAAACCCATATCTTGCGGGGGAGATGTCGTATTAGGGATTCAATCACCCTACAGATGGCGCTAAAAGCACCGTCAGAGTGTGTTACGATCGAACAAGCAGATATTGGGATGATATGGTGATGGAGTGGTCGTGTAGGACGCTCCTTGGTAAATTGTAAATATTTTGTTATATAATAAATGTTTGTGCTGTCTGCATTGCCTGAGATTCGCTGATAACCCATTAAATAGAACCAGATACGACAGATATGTACTAACGAGTAACAGTAGCAAACGATATTTTTCTGCATTCAGAACAGTAGATTATTTATCATTCCATTAAAGTTGCAGTTAAAGTATAAACAATAAATCATGACATCTTTAAAATCAGATGCGAAAAAAAAAGTTCTGTGATAATTAGCTGCAACTTTCGCTGCCCTGGAGTATGACTTACTGTAGTCCTGGATCAGACTAGGGTTCTGTAGGAAGGTTCGAGTCGGGAGAATTTGTTTCAGAAATGTTTTATCAGTCAGTGCCTTAGTAAGTCTTTTTGACTTGGGTAGACATACAGTTCATCTGTTAGTAATTGACCAATTTTCGTGTAGCCTTTCAGAAAGGCTTTGTAGAGCTCTCATTAAGCATTTATGTCACCAAGAAAGGCGTGGTAGGTAGGTAGTTAAAGTTGCACTGGAGCAACACAACGGGCTATTGGCGACGGTCCGGGATCACTCTCGAAGGGAAAGATTCGATGATAACACCTTGACATTTTGAACCATTGAGGTGAACACCTCGTTATCTGACCTGAGCTGGCACCCCGCTCTCCAAACTTCCACACCACGCCAACGTGAGGATATTTGAGGCCACGACAGATTGAACGTGTACCAGCCCCTTTGCACACGACGGTCTTTGGTTGGACTCGAACTCACAACCCTCCGGTTAAGTTGACAAGTATGCAAAATGCAACAGTGGAAATAAAACGCATCTGGAAGCCCGAAATCCTGATCGAATCGATTCAATCCGAACAGTGGTGTTGTTATGATGGTTATCAATAAGGAACAACGTAGCCTCTCCATGTAGGTATTTCTCCCCCAGTTGATGCTCAGCAGACCGAGTCAACTGTGGAGTGTTAAAGCTAGCCATAAACTGAGCAGATGATCGATAAATCACTAGACGTAGAATAAACACTTCTACCAAATAATCGATCTTAACACTAAACTTCCCACCAACTTTCGGGCTTCAAGAGCAAGAAAATTGCCAGCTAGGAATGAAGGTACTTGTGCAAGGAATGTATGACGAAAGAAGATTCCATTTTTCAAAACAGTCCACTATAATCGAATGAGTTTCAAGAACAGTTTGAAATTATTGAAAATAGCCATGCACTGTTTCTTCATGAAGGTACCCAAATATTTGAATATTTGACAAAAGAAGCCACTGACGTTAATCGTCTATTACTCAAACTGTCCTCGATGACAATTCTCAAAATATGATTGCAAACACGAATTATCGGTCTTCTAATGATATAGAGGCCGTGGTAACCCGGTTGGAAGAGTAACGGATTAGCAACCGGAGGGTCGCGAGTTCAAATCCAACAAAGACCGTCGTGTACAAAGGGGACCGGCCGGTGCACGTTAAATCGGTCGTGGCCTCCAATGTCCTCACGTTGGTGTGGTGTGGAAGTTTGGAGAGTTGGGTGCCAGCTCAGGTGTTGCCTCGTCATCTGACCGTGTTTTAAAATAACGTGGTGTTGTGTCTTGGGATCTTTCCCTTTGGGATTGATCCCGGACGGTCGTCAATAGCCCGTAGATATTGGCTACCGCGCCCCCAACCCAAAGAATACTTCCCTATATCCTAACTCGTTCTTGTTTCTAAGTTCTGGCAGTCAATGTTCTCCGCATGCTTTCAAAGTGATGGCACATTATCTGGAGCTGTCTAGACATGTTCTGGGAGCGTGTAAGTGTGGCTTTATTTATGATGTGATACTTAATGGAGTGCCTTACTCAGTAGACCCTTCATAAAGGACATTTAGGATGAGAATGAAGAGGCCCTCGGGGAGGAGCCAAGATAAGGAGCGTTAATGCACAACTTCCGACCATTGGAAACCGCATTCACAGCACGGAACTAGAAGCACCGCAAAGCATGGATCTGCTAATCCGTACAAGGCCGAAAAAATGCGTTCCTACTCCCCGGAATGTTTCTTTTAGATCAAAGAAAAAATATTAGAACTAGTAAGAACTAGACAGATTTGAGAGTGCACCAAAACAAAATTTAAATATATCTACTAATAATTTTAAAACTTCGATTTTCAATATTTTTTTAATTTCCATAATTTGCAAATACGCTACATCCATATATGTAACCTATTTCTCTGAATTCCCTCATTATATTCTTAAAGGACAAATTAGAACAGTTAGAAACGCTCAAGTTTCCAGTGCTGTCAATCAATACACGTCACAGAAAAAATCAAACAAATAAAGTTATTTCATTGAAATATACTAACATGAGAAAATTCGAATGCCATGGTCAGGTGACGTCCGGGATCAATACCTAAGGGAAAGATCCGAAGACAACGGTGAACCACGGTGAGAGACGACGAGCAAAACTATCTCACCAAGCTATGAACCTAAATACATGGTTTTGCTATCCATTGCTGTTTCTGTCGAGAGAATTGTAGTTGGTTAAAACTACAGCGAAAAGGCATTGGATAACCCAGTCGTGACGTGACGCAGGATTTGTTCTTGAACTCAGTAGTATTGGATCAGTGGTTCTTAACCTGGGATGTGTTCAACCCTGGGTGTGCGAGAAGGCATTTCCAGGGGTGTGAGAAAAGTTCCGATGGACGACAGCGATTTAATGAAAGACGATCTTATTGAACTACGAGCCAATGCACGTATTCAAATGAAATTCGAATAACTGGACTTGGAACAATTCTGGTGTACACAGTTGGAACCTTATCCACAGCTGGCAAAAGCAGCATGGAAGACACTTTTACCATTTGCCACCACCCACCTGTGTGAAATGGGATTTTGATCACTTGCACATAAAAGCAAAAGCCAAAATCGCTTAAATGCAAGTGATGATTTACGCGTGGCTCTTTCAAAAAAGTAACGTAATTTTGAACCACGGTCAGATGACGAGGTCACACCTGAGCTGGCACCCCATTCTCCAAACTTCCACACCACGCAAACGCAAGGACATTTGAGGCCACGACAGATTTAACGTGCACCAGCCCCTTTTGTACACGGTCTTGGGTTGGATTCGAACTCGCAACCCTCCGGTTGCTAATCCGTTACTCTTCCAACCGGGCTACGGCGACTCCTTTTGAAGGCGTGAGAGCTACGGAAGCATTTGGAGGATGATGACGATAACATTCATCAGTTTTTTGCGCCATTGAGAAGAGCTTCAAAAAGTGTGACCACTACTAATAGTCACGTGTCTGATCTGTGAAAAATTGATTTGGTTGGAGAATTTGGCATCTTGTCGTCTCGTTTGACTATGTGGCATCGTTTGACTATGACATCGCATGACACAATATGTGTGTGAATGTGCCTTTCTATAGAGTGGCGACAAAAATGGTGAAATCGCCAAGTCTACTACTATCAGACGATCTATCCGTGCACCAATCAGATGATAAATCAATGGAAGGGCGTCTTCTCCCGTCCCGTGGACCAATTAGATGATGAATGATAGGTTCCACCTGGCAGACGACAGCATTCTAAAGGTCACGTTACTACTAGTTTTGGTTCACACGATCCTGGACACATGAAAAGGTTACCATTGCTCGCTCTACTTTTATACTTCCTCTGTGTTGGAGCACGGGAAGGGAGGAGTTATTCGGAGCAGCACCGTCTGCGAGAGAAGGGTTGAAAGTTACTGTTGTGGTGAAAAACCGGTTAAGCCAAAATTTATCTAATTTGAAGTTTCTTGGTTAGTTTTTTATATAGTAACTTGAATGTCACATTTCCATGTATTCATACATCCTTGGCAAAAATACATGAATGATGTATTCATTATATCCATATATGAAATTATGTACTCGTGATTCGAAAAATTCTATTTTGAAGTACCGTGTTGAAAAGATAAATCATCCTGCATGTCTATGGGCTTTAGATTTTGATTTTTGAACTATAAGTGTACTGTTAAGATTATAAATCTGATTATCAAATTTCTGTTTATCATACAACACACAAATATAGTACACTCACGTCCAAATTTATATTTACATACCCAAAAATAATGATATTCCATGAAATATCCAATCCATATAATCCATTTTTGCAGGGAATATGTGAAAGACAAGTCTAATTAGCATTATCCAATCAAAAGTGTTCGAACGGTTTCTGATATGCAAATCAAGGCGTTACGTCATCCGACGGTGAATCAAGCGCTTTGCGCAAAGTGAATATCTGAGTGAATTTCTGCAATACAGCGTTTGATTTCAGTGTGTAAGGACTCAAAACGGTTTGTTATGGCTCCGAAGTATCATTTGGAAGAATCTGTGAAGTGACGAATTATCGGCCGTTTAGAAGCAGGGCAGACAACCCATACGGCGAGATGTGTGAATATTTCAAGACAGTCTCTACGCTATGGAAACAATTTCAGAACTCTGGAACTGTTGTAAGGAGGCCTGGACAAGGTCGTAAACGAATAACAACTGCTTCTCAAGATCGATATCTGGCAATAACTGCCCGTCGTAACAGGAAGTCTACTGCTCGGCAGTTAAGTTCAGAGGTCGCAGCTGCCACTGGAACTGTTGTATCTCGGCAAACTGTATACAGAAGGCTTAATGAAAAAGGTCTTTATGCCAGAAAACAAAGGTAATGTGTCTCACTGTCTTTACAACAAAAGAGGGATCGCTTTAATTGTTGCAAAGAACATCAGAACTGGAGTGAACAACAATGGACCCATGTTCTCTTTACTGATGAGTCGAGGTTTAGTTTAACATCTGATTCTAAACGTGTTTACATCTGGAGGGAGTCAGGAACGCGAAATCTTCCTTCGAACATTATGGAACGTAACCGTTTCGGTAGTGCAGGTGTGATGGTATGGGGAGAAATAATGATCGATGGACGTACGCCCCTACACGTTTTCAGCAGCGGATCTGTGACCGGTCAGAGATATCGGGATGAGGTCTTAGAATCTTATGTAAGACTTTTCAGAGGTGCATATGGATCTGACTTTTTATTTATGGACTATAATGCTCGTCCACATCGAGCAAACCTCGTTGACGAATTCCTTGAAAGTGAAGGCGTTGAACGAATACCGTGGCCAGCAAAATCTCCTGATCTGAACCCGATAGAGAACTTATGGGACTACCTTGGAATAGCAGTTATATGGAGAAATCCTCCTAGAGATATAAATGCCCTGAAGACCGCATTGCTGGAGGAGTGGAACTTAATTCCCCAAACTGTGGTTAACATTATTGCCAACATTAAAATACGTTGTGAGATGTGCGTACACATCAGGGGAGATCATATTCCATATTAAATTCATAAGCCTTAATTTTTTTTCTGAGTTATTCTTTTTCTTCTGAACTCTCCTTGTCACATATTATTGCCATTTTCATAGATTCATGCTACAGTTTTATATCATACTAGCTGAATTACCCGGCGTTGCTCGGGTTGAAATGCTTAAATGTTGCTTGAAAAGTGAATTAGAATAATCACTTTTCTTTCACAGAAAAATGCAATCATTTAAGTTGTACGGAAAATACTTTTTAACTTTTTCATAGCTTCTATAGTATACTTCGGACGCAAATATATACATTTAATTCCTGAATATATTGCAATATGTAAAAGATTAAGACATAAATACAAACAGAAACGAAATTCCGACGAAAAAATGCGGTATACAAAGTTTTATATATAAAAAAGTAAACATTAATTCTGGCGCTGCCAGATACCGAGTAGCAAAATTACGTTTTTATGATCAATGAGTTTTTTGTTTATGCTTTTCGGAATAACGATGCTGGGGTTAGAAATAAATGTAATCGGTGTAGACAAATTAAACTGAATAGATAAAAATTTTTCAAAAAGTAGAAAGTCGATTTTACAGAATTTTTAAGAAAATCACTGCTTTCAACGGAGGATTCACATGTATCTATCCCGGACATTTTAAAATAAGTTACACACCTTACCTAAAAAGCTTATGAAATAGAATTCTACATATTAAATAAATTATTTAAGGAAAGTTGGTCGGAATATATACACCAACTTTCCTTGAAAATAATCCTTGAACTCCTGAAAACCTTTCCTTGAATTTCCTTGCAAACATAAATATTTTAAAATATTCTTTCCTTCATCAATAAAATATTCATATATTCATCTATAATTTATTTACATCAGGGGAAGAACTAAAAAGTCAGTTCAAACATAAATACTGTAATTTAACTTGTTTCGGAAAAAAAATTGTTTTTGAAAAACTGGTAAAGCAACCATTGCTGCCTAAAGCAATCAATCTATGCTCAATGTTATTTCTATTGCGATTTCGAATAGTTTTTAGCCCCCCAAGGCCAATAGAACGGGGGTTAAGAGTTAGCCTATGCTGACCGCAGTGTTCTAAAGTATAAGTGTACTAAATTTGGTGTGGATTGGTCAAACGGTGTAGATTTGTATAGAAAATATACATATATACACACATACACACACACATCCTATTTTATATATATAGATGCAGTGCTTTTAAATTTTTTCCTTCGTATTTATGTGTTATGATGTTATGTATCATTTCACACAAATTCATAAAATTATAGTTCACAGTTTCTGAGAAATCCGTGATTTTATGCATGTAAAGATAATTTTGGACATGAGTGTATATATAATTTCAAATTTTACCATAAAATAAATATTTCGATGATAATATGAACAGCATTCTATGTATAAGGTAGATACGTAAGGATCAACGTTAAACTGAAGAAACAGCGGGAAATTCTATGTATAAGAAATTCTTACGCGACTACTCTGCTAGTCGCGAAGTTTTGATTTGAGTGGCGTCAGCGAAAATCGTAAATAGTATAAAAAGTAGAAAATATGCCAGAAGAGGGTGCCCTTTCCCTCGAGGAGGAAACGTTTTTCTGTATTCCGTAGCGTTGATATGTAATAAATGTTGGATATGTTAAAATTGTCTTCTGATTTTCTCAACAACTTCACTAGCCAACAATTGCATTAACACAAAAGCACACACGCAAGAATAAATTATATTGAAATAAATGCACTTACAAACGAATGAACAAGGGATGCAGAACTAAGAAGGTCGAATTAAGGATCAATTAGAATATTCACCACACACAATAAATAAACCAAGGGTTGTATCTATCAAGCATTTGGGGTGGGTGTCAAGCATTTGGGGTGGGTGTATCCGCAAGGGCCGGATGTAGCCAAGCAATGTCAATTAAATGGACATACATATCCAAAAGGAAACTATTACTGACGCACACACCCAGGGCAGTTACAGTAAACGTGCTCGCAGGTAGGCAGTTAATCACGTCACACTGGAACAACACAACGGGCTATTGGCGACTCTAAGGGAAAGATCTGAGGACAACGCCTCGTCATTTTGAACCACGGACATATGATGATGCCAACACCTGAGCTGGTACCCCACTCTCCAAATTTTCACGCCAACGTGAGGATATTTGGGACAGATTCATCGTGCACCAATCCCGTGTACACGACGGTTTTTGGTTGGACCGAGAGCTCGCAGACTGCCAGCGCAGTAAGCAAATATACTGAACCACTTCGGCCCCTTAAGATTTTCTTTTGCATGAAACTCAGATTTGGAATTGATTTTATTTGAAAATGAGGAGACATGTTTTCTCCCTCACAAAGGCTTGAATGGGAAAGAGCTAAGGAAGATTTTTTTATTTAAATTAAAAAGAAACGTCTCTCTGAAACCAGTGATCGCCAAAGTGATCGATATAGGCCCCCAGGGGGTCGATATAACATTGTTAGGGGTCGATAGAAAATATGACATCATTGTACGGGTACTATCTAATTTGGTTCACTTGGATTCCCTCCATCCTGAATGACAACGCAATCAAGAGAATGTAGAATTCCGTGGCGATTGAAGGCTGAAACTGACTCATTTGGAAGTCAGCATTGCTAATCTTGTCAAGAGTCACGAAGCACAACTTCCGCATTGACAACGTTAGTAAATTGTATACTAAGTCTTATTTTCACATAGATAAGGAAGATTGTATTGTCGTTATTTTGGTATCCAAATTAAATTACGTATTATTTGTCCCTCTTATTCGATATGTAATGCTAAGAAGGGAGCCGTAAACAAAAACGTATCCATTTGACGTCAAACCAATATAATAATATATATTATACATACAATAAACACTAACTATAAAATACACAATCTAAAAACTCACATAAGCGTCTTTTTTGCTCGTCCTATTATAATAACGTAATACTAAAATAGAAGGGTCGATAGAAAGTCAAGACAATTCGAGGGTTAAAGAAATTTTGCGCCACCGGGTGTAAAGCACTAATTAACTAACGCCGTCTACACGACTTGCCCGTGCCTGGAGTCCGAACTGGTATTTTAATTAGGAGCAACGGGAAAAACGGTCTGGAATCAAACCCGAAGGGAAAGACCCGAAGACAGCACCACGTCATTTTGAACCAGACGAGGTCAACACCTCAACTGGCACCCCACTCTCCAAACTTCCACGCCATGTGAGGCCATTGACAGATTGAACGTGCACCAGCCCCCTTTGTATACGACGGTCTTTGATGGATTCGAACTCACAACAATCCTGTTTGCTAATCCGATACTCTTCCGCTCTCCTGGAGTTCGATCCTTAATAACAAGCGATGGAAACAGACAGCACAAGAGTTTCAACAATGAGCGTTCCACCCTCTGGTGTCTGAACAATGCGTATCGCTGAAATGAGTATCGTTGAAGATGCATCGCAAACTTTCTAGTAGGGTTGAGTGACTGAAATGAGCTATTCGATGACTAGGAATCATTGATTTTCCGATGAATCGTGTTCAACTCGGCTTTCATGATAAGGACAACCTTCGGTACAGTGGACTATGTACCAAGAGTGGCCCCGTACCTGAGGGGAGCACACAACCCCTGAGGTCTTCTGAAAGTTCCCGTACTGACGATTCGTGAATTTATTATACAAAAACAACAAACTTTAAAACAATTATTTTTATGCTAATAGTGAAAAGCACTTTTAACATAACGTAGGAAAAAAATTTGAACTCACATTTATAATAAATGTTCAAAATGTCCGCCCCATTCTTGGAGGCAAAGCTGAAGTCGTTTGCGCATATTTTTAGAAACGCGTTTCAAGATGCTGGGAGTGACTTCTTGTATCCTTTGAGTAATGGCAATTTTCAGATCATCTATTGTTTGGGGATTATCTTCACAAACTTCTTCTAAAAGTATCAAATTTATGGTGAGATAAATAGTTTGAATATAGAGCTTAACAAGAATGCAACTTTAATGTTAAATACCCTTAAAGTTTACAAGTATTTTTTAATTTTCATTATTCTAATTTTTCAATTCAGTCACTTAAAATTTGCTCAGTTACGAAAAATGTGTAATGTTCTTAAAGTACAATAGCCTAACCTCCTCTTTCCTAAAACAGACGGGCAATATTTTTCCAGCTCCCAGATTTCCTCCAGACACATATGGCCTAACGAATGCCGACATCTTACATGTATGGATATAGCATATAGCGTATTTACGAATTGTGGAAATTAAAAAAATGTTGAAATCTGTCGTATCCTCAAATGTCCTCACGTTGGCGTTGTATGGAAGTTTGGAGAGTGGGGTGCCAGTTCAGGTGTTGCCTCGTCATCTGACCGTGGTTCAAAATGACGTGGTGTTGTCCTCGGATCTTTCCCTTTGGGATTGATCCCGGACCGTCCCCAATACAGATAGCCCGTTGTGTTGCTCCAATGCGACGTTAATTAACTACCTACCTATAAATTATGTTTACATTTTTCTATGAAAGTGAAGAAAACGGTTTTCAATTGACATTGTGTGAATTAATTTAACCCGCACACCGCCGAATAAAAACGCTGCAAGTTATAAAATTGATAAATACACTGCTGGCCACCGTAAATGCAACACCCTGAAGGAAGCATGCAAATAATATGAAATTTGCAACATGCATTAGCGGAGGTGAGATATGCAAATGATTAGAATTTCAGCGCAGACGCACATCACGCGCGCCTGTGGCGCCACTTCAAAGCGCTATTTAAGGCTTGGAGATTTCGACGATTTCAAGTACGGCAATTGTGTTTTTCTTGTGGTTTTTTCAAAAAAACGATCCATTATGCCTCGTAGAAAACAGCGATCATCTTTTGATCAAGTATCCGAGTTCGACAGAGGAAGGATAGTGGCCTACCGAGATTGTGGATTATCTTTCAGGGAAATCGGTAGTCGTGTTGGACGAAACCAAACAACTGTAATGCGGATATGTGATCGTTGGATGCAGGAGGGTACGACGGACCGACGTGTTCGATCGCATCCACCTCAGTGCACCACTTCACGTGATGACAGGCATATTGTGCGTATGGCAGTGACGGATCGCTCAGCCACATCACGAACCATAGCACAGCACATTCAGTCTGTACCGCATCATCCAGTGTCTGCGCGTACCATTCGACGCCGTTTACAGCAGAGTGGTCTGTCCGCAAGACGTCCATTGCTTCGTCTACCCTTGACACAGAACCACAGACGTTTCCGCCGCCAATGGTGCGATGAAAGAAGGATGTGGATGGCAGAATGGAATGAAATTGTCTTTACTGACGAGTCACGTTTCTGTCTGCAACACCACGATGGTCGGATTCGAGTCTGGAGACACCGTGGAGAGAGGATGCTGAACAGCTGCGTTATGCACCGCCACACTGGTCCTGCACCGGGTATTATGGTATGGGGCGGTATTGGATATCACTCTCGCACTCCTCTAGTACGCATTGCCTGTACTTTAAACAGCCAGCGCTACATCTCCGAGGTGTTGGAGCCAGTTGTCCTTCCTTACCTTCAGGGCTTGCCCACAGCCATATTTCAACAGGATAATGCGCGACCACACGTGGCACGCATTGTCCAAGGGTTCTTGTCAATCGCCAGATTGAATTTCTTCCCTGGCCAGCTCGCTCTCCGGATCTTTCGCCGATAGAAAACATGTGGTCCATGGTTGCTCAACGATTGACCCAGAATACATCCCCAGCTGCCACACCAGATCAACTTTGGCAACGTGTGGAAGCTGCTTGGTCTGCTGTACCCCAAGAACACATCCAAAGTCTCTTTGAATCAATGCCGAGGCGTGTGGCAGCGGTGATCTCCAACAATGGCGGCTACTCTGGCTACTGATTTTGGCAGGAACCACACTTCACAGAAGTCTATAAATTTAATCATTTGATACTTGGTCAACATGTTATCTACAAAATAAATTTTGTTGTGATATCTCTTGTCTTTCTTGGTGTTGCAATTTGGGTGGCCAGCAGTGTAATTATTTTTCCACATTTGTTATTTGGAAACTTTTCTGAGTTGTAAAACATTTTTGTGGTTAGTATGGTTGCGTGCTGTCTGAGTTTAAATTGTCGGAGCTTCATAGCGTAACGATACAAGTGTTCGCAGAAAAGTTGTATCGAATTTTTTTTAAATAAAAACTCTGCAAATAGATTGATCGCGTTGTTTGCTTTCTGACCTCTCGCATTAAAACGCAACCGTGAAATACATTTCCACTTATCCAATACTTCAAATACATCCCGAGGTTTAGACATGACTTCGGAATTTTTCTCTGGAAAATAGATTCTTCGGAGCTTCTGTTTCGGACATTCCAATCAATCTCTTTGTTAGGGGACCAGAGGATTCATGAATTATGGTTTTTATAAAAATTGCATTTCACAAAGTACTAGAGAGTTCAAATCCAAGGAAAGACCTTCGTGTACAAAGGGGGATGATGCACGTTCCATCTGTAGCGCCCTCAAACGTCCTCCCGTTGGTGTGGTGTGGAAGTTCGGAGAGTGGGGTGCCAGATCAGATGTGACCTCGTCATCTGACCACTCTTCAGAGTTACGTGGTATTGTCCTCTGATCTTTCCCTTCGGGATGGATCTCGGACCGTCGTCAATAGCACGTTGTGTTGCTCTATTGCGACGTTAATTAATTACCATTAACTATGCATGTAAAAATCATTACAAGTGAAAATGCGAATTGTTGAGGTGACTGGACTCTGTTTACTTTTGTTTACCACTCAATAGCGAAAAAATGCTATCGCAAAAAAATGTTACCAAGACATTTTAAAACAATCTAGAAGGATAAATGCCCTCCGAAATTGAGGAGTTTGTAGAAACCCTCATCGCTGAAATGTTTTCAATTGTATTGAAATTATTGTCGTATTGCTGTTTCCAAGAGAATAAAGCACGTGGTGTTATCGTCGGTACTTTCCCTTCGAGTTTGATCCCGGATTCAAAGATATCATTCGATGCGAAATAACGTCCTCTGCAAATTCAAATGCAAAAAAATATTGCATAAGGGGACGTATTCATATCAAATTTTGTACAAACAACAAATTTTCCAATGGAAACACCATTCGAAATTGTGTCGAAATAGGGGGTTTCCATTAGAAATTATGAAGTTTGTACTCAATTTAATATGAAGACGGCCCCTTATGCAAATGTTATGCACTTGGATTTATAGAAGACGTTAGTTCCTATCAAAAGCCATCTTTGAATTTTCTCTGCTGTTAAAATTGCTCAAATGAGAGGGGTGGTCCGTTTTTTTTCCCTATCGTCTGGTTTTCAGATCCATCAGCCGTAACTTGCATGGAACAAAGTATGCACTGAAGCGAGGGTCTGCAGGGTCGAGAGAATAAGGGTTCGAACCTTTTCAAGCGGCATACTTTTTAGCGTTTTATTAGTACGCTTTAGTGCTCCCCTATTTCCCAGCATTGCCCCCTCAAGATCCCCCCTTTGGAAAAGTATGGCTTAGTCCATAGATGGATGCTTCACTTCCTTAAGCAACTTTTTTACTTTGAAAACCCTCCAAGTGTTTCCACGAGGTATCCCGTCCGACATCGGGTCAATTTTGCTCAGGACGAGAAACAAACTGCCCTATTACTTCTAGGGGTTAGGTATTTTAATTAATATCGCACTGGAGCAACACAACGGGCCATTGGCGACGGTCAAGCCCGAAGGGAAAGGGTGACCCGGTTGGAAGAGTAACGGATCAGCAATCGGAGGGTTGCGAGTTCGAATCCAGTCAAACATCGTCGTGTACAAAGGGGCTGGTGCATTTTAAATGCGTCGTGGCCTCAAATGTCCTCACGTTGGCGTGGTGTGGAAGTTTGGAGAGTGGGGTGCTAGCTCAGATGTGACCTCGTCATCTGACCACTCTTCAGAGTTACGTGGTATTGTCCTCGGTTATTTCCCTTTGGGATTGATCCCGGACCGTCACCAATAGCCGACTGTGTTGCTCCAGTGCGACGTTGATTAAAATGCCTACCTACCAGCCTAATGATTTTGAACCATGGTCAGATGACGAGAACAACACCTGAGCTGGCACCCCAGACCCCGCTTACACGACGGTCTTCGTCAGGACTGAGTTTCGAACTCGCAACCCCTCGGTTGCCAATGCTCTTCCCACTTGTCTGGTGCTCCTCCAACCGGGCTACCGCGGCCCCATTTGCTTGTGGTGGCGTGAAGAACGCGGACTGTGCAGAGCGGGCGAGAGTGAGTAAAAAGTTGTGGTGACGTCAGGGGGAGAGCGAGAGAGGAGGAGTGTAGAGAGCGGAGCAGCGAGCGTCAGTCGTCCTCCGCCGACCAGATGGAGCTGCACCCCCTGCTGACGCTGCTCTTCCTCATCGCCCTGCTGCGGCACGTGACGGCGGACGCGCGGCCCACAAACGGAGGGTGAGTACTCTCTCTTACCCCTAATCAACCGAAACACTTAGTACGGTTAACCCTACAAGTGGTTTCGACGAGGTGGTTTCTCTGGTGACGAGATAACTCGTCATGAGGATATTAACTATTTTCGGATGATGACGTCCGGTCAGGTTTTTCTAATGACGAGATATTTCGCCTCTCGAGATCTGGTCAGTTTTACTACGTACGAGAAACTTCGTCGAGACAACCACAAGGAGGGTTGAAAGTAAAACGTGCAATTTGATCACTAATAAACGAGGCGAGGATTCCGTTAACACTCAGTCGAGGAGATGACGCCTTTTGAAATGTCGTCTTTCGTGAAAAAGGTTTAGTCGAATCGAGTGCTTCGACATCAGCACAAAATAAATCTAAGTTAAATTATAAGACTAGGTAGATTTACGAAGTGAGAATTGTTTCTTTGTAACTGCCGTCATCTACGTCCTTATTCGTCAATGTGGTAGGGATTTCTCACATCACTACCATCTTTTCCTGGCCGAAGTCTATCACCTGCTCAATTCAACCACTATCAGCCTTGCTAACAACAGAAAACGAATGCTACACTAGATTTCCTTGTCTACCTGTAGCAGCTTACTGTCTTTGAAATTGAAAAAACAATAATTTAGATCGCAGAATTAAAGGCATTTGTCCAACGCCGCAATATTTTTTGTATAGAACCAAACCCCTCCTAGAAGAACAAGTTTCCCGAGAATTCGCCAGTGGGGGGTCCTTGTGAAAATTAACGCAATTGTGTTGTGAAGGGTTGAAGAAAAGTGTAACGCAAAACAAGTGCGGAGTTCATCCAATTTATCTTCCATTCGGAAGGTTGCTAATCTCAGTTATTGAAGTGAGCCACTGACTGAAGAGCAACGACAATGTTTTTGCATAACTCATGAGTGAATGAAGATAGCTAATATGGATGTTGCTTTGCTAACACAACACTTACTCTCGATCCGATTTTATATCAATCCAAGTTCAACCCTCCACCACAACTGATTCTCCTAAAGCCTTAATTGTCTTGTTATGTTCTTAGATGTGGACTAGCGCAACAATTTCGTCTCACGAGGTTTATCAAGTCAGACCTTATTCCTCCTAGAAGTTGGACATTTAATTTTGCAAAAAAATGAATGAAAATAGTTTGCATTATATTTATTATAGACACAAAATTACTGGAAAGAGAAAGATGAAATTTTGCATCGCCAAGTCGGGAATCGATTTCCGTCAAAATTTTTATCAAGGTTCCTGCTCATATTTGTTTTAGAACTAATAAAATTGACGTAATTTCATAATTAAAATATTACGTAAAAATTATTAAAAAACATTACTTATATTTTTCTTGATTCTTTCATAATATAATAAAAACATCAGCGTGATAGGAAGATTACTTCGATCGATTAAATCTGGGAAACTTAGTTTAGCATTAGGAGCTCAAAACTTCAAAAGTATTCAAATCCGTCTGGCGTACGTGTGATTTATTTTGGAAAGGTATAAAAAAACACTTGTTTTCTTAGGCTCTCTTTTCCAGGAAATTCCAAGTGTTAAAAATTTCTGAACCAAGGCTCAAGATTTTTCGCAAAACTGCGCTAATATAATTCCTTATGAAACTTTATTTCAGGAAATGTGTTGATAAAAATATCTCCTAGTAATATTATTAGATGCACAAGTTTTTCTAATCTAACTAGTCTTCTAGTTTTTATTGTACTGATGAACATTTCCTTTCCAACACTTTGATGGTTATCAATAAACTTAAAAATTAACATGTCTTGATCTGAGTGTTCAGATTTTTCCAAAGGATGCTCATCCCATACTGTCCTCAAGGAAGTCAATCCATGTCTCACGGTTTGGAATATCTGATTTTCTACATTCAGGTGATTTTAGGAAGGCAGATTTTTTTTTGTTGCACGACTTTTATTTCTTTTGTAAGTAGTACCCAGCCTCTAGTAACTAGGTATTTGCTAGTACATGATAGTTCCATAAGTCACTTTACCATTTGAGAATTTAATTACTTAAAAAAGAAAACTGTGTTTGGTTTTATGTAACCGAATACATTCTTTGGAGTATTTTCAATCAAGTTCGGAGAATTAAAGTTTCTTAGAAAACCGCGATTTACATTCTGAGGACTGGTTTCCGGTTGAGCACAATGGTTCGTCCTAAGTAACATTCAATTAGTTTGACTCTGTCGCGTACTTCTCCACAGCTAATTACTACCGAAGTCTAATTTGTAATAACCTGTCATAAAGAAATGAAAAAATTTGAAAAAGTCATTACATCTTTAACACAATGGTGCCAAACTAAAAAACTGATCCTTGGGACACATATTTTTATTGTTAGCTTATTTTGTAAATGAATTCGATTCATTAATACACAACAAGATCCGTTTTCAAAGACAATCTGGGCCAGCATGGCTAATGAGGACTACATAGAAAGTGCCTGCATTCAAATTCCTTGGCAAATGTGAAGCGAATTCGACAGAACATGCAACCAAAGACCGTCGGGGGCTGGTGCACGTTAAATCTGTCGTGGCCTCCAATGTCCTCACGTTGGCATGGTGTGGAAGTTTGGAGAGTGGGGTCCCAGCCCAGGTATTGCCTCATCATCTGATCGTGGTTCAAAATTACGTGTTGTCCTCGAATATTCCCTTCAGGATTGACCCCGGACCGTCGCCAATAGCCCGTTGTGTTGCTCCAGTGCGACATTAATTAATTACCATTACCATCAACAGAACATAAAATGCAATTCAGGGTGGAGTTATTTAACACACACAACCTCTCGACAGCGGCTACAACTCACAAAGCGTTCACCATGCTGGATGGTAGGAGGACTTTTTATAAATGCGATATTGATCGCATTTATAAATGCGAATCGGTGATTTATAAATGCGAATCGGTGATTGATCGGTGATCAGCAAGAGGGGCCACAGCTAGAACAGGGCCAAATGCGTGTGTTCTTTCATTTTATTGAGGTACGTGATGCATTCTCTTTTCTTAACGGTCTGAAAATAGGTAACTTTCCGATAGGAAAAATTGACGAAACTCGAAGGGTGGTTGACCGCAGAGTAACAAGCTTTGTTAAATGAAAATTGCATTTCATATCCATTACCAGAGGTTTCAAAGTATGAAGACATCCATCCATCAGAAGGTCGTTATACAGGGTGAGTCTAAATTGTGTTTACAAAATAAGAGGGGTGATAGTACCCATCCAGACGAGCCATAATTACCATGGGACATAGGGTCGCATTCCACTCTGAGAGGCAGAAAAGAGTCAAATTAGAATTTCAACATGAATTTACAACAGTGTTGGGAAGCGAACCTTTTCACCGGACCTCAACCCACTGCACTTTTACTTCTGGGGCACATGAAATCTTTAGTGTACCAGACGCCTGTGGACTCGGCTGAAGATCTCGTAGCGAGAATCGGTATTGCCGCAGACAAAATGAACACAACACCAGGAATCTTCGAGAGGGTGCGCCAGTCATTTCTTCGCAGGTGTGAACTGTGCAATGACACGCGTGGCACTTTAAGCACTTTCTGTGAGTTTTTCTCTGATCAATCAATCAGATTGTGCAACTTTTGGTATCATTCATTCGCTTTCCCAACACAAGTTAATGTTGAAATTCTACTTTGACTCTTTTCTGCCTCTCATAGTGGAATGCGACCCTATGTCCCATGGTAATTATGGCTCGTCTGGATGGGTACTATCACCCCTCTTATTTTGTAAACACAATTTAGACTCACCCTGTGTATACTATCTTTGGAACTTTAAAACTAATTGATTATTATCATTTGGAATTCAAAATACTCAAAGCGAAACCGAAAAAGCCTACTTAAAATTGCCTTTCTTCTGTTAAAAGAAAATTGTTAAATTCACAATTATTGTTGAGTTGAATTTTAATAGGTAGGTAGGTATATAGGTATTTTAATTAACGTCACACTGGAGCAACACAACGGGCTATTGGAGAATTTTAATTGGAATCAATACGTGGATACAAAATAAGAATTACCACATATACTTTTAATCAGTGGAATAGCTAAACGGGGCCCTTATATAAAGCATTGGCTTCAACCCCTTTACGCATAAATAAAATAATAAATAACAAGAAAATGAAAAATAACACGATTCGAATACTTGCTTAGTGTTGTTTCTTGTGACATTGAATGCTTGCAGAACAACGCCTATGAACATTCATTTTGGTACCTAAATTAACTGAAATGCGTCATTTTTAATATTGACAGTAATAACCAAATGTAACATACAACGACAGTGAACCTCTTTTATGGATGTTAAGCATCGTTTGAAGTTAAATAGTGCTATTAATGTCGCAGAATAACTGTGTTAAAGATAGTTTGCTTTGTTCATTTAGAGTTGTGTCGATGGCAACACGTAATGCCGGTTTATGTTTCAGAATTCTGGTAAATCTCAATTCCTCGGATCGCCTAATAGCAGCGTTTTGTTTAATGTTCTTTTTATAATTTTTTATCGAACCTTGAGGAACCGGTGAGCAGCTCAACGCAACAATGAATGTGATAAAAACCAGATCTTCATTGGGTGCAAAACAGCGTATCTTTTCCTCCTGCCAGACGAATGGACCATTAATGGCACAACAAAGGCCCGAATTGTGGACCACTTAGCGCAGCCCTAGTGCCCCACAGGGAGGGGCCATGTGACACCTCACATACATACCACACGTTCTAGGTCCAATCCATCTGTAGAGAGGCTACATTCACTCCAGACGGACAAACATCAATGCCCTACCCCGGATTCAAACCGGGAATCTTTCGGTCCGGAAGTCAGAACCGTGGCCGCTAAATTGATGGATTAGCCAAAGTTGCATCCCAAAATTTTGAGGTAACAGGAAGGTTACGAGTTCGAAACTCGGTCCAGTCAAATACCGTCGTGTACACGACGGCTGGTGCACGTTAAATCTGTCGTGGCCTCAAATGTCCTCACATTGGCATGATGTGGAAGTTTGGAGAGGGGGTGCCAGCTCAGGTGTTGAACTCTATTGAATTTTTGCCCTGATTTACCCAGCATCTCCCCCATAGATTGTTTAGAACACAATTTTAAACTTGGAAGATTTGATTGGAAAACTCCTCATCCATATATTTTTGCATTTTTACATCCATTTGTTGTATTCATTCCACTGTATATAATATCCCCCTTCATATCTTTCACATCTCAAATTATCTTTTAGTGTTGTTGACCGACGTGTCTATGTGCATATTCTTACTAAATTTACTTTAACACTTTTTAAAATTAGTATTTACTGTCATGAGACTACTACTTGAATCATTTCTTGATGTATTTGCATTAATAATGTTCGATTCAACCGCTCATGACCTCAGCGCGAAATTTGGTTTCTGATTTTGATCGTTTTACTATTATTTCATCTATATACAACCGATTTCATTGTTTTATCTTGCGTTTGGCGCAGCTTGTCCGTTTTTGGACCTTTTGCTATTAACACTTCTGGTAGTTCTCTCGACGAGGTATCTCTCTCCATTAGCTAAACTGACCAGATATCGATGGACGAGATATCTCGTCCTATCCACTTGGAGGGCCATTTCAGTTACCTTTCCTGGTCAGAAAATAGCGCACTTAGCGATCCAGTAGCAAGATCGCGTAAGCTTTTCGATGGGAGCTATGGGAGCAGAAAGAAGCGCAAAAGCAAAAAGGGATCTTCTTTCCGTCGCAGATCCATGTCATGTTTACATGAACGTAGATCTCGAGGGATAAGAGGAAGCAAAAAGAAGCCGAATCGCTCTATCGGTCGAAAGTCCCTTTCAAGTGGATTTCTTATTTCCAAATTCACGCAGCACTGCATGCGACAGGTGGATAGCTACTGAACGGATTCACTAGGAAAAATATTCCACCGATAGTACTTTCCATGCAGCATCCCCTCGTTGTATCGCGCCAGGATATATCGCCCTCGATATATATCGTTCTACTTTATTTATCGGTTGGTTTTGTATTTTAGCGCAAGGTACTTGGATTAACGTTCCACTGGGGGGGGGGGGAGCAACACAATGGGCTATTCTTTATTTATCGGCCGGTTGGAAGAATCGGATTAGGAACCGGAGGGTTGCGAATTCGAAACTCGATCCTACCAAAGACCGTCGTGTTTGTGGAGCTGGTGTACTTTGAATCTGCTGTGATCTCAAATGTGCTCCTGGTGTTACGAGGGGCGTGTGCCAGTTCAGGTGTTAACTCATCATCCGACTGGTTCGAAATGACCAAGTGTTGTCCTTGGGGATGGATCGCGGACCGTCGTCACTAGCCACTTGTGTTGTTCCAGTGCGACGTTAATTTAGCTACCTTCTTTATCTCCATCCCCGAGTTGTTGCAGGTGGAATAGAAACAAATGGGATACTTGCGAATCGAAAATTTGTTTCGCCCATAAGCAGACGACAAATAATGGACAGGTCGGAAGGTTGTGCGATATATTTAGATACGTTCATTTGGTATAGCAGCAATTGGATGGGTTGCCCATCTATTTCTCAATGGAAAACATTGGCAGGTAGGTATTTTAATTAACGTCGCATTGGAGCAGCGCAAAGAGCTATTGGCGACGGTCCGGGATCAAACTCAAAGGGAAATATCCGAGGACAGCACCACATCATTTTGAACACAAAGTGCGAAGTCTTATTTAAAAGTGAATGAACTCTGATATTTTTATAGCTTCCCTCTTCAGAGTTAATAATTTTTGATAAGAAAAGGAACATTAAAAACAAAAATGTTCACACGATGTTTTTTTGCGCAATTTTAATGATGCACGTATATTGTTATTTTTATTTAAAAACTATTTAAGCTCCGATGCTTATTATTTTAGAAACCATGCGAGTGTATTAAATTCAAAAGTTTGCAAATGGGATGAGGTGTAAACGTCAGATTGTAAAAATCGTTAAAAGGTTTCAAAGGAAATACTGAAAAAAGAGAAACAGTTTTTGTTCGCTCTTATTCAAATTTGATTTACTACAGATACTATTCACATAAATTTTTGTCAAAAGCCAAATAATAGTTTCAGACTTGATTCTAGCGCTGTAACATGCTTGTTTTATATTTTGTTGTTTATAAGAAAGACTAATTCAGTTAATGTCCTTTTAAGTAATATTTGAAAATTAGTTTTACACTATGCATTACCTGATTGAATAATTGATCTGTCTTTTATCTGGAAGATCTATCATCCGAGGTACTCCGCGTTTTAATTTTTTAAATGTGCCTTTCTAAGATAAAAGAATTTCTACTGAACGACAAGGAATGGAACTGCATTACATGGATGATGGGGGTAATTGCTTTTAGGAAATGTACTTCATATCGCTCTTAAATCGCAATTTGTTCAATGTAGGAAGGAGTGTCCAAAGTAAACAAGAATGTAAATGAATCTCTTTTGGGTTCACCATTGCTCTTGTGGGCCGCGGTAACCCGGTTGGAAGAATAACGGAATCGCAAACGGAGGGTTGCGCGTTCGAATGCAACCAAAGACCATCGCGTACAAAGGGGGCTAGTGCATGTTCAATCTATCGTGCCCTCAAAAGTCATCACGTTGGCCTGGTGTGGAAGTTTGGAGAGTGGGATGCCAGCTCAGGTGTTGCCTTGTCATCTAACCGCGGTTCAAAATTACCTGGTGTTGTCCTCGGATTTTTCCCTTTGGGATTGATCCCAAACCGTCGCCAATAGCCCGTAGTGTTGCTCCAGTTCGACATTAGTTAATTACCTACCTACCTCACTAATATCGTAGTTTGCGCGTGCTTAATATATATGATATCAGAAACAACAGCGTTTACAAGTACGCTAGAAGCAGTTGCACATGTAAATAATAAAAATTAAATTCAGGGAGCGTTCTTCCACGAGCTCGCAACAAGTACAAAATTCTTCCTTAGAATGGTAATAAAGATCATAACTCTACCCTCCAAGTGTTTTAGACGAGATATCTCGTCATCAAAATCTGGTCAATTTTGCTAAGGAGACGGGATACTTCGTTCAGACAATCCAATCTCCAGGAGAGTTAATTCATCACTTACCAATGAAAAAAATTGACATCGGGCTAATTGAGAATACGAGTGTCGCACAAGGGAGACGGAAGTTCAACGAGACTTTCGTGAGATAGGTAGGTAGGTATTTTAATTAACGTCGCACTGGAGAAACACAACGGCCATTGACGACGGACCGGGATCAAACCCCAAGATCCGAGGACAATACCACGACATTTTGAATCGGTCAGATAACGAGGCCACACCTGAGCTGGCACCCCTCTACAATCTTCCACAGCACGCCACGTGAGGACGTTTGAACGTGCACCAGCCCCCTTTGTACACGAAGGTCTTTGGTTGAATTCGAAGTCGCAACCCTCCGGTTGCTAATCCGTTAGAGATGATATTGGGAGTCATCAAGAAAAAAGAAAACGATGGTGACGAAGTTTGAAAAGGACACTAATTACGCACCGAAATCAATGTTCAAACACCTTTTGTCCAGAAGTATCGAAAACGGAAGTAAACTCTCGGAACAAAGCACAAAAATGCCCCCTCTTCGGTCTCGGATTGCCCTTGATGTAGCCACTCAATACCACCTATCAAACGATACTAAAGCCACGCCCCCGATAACCTTAGAGTTATTGTGGGTTGAAATCGGTCACCCGTCCTCAGCTAATCTCAATCGCACTACAAGAATACGCGAAATTATCCTAAATCTTTGCTGTTAAGAATTTTCTATTCAATACTATGACTGATATCTGATTCGATACTTGTAGGGGTCGTAAGACGACTCGAGCTGATGGGGTCAGATACATTTCGATTCCATGACGGACGACCAAGAACCGCCGTTCCATGGGTGAAAAGAAATCACGTCTCGAAGCGGTTTTCGAATTTTCGGACGCGGAACCACGTGGCATCGCAAAGCTGCACTTCTGAGGAAAATCACTTTGTTCACGAATGTTAATTTGTTTTAAGACCACTAGTCAACCCTCCAAGTGGTTTCGACGCGATATCTCGTCCAAAAACATCTGGCCCATTTTGCTAATGACCAGATACTCGTCATCCAAGATCTGGCCAGCTTTGCAAATGGCGAGGTACAGTCGCGAAAAAAAACGAACCATCCCTCTTCATTCGAGCAATTTTACCAGTAGAGAAAATTCAAAGATGGCGTTCGACAGGAAGTAAGGTCTTCGAAATTCAAATGCATAAAACTTGCATGAAGGGCCGTCTGCATATTAAATTGAGCACCTTCATAATCTTCAATAGAAACGTCCTCTTTCGACACACCATTTTCGAATCCATTACAAATTTAGCTTCAGATACCAAATTTCATGTCATTAGTTCTTACCGTTTCGGAGTTATGAGTACAGAAAGATTGGAGATCCTAATGTTAAATCTGTTTCTCAGACTTTTATGGTTGGTTTGGGGGTTTTATAGCGCAAGGCCATATTTGGCCATGCTGCGCCAGACACATCACAATATCAAGTAATTGACACAAGACATACAATACCAAGTAATTGACACACACACAGTGAAAGCTTTACTGACACAGAAAAGATAAATAGAACCAGGAAGGAATGCACCAGGCAAGAAAATCCAATCTGCGCCGCTTACAACTCGAAGGTTGCTAGTGCAGTGGGCATATCCACTGAGCCACGACGGCCCCTCAGACATTTATGGATATTTTCCTAAATAACTTTCTATAGCGCTGATATTTTGTTCCTTGTTACTTTTAAACTCAAACAAAATCCACCTAATATTTTATTTTAAAAATAGTTTTTAGTGTGCAATAATTATTATTAAAATAATGTTTGAAAAAATATTCAATTGGAACCTTACTAAATTTTGATAAGAATCGATTCAGGACTTCTAATATGACCATGCAAAATTTCAGCTCATTCCAGTGGTTAGTTTTTCGTTACATCAAATGTTCCTCATTATTTTAGGGAATACCAAAAGTTTAAAAAACATCTGAAAAACCTCGATGAATAATGCTCAGGTCATTCATACTTGCATAATTAATAATAATTCTCGAATAGTTTACATGCGCTGCCAAATGCGTTTGAAATAGTGTTCAAATTTGAAATTTGGGTAGCGACAACTACAATTAATCTCGATCTACGAATAGCGTTTTTCAATGTGGAGATGATCCCTGAAATTGACAGCAACTTTCACATTGAGTATCTCCGGATATAAAGACAGTAAAGGCATTAAATTTAATATTTTAACTAATTTAATGATGCAGAATCTGATTAAAGCATCAAAACAGGGTGTTTCCATTGGAAATTTTGTTGTTTGTGGTAGGTAGGTATTTTAACGTCACACTGGAGCAACACAACGGGCTATAGGTGACGGTCTCGGATCAATCTCAAAGGGAAAGATCCGACAACAACACCACGTCATTTTGAATCACGGTCAGATGACGAGGTCACACCTGGCACTCCAAATTTACACACCATGCCAACGTGAGGACGTGTGAGGCCACGACAGATTTAACGTGCACCAGCCCCCTTTATATACGACGACGGTCTTTGGTTGGATTCGAACTCACAACCCTCCGATTGCTAATTCGTTACTCTTCCAACCGCGGCCCTTTTGTTGTTTGTGCAAAATTTGTTAAGACGTCCCCTTATGGAAATTTTTTCATTTGAATTTATTGAGGACGTTATTGCCTATTGAATGATGTCTTTGAATTTCCTATGCCATGAATTTATTGAGGACGTTATTGCCTATTGAATGATGTCTTTGAATTTGCTATGCCATGAATTTATTGAGGACGTTATTGCCTATTGAATGATGTCTTTGAATTTGCTATGCCATGAATTTATTGAGGACGTTATTGCCTATTGAATGATATCTTTGAATTTGCTATGCCATGAATTTATTGAGGACGTTATTGCCTATTGAATGATGTCTTTGAATTTGCTATGCCATGAATTTATTGAGGACGTTATTGCCTATTGAATGATGTCTTTGAATTTGCTATGCCATGAATTTATTGAGGACGTTATTGCCTATTGAATGATGTCTTTGAATTTGCTATGCCATGAATTTATTGAGGACGTTATTGCCTATTGAATGATGTCTTTGAATTTGCTATGCTATGAATTTATTGAGGACGTTATTGCCTATTGAATGATGTCTTTGAATTTGCTATGCCATGAATTGTGCTCGAAATAAAGGGGGCGGTTCGTTTTATTCCCACGATTGTACCTCGTAGACCAAGGAAACCACCAGAGGGCTAAAATATAAGTTTCCATTTAAAGTTCAATGTATCGCCGCTTCTTAAGGAAGCTGAAATACGTTCATGGAAAACAAAAATCAAACTGATTCCTATTTTCTTCTATATTTTTGCCATGCTGATCCCACACATAAGAGCGATTTATTTCGAGTTTTGTTCTGATTAGAAGGGCGAGTCGATTTCAAGCCCGCTTCTTCAGATAGGCTTTGCAAAAAAACTCTGAAGAAAAAATCCCCGCGATAGCGCCTCCCTTCCCTAAGAGAATGTGGGATAGAAATAATGGGCGCATTCCTTCCTTCGAGGGATTTTATGAGGGCGCATTTATCACTCGTTTTTATGGAAGCTTAAAGAGTCTGTAGCTAAGCATCAGAGAGAGGAATGAGAGTCTGTAGCTAATACACAGAGGGGAAATAAAGCAGCAGAAAATAAAAATATTACCAAACATTTATTTACCAATGTAACTTAGTTTTAACCTTCACGAGGTTTCCGAGTAGGAGAGCTTATTGCTTTCACCCGCACATGAGCCCAATCTATTGGCTGAAAAATACCAGGAAAGATTATGAAGGGAAGACTGCAGATTATAGAACGGATATATGCGTGAGTGCCCCTTTGAGAGTTCAGATTTATAATGGTTCAGTTTTCCGATGATTATGTTGTGCTGTTCCAGTATTGTTAAAAATTAGTGTCAATGAAATATTTCAACGTTTTCCTGGATCTGCTGTTCTCTTCAACATGGTACAACGTAATCCAAGAATTATTTTCGCAAATTTTTCTTTTTATGTTCAGTTTGACGGGTAGAGAATTGGGTTGCGTCATTTATTTCGTATTGTGACTTATTTGCACATTTTGTTAATTCAGTATTAAGGTTGTCTTGCTTGAAAGTTCTCCATGCTGTGTATAAGGTGGATTGGGGTGGGAACCAGGAAATTTTGTACGAGAGAGAGTATTACAACAAATTTATTTGAAACACTTACTCAATGAAGACAACCACTAGAATACAACTACCGCGAAGTTTGTTTTTCGTATGTATGCGACTATGTTGCCACTTGAGCTTTTAAAACTATTACGTATTACTTTCATCTTGACATAAATTATGAACCTTAGAAGTGGTTGCCGGTGCAGTAGGGACAGTGTTGTTTCAAATTGCGCTCCAATTGATTATGTCTTGGTACATTTGAAGAATCTCTTTTCCCATTTACTTATTCAATAACAAAAGAAATTTTCGATTCTGCCGCAATTGCGGTGCCTGATAAGAGGTACAGGTATGAAGGTAGGTATTTTTAATCGCACTGGAGCAACACGACGGGCTATTGGCGACCCTGATAAGAGGAAATGATCTCGATGAAAATGATTCAGTGGACAGTTTTATAAAGCAAGTGAACATTGATGGAACAAGTGATTAAAAAGCTAAGAGATTGCCGTCTGATGCAATTTTCAGTTTTATATATAACTTTAGCCATATTACTTAAATACCTGATAACGGGATTTAAACGTCACGTAATTCATTTCAAATACGTAAGATAAATAAGTAATTTCGATGTTTTTAAAAGTAAATAAGAGCATTTTTCAACTAACGCTTCAAATAAGTAAATTTTATTGATTTAAAACTGCTACTTATACAATGCATTCCAAAATTATCCTGAAACCATTTGCCGATTACTTCGGTCACGTTGTTTACGCTGGTTTCGAGTCTGTTGGTTGTTTTGAGGTTTTTTGGCACAAGGGCCTTATTTGGCCAAGCTGCTCCAAACGCCAGACAATGTCGAGTAATTGTGATAAGAATAGATGAAAGATCGCTTGGGCATCCTGGGATCCCCATGCTTACTAGAGGCAGTAAACCCCATGGGAAAAAAACACGTCACTAGGAGATGCGCAAGGATAATTTTGCTTGGGACACCCAAATAGCAAAATTCAAAGTACTAGAAAGTTTTTGAAAAATTTCACCACCCTATTCTTGGATATTGGTATTTTTAATTAACGTCGCACTTGATCAACACAACAGGCCATTAGCGACGGTCTGGGATTAAACCCGAAGGGAAAGATCCGAGAACACCACGTCATTTTGAACCACGGTCTGATGACGAGGTCACACCAGGCACTCCACTCTCCAAACTTCCACACCACGCCAACGTGAGGCCACGACAGATTTAACGTGCACCAATCCCCTTTATATACGACGACGGTCTTTGGTTGGATTCGAACTCGCAACCCTCCGGTTGCTAATCCGTTGCTCTTCCAACCGGGCTACTGCGGCCCTCCCTATTCTTGGGGAAAAAACATATTTTACGCAAACACCACTAATCTTATGGCATTTTTATCATCAAGGTACTCGAGGTTTCCTTCTAGGACTAGATGTACCAGCAATGGGAAAGCAACCCATTTATGTGCTCGCGCATCGTTCATAATAGAGCAAATTCAATCTCGGCATCCCCAGTCGTAAACGTCACGATGTGCTACAGTTCAAATTACATGCACAACTTGAACACTTCTTCTGGTTTGACGTATGTTGCTACAACAAACGTGCATGAAAACTACCCAAACATGCATTTTCTGGCTCACCCTGTATGAAAGGAAATATGTCTGAAAATAATTGAAGGTCGTGTTATAAGTTATTTTAAGTCGTTTCTCAAGTGGTCCTAAACAGGCAAAGGAATACTCTGGTTGGTTTGGGGTTTTATGGCAGGAAACGGGCCATATTTGGCCAAACTGAGCCAAACACAAGACATAGAATGTCAAGTAATTGTGAAAGAAAGGATGAAGAGAAAGATCGCTTGGGCATCTTGGGGTCGCGACACCCGTGTTTACTAAAGATAGTACACCCCATAGTAAAATAATAGATCACTTGGGTACCTCTGGTTCGCGAAGCACCCAAAGATGTGTCCCAGAGGGGAAGGAATACTCTGAAATGTCTCATTTTCCTTCGGGTCACTCAGGACAAGTTTCAACTGAATCCGAATCATAGTTTCTTTTTAAATCAACGGGGAAGTACTTTTCAAAGGGACGAAAAGAAAAGGGTGCCTAATGTAATCGAACCCCACTTCAGTTCCCTCCCATTTCTACTCCGAGTTTTCGTTAAACTTTTCAAGTGTCATTAGTGTCTGTCGGAACGGGTTCAAGTTGTCTCAGCTCATTTTGCTCACCTCTCAACTCAACAAGGTCTTGAGCACTTTGGGTTAAAATCTGAACTACACTCGAAACTCTTACTTTTTGAGCCTCACGTCAATTAAGTGCAATAAGACCTTGGCGCAAATAGTAAAAAATGGAAAGAAAGATCTCGAAACAGACGCTGCATTTGCAATTTAAATATATGCTGATATCTTTAAATAGAAACGCTGTAACCCTGTTGTAAGAGTAACGGATTAGCAACCGGAGGGTAGCGAGTTCGAATCCAACCAAAGACCGTCGTGTGCAAAGGGGACTGGTGCACGTTAAATCTGTCGTGGCCTCATGTGTAGCGCGTTTTTCATTTAACATGCCTAAACAACTGAATTTTGCCAGAATAAATGTGATCTTAAAAAAAAATTCATGAAAAAAAGCGTAGTTCTCCTTTAGACCTAAAACTATAATAGATAATTTAACTTGGAAACACTTGTATAACAATATCCCAGATAAAACAAAAAAATTTTAACCTTTACACTACGGTGCTTTTATTCCGCTATCTGAATTTGGGATGACTGTTGTCCCGCCCGTAGTCAAAAGGTTTTAAAGTAAATACTTTCCTTGTAGTAGTAAGAATAATCAGTTCCGTCAATTTTTTTTTATTCTTAAAAAATTAGCGAAAATAATTTATTTCCCGTTAATCCTAAAACAGTATTTTTACTAAGAAATTCTTCCTTCATGACATAAGAACGCCAATAAAAAAGCTCCAAAAGCTTTGCCACAAAAAGTCTTTATATCAAAGCTGCAACCATCGTCGTTTTAAGGTGTACGTATAAACTACAAGATTTTTTAAATTTCGACTTTAAAAATCCAAATTTTTTTTACAATAGGTCATTGGTTTGTGCTTAAACACATTACCCAGTGTGAAAATTTCAGATTAAGATTGTCACTAATTATCTAATTTAGATATAATGAGCTAATTAAGCATGTTTTTTGAACAGCGATATCTCAAATTCTAATGTGTTCAGAAAGATAATTCCTGGTGGAAGTGATCCCTAATATTATTCTTCATGCTTTGACCCTCCGTCGCTGCTAGAAAAATAGTTTTTTTGACAATTTTTTCCACCGAGGTTGTCTAAAAATCAAGATTTTTTTCAAGAATTTCAACATTTAAAAATCAACTAAAACTTCATTTCTTAACTAATAACTTTGACTGAGGGTGAAAACATCCACTGTATTATATAAATTATAATGACACAAAAATAATTATAATAGATCCATTCATCTATTCATTGTTGAGTTCTCACTGTTTGAACAAAACATCCTATTGCAAGAACAGTTCTACCGAAACTGAGTTTAAAGTTTTGGAAACCAGTTAAAGTTTTGTCACCATTTGTATAGGGTGACAGTACCTAACGAAAATCCTTGTAACTAGAAAACTAGTTAGAATATTTATAGATCTTGGGTATCGTTTGAAAGCTAAGGAGCTGGAAAATATTTTGGATAAATAAAATCATTGATATTCTGGTAGATTTTCGTGATTTCTAGTGTATACATACACCATAGAGTTGCAATCACTTTTACCATCGTTGTTTCCATCTGTATGATTTTGCGGTCTATTCAATTCTTCCAGCCTAAGCCGGCCGATTCACTTTCAAAATGTTTAAAAGCATGTCGTTGAATGGGACCGTTTTGTAAACAATGACAGATGTGTCGATGTTTCGTCAGTCAGCCATTGGCTGAGGGTTGTCGTTGACGTCATCCATTAGCGCTTCCCTGTCTGTTTTCCCAATGAACCCGCCGTTCCTCGATTGTTGACAAAAGTGCATCCAAGGACCTCTCATAGAAAGCTCAACCGGGCAATTGACGAGTGACATCCAGAAAGAAACGAGTGGTTTCCGAGGCCTAATTGGCAGAAGAGCCGTTGTTCCGGTGGGGGCGGTTGTGAAACCATCTCGCCTAATGAGATCTCCTTACATCATCTCGAAGGTCTCTTCCTTCATCGCGCGATAGCGGCACTTGTTGCATCTCGCTGCGGCCGATTAAAGGTCAGCGAATGCCGCCGTCACTTCAGCCCGATCGGACTCTAGCGAGTACGTTCAAGTATCGAATACGTATTCGAATGCATTTCCTAAAAACCGATTAATCGAGTCAGAATCAGCTGCCTGCGACATAAAGCTGCTTCTCTTCTATCTGAAGACATTGGATGAATACATTTGTATCAGAATACTATGGTTATTCGATACCGAACACTTTTAAGAATCGAGTACAATGAATACTTTTAAGAATCACGAGTACTTTTGTATTCGAATACTTTGGATGAATGCTGCTGTATTAGAGTACAACGAGAAAGAATCGAGTACATCGAATACTTTTAAATACACACGAGTACCTTTTGTATTCGTACACTCTCACCTCTGCTAACATGTATGTATCATGATTAATTACAATTTGATGATGGTAGGTAGGTATTTTAATTAACGTTACACTGCAGCAACACCACAGGCTATTGGAGACGGTCCAGGATCAAACCCGAAGGGAAAGATCCACCACGTCATTTTGAATCACGGTCAGATGACGAGGTCACACCTGAGTTGGCACCCCACTCTCCAAACTTCCACACCACCCCAACGTGAGGACATTAGAGGCCACGACAGACCCTCTCTGGGCCGACTCACAATTGGTTTAGAGTCGTTAAACGGCCCAGGGGTAGATTGGACGTGCACCAGCCTCCCTTGTACACGACGGTCTTTGTTTGGATTCGCAACTCTCCGGTTGCTCTTCCAAACGGGCTACCGCGGCCTCCTGTCCACGTTTCCAATTGTCCCACGACAAACGCGATGCATATGCTCCAATATTTTTGAAGTCCTGAATAATCTAATTAGCCTTGATGTAGCAAAAAAAATGACCTTATAGCAATTATCAGGACAACATAACTGTACTCCAAGGAATCCGTCATTTCTTATATAAGATATGTTCCATCGGTCGTCAAGGACAATGAAAAATATGAAATCTACATTAATCCTATGTTTCTTCGCAGGACTGACATAATTCAAGCGACTTAATCATGTGACACTCCTGCCCCTGATCAACGAACTTCTGAACAACATCCTTACCATCCACAATGCGATCATTTGCATATAATTTTAGAAATATTTGAATAAAAAAAATATGATCCATTTCATACAGACACAAATGAAATATTTTTAAACTTAATACACATTCAAACATAAGCGTCAATCACATTTTCATGAATGCTGCAAGTAAAATACTGTTTTGGCTGTACGATTCTGTTTATTGTTTTTCGGTTCGATGCTGGATAAACATTGTAAGTTAACAAATATAAAAATTCTCCATTTCTTTTAGAGAGGCCTTCGTGGCTCAGTGGGTATGTACCAACATTAAAGTTGTATTCGGAGCAGCTTCGATTCCTGTCTGGTGCATTGTTCCCTGGGTGTATTTCTCTCTTCTGTGTCAGTAAAACTTTCCTTGTGTGTTTGTCTGTTACTTGATATTGTATGTCTTGTGTCTGGCGCAGTTTGGCCAAACAGGGCCTTTTTGAGACTGTCATCATTCTTTATGGTGAAACCCATGATATTGGGGTGCTGGTCTTCGTGTTATCGGCAGTTATTGAAAAAACAAATGGTACATTAACTATTTTATAATGTATTTAAATATCTATTACTATAAGTAATAGTATACAGTCGCGTGTTTTGTAGTTTCTATAAGCAGTGCATTCACGAAGCTATATTTGCATTCGATAGATATTTGGTATTTTTAATTAACGTCACACTGGAGCAACACAACGGGCTATTGACGATGGTCTGGAATCAGTTCCGAAGGAAAAGATTGGAGGACAACACCTCGTCATTTTGAACCACGGTCAGATGAAGAATTCACACCTGAACTTGGCACCCCACTCTCCACACTTCCACACTACGCCAACGTGAGGACATTTGAAGCCACGACAGATTTAACGTGAACCAAACCCCACGTACGTGATTTTGTTTGATTGGATCGAGTTTCGAACGCTCAAAACTCCGGTTGCTAATCCGATACTCTTCCAACCGGGTGACAGGGCCGCGGTAGCCCGGTTGGAAGAGTAGCGGACTAGCAACAAGAGAGTTGCGTGTTCGAATCCAACTAAAGGATCCCGGGCGAAGGGGGTGTACAAAGGGGACATGCTACATCTGCCACGTTAGCGTGGAAGTTTGGAGAGTGGGGTGCCAGCTCAGGTGTGAATTCTTCATCTGACCATGGTTCGAATTAACGTGGTGTTGTCCACGGTTCTTTTCCCTCGGGTTTGATCCCGGACCTTCGCCAATAGCCCGTCGTGTTTCTCCAGTGCGACGTTAATTAAATACCCACCTACCTATCCAACCGGGTTACCGCCCGCGGCCCATTAATGAGCAACTATTGAAGTATATTTTCAAAATTCGCAAACGCCCGTTACTTTTCAGTCAATTTGTAAGCTGCGTCAAGGGAACAAGAGCCAGTGCATTATGAACACCCTTTGACACTGGGAAATGAGGCGTTTTGAGGGGTACACAGGGATGAGTAGCCTTCTGGAAGCAATGGGGTGGAGAAGGGGGGAAAGCGTTCCCGATTCGGGCCCCTCGAGGCGTCACGCGGTCGTCTCTCAGTCATGGTTGAAGATAAGGAAAATCAAGAAGACACCATCACTCCTCCCTTCCACCTGCAAACCACGAGGTCCTTCTGAATTAAGGTGTATGTATACATCACGAAAATCGACCAGAACATATCGATACTTTTTTATTAATTCAAAATAGTTCCCAACTCCTGAGCTTTCAAACGATACCCAAGATCTATAAATATTCTAAATAGTTTTCTAGCTAGAAGGGTTTACGTTAGGTACTGTCACCCTATACAAATGGTGACAAAACTTTAAACTCAATTTTAAAGAACTGTGCTTTTTCAAAAGGATACTTCGTTCAAACAGTCATAAACTAAACAATTAATTGATCTATTATAATTATGTTAGTATCATTCTAATCTATTTAATACAATGGATGTTTTGACCCTCAAAGTTATTAGTTAAGAAAGGAATTTTCAGTTGATTTTTAAATGTTAAAATTCCTGAAAAATCTTGATTTTTCAAACTTCTCTGGTGAAAAAATTGTAAAATAAAACCTGCCCTCTAGCAACTTGATGGTGGGGAATGAAAACAACTTGAACTGGTGACATGAAAAATAAAATCAGGAATAATTTCCATCAGGAATTGTCTTTTTGAACACATTAGAATTTGAGATATCACTGTTCAAAAAACATGTTAATTAGCTAATTATATCTAAATTAGATAATTCACGATTACCTTAATCTGAATTTTTTACACTGAAATGAGCTTAAGCACAAACCAATGACCTATTGCAAAGAAATTGGATTTTTAAAGACAAAATTAAAAAAAATCTTTTAGTGTACGTACACCTTAAAGTTCCGAACCTATCTACCCAAAGTTCATAGAATAGAGTATGGGGAGCCTTCCTTGATCTGTGCCTTGCTCGAAAAGGGCCAATGTCCATTTTGCAAGTGTTTGGTAAGAGCTGATTTAGTTTTAAATACAGAGCGTACAAAAACAATGTTTCGATTCATTCATAGTGAACTTGCAGAATATTAGCCTTTATTCAATCATAAGTGATTTGCGGACATCACTCAAAGTCAGCGAATTTGGACATTTTCTACAAAAGTACAGACATATAGACATTGATAAAAACCATTTTCATAATTTAACCCTCCAAGTGGTTTCGAGGAGGTACTTCGCCCATCAAGATCTGGTCAGGTTTGCTAATGACGAGGTACTTCGTTCAGATAACCATTAGGAGGCACTAAATGACCATACCTACCATATTCCAATGAAACTTCAAATCAAACAGATTCATATAAGTATTATGTATCGAACCAACTGCAGTAATATTATCAGTTGACGGAATTTTCTTTTTCTAAAACGTTAACTTCATCACACAGTCGCATTCATTTTTACTTTTTGAGCATTTTTACTTTAAATACTTGGCACACTAACAACGGTCTATTGGCGAAGATCCGAGACCAATCCCGAAGGAAAAGATCCAAGGCCAATCCTAGGATGTGATCTCTTTCTCTTTCTTCTCTCCATCCTTTCTTTCTGCGGTAGCCCGGTTGAAAGAGTAACGCACTAGCAATCGGAGGATTGAGAGTTCGAAACTAGATCCAACCAAACACCGCCATGTATGAGGGGTCTGGTGCACATTAGATCTATCGTGGTCTCTCTCGTTGGAGTGGTATGGAAGTTTGGAGAGTGGGGTTCCAGCTCAGGTCTGACCTCATCATCTGACCGTGGTTCAAAATGGCGAGGTGTTGTCCTCGAAACTTTCCCTTGGAGATTGATCCCGAATCATCACCAATAGGCCGTTGTGTTGCTCCAGTGACGTTAATTAAATGCCTACCTACCACAGAACATTCAAAAAGAGTGTATATTGAGCCTCGCTATGCTCATCGTTCGAGAAGTGGTACTTATTCTGTTCCTCGCATGCAGAAGTCATTGACGAAAGTTAGCAGTTCGCTTAAACGGAAGCCACTCTGATGAGCGCGAGGATAAAACGAAAGTGAAATAACCTCCATTACTTGCCTTCAGCTTCGTACGGAAACAAAGGCCGCTTTGTGAGTCTGGAAGAGCGTCTTCGAGAACTCTGAACACTTTCTATCGGAGCAAAAAACGGACCGAGAACTTTTTTGGAAGGAGATGATGAATGCGCCGCTTTAAGAGGACAGCGGAATTTTCAATAGAATTCCGAAGAATGGAAGTTTAAAAGAATTTTTTCCAGCCTCTCATTCCCAGGACTAGATGGAGCCAAATGCTGCAAGATGAAAAAAGCTCTGGAATTGAATGAAATTTGTGGGGAGGGTAGGAGCCAGCGGCATTTGCTCGTGGCGTGACTTGAAAAATGCGAATGTTTCCGAATAGAGACGAGTATGCGAGAGAGAGGCAGCCTTCGTAGACCACAAGCCAAAATACCTAACACTAATGAACACATTTTATATCAACCTTACGAGGGAGTAACGGAGTAGTAAGTTCAACCAAAGAAGGTTGTGTACACAAGGGTTGGTGCACGTTAAATCGTCCTCGCTTCAAATGTCCTCACATTGTCATGGTGTGGAAGTTTGGAGAGTGGGGTGCCAGCTCAGATGTTGACCTCGTCATCTGACCGTGACTCAAAATGGCGAGGTGTTGTCCGCGAATCTTTTCCTTCGTGTTCGATCCATGGCCTTCGCCAATAGCCCGCTGTGTTGCTCCATTGCGACGTTAATTAAATACCTACCTACCTTATCATATAACTAACTGAACCAGTATTAGTAAATACATTTAGAGAAAAGCTTAGGTAGTTAATTAACGTCGCACCGGGGCAACACAACGGGCTATTGGCAACGGTCCGGGATCAATCCCTAAGGCAAAGATCCGAGGGCAACACCTCGCCATTTTGAACCATGGTCAGATGACGAGGTCAACGCCTGAGTTGGCACCCCACTCTCCAAACTTCCGCGCCACGCCAACGTGTACAAGCACAGCGGACGAACAGATAGAATAAAATCATCAAAATCTAATATATTATCTTCCGGTATCATAATATCACTTATAAAGTTGCAATCTTAACAAAACATTCGATAAATAGAACACAACGAATGAAAAAGGTTGCTAAGAGAATGGTAAGAGATAGTGTTCAGAATCGACCGTGACATATGCCCATGTTTCAAATTGAAGAGGTGTTATCCTCGGATCTTTCCCTTCGAGATTGATCCCGGACCGTCGCCAACAGCCCATTGTGTTGTTCTAGTGTGACGTAAATTCAACTGCCTACCAAACAACCCTTCCTGGAGTAATTGCAATGGAAACCTTGTTAGAAATTTGGGAACACAAGACTTCTCTTCATCCAGTCGTAACAGAAGACCGCAAGGCTAGACGACAGGCAGTCGGGAGGACAGGTCCCATAAGCTCCTTAACCCAATTGGACAAACAAAATACAATAGATTCATACAGAACAAATGCAAATAGTAAAGTACTAAAGTAATGGTATACTACATCAGATTGGACTGCTTAGAGACTAGTGATTATACAATTTACAAAGTGAGCATAGAAATCCGACATTGGAAAACGTAACCATAATAATGAAACAGGCATATACGTACATAAACATATCTATATCCATATATGCATCATTATGTATACATAACCGTTAGAATTATACTACATTGTATTCGGTTATACTTGAAAATTTTTATACAGTTCATCAGTATAGATAGAAATTGAGTTACTTACAATATTATTCTGCCATGTGTTTTAAACTATCTGTAGTTTCTGTTAAACGAAGATGTTCTATGAATTTACACTTAAATAAAAAGTGATCCGGTCACCAATTGTACCACAAAGCATAATGATGTAATTTTTATGTCAAATCTAGGTAAGATGTCCAATCGGTCGTGAGATAAAAAATGAAAAATCTATTTGTAATATGAGTAGAGGTGTTGGCACAATGGGTATGAATGACTTGACTCCTGGTTGCCCGTTAGACTATCTGGACGTGAATAATAAACTCCGTTAGGGGGAGGTGAAGAAGGATAAAATGTTTCCAGAACGCACTGGGAATTGTCAAATGTTTACTCTCATGTTGGAAAGGACGCGGGTGTCCTTTGTTATCACTATGTCAGGTCTTTATCGCAGCCTTTTGACGGCGAAATCGAAGTCATTTTCATCGCTATCCAAGAGCTCTCACTTCGTGCTTTATAAGGGAGGTCATCCTTTGATTCCAAATTAATACTGTAAAGTAAGAAATGTTCAGTCGTTGTATATAGAACACAGGTTTCGCCCTCTGTAGTCCATTTCTGAAATTAATTAAATATTTGGAAATTTCGTGAGCGAATATGTGAAATAGTATTGTAAAAGTCGCGACTCAGCCAAGTGGTTCTGCGCACCACCCTAACGTTCGACGCATATAAAAGTGTTTTATGAACAAAAAATGGTGAATGATCTTTCTTATCCTAGTGTAAAAAAATTACACTCAGTCATTGAGTCAGTGCAAGAAGGTTTTTGGGCAATGGCAGATGAGTCGTTCAAAATGTCTTCATGTATGACTTCAATGCAATTCAGTTTGAGTGAGGGAGAGACTGGTGATAAGCCGCACTTTATACAGGTGGGAAAGGATTTCTGGCCATCCTAAAATATCATCGTTTTCAAATGGCCAGATCGGAGCCTGACAAGCATGGAGAAAGTTTTCCGGGGCAAATTGAAGGCAAGCAGCTTTCCTGGTGTTTTATTGAGGTACCAGTGACGAAAAGTTACTGGAGTTGATCGGCGCAAGTGCTTTTTAAGTACGAACAAGTGGTCGTCCTCTGATATTGCACAAGTCCATGACATGGGTAGAGCGCGTTTGCTATTGATCCTAATATGTGGGAGCCATCTCTGTAGCAGTCCAACTTAGCCACCCATTCACCTTCCTACGTTAGCCGTATAAAACAGCAGCCTTCACGCCTTGGGTGGCTCTTGCAGGAGTATATACTCCAGACGTTCTTCGCCTTTGTTACCCTCTCGCCACAATGAGGCCATAGGATAGGACTTTGAGGGAGAATGATGAATTCGAGTGAAATGATGAATTAGATTAATGCTTGAATTCGCGCCTAATTATATTCACTTGCCCTGCAATAGTAGCTGCTCTTCAGACCATCGATTACCTTCAATGAAGAACAGATTTACAGTGAGAAAGTAATCCACATCGCCAAAGCTGTGCAAAATGCACACGGCGACATCTGACTCAGAAACGGACACAACATTAAATAAATTTAATAGAAAGATCAGATCATTAATTTTTACATCTTCAATAATAGCTGAATACGACTGTTTCTTCGTTTGTTTTACGAAATCATCGCGCTCAAGATTTTGACTAATTTAGAATAACAGAACAAAACGTTACAGATAAAAATACCTTCCGACCTTTTCAAATTTCTTGTTTCTTTTCCAAGACGGTCCTCTTACACTAATTTGCGAAACATCTGTTGTTAAGCAGCTTATTTCAAAATATTGTTATTATACCTAATTAATGATCTTTCCTCTGCCAAAGGTAGGAGAAAAATGAACGAATTCTAAATCATATATTTTGAAACTTTTTAGTTTTAATTTAATTATTTCAGATTCTATCTCTTAACATTTGTAGTCTGATCTGATACGTATCTTATTGCATTTCTCTTTAATTAATTTTCTTTATTTTCTGTGGGGGTTTTAATAACTTGAATTGTAAAGCGTAAAATAAACATAATCTAGTATTGGAAAATTTTGTTTCTTTTTATGAAACAACCTCTCTCTCTCTCTCTCTCTCTCTCTCTCTCTCTCCACTTCTCAGTGGGTTTGCTGCAGCAACCTGCACATTGTCGTTGTCTGTTTTGCGTTTGGCACAGGTTGACCAAATATGGTCCTTTGCGTCTTAAAACGAAACCAATCTAAAGTAAGAGCAGCCTACAAAACATTTGACTGTACTCAGTGTCTGTCCGAGAATGTTTGATTTGCGAACCTTGAACTTTTTAATAGTTTATATTGTTCAAATATAGATAAAGAATAATCTGTCCTATTTTAAAGTATGGTTGATAAATCATGTTGAAAGGAAATAGTCTTCAGCAGGTACAAATTCTCATAACTGTAGACATTCATAATGTATGTTTCTGCTCCGAAAAAGTTATACAACACTGGTTTGTCATATATTGGTTTGTCATTGCGCTTTCAGTGGTGAGGAGTGCAATTTCAGAAGGGACCCAATTTTTTCTCCCTTATAATGCCCGGCCAATTAATTGAACAATTCCAATAAAAGAGAGGATTTGAGAGCCACTTTGCGTTACTCTGTTGCAGCACGGAGGGATTCGCGTCACACCTCACATTCTTACAATGTATTCTAGGTACAACCCTTTTATAAAGGCCACACATTCACTCACCATGCATTTCCCCGGATTCGAACCGGGAGCCTTCCGTGCCAACACCCTGATGATAGACGTGAAATATAAGTAGACTGAGCATTGCTATGGAAAGGAGCTTCAAAACGTGACCAACATGTCGACTAGTAGTCACGTGACTGTTCTGTGAAAAATGTACTGGGTTGGCCGATTTCGCATCTAATCGTCCCGTTTGGTGATGTAATTTCTTTCGACATAATGTTTGAATGTGCATTTTAATATAGTAGCGATAAAATTGGCGAAATCGCGTGAGTGTAAAAGCTTACCACTATATTGCGTGGACCAATCAGATAATGAATCAATGGATGTGCGTCTTCTCCCGTCCCATGAACCAATCAGATGAATCTTCCATTCCACCCAGCAGACGGAAGTAATCTAATGGTCACGTTACAGCTATTTTTGGTCACGTGAATCTGGGAATATAAAAAGATTACCATTACTCACTCTAATTTTGTATTTCCTCTATGATGATGACCGATTGGTCGGCTGGGGACCTAATCTTTTCTCTCGATTTTCAATTCCAATCGAAGGGTCAAACACCAAATGAGCAATAAATGAAATGAATTTTTGACTGTTTTCGGAGATACTTTGCATTTTGTGACAAATTAAACTTGGATTCAATTAGCATAAGTGTGTACTTTTGATTGTTGCTTAACATTTAAAATGTTTCGGGCGGGATCGAGTCATGAGGGCGTCCCTGGTCACTTAAGTCTAGGCGAATAGACTGATCACTCCCCATTCAGACAGTCGTCTAGCTGGGTCGCTTTTTGCTACACGAGGGAAAATGAGACCTACGGCTTGAAGTAGTCATATATGTAAAATACGTAAAACTCTTATTTGCAGTAAAAGGGGGATGGAAGCGACATTATTTACATATGTTTATTTACAATGGACAAGTTATGTTACATCGGCATAGCCATCCTCTTGGGTCCTTCCTTCGGTCGAACTGTCCTTCGGTCGCCGGCGTTCTGTCTGGACATCGCGGTGCTTGGTCATTTCATGGATCATACACAGGTGTTCTTTAAACCATATCCCACATATATATGGATTCTTAAGGTAAGCGCACGACTCCGAATTTAGTAATTGTATCAATCACTAAATTCATCTTTTACAAGTGCATTGCCACTACCTTTAATTTTCTCCTCTTATAGTTTCTTTACAATCAATAAACTTTCTATTAATTATGATGTGGAGGTCAGCAATCCTACGGCCAGGTACTCGGTAATTGATACGTCCGTTTCGTTCCGCATCGGACGGACGGCACGCAACGCACTGATCGGATTAATTATGTGTGCTGCATTCGGAATTCTGCATTTCACTTAGAAACTGACGGGAAAATGCCGGCCACATTCCCAGGGAGGCAATACCGTTTTTCTTGAGTATAAAAGAATATCTGCAAGATTAGTTACGACTATTGAAAAAAAAAACATTTTTTTAAAGAAAATCATGTTTTTGGTTTCGATCAGACGTAAAATTTTACCCAGATTTGAAATCCATTGAAAAGTTCACTCTATCTTGAACCATCACAAAGATAGAAACTTGGATTAGGGGAATAAAAAAACACAATTGAATGTATAACGTCAACATCCGGTGGCCACACTCCTCGGAAGTTTCGGATGATTCCGTACAATTTCGTATTTTATTCTCTCTCCGGATTCATCGTCGGAATTACCGATAGGTACGATGCGGATAGGTGTGCTCATTCAAAACAATGTAAGTAATTCTAAAATCTGATCCGTGCTGTCGGTAAGATGCAGAATAGTGTGTGCTTACTTTTAGCTTTCTTCAGCAACCCGTCAAAATGCTATAATGCCCAATGAGCATTTCGTTTGCGAATACATTTGAACATTTTCAGACCTCCCCGGCCACAACGAAACTTCGATTCAACTCATTCCGGCATTCGTTTTCACAGCATCCAGAACATTCGGAAGGACCCTCCTCTGACGACGACCCCGCTCAACTTCATTGATATTCCAAAAGAGTGTGTCAGAATAACTATTTGAGGAAACATGCCCCAGAAAGTCGTTACGGGGCATAAAATTAAAAACTCCGTCCCATCCGTGTCTTATCTGGAGCAAAGAAAGAAGCATTCTGAAAGGGAAGACTTCGATTGGAAGCCCAAATGGGGCGATAACGGCCTATCTCTGGACTCGTTAGCATCGCCCCTTAACTGTGCGCCCTCTCACCCAACTACCGAAAGTGAACTTTTTCCCTGCGATAACGACACTTGGATCTTTCCTCTGGTGCTCGCCCAATGACTATCGATCCGAATCGCCCGGCTGTTTTGAGCGGCGCTCTTCACACAACTTCATCGCCCGGTTGGAAGAGCAACCTGAAGGTTCCAATTCAACCAAAGACCGTCGTATACAAAGGGGGCGGGTGCACGTTAAATCTGTCGTGGCCTCAAATGTCCACGTTGGCGTAGTGTGGAAGTTTGGAGAGTGGGGTGCCAGCTCAGGTGTTGCCTGACCGGGGTTCAAAATTACGTGGTGTTGTCCTCGGATCTTTCCCTTCGGCTTTGATCCCGGACCGTCACCAATAGTCCGTTGTGTTGCTCCAAGTGTGATGTTAATTAAAATACCTACCTACCGGGTGAGAAGGGGTGCAGTTTAGGACATGACGGATAAAAAACATGGAACTAAAAATTCCAATTCTACGTAAAAAGTTTGAAAATTTGAGTGAATAAAGTGGTGTGGATTAATTCTGGAAACATTAGGATCTATGATGAGTATAACATGCGTAAAACATATATATATATATATACATATACATACATACACATACATATATATACATACATATGTATACATATACATATATATACATACATATGTATACACATATACATACATACATACATATACATACATACATACATACATACATACATACATACATACATACATACATATATATATATATATATATATATATATATACATACATATATATACATACATACATACATACATATATATATATATATATATATATATATATATATATATATATATACAATACGTCCAAAGCAACGGTATGATTCCTTTTTTCCGGCCGTAAATATCGAAACATCTATCAGGGTGGTCTTCCATGGGGGTCTAATTGCCGTCCAGATGGTCTTTAGCGACTCCCCCCTGGGCTTGAACTGTCTCACAATGAAACTGGTGGCACAGAAGAAGTGTTGCAGAGCTGAACAGAGGTGTTTTGATGGTTCGAGCCGGCCGGTGGAGTATCCCATTTTTCCCTGTTTGCAGTACCCACGACCAAGGGACACGGGATTGTATGTAGTGTAGATACTGTATGTTTAGAGTAAATAATGTAATTGTAATTTTGGCTGTGGCACACCACTCGGCCCACTAGATTGCACCGAGTGTGTGTAAGGGGACACGAAAACCATTTCAAGTGGCAAGTGTCGGTCTTCGCGTTTTCTTGTTACTCCCTCTATTGTGCCTCGCGTTTGTAAATTCTCCATCAGTTCCATTACATCGGAGATGCTGTTGGTGCATTCCTTGATTTCCCTCTTTGCACCAAAAAGCTCATAACTCAAATAAAACCTGCCCTCATGGCACATCTCCTTTAAGTTTGTACGGGCTTCACGACCCCGAGGTACTCTAGTAAGCTTTTTTTCCCCATGGGGTTTACTGTCTTTAGTAACTGGGGTCGCGCTCCCCGGGGTACACCCAAGCGATCTTCTGCTTTCATCCCACTAATTCTCGATCCCTTTTTTCCCTCTGTCACGACATTTTTTACTTGAAGTTGTCTGTCTTGTGTTTGGTGCAGCTTGGGCAAATATGGCCCTTGCGCCATAAGACGCCAAAGCAAATAAAACCGGGAAGAAACTTGCCGAGACGCGTGGCAGTGCTGCTAAGTCGTTCTCGTTCAAACCCACGGTATGGATTCATTTCTTTGGAGAGTGGTTCGTTTGAGTTTTAATGTCCGAGACGAAATGAACACTTCCTAAAATGTTTTACGAGTTTCTACGACTGAAAACTATTTTTTCAAGTCGCTTCAATACTACCCATGTGAAAAACCATTGGATGAGGGGATTTCCAGTGGTGTCTTGAGGGACTTTTAAAACGCCAGAGTTCGAAAACTTCACAACCGCTGGTTTTGTCGAATACTTTTCAATTTCGAAAAAATTAGCAGATATGTTCATCTGGGGTGGACTAACACACTTTTTTCACTGTTGGTATTTTTTTCGGCCCACCCAGTGCTGCTGAAGTCTCATCCCGAGAGCCCCGTTTCAGAGGCCCCCAGTCAATTGAAAAAGTGTGCTCGTTGGGCCCCTCCAAGAGAACCTTTGATCTCTCCGCTCGTTAAGGAGCCATTGAAGGAGGAAAGTTATCGGCCCACTGAGTGAAGATGCGCGGGGAAGTAAACAACTGTTGTGTCCTTCCACGCACTATCGGCTAATGAGGATGGTTGTGACAGCCTAATCTCCTTGCTTCTTCTGTTCAAACAAATGGGATGGTATTCAGTGGATAATTTTTGATAATCCAAAAAATTCAAGCACTCTCCACCAACAAGCCATCAGTCATCGAGTAAAATAAGTGATTAAACATGATACCGCGAGTAAAATCAGTGATTAATAAGTGATTAAAATCAGTGATTAATAAGTGATTAAAATCAGTGGTTCAATGAAATGGCGCGTGGTGTAACTCCTTTTCTAGTTCGATGAGTTCTTCAATTGAACAACACGAAACAAGATGAGCGTGATCGTAATTATTTAAAATGGTTTAATTAAAACATAGGTGCAATCAATTATACATTTAAGTCTTGATAAACTTGTCGTGTCTTGCTTGGAGAGGAAATAAGGGGCAGAACTAAATGAAAAAATAACTCTCAATCTGATTAAATTCTAAATTATTTAATTAGATTGAAAAAAGGTATTTACAGAAACTATAAATGCTATTGAAAGACGACATCAGTTTAGAATCTGAGAAGTATTTCCTCCCTAGCAAAAAAAGCGAACCTGCGATTTTTCTTAAAATTAGGAACATTTCAATCACTCACCGAGATGGCGGGTCAATTTTCGTAGCTTTTACGAAATTCCTCAAATATTTCGAGGATTTCAAGACAGCGATTGCTTTCTTTTGACTGAGGGCATCTTGATATTTTCATATCGATTCCGACTTCAAGCAGTTGTCTATCGATTCCCAATTTTCATCGCCGACTCGGAAGACACTTTTTTTCCTACTTGTGCAAAGCAGTAATTCATGTTCGGAAATAGAATATATTAAGTGTGCTTTTTCCAAGGTACAACAGAGAGAGTCCATCGATTTCTCATCCCATTTCTTTCTCAGTCGCTTCGAGTTAGTCGAAAATTGAAACCCGGCTTCCCTCGGAAGTTCAAAAGCAAATACAGCGAGAAATAAATTTATATAGATTTTTCCCCCTCGCTCTCAGCAAATATTAAACCGGGGCTCAACGCGTCGTTATTTAAAAGACGTGTGTAATAATGTGGAAGGTGTGTGAACAGGAATCTTGTTTAAATGTCGAAGCGATGGCATTTTCTTTCCCATTAGAATAAATGAATCAATGGGTCAGATTAACTACTCATAATTCGACTGCTATTACTTTTTTAGTGAACGACAGTGGCGTTATATAGCCTCTATATAAAACATCCCTCAGATAAAAAGGGCCGCGGTAGCCTGGTTGGAAGAGCAACGGATTAGCAACCGCAGGGTTGCGAGTTCGAAACTCGATCCAACCAAAGACAGTCGTGTACGCGGGGACTGATGCACGTTAAATCTGCCATGACCTCAAATGTCCTTGGCGTGATGTGGAAGTTTGGAAAGTGGGATGGCGGCACAGGTGTTGACCTCGTCATCTGATCCGTCGCCAATAGCCCGTTGTGTTTGTTGCTACAGTGCGTCGTAAATTCAATTACTTCATGTAAAAAAATTAAAATTCATTCAATCTGAATTAATGAAATCTGAAGTAAAAACTACGGTTTTCGCAACGAAAATCTGAGTGGGACATCAGTTTCGATTTTTAACGTCCATGATTTTTACAACAACCAGGGATTGGATTGGATGTTTGGATTTTATGGAGCAAGGTCCCAACACCGACAAGCTGCGCCAAGCGCAAGATAAAACAATCAAAATTATGTAGATATAAAGTTCTAAAAGGAAGTGTGGGAAAAATCAAGCGCAAGGATCTTTATTAGAATAAAAGTTGGTCAAATATATATTGGAAAATTGTATTAAAAAATTAATGTACAGAAGAAATAATTTAAAACATTGACTTTATAGTAACATGATGTATAAACAGCAAACCAGGGAATGCGGCTTCCTTTCAACTTCCAGTGATTTATGTTTACGATTGGTTCGTTTTGTCATGCTTAATGGGTATCCTCAGCTCCAACCCTTCCTCTTTCCCAAGACTCCCAAAGATGCTAGAATCCAGTCCACATAACATACGCAGTGGGTCCTTTTGCATCCTCCGCTCCTTGTTTTCCCATACTTTGTAAGACTGCTTCGAGTTCTCAGGCAACGTTTGTATCATCCACACAGAATTGTCAGGCGTAAATATGCCTTCGGGGCTCGTTTTTAACTTAGGACTAAAATGATTTAACTTAGGGCTAAATATGTTTTCTTGGCGGAAAAACAACAACTGTGAATGGAATTGACTTATGTAAAACTCTAGTCATATTCTTTGTACCCAATCCCGTCATCCCCATTAACCAGTGTTACGCCATGCAACTGTTGAGCAGTCTCGTGCTCAACAAAAATATCGCACGAGGCTTAGAGAAGTTAATTGCACACACAGAAAAAGCTCGTGACAAAACAAATCAGTGAGAAGTTAGAAAAATGGTACTAGTGGTAATGATACTTAATTAACGTCACATTAGAGCAACACAACGGGTATTAACGACGGTCCGTGATCAGTCCCAAAGGGAAAGACAATACCACGTAATTTTGAACCACGGTCAGATGATGAGGCAACACCTGAGCTGGTACCCCACTCTCCAAACTTCCACACAACGCCTAACGTGAGGACATTTGAGGACACGACAGATTGAACGTGCATCAGCCCCCTACGTACACGAAGGTCTTTGGCTGGATTCAAATTCTCAACGCTCCGGTTGTTAATCCATTACTCTTCCAACTGGGATACCGTGGCCCCTCTCTAACAGGGAAATGAATTAGATAAATGTAAGATTTTGAAAAGAAAGATCAGTAGAAAAGATCTGCCCTAACATCGACAACGTGAGAACACGGATGTTACGCATTTTGAGGTTCACCAACACGATCCATTATGAAACGAAGGAAAAGGGTGACAAAATATATATTCGTCTTCTTCATTCCCTGTAGTGATTCTTTTTCAAACCCATGCGATGTAGTAAGAATCAATACTACATCTCGTACTTTAAACTACAAGATCGTAATACTTCAATAAAACGCACACACATCCTTTTCTTTTGAGATCCACGGTAGCCCTATTGGAAGAGCAATTCATTAACAATCGGAGGGTTGGGAGTACGGAGCTAGGTACAACCAAAGACCGTCGGTTTCAGAGGGGCTGGTGCACGTTAAATCTGTCCTCACGTTGAACGTGCAGGTTTGGAGAGTGGGGTGCCAGCTCAGGTGTTGTTCTCATCATCTGACCATGGTTCAAAGCCCGTTGTGTTGTTCCAGTGCGACGTTAATCAACTACCTACCTTTTCTTTCGCATGTATTTTAGAAGATGCAATTGCAATACCTATTCATTTAGATGCGGGGATATTTTTGCAATTTACAAATCTTTTTATTGTTAATGCCAATTAATTGAACATTTCCTTCATGCCACTACAAGAGCGGATTTTTGAACCTCTGGGTTAACCTGGTGCAACACTGGGGTTGAGTTTCACACCATATTTTCACCTGACAAACATTCATGCCCCAACCCGGATTCGAACCAACAACCTTTCGATACAGAAACCAGCACCCTGACCACCAGATCAATGGATCGGAAAATTCCATCTTTCTACTATTGTGACGCCTAAATGTGTGGACTATTTTAATCTAATTGTGCAAGTGCAATAAAAACTCTAGGTTTATTAAGGGGCAGCTGAATTACCGTCCCACTGGAGCAACGGGCTATTGGCTACGGTCCGGGAACAATCCCGAAGGGAAAAGATCCGAGAGCAACACCACATTATTTTGAACCACGGTCAGATGACGAGATAACACCTGAGCTAGCACCCCACTCTCCAAACTTCCACACCACGCCAACGTGAGGACATTTGAGGCCACGACAGATTTAAAGTGTTCCAGATCCGCGTACACGATGATCTTTGGTTGGACCTAGTTCCGAACTAGCAACCTTCCAGTTGCTAATCCGTTACTCTTCCAACTGGGCTACCGCAGCCCCTCAAGAAGCTGGTAGGAAATATGCGTTTTGTGTTTCAAAATAAAAGCGAAATCGGTGGATAACAGATGGCGACTTGTGAAGGTTTCAACGAAACCTTTTTTCCACCCAGGACGAAACTTAAACATTATGCTATAGACTTGAAAATTGACTATACATGCCCTAAAAATATCAAAAAATGCCCCTAAACAAAACAGAAATGATCAAAAATACTGAAAATGACAAAATGACCAAAAAACAATATATTTCTAGAATCAGGAAATTGTCATCAGAACTTTTATCTGATGGGCATTGTTCATACAATGCTAACAAAAACGTCCACAAAATTCTAGGTTGGTTTGAGTTTTTTTTTTTTTTTGAGTTTATGGCGCAAGGGCCATATTTGGCCATGCTGTACCAGACACCATATAATATCAAGTAATTGACACACACAGTGAAAGCTTTACTCACACAGAAGAGAGAAATACACACAGGGAGGAATGCACCTGTCAGGAATACAACCTGCGCCGCCTAGAACTCTAAGGTTGCCTTCGTGGCTCAGTGGGTATGCCCACTGAGCCACGAAGGCCCCAACAACAAAATTCTAGGAGCGTCGTTATGAGGCAATGATAGAAAGGGACACCTATTTTGCTAAGATATTCATGAAAAAGGCTGCATCCAAATCGAATCAAAGTGGTCTTACGTTTACACGATATCGAGCGATGCATTATTTATCCTCTCATTATCGATCACGTTCGGACGTTCCAGCTTTTACGATTTCTTTCTCCGTTTCCTCTTTCTGTTCAATTCATTCCTTTTAAAGGCTCTGAGTTCAAATGGATGTTGGTTGGAACCCACTTTGAGACGTTCTAATTACAACAAAAAAGGACCCGCAGAGCAACAAACCCAACCGTTCCCATTTTCAGTTCGGATGGTTACTTTCTTTTATCGTGCAAGAGATCTAGCTACGGGAACACTACGCCGAAACGTATTACAACGAATTTTGAACTCGGAAATACACTCAAATGCCAGACTCGTTTCCAGTCATCAAGCGTCCAGTGGCGTGTTCCCAAGCCTAGGCGAGGCGCATAGTTGTGTGTCGAGTATTCATCTTGAATACTCCAGTTGGGCGTCGGCTCCTGCAGCCCATACCTTTGAGAGAACGTTGCACAGTTCCCACGCTGATGATTATCGAGGTCCCAGCAATGAATTCCGATATTATTTGGGGCAGCGTTGCACGCCTATCGCGTGAAACAATTCTTGTCTTTTTACGGCCACACTGCTGTCGACAGGTTTTGTCAGAATTCTTGTAGTCACGATACATTCATAATGTCTTCGTGAAGGACAGAGCGATCCAGAAACAAATATCCGCACGTGCAGTGGTATCCATGGTTGCAGGTACCCTGCAGGCAGTTAACGTGACTTTCAATCAGACCTCGTATGTAACATTTTGAGTCTCAGATGTTTCTTTTTTAAAAATCTAAAAGTTGTGTATTAGTTTTTATTAGACCTCGTATATAACATTTTGAGTCTCTCAGTTATGTCTCTTTTAAAAATCTAAACTTCATTTCTTGCTGTTATGAATGAAAATTAAAAAGAAAATTGCAATAAAAGGTTAATAGTACTATTATACTAGACATAAAATGTTTTCATCGTCAAATACTCCCTGACGTCATCAATACCTGAAGCATCTTCCAACAGCCGTTCTCTTTTAAAGAGGGCGGAAACCCAATTATATTCCCGGTAGGAGATTCCGTTATCAATAATTCACTTCAACCGTACACAAACGTCCCTCTCCTTATTGATGATCGGAGCAGAAATCTGTCGACCGGTTTGTCTTTTCCTCCAATCAGGAGGGGGAGGCTCTCCGGAGACGTCAGGTAATGGAGTCACGTCCCCCCTAGTAGTCGGGAGCGATGTAAAGTCGCCGAATAATGGATGACCACCTGGATTGAAGAGTCGCGATTTTCAGGAAGCTCTTCATCAAGAATGGATGGGTGGACATCTTTGGCCATTTCTGTCTATTCGGCCATCGCCCTCACAGGGTAGGTAGGTATTTAATTAACGTCGCACTGGAGTAACACAACGGGCTATTGGAGACGGTCCGGGATCAAACCCGAAGGGAAGGATCCGAGGACATCACTTCGTCATTTTGAACCACGGTCAGATGACGAGGTCAACACCTGTGCCGGCACCCCACTTTCCAAACTTCCACAACACGCCAAGGACATTTGAGATCATGGCAGATTGAACGTGCACCAGACCCCTTTGTACACGACGGTATTTGGTTGGATTCGCAACCCTACGGTTGGTAATCCGTTACTCTTCCAACCGGGCCACCCCGGCCCTCGACCTGGTGGAGGAAGCTCGACTTTGATCCGCCGCTCTGTCCAAGGCAAAATTTAAGTCTTCAAAATGACGATAATTAGTATAAAAATAAACTATTTCGTGCCACATTATTTTGCCCCAAATATTGATTTTTCATTCAATCGATTTAACGCTTAAAATCTAGCAAAAGTTCGGTATTTCTGAATGGCTCCTGTTATAGTGCGGCTCCAAAGGAAAAAGCAGTTGGGTAACGCGGTTTTGAACGAGTCTATGAGTTAAATTAGGGCGCTGGTGCTAACGGAAACCAATTCCTTCCACAATTGGTGTCTTTAGACTGGATTTTGGTTCCAAATTTGTCGTTGTGTGCGAAAGCGATAGTATTAATAAGTTGGCAGGGGAAACATCCACAGCTCTATCGGCATGCATACTTTTCCTAATGGCAGTTTTCTCCTAACTTGCTTTCGGTAGCCCAGTTGGAAGAGTAAGGGATTAGGAACCAGAGGGTGGAGAGTTCGAAAAACTCGGTTCAAGAAAAGATTGTCGTGTACACGGAGGATGGTGCACGTTAAATCTGCCGTGCCCTCAAAAATCCTCAAATTAGCGTGGTATGGAACTTTGGAGAGTGGGATGTCAGCTCAGGTGTTGAACTCGTCATCGGATCTGTGGTTCAAAATTACGCAGTGTTGTCCAAGGATCTTTCCCTTCTGGATGTATACAGGACGTCGCCAATAGCCAATTGAGTTTCTCTATTGCGACGTTGATTCACCCACCCCCCGAATACAACATCTCGTAATTTTGAATCACGTTCAGATAAAGACAGATTCCAGGGGGGAGACTTTGGGATTGCTCCCGGACCGTCACCAATTGCCCGTTGTGTTGCTCCAGTTAATTAAAATACCTACCTACAGGGGAGAGAACCAGCAAATCAAATTTTAATATGAATAGTTTCTATTCTTTTATGGTAGGTTAAGTTCATGTCTCACTGAAGCATCGCAACAGGCTATTGGCAACGGTCCGGGATCGATCCCCATGGGAATCCGAGGACACCTCATCATTTTGAACTACGTTCAGATGAAACTTTTAAGAAAAAGTGACTACCTTCTCGCGAAGCCGTCCGACATAAAACCCACCTAGACGTTCGCCTAGTGGGTACTGATCATACACGAGGTCTTTCGATCCGGCGCAGCAGAATAAGAAACCGATTTGAGATCGATTCCTCCTCCAATGCGCTTCCATTTCCAAGGGGCGGAGAGTAGTTCAATTAGCTCCTCACTTACGGACCGACTTTTAATTAGGGTGTTAAATATTTACGTGCGGCGCTGTCTTTGAAGGCTCCATTTGCGCCAATAGAGTGATGGTTACAATCACTTGATGGTTTACGCGCCAAGCTGTCGGAATCCTCCCCAGGGCTCAATTTCGGGTGGGGGGCCGGAGTGAATGCAATTTTTTAACCGAGATAGGAACCTTATTACATTTTTTAAGTGTAATGGCCAACAAGATCATATTGGTTTTTCGATTTATTTATAAAACTTAACGAAGATGCTCCAATGAGCTGATACAATGAGTAAAACTAAAGTGCGTTCTGGACCATACCATTAACGGGATACACCAAGAAAGTTCGCTATGGACCATAGCAAGAACAAGAAAGTACTCAGTTCAATATCGAATGTGTCAGGCACGCCATCTCTTGGCGAACTAAGAAAGTCGCAAAATTACGAAATGTCGCCAAATCTCAGCTAGTTCACAAATAAAGTACGCGTTGTCTTTTGACTTTATATTGGGTCACTAGCGAAATTTCTAAAATAAAGGTGTAAATAATGACCGCATATCGTTGTAAGATCAAGGGACTCGTCTCCGAAATCACATTTACTATCCTATGATCGTGACGAAATCAAATGTGTTATGGTTTGTGTTTGCCAAATATTTGTAATGGCGAGATTGGCACTGATCAAACATTCGAATTTCGGTTTCTGGAAATTCACTTTTTTATCTTTTACTTACTTTGGAGCGTTGATACAATATGTTATGTGAAATGGTTGGAAAAACAAATTCACTTTTCAAATTTTCATTGCTCCTCGTGATTCATTTAGCTAAGTTTTAATTAATTTAAGCACTAGTTCTTAAAACTATTATATAAGTGTTTTATGTATTCACGGCACTTATAAAAAATAAGGATATGAACTTCTAAAGATCTTTTTCTTTGTTTCTAGCTTCGCCACTGCCTCTTCGGGACCCTCATGTAAAGGGGTCACCGGGACCCATGAAATTTTCTTTTGTTCGCAGATTGGATGTCACAATGACAACCATAACCTTTAACCCTCTTGGTGGTTATCTTGACGAGGTATCTTGTCATTAGCAAATCTTGATGGACGAGATATCTCGTCGAAACCACTTGAAGAGTAAAACATTCCCTGAAAGAAAGGTGGCCTCTCAAACTGTGATTAGGAAATCATTGCTATCCAATGAGCAATTCCTAAATTTCCTCTTCATATCGAAATAAAAGTCCTTTGTATATTTTCTAACATTTTTACGTGTTCAAATGAAATAAAAAGCGGCGCTATTTGTATAATGCCGAAGGGTGACAAACTCTGAACAATTTAAAATCAACCGTTACGAGACGAATGCCCAAAAGTTCAAATTGCTCAATTTGACACAGGAGTTCCAAAAATTGCTACAACTCCACTGAAGAACTCTCCCCACTCTAATGAAATTCTTCATCTGTCTCATTTCAGTGGGCAATGATAAATCCCGAAGACAAAAATTAGCGCTCAAAAGAAAAGCTGAAAATAGGTTAAGAGATTTAATATATATATATATATATTAAATATATATATATATATTTAATATATATATATTAAATACGGCAATATATATATATATATATATATAGATGTGGGGGGGTGCTGGTTTGTGGGCGATTGGCAACATTACGAAAGTTTTAAAGAATAACTAAATTTAATGAGATTTATGAATTTTTACAATGAATTTGGTTTAGACAATTAAAGTTAAGTGCACAGCACAGACATCATAAACTCCATCGGCGCTCGTCGCCCGTCAACATTGCACAGTCTAACGCTACATCCGTCTTGTAGCTTCGTCGTCTTCCTTCTGTGTCGCTTTTTGACTGCGTTCCTCCAATGCGCGGAATGGCTGCGCAGTGGTCGGAGATGACATCAGCGCGGAGGTGCCCTCTAGTGGCAGTCTGGGCACCACAGATCGGCCATCCTCGGTTCGACTGGTCCACCAGGCGTTTCTGAAAATATACAAAAAAGGCAAAAGCAGAAGCAAAGTTCCAAAATCTGTCAGTCTCTGTAAAGCAAATGTATCTAGGTTATAGAGCTCTGAATCGTCCTTCAGCTTTGGAAATGATTAAATGAGCCAAATCGTCTTCTAGCTTCATTTGTCGTCTTTAAACGTCGTTTCTCGTCTTTCTTTAAACGTCTTCCGTCTTCTTCAAACTTCTTTCGTCTTTAACTTCTTTCTTTCAACGTCTTAGCAAACCCTTAAATCCAATTCCACGGTTTAAGAAATTCAGCGCATGTTGTAGTGAGGTCGGGTCCTTCATGACATCCCTCTTTTACAACGTCGTATGTATTTCCTCCTTTAATTCTGATGATTCTATAGGGTCCTAGGTACTTTGGTTTTAACTTCAAGTGCGGACCAAACTGAGTTCTCTTGATGGCAACAAAATCATTAACTGCATAAGGTTTTGGTTGCTTTCTTCTTAAATTGTACGTCTTCTTATTTTCTTCTTGAATTTTAAAGATTTGTTGTTTTGCATGCTTCCTGAGTTCTTCTCTTTGCGTTTCAAAACTTGCTTGAAATTCAACTTCGATAATTTCTTTGAACTTGTCCAGACCCTTTATTTTCACTTTTTGTAATCTTCTATAGTCTATGCACACATGAGGGGTTCCATCCTTTTTCTTTACAATTACAACGGGGCTACAATATTTTGAAGAACTTGGTTCTACTATCCCTTGATCTAACCATTCAGTAACTTGAGTCTCGACAATCTTTTTCTCTGAAAATGGTAACCTACGTGGCTGATGAGATACGGGTTCATTACTTTTTACCAAAATATTTAATTCAACATTTGTTGTTTTTGTTTTGTGTGGTACATAATTCAAAACTAACTGTTGTACCTTATCTTTTAAGATATTTGGAACGTCAGGTTCAATATTTACATCAACATCGTCTTCAGTTGACAAATCAATTGGTAAAATAGACAAAGTATTTATTTTCTCAACACACTGGGATTTATTTTTCAGAGTAATTCCGTTTTCATTAATTAGTGTTTCACCCAACATTAACACATTTAGTCCTATAATAGCGTCATAAGTCATAACATCGTTTTCTACAACGCATATATCTGCATCTCCCTCAAAATTATCTATTTGAATGTTTCCTTTAAAATAGCCTAACGGTTTTACACGGCATTTTCCAAAACCAGTCGAAGTAGAATTCAACGGGCATAGTTCCTTAACATTTAATTTGTCAAAAACAGATTTACGAATCAAAGTAGCTTGACTTCCAGTATCTATCAATGAATTAACACTTAAACCATTAATCATTACAATTTTCCTTACTTTCGATTCTACGCCAACATCAAACATGGCTACTTCTGGTTTCGAATTCATTCCGCATTCCGAAGCCTTGTGACCAAACGTGCCACATCGAAAACATTTAAGTCCCTTATCTTTATGAATACAAAATCTAGAAATATGATCTTTTGATCCACAATTAAAACAAATCTTATTGTTACGATTTTCTGGACCATTGTATTTCATTCTATCAAACTTGACTCTATCTCTATTTACAGTTTCGTTTTTAGAATTAAATCTATTACTGTACTCATTTTTTGTTCTATCAAAAGAGTTAATTTTACCGTGATCATCATGTTTGGTTTTCATTCTATCAAAATTCTTATTATCATAATTAATCCTATCGAAATTCCTTCTATCGAAATTTTTTCTGTCGAAAGCACTTTTACCATATGCAGAATCAGCTTTCATTATTTCATACACTTTCAGTTTTTCCTTAAACTCAAACACATTTTTACAACCGTACAGAATAGTTTTGTTTTCCTGTTTGTCATTTATTCCTTTAATCGCATAGTGCATCAAAGCAGCGTCATCGATTTTTCCGCAACTGCACAATTCTTTCATCTTAAAAAAATATTCCTGAGTGGATTCAGAATCCCTCATTTTCCTTTTACTCAAAAGTTCATGTAAATTAGCAGAGTTTATCTCAAAAGAGAATTCGTCGATCAAGGCCTGTTTCAATTTTGACCATGAATTTATTTCTGGTTCTGTTCTAACAAACAAAGCAGCGTTACCACTAAGCAATCTCTTGCCAAAAATAAATTTTTGTAAATCTGACAAACAAAACAACTGAGAAATATTCTCGAAATGTTCGATCCAATGAAAAACATTTTCGTGCGGTTCTGCATTGAACTTAGTAAGGGTACTTTCGATATCAGAGTAATTTATACTGACATTTTGAATAGCATAATTACTATTATTCTTATTTCTACTTGTATATACATCATCACACTGAGAAACATGAGTATTACTTTTAAAATCATATTCACCACATTGCATAGAAAAATCATTACTATCAATCTTATTTCTACTACTATGCATATAATCACACTGAGAGTTATGAGTAACACTTTCAACATCACATTCATTGCACTGCATTGAAAAATCGTTTGTTTTGCGTATGTCTTCTTCTGATTCGGATTCAGACAGATCGGCGCGTTCGTTCTCGACGAAGCTTTCAAGGTTACATAACATAGATAGAATTCTTTTTGCTAGTTCCGTTTTCGTGCCTTCGAAAGAAATGCTTAGCAAACTAGATATTGCAATCAATTCGTTTAGAGAAAAGCTATCTTCTTTATTTTTTAATTTCTCGTGAAATTCTTCACTATCCGTTCCGAAATTAAAGCCAGAAAAATTTTTAACGTGTCTTCTATTCGATCGATTGCCGCCATTTTCGAAAATGAATCTATGCAAAATTTTTATTTTGTCTGTCTTGCAATTTTTCAATGCAACGCTGACTTCTTTAATATCATTCAATATCATCTTGTATTATGGAATGTTCACGTACCTTTAAGATGCTTGGCAACAAGGAGCAGCTTGGAGACTGGAGAACATAGTTCGTTTTTTTTTTTTAAATATCCTTTCGAAAATACTGTCTGGAATCTTACTAGGCGTCTATCCCGCTTCTGAGATGTGGGGGGTGCTGGTTTGTGGGCGATTGGCAACATTACGAAAGTTTTAAAGAATAACTAAATTTAATGAGATTTATGAATATTTACAATGAATTTGGTTTAGACAATTAAAGTTAAGTGCACAGCACAGACATCATAAACTCCATCGGCGCTCGTCGCCCGTCAACATTGCACAGTCTAACGCTACATCCGTCTTGTAGCTTCGTCGTCTTCCTTCTGTGTCGCTTTTTGACTGCGTTCCTCCAATGCGCGGAATGGCTGCGCAGTGGTCGGAGATGACATCAGCGCGGAGGTGCCCTCTAGTGGCAGTCTGGGCACCACATATATATATATATAGTTGAGAATCTAACCGTGGTAACCATGACTGTGGTGTGAACTTTTAACCATGCGCTTTATTGGAAATATGAACTAACGCCCGGGGTAAGAACATTTGAAAAATGTAAACAAATGATGTTCGATATTTGTGACTCATTTTATTTCATTTGGACGTGTATGAAATGTGTGCGATGCTTAAACGGATTTGAATAAGGAATACGAACTGTGACACTGCATCAATAGATATTTTCAATTAAGAAACTAGCGCAGATGCTATGAGCGGGGGTATGCTAATATTAATATATTGTAATATACAAATGTATGACTTGTTTAAATCAGCAACTTCCCGTTCTATCGCGCTTCTTGGGGGACAGACCTTAGGTGTGTACGTGCTTCACGGGTCCGAGGTACCCGAGGGGTCTTTTATTTTCCCATGCGGTTTTTCTCGTCTTTAGGAGGGGTCGCGCTTCCGGGATACCCAAGCTATTTTTTTCTGCTTTCATTTCACTACTCTATTTCTCTTTTCCCCGATTAGTGATATTTTACGCAGCTTGACCAAGTATGACCCTTACGCCATACAATGCCAAAACTACCAACTAACCCTCTTGTAGGACATTGAAGAGGGTCAAGAAAAAGTTACGCCAACAAATAAAAGGCATTCCTATGCATTTAAATACCTGTTTGAAAAACAAGTTATATTTTTGCCTCAATAGCTGTGCGTCGTGACTGAAATTCATGTCGAGCATCTTCGTTCGTTAGAGCTAGAACGAGATTCTATCTAGAAGTTAATTTTAATGATCATATTTAAATGATTGTAAGTTGCTTGGTTGGTTGTTTTGGCGGTCTATGGCACAAGGGCAAATTTGGCCAAGCTGCTGCAAACACAAAATAACGTCAAGTAAGAAATCACGTGAAAGGGGAAAAGAGGGCAGGTAGGTATTTTAATTAACGTCGCACTGGAGAAACCTAACGGGCTCTTGGCGACGGTCCGGGATCAATCCCCAAGGCAAAGATCTGAGGACAACACCACGTCATTTTGAACCACGGTCAGATGACGAGGTCAAACCTCAGCAGGCACCCCACTCTCCAAACTTCCACACCATACCAACGGGAGGACATTTGAGGTCAAGACAGATTCAATGTGTACCTCTCCCCTTGTACAGGACGGTCTTTGGTTGGATTCGAACGCTCTCCTCTCCGGTTGCTAGCCGTTACTCTTCCAACCAGCTACCGCGGCCCATAAAGTAATGGGTTGGTTTGGGGGGTTATATGGCACAAGGGCCATATATGGCCATGCTGCGCCAGACACAATACAATATGAAGTAATTGACACAAGACATACAGCATCAAGTAATTGACACACACACAGTGAAAGCTTTACTGACACAGAAGAGAGAAATATCCCCAGGGATTAGTGCTCCCGGCAGGAATCGAACCTGCGCCGCCTAGAACTCGGAAGGCATAGATCAAGGTTGTGAAACTGGCGGCCACGAGGTAATTTTTTATGGCCCCCGATACTCTGAAATAAAATGAAAACAGGACAATATGTTACGAAGAAAATAGCACTTGGGGGAGATCGAGGCAATACCATACACACAATTTTAATTGTTGATTTCCAGAATTATCCGGTTTTAAAAGACATCGAGAAGTAGGAATTCCCAAAATATATTCTTATTTAGGTGAAAAATACCCGGAAATTAAAAAGTTTGCTGCACACATTTTATGCTATTTTGGGAGTACGTACTTGTGTGAGCAACTATTTTCGTCCATGAAATTAAATAAAACGGCCTACAACTCAAGATTAACTGATAAACATCTATCTGCCATAATGAAGTTTGTTCTCAGTCTTTGAATCCAGATATTGGAAAACTAATAGGAAGAAAGCGCTGGCAAGTTTCTGGTAAAAAATGTTAATTTTAGTTTTATAAATACATTAAATTAAATAAACGTTTAAATAAAAGCAATTATATAGCAATATTATAAATTATTACCCTAAATTCACTTAATTACATAATGTGTTTTAATTATTCTATACATATTCCTGAATCCTCACTTCAAAATAATTTTAAGAAAATTTGTAAATGTGATGTGGCCCGCGTGTATCTTACCAGTTGCATTAAATGGCCCGTGTTTTAATTGAGTTTGACACCCATGGCATAGAGTAATGGTATGAAAGCAGAAAAAGATTGCTTGAGTATCCAGGGAGGGAGAACTCCGTGCTTAGTAAAGACAGTATAAACACCATAGGAAAGGAAAAGATCCCTAGAGTACCTCGTGTCCGTGAAACCCGCACACACCTGAAGGAGATGTTTCCCTGAGGGCGAAGAATGTAACGAAAATGCAGACAGGATGAATAAAACATCCAATCGAAATAGCTGGATGCAAGCTATGTGATTCTAATAAGTTAGAAAGAAAACTTGTACCAAGTAGACCCGCCTTTCTCTACTGGAAATCACTCTTCGGGGGAAGGAACCGAGAGAATAATCTTATCCGAGAATTTAATCGGGTACTTTTTGAAGCTTTAATCGGATGTGATAATTTACGGGATACTCTCTGAATCGAATGTTTTGTTTCAAACTGCAGAAATGAGTTTCGGGCAAAGGCATTCGGGGGCATTTTTCGCGAAAAAGTTGTGATAAACGAGCGAAGCTTCTCGGGGCTACCCGAATCGATTTCCGCTGTAATTATTTCAGCTGATCCCATCTACGCTTTATTTCGAGATTTCATTCGTGGCACCTTGCTGGGTTCGAAAAAAAAAGAGATTAATCGGGGGTAGAGAACTTTGCTCTGTTGCATTGGATTTCTTCGGGAATTAAGCCAATCGAAGTACACACACCGAAATGAGGGGCTTTATTGCTTTGTTTTGATAGTTGTGTGTTATTTTGGGGACTTATTCCCATTTTTCAGTGCCGCGGTAGCCTGGTTGGAAGAATAACGGTAAACCGAGATTTGCGAGTTCGAATCCAACCAAAGACCGTCGTGTACAAAGGGGGCTGGTGCACGTTGAATCAGTCATCCCCGCAAATGTGCTCACGTTGGCGTGGTGTGGAAGTTTGGAGAGCAGGGTGCCATCTCAGGTGACCTCGTCATCTGACCGTGGTTTAAAATGACGAGGTTTTGTCCTCGGATCTTTTCCTTCGGAATCGACCGCGGATCAACGCCAATAGCCCGTTGTGTTGCTCCAATGTGACGCTAATTAACTACCAACCATGAATTAGACAATTATCCCAGTAAAATAACTTTTTTTATTGAATATAAATAGTAATTTATAGGTTAACGAAAATAGCGTAGCAAGCATGCGAGCCCAAAACCCCTGTTGAAAAACTTCTGAATCAACGACTGAAAAAAATCTAACGCGACGGCTTATCTTTAATGTAAATCTGAGTGAGACTTTCAACTGTTAAGATTCTTCAATTTCACCACAAGACGGAAGCGGACGAATTCTCTGTGAGTTACTGGTGTTTGTTTGAGTACCTTCCGCAAACAACCCTTCCTCTCTTCCACATGCCTCCGATGGATGCCAGCAATCAGTCGAGGTACTATGCTCAGTGTGTCCATGTGCATGGTCTATTAGTCTCCTTTTTTGCTTTGCAAGACTGCCTCGGAGTGTTTGGACATCGATACAAATTGGCTCAGATTGAGTGCCCATGGACTCCTTTCAACCCTCCTTGTGGTCGTCTCTGCAAGGTATCTCATCAAAACACAATCATTAGCAAAACTAACTAGATCTTGATGAAGATATGTCGTCATTAGACGAAAACTAATCAGATCTTGATGGAGACGAAATATCTCGTCGTTAGCAACACTGACCAGATCTTGATGGGCGAAATATCTCATCGAAACCACTTGAAGGGTTATAGGGCTAAAAATGACTTGTGCCGTCTTTGCGGAAAAGAAACAATTCTAAAGCGATGAATGGCGTTTATTTTTTAAGCGCTTGTTTTATGTTTTCGATTCAATCCTCGGCTCCCCACTGGTCAATTCATGACATTTTGTCAGTAAACTTTAAAAATAAAAAACCGCTTTTGAAGGGGGAACTCTTCTGGGGAAACCAGTATCAGTGGTGTTCCATCTCTAAATCGGGGCAGCGGTAGACCAGTTGGAAGAGCAACGGATTGCCGACCGGAGGGTTGCGAGTTCGAAACTAGGCCCAACCAAAGGCCGTCATGTACACGCGGGCTGGTGCACTTTGAATCTGTCGTGGCCTCGAATGGCCTCACGTTGGAGTGGTGTGGAAGTTTGGAGAGTGGGGTGCCAGCTCGGGTGTTGTTTTCGTCAGATCTCATGACACTCTGGAATTGTGTTGACATTTTTTGTTAGTACTGCGTGAACAATGCTCATGATTCTAGAAATGGTATTTTTCTAGATAATGTTTTCGGCATTTTCAGTATTTTTGATTATTAGGTCATTTTTGTTATGATTTTGGGGCATTTTATGATATTTTAGGGCGTGTTTGGTCATTTTTCAAGTCTATAGCATATTATTTAAGTTTTGTCCTGGGTGAAAAAAAGGTTTTTGTTGAAACCTCACAAGTCGCCATCTGTTATCCACGATTTCGCCTTTTACCTTTAAACACAAAACAAATAACTCTCCTACCAACTTCTCGAGAGGCCGCGGTAGCCCTGTTGGAAGAGTAACGGATTAGCAACCGGAAGGTTGCGAGTTTGAATCCAACCAAAGACCGTCGTGTATGTGGGGACTGGTGCACGTTAAATCGGTCGTGGCCTCAAATGTCCTCATGGTGGGAGTTTGCAGATCAGGGTACCAGCTCGGGTGTTCTCGTCATCTGATCGTGGTTTAAAATAACGAGGCGTCGTCCTCGGATCTTTCCCTTTGGGATTGATCCCGAACCGTCGCCAATAGCCAGTTGTGTTGCTCAAGTGCGACGTTAATTAACTACCTACCATCTCTAAATCAATATAAATTTCGGATAGGTAGATAGGTTTTTAAATTAACGTCACACTGGAGCAACACAACGGACTATTGGTGACGGTCCGGGATCAATCCCAAAGGGAAAGAACAACACCACTTAATTTTGAACCACGGTCAGATGACGAGGCAACACCTGAGCTGGCAACCCACTCTCCGAACTTCCACACCATGCCAAATATAAATTTCGGAAGAATATCTTAAAGGAGGATCAATAGTGACGGCCAAAAGCTCACTCACCTCCGTTTTTTAAACCTCCAGGAGATTATTAAACGTCGACTTTTAATTCCGCGAGGTTCTTTTCGTCGGCGTGCTTTGAGTAATGCCGGTCTTTTGGTCTCTAATCCCTCAGATAGCGCGAGACGCGTTTATTTTATCGAAATGCTCTCTTTCAGTGCATCAGTTCTTAAGGACGGGAAAAAAGGCCGACGCTTCTGCCAGGCTCCTGCATTATTCATCGGGATCCCTTTGTTTTGCATCCACGTAATTACCTGTCTTAGTTCGGAATAGCAATGAAACGAAAGGATTATTGCGGGAATCAATGAGGAATTCAATTAGAAAAGGCCGCCGAGCTTGCTTTGGTTGTGGGGGATGTTTGCTTTGGTTTGGCGGAGTGTGAGAAAGAGGCTCTCTCTCGATCGGTGACAATGCGGGGATTACGGCGGGTATGTTTGAAAGGCCGCTAATCTCTGAAATATCTGTGGCTCGAAACGCGCTTTGTTTTAATAATTGCTAGGCTGTGCCACATGCTTCATTGAGCAAGGAAAAGAAAAGACTTCGCTACTTGGAACTGAAATTCTACGCAGTCATAAAGCGTCCTTCTGAATCGATTTCCATCAAAAAATATGAAGCCTAATTTCATAATTAATATTGCATGTGCCAAAAATTATTCTTATAAAGAAATATTATATAAACTAAGTTTGAATTCTTTAGAAGTTTATTACAAGTCTGCCTCACATCCTGGATTGCATTGGAGCCATACATGAAGACATTTCTAAGGACCCATCTGCCACACTCACAAAGCATCTGCACCTCCTGACCCAAAACCTTTTTTTGCAGACTTAGGGAATTTTTTTTTACACTGGGATAAGAAAGAAGGAATAAAACGCAATAAAAATTTAGCGTCGTGTTTAGATTATTACGGAAGATATGAATAGTTTGAAAACCTAATTAGAGCTTTAGTTCTTCAGTATTCAAAGCTTTGCATACACATAATCCAGAAATGACTGAATCAAATGATTTGACGTAGTATGGGGTTCTAAACAATGATAAATATTCAAAATCTATCTTCAAAATTGTGTACTATCATTTGAAATTTCGAGTGTTTGTGCAATTTTATACAAAAAGTTATTTACTCAAATTTTGTACATATGAATTTATGGGCCGCGCTAGCCCGGTTGAAAAAGTAGCGGATTAGTAACCGGAGGATTGCGAGTTTGAAACTAGGTCCAACCATAGACCTCCGTGTACGTGGGCTCCGGTTCACATTAAATCTGTCGTGGTCTCAAATGTCCTGACGTGTGGTGTGGAAGTTTGGAGAGTGGGGAGCCGGTGTTGCCCTCGTCATCTGACCGTTGTTCAAAATGATGAGGCGTCTTCAGATCTTTCCCTTCCGGATAGATCCCAAACCGTCACCAATAGCTAGTTGTGTTGTTTAAGTGCGACCTTAATTCAACTACCCCTATTCCCATATGAATTTATTTCTATATTGAATGGTATCTTTGAGTTTGCTCAATTGTGAACGAGGGCCGCGGTGGCCCGGTTGGAAGAGTAACGGACTAGCAACCGAAGGGTTGCGAGTTCGAATCCAGCCAAACACCGTCGTGTACAAAGGGGGCTGGTGCACGTTAAATCTGTCGTGGCCTCAAATGTCCTCACGTTGGCGTGGTGTGGAAGTTTGGAGAGTGGGGTGCCAGCTCAGGTGTTGCCTCGTCATCTGACCGTGGTTCAAAATTACGTGGTGTTGTCCTCGGATCTTTCCCTTTGGGATTGATCCCGGACCGTCACCAATAGCCCGTTGTGTTGCTCTAGTGTGACGTTAATTGAAATAAAAAAAAAAACAATTGTGAACGATGCAAGATTGAATATTGGTGGTTCGTTTTCTTCTCCGCAAATTGACACTACTTGATATGAAGCAACCTTGAAGTGATTATTTCCTCCATATATTCTCGTCATGAAGACTGTGGCTCAAAATTACATGGTGTTGTCCTCGGATCCCGAACCTCCGGCAATAGCCCGTTGTGTTGCTCCAGTGTGACGTTAATTAATTACATTTACCATTTCCATCCTCTTTGTTGATAGGTCGCACGGAACCGAGATAATTGATTCTTTTTCCGAGCTAAGTTCTGTGAGTCGGTGATACCCCACTCTCCCAACTTCCACACCACGCAAACGTGAGGACATTTGAGGCCACGATAGATTTAGCGTGCTCCAGCCCCTTTATACACGACGATCTTTGATTGGATTCGAACTCACAACCCTCTGGTTGCCAATTCGTTACTCTTCAACCGGGCTATCGCGGCCCAATATAAAATAGGAGTCGAACTGAAGATCAATAGTTGTTTCCATGAAAATGATCAACATGAATGTAATAAATTGTAGAAAAAAAAATTAAAACATTGAGCATCAATATGAAAAAATAAATCAATAAATTATGGAGTGATAATGACTGATTGTTTGAAACATGTTGCTTCACCCTTCTGATGGTTGATTCGATGAGGTATCTCGGCATTAGCGAAAGTGACAAGGTCTTGATAGTCGAGTTTCTGGTCATTAGAAAAAACATCTTGATCTCGCCAGAATAAAAAAGTCGGCAATGTCTTGATGACGAGTTAACTCGTCATTAGCAAAATTGGTCTGATGGACGAGATGTCTCGTCGAAACAACTTGGAGGGTTGATGATTGATAAGTAATGTCTTCTTCCGCGTGGCATCGCTAGCAGCTGGGCTAGTAGTTTGAGCAAGTGTTCAATAGCTTCTCAGCTACTGAACACTTGCTCGTGAATGGTGCACACGAGCTTGATTTCAGTTTACTGTTTGACGTCCTTTAGTAAAAGCATTCGTTAGTCCAAAATTCGTTACATCCGAGTTTCGTATAAAGCAGTGATGAGCAATAGTTTTTGACACTCTTTTTTTTGTCGGGAGTCAAGCCTGAGGGACTTTTTTTAGCATTACGCCAGCGCAAGGTCGAAGAAAGGTCGAGAAGTGCAGTCCACAAACGATGGGGGGGGAATTTCAATTAACGTCACACTGGAGCAACACAATGGGCTATTGGTGACGGTCCGGGATCAATCCCAAAGGGAAAGATCCGAGGACAACACCACGTAATTTTGAACCACGGTCAGATGACGAGGCAACACCTGAGCTGGCACCCCACTCTCCAAACTTCCACACCACGCCAACGTGAGGACATTTGAGGCCACGACAGATTTAACGTGCACCAGCCCCCTTTGTACACGACGGTGTTTGGCTGGATTCGAACTCGCAACCCTTCGGTTGCAAGTCCGTTACTCTTCCAACCGGGCCACCGCGGCCCCCACAAACGATGGAGGCCATAACAAGCCTGAAATTCACATTTGTTCCAGATCCCCTCTGCCCCGTTTTGGCACCGCCCGATTTATGGTTGTTTCCCCAAATTGGAAGGTCATTTTTCATCCGATTTTAAAGTTCAGGTATTTTAATTTACGTCCTACTGGGGGGAGCGGGCACAACGGGTTATTGTGCCCAAGTTGAAGTTGCTGCATAAACAAACCAAACTTTCTTCATGGACAGAATAAAAAAGTGGATTGGCGTTTGAAAAAGTGCGATGTGCAGTAAATGGTGACTATGTTGAAAAATACGGTTTTCATGTTTAAGATAAATAATTTTCCTTCATTTTGATACAACTTTCAATATTTTATTTTGTCAGAAACTTATTTGATACAACTAGAGACCTTACTTATGGACCAACCCTCGTATAATATTAAAAAAACATGAAAATGATGTGCATGAAAATAATGTTAAATAAAAGCATTATGAAAAAGTTCTCATTCCTGGTTGACCCTCGGTTTGTATTTTCTGGGTTTGTCTTCATGTTACATTTTCTTGTTTGCTGATTCCCCTCCACTGCATGCTTAATCCTCCAAGGGGTTTCGACGACGTATCTCGCCAATCAATGACCAATTTTGCTAATGACGAGATATCTCGTCATCCAGATATTACCGATTTTTGTATGAAGAGATCAAGATCTAGTCAGTTTTCTTCTAATGACGAGATATTTCGTCCATCAATATTTGGTCAGTTTTGCTAATAAATTGATAACACGTCGAGACAACCACCAGCAGGGTTAAGGACCCGGGTGCATTTAGTAAGTTGCTTTGTTTACACCTGTCAACTTTGAGGAATGCAAAATCTTTTTTTTTATGTTAGGATAAAAAAGAAGAGGAAAATTCCTCATTCACACACAAAGAAATCAATTGAAATCGAACTGCTTAACCCTCCTGGTTGTCTCGAAGTGGTATCTAGTTATTAGCAAAACTGACCAGATCTTGATAGACGAGATACCTCGTCATTAGACGAAAACTGACCTGATCTCGTCATTATCAAAAAACGGCAATGTATTCATCATTCGGAATTCAATCGACGTTTTCGATGACGAGTTATCTCGTCATTAGAAAAATGGGCCGGATCTTGATGGACGAGGTACCTCTTCGAAACAACTTGGAGGGTTGGGTTGTCATGACTATGATTAAAAATGACTTAAGATAAATTTCGAAACAGAAGGTAACGTCGCACTGGAGCAACACAACGGCTATTGGTGACGGTCTGGGATCAATCCGGAGTGGAAAGATTCGAGACAACACCACGTAATTTTGAACCACGGTCAGAAGACGAGACAACACCTGAGCTGTCAGCCCACTCTCCAAACTTCCACACCGCACCAACGTGATTTCGAAACAGAAAGGAGAAATGCACGATTTAGAAAAGATTAAACTAGACGGTTCCAATCAGTCAGTACTTAATAGTTCAGGAAAACTAAATTTAAATCCAACGGTTTCGGGGCAGATAAGCTCATCGCTAATCATTAAATGTTGTTTAGAAGCAATTGAAAACCTTCAATCTCTAATTACAAGGGTGGATTGGTTACATGGTTTGGATTGTCTCTACGATCATTCAAGATAATTAGACTGGGACTGAAAGTGAAATTCTTACAGTACTCACTCTCAAATGTGTTTTTTCTGAAATTGAGTGGCAAGGGCCATATTTGGACATCACGTTGCAATGGTGTGAAAGTTTGGAGAGTGGGGTGCCAGCTCAGGTGTGACCTCGTCATCTGAACGTGGTTCAAAATTACGTTTTGTTGCCCTCGGACCCTCCCCTTCGGGGATGATCCCGGACCGTCACCAATAGCCCGTTGTGTTGCTCCAGTGCGACGTTAATTAAATACCTACCTGTTACCAGTAGCGCGTTTACAAAGCCCAGCCTTCTACTTATGCAATGGTTAGTATTTAATGAAAGGTAGGTAGGTATTTCAATTAAGGTCGCACTGGAGGAACACAACGGGCTATTTGCGACGATCCGGGATGAAACCCGAAGGGAATGATCGAGGACAACACCATGTAATTTTGAACCACAGTCAGATAACGAATTTAATATAATCAAAAATCAATATTTTGAACACATTAATTCCGTCCTAACATTTAAAAAATTTACATGACAAGAATTTAACTTCATTTTAAAGACGCTAATTTTGTTTCGGACATTCGCCCCAACTCCACAAGTCCCCTCTTCCCGGAGTCTCGCTTTTTATGCCGCCCATCTTTCCCCAAAAACCAAATCCAACGCCTTAATTAATCACACTTTTAATTTCCTAAGCATCCATAATGCTTGCGGAGTCGAGACGTTAAAAAAGACGCGAAGCTCACGCAGAATATATGCATCTCTGCCATAGAGGATTCCTTCGAAGAAAGGTTTTCGCTTAAAAAACAGAACTTGCCAGAATTTTAAATGGGATTTCTGAATATGATTTATCATGTCCATTGACACCGCAATCTTTTATTCCTCAACAAACGTCGCTCCAAACAACGTAAAAAGGAACGCAATAGAGTTGTTTCTTGGGGAGAGACGGATTAATGTCGTTGTGGAACGACAGAGAACGATCTGAGGAGGGGCCCCAATCGATTTGTCTCCAAGAACAGGGGAAGGATAATTGAAAAGCTGACTTTTCATTTCGCCCTCTGCGACGCACGACTGAAATCAGATGCATGAAACTGCCTTCCTTCAAAATAGACGTCAAGAAAACGATCTTCCCAACCGATTGCTGAATTTTAGTTCGACCATGACCTTTTGCTGTTTAAGGTAACTTGGGGGTAAAACAATCCAAATTCCTTTTGAGATTTTTAGAAAATAGACTACTTTTCAAGCTTTGAAGCCATCCATGTATTACTTTTATTTGTGCTGAACAAAAGTATTTGCGGACGACTGAGGTCCTGTAGAATCAGACAAGTAGTTTTCAAGAACTTAAACAGATTTATTTAACAAGGAGATGTTACAGCAACAACGTCAGAAGCGTCCAGCGATGCTAAGAGACGAAGAACAAGTGGTCGAAAAAGGGGTGGAAAATTAACGGGCCTAGTTGGAAGGAGCAGCAACTCAACCCTTAAGCAGGCTAAAAATAGAATTGAAGAGGCAAGTTGCTAACGTTTTCTGTGACCTTGGTGTCAGTTAGGGATATCGCCGAGACGAGCGTACAGTATTTTTAAATAATCCCTTAAGGACGTAAACATTTGCAACTAGAGCATCCCCTTTGATTTCGGAATGATGATCCTGCCCGAAATACAATCAGCATGGACCGGTTTTGTTGGCATCATTTCGAAGACGATGCCCGTATATATTGAAAACCCGTTTGCTAGAAATGTAGTTTCTTGGGTCATGATTCTAGAAATGTAGTTTCTTGGGTCATGATTCTAGAAATGTAGTTTCTTAGGTCATTTTTCGATATTTTTGATGAAGTCCTTTTTGAAATTTTTAAGGATCTTGAGTCATTTTTCGAGTTTTCAGCACAGTGCTTTAGTTTTGTCCCTGTTTTCAAATTTTAGTTGAACCACTCAAGTCGCAGTCTTTCATCCGCAGTGCTCTTTCAGTGGAGCCAAAGGAATCTCGATTTGGATGGTACGTTCCGAGCAATTCAGCCGATTTTCTTCCCTGTCAGGAAGAAAAAGCGTAACCGGTTCGCGCTGCACAGGTCGCTCCGTGTGTCATCCACGTAAAAAAACAGTAGGTTGTCCAAGTGACGCGGCAATTTCAAATCGCGGCTGTCGTGGATATTCGAGCGTCGCTCATGATTTGTTTAGCAGTGTTATCCCATGTCAGAGGAGCAGTAGAAGTGTATTCACCCAACGGGTCACGCGACACAAGTGTACCACACCCCCGAGTGTATCATCGTGCTACTCAAGTGTATCACCCACATAAAGCACTTGAGGTGGGCCTCGTGTATCATCCACCTAAAGCACGATTAGTGGTTTCTTAGCTAAGCTAAAAAAGCTTAACTAAAAAATCCCTATTATCGGAAAACATTGGAAAAACGTACGAAAATGCCTCGTACAAACATGTACACCCGAGATTGATTGCAGTGGTACAGCACCGGAAAGCGCCCCATGAAGGATTTACCCGTTCTTTACTTCTGGTCAGAAAGTGGACTATTCGATTGGTATTTTCAGCGATGAGTGCAAAAACATTTCATTTAGAAGCAATCTGAAAAGAAAATATTTTGCTGTGAACGAAAGTATATCAATTAAAATGTTATGTCATTATAAATTTAATTGTCGTTCTTAGTAGATTTTAGGTCATCGAAACGTGAACCCTGACTTCAATGACCGACCCGTAATTCACCCGAAACAATTGGGAAGTGAACGTAAATCTCTCGCTCGCGCGAGATCCGACTACAGAGAATTGGGAAATCATTTGTAAATGTGTCCCATTAACTTAACAGCTCCTATTAGTCGCTCGGAATCGGACAGATGATGTATGACTGCTCATTGTGTGTTCCTAACTCGGGACGTACAGCATTTCAACTGCGTGGGAGCAATTAACGAGTTTCAAACCGGAAAATTAACGTGAATATCAGTTTTCAGTTCTAGTTTTTCTTCAGTTTGTCGATTTCTGTGGTCACTTTTTCAGTTTCTTTAACCAGTGGTACTCGGGCGCATCTACAGAGGGGGCTAGGGGACTCAAACCGCTTCCAGATTGTAAAATGAGCAAAAAACCATCTTTATTTAATTAATTGATTTGCTTCAACATCGTGTATAAAAGTGCTTTGATATTGTTTTCTTGTAGTCAACAAATATTCTATAATTTCGCTTATAATTAGTACCACCAGGGGCGCACCCAGAACATCAATACGAAGGGGCTACATTTTTACCGTAATCTCTTTATTTAGGGATTGATTTTAAAATTTCTTTTAAATATAGACTAGTTTTAGAGTATGTTACCAGAGACCAGTTTTAAAGTGACTATTTCCAAGACGACCCGTTTTTCTACCCAACCCCAGTAAATACGAATGGGACACTTTTGTAAATGGGTTAAAAGCAATGAATTTCCATATGACTACTGTAAGTAACGAAGGAAAAGAATGAATGTGTGAGGACTGGATTCTGGGTTTTATAGAGCAAAGTAACGGACAAGCTACGTCAAACGGAAAATGATTGAAATGAAAGTCTATAAAACAGCGGGTAAAGGTCAAAAAAATGAAAAATCTAAAGCATGGAGACAGATGTACAAATTTATTTTGCAATAGATTTAGGGTCGTGTTGAATATTTTTTAATGTTGTAAAGACTTCAGACTAAGATAGATGGCGCTCTTGCGCATGCCCAGAAGGACTTTGAGAAAGGAAAGAGTTGAGAACGAGTGTGGCGAGAGACGTGTGGGTTGTGTTTTTTGGAGAGTGATCGAGACTGAGATGTTTCGTTTTTGATATTTACTACCTTTATTATTTTGTGTTGTGTGTCGTGCCTGTACTGTGTCCTGTGAGTTCATTAAAATGGTTTGAACCAAAAAAAAAGGAGCATTCCTTGTGATGATAATTTAAAATTTTGAGCAAGTCAGTACAGACTACGAAGAAATGGTGGCAGCCGTTTGGATACGATCCTGGTATTGCTGATATCTCCAGTGCAAATTATTGGGTGAGTACCAGATTTCATTAGCAACAGTGCCTTTTTAATTGTAATTTGTAAAGTTTTGCATGTTGAGTTTTGGTTCATTGAAGAATCGTTGTTTTGGTTTCATGCAGTTTTGTTTTGTAAAAGGCAGTTGTAATATGCAAAAGTGTTCTTATTTTAACTAGGCTGATATAGTTAAAATTTTGTTTGGTGAAAGGTAGTTGTAATTTTGCAAGTGTTCTTATTTTAACTGGGCTGATATAGTTAAAATTTTGTTTGGTGAAAGGTAGTTGCAATTTTGCAAGTGTTCTTATTTTAACTAGGCTGATATAGTTAAAATTTTGTTTGGTAAAATTGAGTGGTAATTTTGAAAAAGTGTTCTTATTTTAACTAGGTTGATATAGTTAAAATTTTGTCTGATTTTGAAAGGCAAATTTATTCTGTTGATTTGCAAAACTATTCTTATTTTAGCTAGACTGATATAGTTAAAATTTTGTTTGATTGTAAAAAAAGAAAATTTAGGACACTCATGTGGTATATATAAAAAAAGAATTTTCTGTTCTGAATGGTTAGAATTAGAACTATTCAAATGGTCAGTTTGAGTTTTGTTTTCTGAGAAAAGAGAATTATTTTAAAATTTTAAATTGAGATAGCCTAGTTTGTTTTGTGTTCTTTTGTATGATGCTATCTGATGACAATTGAAGTGTTGTTAAAATTTGATTTGATTCTGTTGTATGATTCAAAATAGAATTACAAATTTGGTGTAGAAGTATATAGTTTGAATTACAAGTATAATTCTTTTTGATGAGTGTTGTCAACAGCACCAAATGCCTAGAATTTTCAATATTTAGTGCGTCTTGGGTTATTTTGCTTTGGAAAATATTTTGTTATATTTCTGAATGAATCGGAAATTCATTTAAAAGAGTTTTGGAGTGTTTTGAAATTGTCATTTTCATTTGTTGCTCATTTAAATAACTAAGAAACCCCTTAGAATTGTTTATTTATTTTGCGGAATTTTGAATGTCTAACTTGTGTACTTAAGGAAATTTTTGTTAGTAATTTGAAATTGCTTTGTGTAACTAATTTGGCAAATGTGAGACCACACATTTTGTGTTCAGAAAAAGAACTCGAAAAAAAAAAAATCCGAAAGTGTGGATTTGAATTATTCACTTCCTGTGTTCGTTGACGAAAAAAAAAAAAGGAAAAGAATGATATTCTGTTTTATATTTTTGTGTGTGCATTTATGCTTCTGAGTGTGAATCAATTGTTCATAGAGAAAAGGGAATTCTTTTGAACTGCAATACCTTTTCTTGATTAGACAGGAAAGTTGAGTTTATATTCTGAATTGTATTTTAATTGTAGTATTATTTTCAAAACAGCTGTTCTTTAGTTGAACTTTTCTTTAACTGTTTATTTTCTTCTCAATTTGAAAACATCTTTAAAAAAAAATATTGTTTTAATGAATGAAAATTTTAATTTGTTTATGTGTTCGAAAATTATTTCTATTGATTTTTGGTTGTTCGGTAAGAAAGTTGTAACGTAGAATTAGCGAATTTAATTCTTTGATAAAGTCTTGTGAAATCTGTTGGAATTTAATACCTTAATATAGGTTTTTGATAGTGTTTCCCCTGGCCCTTAATCATGGCATTTCTTGCAATTGGTAGAAAGCAGGACTTAATTGCTGTTGCGGAAGAAATTGGTGAGAAGGTACCAGCTTCGTGCAAGGTTGCAGATATTAAACAAATAATTTTAAAAAGCCCAAATTTCGATCGGGAGGAGGTAACGATAATAATGGAACGAGTCATAAAGGATAGACTGGAAGAGGAAGAATTTGCTAAGCAAGAAAAAATTCATGAGGAAGAATTAGCTAGACAAGAAAAAATTCGTGAAGAAGAACGACAAGAGCGGGAAAGGGTCAGACAACATGAGCTCGAAATTAAAAAACTAGAAGTGGCTCAGAAGGAATTTCGCCAGTCTGAAGAAGGATCTGAAAATGGGGCGGATAGAAACAGAAAAATCCAACTTACCCAAATCACTCCCAAATTCGACGAAAAAGGGGATGAAATGGGATTGTATTTGATCAATTTCGAGAGGAAAGCAGAGATGGCTCGAGTGCCGAAGGAGGACTGGGTGGCTTATTTGCTGGCCGTTTTGCCAGCCGAGTTATCTAACATGCTTGCCCGAGAACCTCCTGAAGTGGCCAACAATTATGATGTTGTGAAAGATCTCATTCTGAAACGATACAAAATGAACGCTGAAAAATTGAAACAGTGTTTCTACAGACATCAGAAAACAGCAGAGAAAACATGGAGAAATTATGCTCATGAACTGTACAGCTACTTCACTGAATGGCTTGCTGAATTGGAAATTGAAACCTTTCAGCAACTAAAAGATTTAATCGTTGCCGAGCAATTGAAGTATCGTGTACCAGATCAAATCAAGGAGCATTTTCTTGACAAATGGATGAAGTTGAAGACACCTTTTGAATTGGCAGAAGTGATCGAGGAGTACGAAACCATCAGGCAGAGTTTCAGGAAGAAGGAATTTCCAAAGAAGTATGGCTATCAAGGTTCAAAGGGACATTTTGGTGGAAGTAGACCCAAAGTACCATTCAAGGATGACAAGAACAAACATCCGGTCAAAACCGAACCCGCAAGCAATGAAAACCGTGAAAGAGAGTTTGAAAAGAGAAGACAGCTCCGATGCTATGAATGCGGTTCGTTATCACATCTGAGACCCCAATGCCCAAAGCTCAAGAGATCTGAAGTAGTAGCTGCCAATGAAGTCTTTGGAAGACACGTGCCTGAGTTGATGTCTCCTTATACTAGTGCTGGGACAGTAAATGGAGCCCAAATGTCTATCTTGAGAGATACTGGTGCCAGCATCGATCTTATTCCCAGAAAATTTATCAAACCACATATGTACACAGGTGAGCATGTGTGGCTCGCTTCTCCATTAGTAGACAGCCCGGTCTGCTTGCCCATTGCAGAAGTTGATTTGAACTGCGAATTGGGACATGTCCTTACGAAAGCTGCTGTAAGAGACAGTTTTCTGGATCAAGAGCATTACCTACTAAGTAACAAAACCGTTGCTCTGATCGAGAGTATGAAAAAAGATAAGGAGCTGGAGATCCAAGTTATTAATGCAGTTCAGACGAGAGCTCAGAAAAGTCTTTTGACAGCCGAAGTTGAAGAGTATCCAGTTGAGTCGAGTCCTGGAGAAGAGAATGACAGTACCGTGTTAACAGAGGAAGACGGAGAGGTATTGCCTATGGCGGAAGAAGCCTCACTTCCAGATCTGATTAAAGCCTCACGGAATGATTTTGTCGAAGAGCAGCGCAAGAGTAAAGAGTTGAAACCACTTTTCCTAGAAGCTGAGGAGTTAGCAAAGGAAACCAAGTATGCAATCGTTAATCAAATGCTGTTCTATCTGAAAAGTGACAAGGATGGTACACAGAGAAAACTGCTGATTGTTCCAGAGAAGTTTCGGGACCAATTAAAGAAACTTTCTCATGAAGGAACAGCGGCTCACTTAGGAGTGACCAAACTAAACTAAAGACTAAAGATGCTCTTTTTAAAACTTTTTTTTGGCCGAATTGTTACAAAGATGTTGAAGAATTTGTCAGATCTTGTGACCAATGTCAGCGAGTCGGGAAACCTCGGGATAAGAAGAAGGCACCCATGAAGATCGTTCCTGTCATCTCGGAGATCTTCACAAAGATTAATGTGGATGCTTGTGGTCCTTTACCTACTACACCATCTGGAAACCGGTATCTCATCACTGCAATTTGCATGTCTTCCAAATATCCCGATGCAGTTCCTGTCCCAAATCTTAGTTCTTCAACCGTGGTCGATAGTTTCCTGCAAATCTTTAGTCGGATGGGTTTCCCGAGGGAGCTGCAAAGCGATCAAGGAACGTCGTTTACAAGTGCACTCACAACGGAGTTCCTGGAGAAATTTGGAGTTAAAGTAGTGCGAAGTTCCGTACATCATCCCCAGAGCAATCCTGTGGAGAGACTACATAGAACTTTGAAGAGAATTCTTCGAGTCCTGTGTCTGGAGTCAGGACCTGATTGGGAGAAAATCTTGCCTCATGCCCTGTTTGCTCTACGAGTTGTTACTCATGACAGTACTGGATATACTCCAGCTGAGCTGGTTCATGGACAGAATTTGAGGACTCCCATGACTCTACTGTACGAGAACTTGACGGAAAGCGAGGAAGAGAAGACTAGCGTAGTATCATATGTCTTCAAGCTACTAAACCGCATGAAAAGGTGTCAAGAATTAGCCGTCCAAAACATGGAGAACGCCAAAGACAAACAAAAACTATGGTATGATCGCAAGGCTGTGAAGCGTAAATTTTGTGAAGGCGACCTTGTGCTGGTTGTCGCTACATCTAGGCCTAACAAAATGTCAGTTCATTGGATCGGCCCAGGGAAAGTCGTTAAACAGCTTTCCGAAACCAACTACATTGTGCAGTTTCCAGAAAAAGACAAATCCCATGTGAACATGCTCAAGCCATATTTCCAGAGACCCGAAAATGTGAATTTAATCTGTCTAAAAGAGATTAGGAACTGTGACAACGAGGAGGACATTCCAAGTCTCGAGCAGAAGCCTGAAGTCTCGGAAATGACACAAATTTGGCAAGACATAGAACAAAATGGTCGCTTGTCAGAAGATCAGAAGGAGCAGCTGAGAGAGTTGCTATCAAAATACTCTAGCTCATTCTCAAACCAGCCGGGGTGTACTGATCTTACTGAACATGACATTGAGCTTGAATCTGAGAGGCCCATCTGTGCCAAACCTTACAAGATGTCTCCACGCCAAACAGAAATTTTGAAGATGGAAGTGGAGAAGATGCTGTCGCTCAAAGTCATTGAGCCAGGAGAATCTGATTTTACTTCTCCTCTTATTCTGGTAGAAGTACCAGGAAAGGATGCAAGACCGTGCATCGACTATCGAAGACTCAACAAGGTCACTAGAACCCAGTACTTTCCTCTGCCAAACATTGAGCAGCTTGTTGAAAAAGTGTCAGCTGCCAAGTATATCACCGTTCTAGATTTGACCCGAGGTTATTGGCAAATACCTCTGAGTAAACGAGCCCAAAGATATTCAGCTTTTGTAACCAGTTTTGGGACATTTCGACCGTTGAGATTGCCATTCGGTTTGAAAAATGCCCCTTATGATTTTAGTCGTTTGATGGCCGAACTGTTGAAAGACTGTGGAGAATTTGCATGCCCTTACTTGGATGATGTAGCCATCTATTCCCTAAGTTGGGAAGATCATTTACAACATTTGAAAACCGTCTTAGAAAAGATGAATGCAGCTCATCTGCACATCAAGCCTTCTAAGTGCCAGTTTGCTCGTGCGTACGTAAAGTATCTTGGGCACTTGGTTGGTCAGGGCCAGAGAACACCTGGAGAATTGAAGATCCAAACTGTAAAGGACTTTCCGACCCCTGCGACTAAGACGCAGATCCAATCTTTCTTAGGACTTGCGGGGTATTATCGAAAATACATTCCTGACTTTTCAGTCCTCTCAGCACCAATTACAGATCTGCTGAAAGGAAAAAATCGTCGTGCTGCTGTCATATGGACTGATGCTTGTCAAGAGGCGTTTGACAATTTAAAGAAACGGTTGTCGGAGAATCCGGTGTTGTACAGTCCAGATTTCTCGAGACAGTTTCTCGTCCAATGTGACGCGTCAAATCTTGGGATTGGCATCGTTTTGTCCCAAATTAATGACATTGGTGAGGAACATCCTGTCATGTACTTGAGTCGGAAGTTCTCAAATGCAGAACAAAAGTACAGTACCATCGAGAGAGAGTGCGCAGCTATCGTGTTCGCCATCCAAAAGCTGCGATGTTATTTGGATGGACACCAGAAGTTCATCATCCAGACGGACCATAATCCCCTTGTTTGGCTGGACAAAAATACGGGAACCAACCCTAGACTTTTACATTGGGCTTTGATCCTGCAGCCATTCAATTATGAGGTTGTCCATAAGAGGGGGAAACAGCATCAAAATGCTGATTCATTAAGTCGCATCCCATAAACCTCATATCCTTTTATTTTATATTAGTAAGTTTATTGTTTATTTTGATATTTGTATTATGTGTGAAAATTTTAAATTTTTCTTATCATTAGTGTAAATTGTTTTCCTAAATTTTTAATAAGTATATAATTTTTTGTATAATATTTTTGAGTTCAAGGCACTGATTGCTATAATCTGGTACATGTGCAGTGTATTTTGTGTACTTGAACTCTTGAACTTTTCCAATGACTGCACCTATCTGGAGACTTTTTCAGGCAGTGGAGTCATCAAAACTTTTCCCTCATTCTTCGAGAAAAGTTTCCTCCTTGTGGGGAGGAGTTTATAAGTCTGTAAAGACTTCAGACTAAGATAGATGGCGCTCTTGCGCATGCCCAGAAGGACTTTGAGAAAGGAAAGAGTTGAGAACGAGTGTGGCGAGAGACGTGTGGGTTGTGTTTTTTGGAGAGTGATCGAGACTGAGATGTTTCGTTTTTGATATTTACTACCTTTATTATTTTGTGTTGTGTGTCGTGCCTGTACTGTGTCCTGTGAGTTCATTAAAATGGTTTGAACCAAAAAAAGGAGTATTCCTTGTGATGAAAATTTAAAATTTTGAGCAAGTCAGTACAATGTCATGACATTTAAAAACTAATGGTATGTGAAATCTTACATCTGTAAGCCCCATATTGTATTTCTGTGGTTCACGGGGAGTTTGCTTTTGTTCAGTAAAAAACGGTATGTGAAAATGCGAAAATATTTGAATGGGGATTTTCCTCAATCGATCTTGTAGCTTTACAATTGTACTTCAATCCCATCTGAGACGCTGATGATTAAAGAGCGGAATCAAAGTATGACGTGCAGTTAAAGGCGTTAATTAATAATTACATTTACGGGCGCTCTTCCAGTAAAGGAGGGTACAAAAAAAGTAAAATAAACTCTTATCTAATAGTTTCCGTTGTAGAAAAAAATGGTATATTGATATTCAGGTTCATAGATAGTGCTTTGAACTTTGAACGGAGATGTAAGACAAAGCTTAGGTTTTGGTTAACGGTATTATTCCCCACTAATCTTCAAAACCAGCATTAATCTGTTGAAAATATCGGGTCACAGACTGCGAGCACTGAATTAAAATAAGGGGTCTCTTATTTGAATTCACTCGAATCCTTTTCTATTCCGTTCCGTTTCATTTCCTCGCCTATTGTATTCTCTTCCGAAGACGGTTTCGCAAATGGAAATTTAAGGAGCACTCAAAAAGAAGAAAGTATCTTGCGTATTTTTGCAAGGAATTATTTTCTCAGAACTTCAATCTTTCCATTCCAAGTAGCGGAGCTTTGAAGGACTAAACGAATGATGTTCGAATTTCCTAGATGGGAGAAAAAATTGCGATGTTTCAGTATGTGATCCCATTGCACTATAAGAGGGATTTTCATACTAAACAAACTACTGGAGAAGCCGAAGATTTCAATTCCTGTTAGTCGATAAGGAATACTGGAAGCACGTTCTACCACTAAAGCACAAGCGCCATCTACATTTAACCAGAGAAATGCGTCAGATAATTTAAAAAACATATGGTAAGCTTTGGCAAAATGTGTGCTTGGCTAATATACTCACAAGAAGCCTCGTCCTTTCTTCAATCTCGTTGCTTCACAAAGGTATCATTAAGCCGGCTAGCACGAGTAGTGGTCATAGCTTTCATCACATAGACGTGAAGTATAAGTAGACTGATCATTGCTATTGAGAAGAGCTTTATAAAGCCTAGTCGACTAGTGGTCACGTGACTACTCTGAAAAATTGACTTGGTTGACGGATTTGATATCCTATCGCCTCATTTCGCGATGTAACATCTTATGACAGGGTAAATGTGTGAATCCGCATTTCTGTAGTGACGACAAAAGTGGTGAAATCGCCAGTCTACTACTGTAGATGATCAAACAATGGACCAATCAGATGATGAATCAATGGATGGGCGTCTCCCATTCTGTAAACCAATCAGATAATGAATGTTAGCTTCCACCCAGCAGACGAAAATAATCTAAGTGTCATTAGTTTGGGGTCACATGATCCTGAGTACTAAAAAGATTATCATTGCTTATACTACTTTTATATTTCTTTTATGATTCATCTGCCACCCAGGACGTCCCGGTTTCGAATCTCGGTTTGTAAGCGCATGGATGTGTGTGATTGCCCTGTTAGGAGGAATGGCGGCTTACTCACTGAGTGCTTCGTCACAAATAAGCCGTCAGATCGATCGTTGTTGTACTTAAGGCCGAAAAGATCAGTGTCTGGCGTTCGAAATAACGTAATAAACAATCATTAGGTTTACTGTTTGGTAATGAAGTATGTCCGTAATTTGCAATGACGCAACGATTCGTTCATATGTTGATCCATATGACTGAAGTTGAAAAAGGAAAGGAGGGGAGAGGCTGATTCGCAGGTTCTCAACCGAATCACATAATGTCCTCCTCATTGCGAAGTTCCATGGTTGTACTCTGACATATTTGATGTCTTAAAGAAGCTTGCGGCAAAATGTGCCGCGGTAGCCCGGTTGGAAGAGTAACGGATTAGCAACCGGAGGGTAGCGAGTTCGAATCCTACCAGAGACCGTCATATGCAAAGGGGGATGGTGCACGATCAATCTGTCGTGGCCTCAAATTTCCTCACGTTGGCGTGGTATGGAAATTTGGAGGTACCAGCTCAGGTGTTGCCTCGTCATCTGACCGTGGTTCAAAATGACGTGATGTACTCGTTCTATCCCTTTGGGATTGATCCCCGACAGTCGCCAATAGCCCATTGTGTTGCTCCAGTGCGATGTTAATTAAAATACCTATCTGCCTACTTGCGACGAAATTTACGTAATGATAATGCTATAGTAAATATGTTAAATGGGAATTTATTAAAACTTATATCCACTGTCGATTTTCAAGGATTGAAGTAAAAGTGTACGAACTGAAGCTTTCACTGATGAAAGGACAATTTTCCATACCTCGTCATTGTTTTTTGTTTATCGTGCCTCGTAATGTTATGGAAAGGAATCTGATCCCTGCGCACCTGCACGATTGTTCGTACTTTGAATAAAACATCACGAATGTCCGGAGTTTACTTGGATTTGAGGATGCAAAGCCATGATACGAATATGGTGCTCTAACTTTTCTGCTGTGGGGTTAACAGTAATCTTTTCTGAAATTCAGTAGCCTGAAGGATTCAAAGGGTCGCTATGGAATCGATTTTTTACCATGTGTGTAAATAAGCAAACAAAATTATTATATGTTAATGAGTTACTATTTCTGCTGTGGGGTTAACAGTAATCTTTTCTGAAATTCAGTAGCCTGAAGGATTCAAAGGGTCGCTATGGAATCGATTTTTTACCATGTGTGTAAATAAGCAAACAAAATTATTATATGTTAATGAGTTACTATTTCTGCTGTGGGGTTAACAGTAATCTTTTCTGAAATTCAGTAGCCTGAAGGATTCAAAGGGTCGCTATGGAATCGATTTTTTACCATGTGTGTAAATAAGCAAACAAAATTATTATATGTTAATGAGTTACTATTTCTGCTGTGGGGTTAACAGTAATCTTTTCTGAAATTCAGTAGCCTGAAGGATTCAAAGGGTCGCTATGGAATCGATTTTTTACCATGTGTGTAAATAAGCAAACAAAATTATTATATGTTAATGAGTTACTATTTCTGCTGTGGGGTTAACAGTAATCTTTTCTGAAATTCAGTAGCCTGAAGGATTCAAAGGGTCGCTATGGAATCGATTTTTTACCATGTGTGTAAATAAGCAAACAAAATTATTATATGTTAATGAGTTACTATTTCTGCTGTGGGGTTAACAGTAATCTTTTCTGAAATTCAGTAGCCTGAAGGATTCAAAGGGTCGCTATGGAATCGATTTTTTACCATGTGTGTAAATAAGCAAACAAAATTATTATATGTTAATGAGTTACTATTTCTGCTGTGGGGTTAACAGTAATCTTTTCTGAAATTCAGTAGCCTGAAGGATTCAAAGGGTCGCTATGGAATCGATTTTTTACCATGTGTGTAAATAAGCAAACAAAATTATTATATGTTAATGAGTTACTATTTCTGCTGTGGGGTTAACAGTAATCTTTTCTGAAATTCAGTAGCCTGAAGGATTCAAAGGGTCGCTATGGAATCGATTTTTTACCATGTGTGTAAATAAGCAAACAAAATTATTATATGTTAATGAGTTACTATTTCTGCTGTGGGGTTAACAGTAATCTTTTCTGAAATTCAGTAGCCTGAAGGATTCAAAGGGTCGCTATGGAATCGATTTTTTACCATGTGTGTAAATAAGCAAACAAAATTATTATATGTTAATGAGTTACTATTTCTGCTGTGGGGTTAACAGTAATCTTTTCTGAAATTCAGTAGCCTGAAGGATTCAAAGGGTCGCTATGGAATCGATTTTTTACCATGTGTGTAAATAAGCAAACAAAATTATTATATGTTAATGAGTTACTATTTCTGCTGTGGGGTTAACAGTAATCTTTTCTGAAATTCAGTAGCCTGAAGGATTCAAAGGGTCGCTATGGAATCGATTTTTTACCATGTGTGTAAATAAGCAAACAAAATTATTATATGTTAATGAGTTACTATTTCTGCTGTGGGGTTAACAGTAATCTTTTCTGAAATTCAGTAGCCTGAAGGATTCAAAGGGTCGCTATGGAATCGATTTTTTACCATGTGTGTAAATAAGCAAACAAAATTATTATATGTTAATGAGTTACTATTTCTGCTGTGGGGTTAACAGTAATCTTTTCTGAAATTCAGTAGCCTGAAGGATTCAAAGGGTCGCTATGGAATCGATTTTTTACCATGTGTGTAAATAAGCAAACAAAATTATTATATGTTAATGAGTTACTATTTCTGCTGTGGGGTTAACAGTAATCTTTTCTGAAATTCAGTAGCCTGAAGGATTCAAAGGGTCGCTATGGAATCGATTTTTTACCATGTGTGTAAATAAGCAAACAAAATTATTATATGTTAATGAGTTACTATTTCTGCTGTGGGGTTAACAGTAATCTTTTCTGAAATTCAGTAGCCTGAAGGATTCAAAGGGTCGCTATGGAATCGATTTTTTACCATGTGTGTAAATAAGCAAACAAAATTATTATATGTTAATGAGTTACTATTTCTGCTGTGGGGTTAACAGTAATCTTTTCTGAAATTCAGTAGCCTGAAGGATTCAAAGGGTCGCTATGGAATCGATTTTTTACCATGTGTGTAAATAAGCAAACAAAATTATTATATGTTAATGAGTTACTATTTCTGCTGTGGGGTTAACAGTAATCTTTTCTGAAATTCAGTAGCCTGAAGGATTCAAAGGGTCGCTATGGAATCGATTTTTTACCATGTGTGTAAATAAGCAAACAAAATTATTATATGTTAATGAGTTACTATTTCTGCTGTGGGGTTAACAGTAATCTTTTCTGAAATTCAGTAGCCTGAAGGATTCAAAGGGTCGCTATGGAATCGATTTTTTACCATGTGTGTAAATAAGCAAACAAAATTATTATATGTTAATGAGTTACGTATTAGTATTATTGAAAAGTTGTAGCGCATCGGCCCCTTAACGTGTGTCTCAGCGATATGCGCCTTGATTGGTGATGGCGGACCACGTGACACACTCTCCGCGAAAGAGAATGAACCATTTTTTATTTAGTTTAACCCCATCGTCCGAGCAGTGAACACGTACGGCTAGGAATTCCCCCTTATAAGTATATATTTCCCTTGTAATTGTTTTAATGTTTTATTTGTGGTGTTGTGTGACTTGTAAATAATCGTATTATGTATTTTATTCCATTAAAATTCTAAAATCACCGTTGATGAGAATTATTTGAGTCACCTAATACCACAAAAAGTATATATTTTTGTGGGTGTTGCAAAATGAGACACTTGGAAACAAAAATCTCGAAAAACAGTTTAACCCAGGGGTCGCCAAACTTCTTTGACCGTCGATCCCATTCAAGAGTTTCTTGACTTTTTATCGACCCCTTTATTTTACTAAATAACAAGACAAGCAAAAACCGCTTATATGAGTTTTTAGATTGTTTATTTTATAGTTTTACAGTGTTTGTTGTATGTATAATGCATATATTATTATATTGACTTAACGTAAAAAGGATACGTTTTTGTCTTTGACGTTCTTAACATTACATGTGATAAAAGGGATAAATACGTACAATTTATTTTAGATAACAAATAACAATACAATCTTCCTTATATATATGAAAATAAGACTTTTATTAAATTAGTATACAATTGACTAACCTCAATGTGGAGGGTGTGCTTCGTGACTTGAGAGATTAGTAATGTTGGGTTCAAAATGAGTAAGTTTCAACGTCCAATCACCACGGAATTCTATATTCAGAATGGAAGTAATCCAAGTGAACCGAATTAAATATTACCCGTATAAAGACGTCTTATATTTTTCTATCGACCCCAATCAACCTCTGAGCCCAAATCGACCCCTTACAATGTTATGTAGAGCCCTGGGGTCGATATAGACCACTTTGGTACCACTGGTTTAATCGAAAAGCAATCTTTTGTTTCGATTTCTTTCTGTAAAGAAAAGGTACGTATTGTTGCCAATTATACTGCGTGTAAAGATTATACCCGTTCGATTTGCTTTAACATGTAAATCTTGGTGAATACATCCACCCTGTCACCACCCAATGGAATCGCCTTCGGGAGTTCTAAGGTCGGACTGGTAGGCGGATGACTAGCGTACTGGTCTCGGTTCTGGTTTGAATCCAGGTCAAGGCAAAGTATGGATATGCGTAATGGTTCGGTCTTAGGTCTAACTAGCCCTCTCGTAGCAAGATGTGACAGTAAAGCAACAAAACTAAAATGAACTATGTGGGTCTTCTAAAGTACCATGTACTTCATAAGAAAGAACAGTAAGGGTTTAAATCAGCATTTAATTCTTTACGGTCCGTAGACATTTCATCTAGCTAGTTTTTACAAATTGTACTTAGAAAAGCACTTTTAAATTTGGAATTTTCTTTGTTTAATGCCCGCGGTAGCCCGGTTGGAAGAGTAACGGATTAGCAACCGGAGGGTTGCAAGTTCGAATCCAACCAAGGACCGTCGTGTACAAATGGGACTGGTGCATGTTAAATCTATCGTGGCCTCCCATGTCCTCACGTTGGAAGTTTGGAGAGTGAGATGCCACAGCTCAGGTGTTGTTCTCGTTATCTGATCGTGGTTCAAAATTACGTGTTGTCCTCGTATATTTCCCTTCGGGATTGATCCCGGAACGTCGCCAGTAGCCCGTTGTGTTGCTAAGGAAAAGATTCGAGGACAACACCATGTCATTCTGAACCACGGTCAGATGACGAGGTCACACCTGAGCTGGCACCCCACTCTCCAAACTTCCGCATCACGCCAACGTGAGGACATCTGAGGCCACGACCGATTTAACGTGCATCAGTCCCCGTGTACACGACGGTCTTTGGGAGGACCGGGCTTTGAACTCGCAACCCTGCGGTTGCTAATCCGTTGCTCTTCCAACTGGGCTACTGCGGCCCTGCACTTTGTGAGAGTTTTTTGAATATACAAATGTAAACAAGAACCAAAGTTTCTTTTATTGCAATCTCAAAAAAAAACCTACAAAGAGCGAATAAGTACAAAATTAGTAATATCGGGTGGAATTTATTGCTGAGCTTGTTCATTTAAGTTTGGGGAAAATAGTGCAACTTCATCCTCCCCATTTTTTGACTGCATGCAAGGGCACGCACCCGGCCTTGAATGGGATGCAGAGTGAATCCCGAATACAGATTGAATAAATTGCATTCCTGTTTGGAATGCAAAACGGGACGCTTGCTGTCTGTCGCTTGTGCTGAACATTATTCAACAAAGGAACGAATCCCACCTTGTTAGATCAAGTTTAAAAACGGGGGAAATAGGAACCAGAAAATTCTTTTTGAATTCGCATATCGAATTGATTTTTCGGGGAATGGGGATATGTAGGTAGGTATTTTAATTAATGTCACACTGGAGCAACACAACGGGCTATTGGTGACGGTGCGGGATAATTCCCAAAGGGAAAGACCCGAGGACAACACGTCATTTTGAATCTCGGTCAGATGACGAGGCAACACCTGAGCTGGCACCCCACTCTCCAAACTTCCACACCATGCCAGCAGGGAATTGGGAACCCTGCCGATATATAAGCCGCCTTTTTTCATATCAGGCTCCCGCCGACCGTTGTGATCTCGCGATTCAAATCCTATTCGTACCTATATATATTATTCGTTATTGTTCGTATATTACCTTTGTGAGAAACGTTACCGAAAGCTTGTAATTCCTGTTCAAGATGAGAAGGCCGCGGTAACCTGGTTGGAAGAGTAACGAATTAGCAGCCGGAGGGTTGCGAGTTCGAATCCAACCAAAAACCGTTGTGTACAAAGGGGCTGGTTAACGTTCAATCTGTCATGGCCTCAAATGTCCTCACGTTGGCGTGGTGGTGTGGAAGTTTGGAGAGTGGAGTGCCAGCTCAGGTGTTGACCTCTTCATCTGACCGCGGTTCAAAATGCCGTGGTGTTGTCCTCGGGTCTTTCACTTCGGGTTCGTTTGAGGACCGTCGCCAATAACCCTCAGTGTTTTCCAGTGCGACGTTAATTGAAAAGACCTAGACCTATTCAAGGTGAGTCATTTAAATTTTTAATGCCGAATGATTAGACTGGTCTTAAATGAACTTATAATATAGCGTTGGAGTTGGGATATTTTGTTTTGTAGTTCTAAGTACACTGCTGGCCACCGTAAATGCAACATCCTGAAGGAAGCATGCAAATAATATGAAATTTACAACATGCATAGCGGAGGTGAGATATGCAAATGATTAGAATTTCAGCGCAGACGCACATCACGCGCGCCTGTGGCGCCACTTCAAAGCGCTATTTAAGGCTTGGAGATTTCGACGATTTCAAGTACGGCAATTGTGTTTTTCTTGTGGTTTTTTTCAAAAAAACGATCCATTATGCCTCGTAGAAAACAGCGATCATCTTTTGATCAAGTATCCGAGTTCGACAGAGGAAGGATAGTGGCCTACCGAGATTGTGGATTATCTTTCAGGGAAATCGGTAGTCGTGTTGGACGAAACCAAACAACTGTAATGCGGATATGTGATCGTTGGATGCAGGAGGGTACGACGGACCGACGTGTTCGATCGCATCCACCTCAGTGCACCACTTCACGTGATGACAGGCATATTGTGCGTATGGCAGTGACGGATCGCTCAGCCACATCACGAACCATAGCACAGCACATTCAGTCTGTACCGCATCATCCAGTGTCTGCGCGTACCATTCGACGCCGTTTACAGCAGAGTGGTCTGTCCGCAAGACGTCCATTGCTTCGTCTACCCTTGACGCAGAACCACAGACATTTCCGCCGCCAATGGTGCGATGAAAGAAGGATGTGGACGGCAGAATGGAATGAAATTGTCTTTACTGACGAGTCACGCTTCTGTCTGCAACACCACGATGGTCGGATTCGAGTCTGGAGACACCGTGGAGAGAGGATGCTGAACAGCTGCGTTATGCACCGCCACACTGGTCCTGCACCGGGTATTATGGTATGGGGCGGTATTGGATATCACTCTCGCACTCCTCTAGTACGCATTGCCGGTACTTTAAACAGCCAGCGCTACATCTCCGAGGTGTTGGAGCCAGTTGTCCTTCCTTACCTTCAGGGCTTGCCCACAGCCATATTTCAACAGGATAATGCGCGACCACACGTGGCACGCATTGTCCAAGGGTTCTTCGTCAATCGCCAGATTGAATTGCTTCCCTGGCCAGCTCGCTCTCCGGATCTTTCGCCGATAGAAAACATGTGGTCCATGGTTGCTCAACGATTGACCCAGAATACATCCCCAGCTGCCACACCAGATCAACTTTGGCAACGTGTGGAAGCTGCTTGGTCTGCTGTACCCCAAGAACACATCCAAAGTCTCTTTGAATCAATGCCGAGGCGTGTGGCAGCGGTGATCTCCAACAATGGCGGCTACTCTGGCTACTGATTTTGGCAGGAACCACACTTCACAGAAGTCTATAAATTTAATCATTTGATACTTGGTCAACATGTTATCTACAAAATAAATTTTGTTGTGATATCTCTTGTCTTTCTTGGTGTTGCAATTTGGGTGGCCAGCAGTGTATATGTTATCTATATTTTACACTCTTGTTTGGAGCTATTTTTAGTCTTGTTACTTAAAATATACGCCGAATCCAATAAGGAAGGAGCGCCATCACTGAAATGGATTAAAACTGGAAATGAAATAAAACTTTCCACCTAATTGTTTTGAAGCTGACATAATCGGAAGTTTTTTCCTGAAGGGAGGGACTCAAGGCAACGCGTGATACTTGCGCACGGATTTCATCGTCCTGGCCGAAAGGAAAGGGTCGGAACGCAAACAAGCAACTGTTACCCGCGGAGTTCCTGCAGAACTGGGTATCCGATTTCCTTCGCCAAAGCAAAGAGCAAGCTCGCGTGAAACAATGCGACTTTGTCAACTAAAAAGTACTCCATGATATAGTTGGGTTATACTGCTATACATGCTATTGTATCGTAAGTTAATTTTTGTAGTGGTAGCTAAGTTCGCCACAATACTTCCCCTCCAGAATTTAGAGCAGTAGCCGATTTCGATAGATGTCACCACTAGTTGAATGATTGCCATTTGCGTGGGACCGTGGGAGCTGTATTAAGATCACGGGTGTACTTTCGCATGAGTGGTCAAGCAATTTTAAATTTGCGATCATGATGGTCCTGTGTTGCCTTTGGCAGCCGATTGTGAGTCATCTTATGAAGAGAAGGCTGAGCAGCAACGATTGGAGTGAAGCCGTGATAAGAAAATGAGCAGTGTCTGCTATCACAGAGCCTCAGACGGTTGTTAAAAGTGATTAGCATCTCATTGGCAATTCAACTGCTCATCGAGGACCATCCATCGAAGTGTTTTGTTTTTATAAAGTTTGCGTGTTCAAATCACGTACATAAGTCACCAATTTAGCAAGCTCGCGTGAAATAGTGCAACTTTGTCTACTAAAAAGTGCTCCATGATAGAGAGTTGGGTTACACTGCCATCGTAAGTTAATTTTTGTAGCGGTAGCTAAGTGTTCGCCACAAGGAGCACTGGAGATTAATGCAGAACGCGAAGACGATTTATGTATAAACATTGCTGGTAAGTAGGGGTGCGTTCGTTTAACGTCCCGATCCGGGGTCACCAATGAAACTGACATAATGAGGTTTTTATTTCACGAATATTACAGCACATACATATTACAACGACAGAAAACACACTACAAGCAGACAAAGAAGTAAATGCTGCATACTCGCGCAAATACGAACTGAAACTAACCGATAGAAACGGAAAGTGAGAAGGGAAACTAAGGACTGAGAACTGAAACTGTAATTCACTTCACTTCGCTCTCGAAATAGGAAAGGCTTGGTAAAGCATAATACACGATTTCTCACCAACAGCCTGTCGAAAGCGGAGCTGATCATGCCACCGCACTTTAAAGCCTTAGAACGACAAAATCAAATCCTAAAAAGAATCGACTCATCCTCCAAACACTTCTTAAGTGCGACTGGTAAAGTTCCTTTGTGAAAATGTCTGCATGGCACATTTCTGATTTACTATCTCTCTCTTATCTTGTAAACAAAATGGGATGCTCTTGTGAAGTCAAGTCCGACATTTAGGTCGGTGACAGACGGGAGGACCCTGGTGAGTAAATGCATTTCTATTGCTCCTGGCACACGGGAGCTTATGTATGGCTGCTTAAGTATGACAGACGAGGCGACTTGGGCAGCACGACCCGGTTCGCTTTTTCTTCCTAACCAGATGGTGTGATCGACTGAACCTCTCGGGTCACGCCGACTTTGAACTAACTTTTGTTGTAAATGTGAAGATGGATGCTTAGGGGAAAAAATCATTCCAAAAATGGGACGTCTCATCGCCTGTATTCACAGACGAAAATTTATCATTTACCTTTATTTTATTTATTTATACCGCCGTACAGAAAAAATCCTTTTTCATGACGGTGCGAAAGTGTACAAAAAGTAACCGAAGTCAAAGCAGAATACAATAGAAAACACAAAAAAACTAATTAGCCCAATATGAGGGGCCAAGAAATAAAATTTCAGAAACACGATTTTTGTACTTTAATCAATGATAAAAACTTTGAAACTGTCAAAAAATGTCCAAGCTTGGTGGGAAACTATTTGTGATCTTCATAAATAGAAAAAAGCGTTGATTTTTTAAGCAACTCCTGATTTTAAATGCTTCTTTAAAGATGCTTTTTTACGTGTCATATGTCGTCTACGGAGATGTCGTATGAGGGAACACGAATATTTATCTCAAGAAGTCGTGAGCAATTAATTCGGTTATGCATTCAATGAGGGTGAGGCGAGGTAAGAGCACGAATGAGGGAACACGAATATTTATCTCAAGAAGTCGTGAGCAATTAATTCGGTTATGCATTCAATGAGGGTGAGGCGAGGTAAGAGCGAACCGAAAACTTCGAAAATCATATTGAATCAATTACTATTTGTCTCAGTAATATTTAAAAATTGCATATTTTTACCAGATCCTTTTATGATGCGTTTACACTTTTATCTTGCGTTTACTTTTATTTTTCGTTCAAACTACCGTTAATATAATTTAAACACTTTCCAGTTCTTTTCCATGGTATGTACTTGCCGCATATGATGGTGCAATTGCATACCATGAAAACTATTTTCTTGTTTGCAATGTGATAGCGTTGTGGGTGTGTGGCAAGAGTTCAAGCTCTTTGATGTTTTTGTTCAAGCTCTTTGGTCAACAATTTCCCTGCCGAAATTCGAAGACCTCTTGCTGAGAATCTAATCTATAGAACTCTTTCAAGCATTTCCATCAGGTGGCTTCCCCTACTTTAACCAGACATCTTTTATCTGAAGTGGATGCACTTACCCCGTAAACTGCCCTATCTCATCCTATAAAAGAATATAAATACAAAGAAAGTTCTGCTTTCCGAAGAGGGTATTTTGTGGAATGATCTCTGTAAATTGGCAGATAAGCATTACCACATCGGGATTTGAAGGAAATGTATTTTGTTATTTTTTCAACGATAATTAAGAGTAAATTAATTATCGCTGAAATACGATGAACTGCGTAACCATATTACAAAATAGGTCGCACCGTAGAATTGACAATAATCAAAGACAAATGCAATCATTAGACACATACGTCCAGTCATATCACCAAAATCTTTTTTCACATTGTAAAATCTAATTTTTATAAGCTCTTCTAATTGTATAAATGTGAGTGTTATAAGTAAAATTGGAATTTGAAATTCATGTCATAAACCATTTTTTCTACGAAGAAGTTCTCCATTAATGTCATTAGTACATGATTATATAGGTATACAATGAAAAAGTTGTTTGTGTTTTATTATGATTTAAATGTAAATTTGAATGCTTGCAGAATTCGAAAATGAGCCATTTTTCTACATCACGTCAGGTTTTTCACAATAGGGCCTCATTAACTTTATTTAATTTCTTTGATGTACAAGTGTATTCGAAAACGAAGATCATAAAGGTAGTAGTTGAAGGTTGGTTATTAAATTATACAATGCAGATAATTCAATAAATAGGCCTATGTATGTAGTTATTAGCGAGATCAAAATTCAAAAACCTGTCGCTCAGCAGCAAATATGCCCAGGAACGTCCCCAATCACTTTTAATGCCTGGTGCCCCAAACATTTTCAGTATCGCACTAGCAGTTGATTTGTGCGATTTATATTCTCACTTTCGAGTGGTTTTTTTTTTAGATTTTATGTGGTTGAATGGGTTGTGTTTTTATGTGAAGATAGATTTGCTACTACTGCAAATGAAAATCATCAATGGTGATTATCATTCGCAGGGGTAGCGAATGTATCTGTAGGAGCCTTAACCCACCTGGTCTCGACGTGGTATTTCGTCATTAGCAAAACTGACCAAATCTTGATGAACGAGATCTCTCGTCATTAGCAAAACTGGCCAGATCTTGAGGGACGATATCTCTCCTCATTAGCAAAACTGACCAGACCTGAATGAACGAGATTTCTCCTCATTAGCAAAACTGATCAGCTCCTGATCTCGTCATCATCAAAAAACATCGTCAATATCTTAATGACGAGATATCTCGTCATTAGTAAAATGGGTCAGATCTTGATGGACGATATCTTCGAAACCACTTGGAGTCTTAAAAGCTTCCGACTTCTTTATTTTATGGTCTTCGTTTCGCAAAGAGCGATTGAAAAGCAATTCTCTCGACCTCCACAAGCAAAATCGATTTTTGAGCACTTGCGTCTTTTTCCGAGGGTTTCTTATGCAAATTTTATATTTGCTTTGAGAGATGCTGATTAAGCTTCATTCCCTCTCACTCACACAAACATCCCGTAATGACTTCTGAAATGGAGTTACCCTGCTCTTTTCGGAAGCGACGGTTTTGAAATATCTATTCAAGAAGAAATAACGGGGCTCCTACGAATGCTTTGTTCGCAATTCAGTCGATGATTTCATTGAGATTTCGTTTTGAACCATTGGGGAAGAAAAAGAAAAGGTTTGTGCAAGGAAAATAGAGAAAATCAGTACTTAAGTTATGGCTGTAAAAAATGCGAAATCAGATGAAAACTTGAATATCATTACTTGTTTCTCAGCATTTCTCTCTATATTGATTCATTTATTTCATTGCCCCGATACCTGCAGCAGTGAGAATTGTCGCTCTCTTCCACCTCTTGAGTGTTCTTGACAGAATTCATCTCGACCAATAGTTTCACACTCTAAGTAACCGAAGCAGTTTTGAAAATGGCAGTTTCGTTTCCACTTCCTATTAGGATTGGGGCCGTGGTAGCCCAGTTGGAATAGTAACAGATCAAGGGAGGTTGCGAGTTGGAAACTCGATCCAATCAAATACGCAGGGGCTGGTGCATGTTAAATCTAATTTTTATAAGCTCTTCCAATTGTATAAATGTGAGTGTTATAAGTAAAATTGGAATTTGAAATTCATGTCATAAACCATTTTTTCTACGAAGAAGTTCTCCATTAATGTCATTAGTACATGATTCTATAGGTATACAATGAAATAGTTTTACACTCTAAGTGACCTAAGCAGTTTTGAAAATGGCAATTGTTGAGTTTCGTTTCCACTTCCTATTAGGATTGGGGCCGGGGTAGCCCAGTTGGAATAGTAACAGATCAAGGGAGGTTGCGAGTTGGAAACTCGATCCAATCAAATACGCAGGGGCTGGTGCATGTTAAATCTAATTTTTATAAGCTCTTCTAATTGTATAAATGTGAGTGTTATAAGTAAAATTGGAATTTGAAATTCATGTCATAAACCATTTTTTCTACGAAGAAGTTCTCCATTAATGTCATTAGTACATGATTCTATAGGTATACAATGAAATAGTTTCACACTCTAAGTGACCGAAGCAGTTTTGAAAATGGCAGTTTCGTTTCCACTTCCTATTAGGATTGGGGCCGTGGTAGCCCAGTTGGAATAGTAACAGATCAAGGGAGGTTGCGAGTTGGAAACTCGATCCAATCAAATACGCAGGGGCTGGTGCATGTTAAATCTAATTTTTATAAGCTCTTCCAATTGTATAAATGTGAGTGTTATAAGTAAAATTGGAATTTGAAATTCATGTCATAAACCATTTTTTCTACGAAGAAGTTCTCCATTAATGTCATTAGTACATGATTCTATAGGTATACAATGAAATAGTTTTACACTCTAAGTGACCTAAGCAGTTTTGAAAATGGCAATTGTTGAGTTTCGTTTCCACTTCCTATTAGGATTGGGGCCGGGGTAGCCCAGTTGGAATAGTAACAGATCAAGGGAGGTTGCGAGTTGGAAACTCGATCCAATCAAATACGCAGGGGCTGGTGCATGTTAAATCTAATTTTTATAAGCTCTTCTAATTGTATAAATGTGAGTGTTATAAGTAAAATTGGAATTTGAAATTCATGTCATAAACCATTTTTTCTACGAAGAAGTTCTCCATTAATGTCATTAGTACATGATTCTATAGGTATACAATGAAATAGTTTCACACTCTAAGTGACCGAAGCAGTTTTGAAAATGGCAGTTTCGTTTCCACTTCCTATTAGGATTGGGGCCGTGGTAGCCCAGTTGGAATAGTAACAGATCAAGGGAGGTTGCGAGTTGGAAACTCGATCCAATCAAATACGCAGGGGCTGGTGCATGTTAAATCTAATTTTTATAAGCTCTTCCAATTGTATAAATGTGAGTGTTATAAGTAAAATTGGAATTTGAAATTCATGTCATAAACCATTTTTTCTACGAAGAAGTTCTCTATTAATGTCATTAGTACATGATTCTATAGGTATACAATGAAATAGTTTTACACTCTAAGTGACCTAAGCAGTTTTGAAAATGGCAATTGTTGAGTTTCGTTTCCACTTCCTATTAGGATTGGGGCCGGGGTAGCCCAGTTGGAATAGTAACAGATCAAGGGAGGTTGCGAGTTGGAAACTCGATCCAATCAAATACGCAGGGGCTGGTGCATGTTAAATCTAATTTTTATAAGCTCTTCTAATTGTATAAATGTGAGTGTTATAAGTAAAATTGGAATTTGAAATTCATGTCATAAACCATTTTTTCTACGAAGAAGTTCTCCATTAATGTCATTAGTACATGATTCTATAGGTATACAATGAAATAGTTTTACACTCTAAGTGACCTAAGCAGTTTTGAAAATGGCAATTGTTGAGTTTCGTTTCCACTTCCTATTAGGATTGGGGCCGGGGTAGCCCAGTTGGAATAGTAACAGATCAAGGGAGGTTGCGAGTTGGAAACTCGATCCAATCAAATACGCAGGGGCTGGTGCATGTTAAATCTAATTTTTATAAGCTCTTCTAATTGTATAAATGTGAGTGTTATAAGTAAAATTGGAATTTGAAATTCATGTCATAAACCATTTTTTCTACGAAGAAGTTCTCCATTAATGTCATTAGTACATGATTCTATAGGTATACAATGAAATAGTTTTACACTCTAAGTGACCTAAGCAGTTTTGAAAATGGCAATTGTTGAGTTTCGTTTCCACTTCCTATTAGGATTGGGGCCGGGGTAGCCCAGTTGGAATAGTAACAGATCAAGGGAGGTTGCGAGTTGGAAACTCGATCCAATCAAATACGCAGGGGCTGGTGCATGTTAAATCTAATTTTTATAAGCTCTTCCAATTGTATAAATGTGAGTGTTATAAGTAAAATTGGAATTTGAAATTCATGTCATAAACCATTTTTTCTACGAAGAAGTTCTCCATTAATGTCATTAGTACATGATTCTATAGGTATACAATGAAATAGTTTTACACTCTAAGTGACCTAAGCAGTTTTGAAAATGGCAATTGTTGAGTTTCGTTTCCACTTCCTATTAGGATTGGGGCCGGGGTAGCCCAGTTGGAATAGTAACAGATCAAGGGAGGTTGCGAGTTGGAAACTCGATCCAATCAAATACGCAGGGGCTGGTGCATGTTAAATCTAATTTTTATAAGCTCTTCTAATTGTATAAATGTGAGTGTTATAAGTAAAATTGGAATTTGAAATTCATGTCATAAACCATTTTTTCTACGAAGAAGTTCTCCATTAATGTCATTAGTACATGATTCTATAGGTATACAATGAAATAGTTTTACACTCTAAGTGACCTAAGCAGTTTTGAAAATGGCAATTGTTGAGTTTCGTTTCCACTTCCTATTAGGATTGGGGCCGGGGTAGCCCAGTTGGAATAGTAACAGATCAAGGGAGGTTGCGAGTTGGAAACTCGATCCAATCAAATACGCAGGGGCTGGTGCATGTTAAATCTAATTTTTATAAGCTCTTCTAATTGTATAAATGTGAGTGTTATAAGTAAAATTGGAATTTGAAATTCATGTCATAAACCATTTTTTCTACGAAGAAGTTCTCCATTAATGTCATTAGTACATGATTCTATAGGTATACAATGAAATAGTTTCACACTCTAAGTGACCGAAGCAGTTTTGAAAATGGCAGTTTCGTTTCCACTTCCTATTAGGATTGGGGCCGTGGTAGCCCAGTTGGAATAGTAACAGATCAAGGGAGGTTGCGAGTTGGAAACTCGATCCAATCAAATACGCAGGGGCTGGTGCATGTTAAATCTAATTTTTATAAGCTCTTCCAATTGTATAAATGTGAGTGTTATAAGTAAAATTGGAATTTGAAATTCATGTCATAAACCATTTTTTCTACGAAGAAGTTCTCCATTAATGTCATTAGTACATGATTCTATAGGTATACAATGAAATAGTTTTACACTCTAAGTGACCTAAGCAGTTTTGAAAATGGCAATTGTTGAGTTTCGTTTCCACTTCCTATTAGGATTGGGGCCGGGGTAGCCCAGTTGGAATAGTAACAGATCAAGGGAGGTTGCGAGTTGGAAACTCGATCCAATCAAATACGCAGGGGCTGGTGCATGTTAAATCTAATTTTTATAAGCTCTTCTAATTGTATAAATGTGAGTGTTATAAGTAAAATTGGAATTTGAAATTCATGTCATAAACCATTTTTTCTACGAAGAAGTTCTCCATTAATGTCATTAGTACATGATTCTATAGGTATACAATGAAATAGTTTCACACTCTAAGTGACCGAAGCAGTTTTGAAATGGCAGTTTCGTTTCCACTTCCTATTAGGATTGGGGCCGTGGTAGCCCAGTTGGAATAGTAACAGATCAAGGGAGGTTGCGAGTTGGAAACTCGATCCAATCAAATACGCAGGGGCTGGTGCATGTTAAATCTAATTTTTATAAGCTCTTCCAATTGTATAAATGTGAGTGTTATAAGTAAAATTGGAATTTGAAATTCATGTCATAAACCATTTTTTCTACGAAGAAGTTCTCTATTAATGTCATTAGTACATGATTCTATAGGTATACAATGAAATAGTTTTACACTCTAAGTGACCTAAGCAGTTTTGAAAATGGCAATTGTTGAGTTTCGTTTCCACTTCCTATTAGGATTGGGGCCGGGGTAGCCCAGTTGGAATAGTAACAGATCAAGGGAGGTTGCGAGTTGGAAACTCGATCCAATCAAATACGCAGGGGCTGGTGCATGTTAAATCTAATTTTTATAAGCTCTTCTAATTGTATAAATGTGAGTGTTATAAGTAAAATTGGAATTTGAAATTCATGTCATAAACCATTTTTTCTACGAAGAAGTTCTCCATTAATGTCATTAGTACATGATTCTATAGGTATACAATGAAATAGTTTTACACTCTAAGTGACCTAAGCAGTTTTGAAAATGGCAATTGTTGAGTTTCGTTTCCACTTCCTATTAGGATTGGGGCCGGGGTAGCCCAGTTGGAATAGTAACAGATCAAGGGAGGTTGCGAGTTGGAAACTCGATCCAATCAAATACGCAGGGGCTGGTGCATGTTAAATCTAATTTTTATAAGCTCTTCTAATTGTATAAATGTGAGTGTTATAAGTAAAATTGGAATTTGAAATTCATGTCATAAACCATTTTTTCTACGAAGAAGTTCTCCATTAATGTCATTAGTACATGATTCTATAGGTATACAATGAAATAGTTTTACACTCTAAGTGACCTAAGCAGTTTTGAAAATGGCAATTGTTGAGTTTCGTTTCCACTTCCTATTAGGATTGGGGCCGGGGTAGCCCAGTTGGAATAGTAACAGATCAAGGGAGGTTGCGAGTTGGAAACTCGATCCAATCAAATACGCAGGGGCTGGTGCATGTTAAATCTAATTTTTATAAGCTCTTCTAATTGTATAAATGTGAGTGTTATAAGTAAAATTGGAATTTGAAATTCATGTCATAAACCATTTTTTCTACGAAGAAGTTCTCCATTAATGTCATTAGTACATGATTCTATAGGTATACAATGAAATAGTTTTACACTCTAAGTGACCTAAGCAGTTTTGAAAATGGCAATTGTTGAGTTTCGTTTCCACTTCCTATTAGGATTGGGGCCGGGGTAGCCCAGTTGGAATAGTAACAGATCAAGGGAGGTTGCGAGTTGGAAACTCGATCCAATCAAATACGCAGGGGCTGGTGCATGTTAAATCTAATTTTTATAAGCTCTTCTAATTGTATAAATGTGAGTGTTATAAGTAAAATTGGAATTTGAAATTCATGTCATAAACCATTTTTTCTACGAAGAAGTTCTCCATTAATGTCATTAGTACATGATTCTATAGGTATACAATGAAATAGTTTTACACTCTAAGTGACCTAAGCAGTTTTGAAAATGGCAATTGTTGAGTTTCGTTTCCACTTCCTATTAGGATTGGGGCCGGGGTAGCCCAGTTGGAATAGTAACAGATCAAGGGAGGTTGCGAGTTGGAAACTCGATCCAATCAAATACGCAGGGGCTGGTGCATGTTAAATCTAATTTTTATAAGCTCTTCTAATTGTATAAATGTGAGTGTTATAAGTAAAATTGGAATTTGAAATTCATGTCATAAACCATTTTTTCTACGAAGAAGTTCTCCATTAATGTCATTAGTACATGATTCTATAGGTATACAATGAAATAGTTTTACACTCTAAGTGACCTAAGCAGTTTTGAAAATGGCAATTGTTGAGTTTCGTTTCCACTTCCTATTAGGATTGGGGCCGGGGTAGCCCAGTTGGAATAGTAACAGATCAAGGGAGGTTGCGAGTTGGAAACTCGATCCAATCAAATACGCAGGGGCTGGTGCATGTTAAATCTCTAGTGGCCTCAAATGTCCTCACGTAGGCTTGGGCTGCCAGCTCAGGTTTGTACCTCGTCATCTGACCTTGCTTCAAAATGGCGAGGTGTTGTCCTCGGATCTTTCCCTTCCGGACTGATCCAGGACCGTCGCCAATAGCCCATTGTGTTGCTCCAATGCGATGTTAATTACCTACCTATTAGGATTGATGGCGTTGATACCTAGTGTGTTATTTAGCATCTTCTTTCCGATTAATATAGTTTCTTTAAATAAGCTATTTTAAAATTTCCAATTAAAGCCAAAATGAGAGGGATTTTCAGTGTAAACAAGCAAACCAGACTGAAAGTGGAGATAAGAAAATGTAGCTTATCGCCATTTTTGTGACGTTTCACATTTAATCTGATTCATGTTGACCAATCAACTATCATACATCAATCCAGAATTCATTATTTGCAATTTTTATTGGCGAAGTGCTGAAATATTCGAAAAACAAGTTAAAAGACGTCACGTTCGGAATACACGTTTCTTATACGTATTCCAATCATTACAAAATGACCCTAGAAGAAGCCATTTACCATTGCTATAAACTTAGACGCTTGGCGTTAGCGACATACTGAAATTGCTTTCGAGTAACATGTCAAGTTACGCCACAAGTTGTGAAAGGTATTAATTACCAGATTCTTCTCTCCATTTAACTTGACCGAAAACGTATCAAGCATTATCTAAAGGGAAAACAATTGTTTACACGTTTACATAACAGTTAGTGTTTCCAATACTTGTAACAACGTTTGATAGGTAGGTATTTTAGTTAAGGTCGCACTGGAGCAACACAACTGGCTATTGGCGACGGTCCGTAATCAATCCCGAAGGGAAAAATCTAAGGACAACGCCTCATGATTTTGAATCACGGTCAGCTTACGACAACACCTGAGCTGGCACCCCACTTTCCAAACTTCCACACCACGCCAACGTGAGGACATTTGAATCCACGACCGATTTAACGTGCACCAGCTCCGTTTGTTCAAGACGGTCTTCGGTTGGATTCAAACTCGCAACCCTCCTGTTGCTAATCCGTTCCTTTTTTAACGACGTTTGAAGTAATATGAGAGGTATTTTCTGTTTGTTGAGCTAAATGTGAATGGCAGTAGTGGTCCTATTTCAAACCTTGGTTGTTTGTCAAACCTTGGTCTTGGGTTGTTTATCGAACATGATTTCAGCACTTCTCCAAAGAATGAATTCCGAATTGAGATATGATAGTTGATTGGGGCAACACCAATACTGAAAATCCCTCTAACATGTCTGGAACATAGACGAGAAAAATATAAGTAGGCTGAGCATTGCTTCTGGGGAGAATTTCAAATAACGTGACCTATATGTCAAGTAGTAGTCGAGTGGCTCTTCTGTGAAAAATTGACCAGTTTGGATAAATTGGTATCTTATCTCCTCGTTTGGCGATATAACACCGTGTGACAGGGTAGGTGTGTCAATATGCATTTATATAGGACTAAAGTGGTGAAATCGACAGTCTACAACAGGGGTGTCAAACTGGCGGCCCCCGAGGTAATTTTTTGTGGCCCACGATGCTCTGAAATAAAATGAAAACAGGACACTATGTTACGAAGAAAATAGCACTTAGGGAAGATCGAGGCAATACCGTACACACCATTTCGTCATGTTAAAAATGTGTGAGCAACTATTTTCGTCCATGAAATGAAATAAAACGGCCTACAGATCAGGATTAACTGATAAACATCTATCTGCCATAATGAAGATTGTCTGTTCTCAGTATTTGAATATTGGAAAACTAGTAGGACGAAAGCGCTGGCCAGTTTCCGGTAAAAAAAGTTAATTTTAGATTTATAAATACATTAAATTAAATAAACGTTTCAATAAAAGCAATTCTATAGCAATATTATAAATTATTACCCTAAATTCATTTAATTACATAATGTGTTTTAATTATTCTATCCCTATTCCTGGATCCTCACTTCAAATCATAATTGTAAGAAAATTTGTAAATGTGATGTGGCCCGCGTGAATCTTACCACTTGCATTAAAAGGCCCGTGTTTTAATTGAGCTTGACACCCCTGCTATAGAGTGAGGACTAAAGTGGTGAAATCGACAGTCTACTATCAGATGATCGATCAACGAACCAAGCAGATGATGAATCTTAAATTCCAGCAAGCCCACGAAAGCAGTCTACGTTGCTCCCATCGACCTTCAAATGAAATAGACGGAGCATGTGCACGTTAGGTCTTCCAGTTGCTCGGTTTGAAGATCTGTCACGTGATTGGAGATCAAAGCAACAATCCAAAATTATTGATTGGTTAGTGATTATCCACCGTGATCAAAAACACTAGTCTGCGATTCGGCAGCCAATCGGAGAAGCCGATTCTTAAGTCCACGTGATTTACCATTCGGAGATCTTACGACAGCAACTCCGCGCATATGGTCTATTTCATTAGAAGGTCTATGGCAACTTCAAGTTTTTCTCGGATGATCGTGGGCACATTAAAAGGAGGATTGCCAGCTTTGAGTTGTATTCTCATTGTTTTTTAATAGCTTCTTTCCCTAGCTCTTTAGGGGCCGCGGTGGCCCGGTTGGAAGAGTAACGGACTTGCAACCGAAGGGTTACGAGTTCGAATCCAGCCAAACACCGTCGTGTACCAAGGGGGCTGGTGCACGTTAAATCTGTCGTGGCCTCAAATGTCCTCACGTTGGCGTGGTGTGGAAGTTTGGAGAGTGGGGTGCCAGCTCAGGTGTTGCCTCGTCATCTGACCGTGGTTCAAAATTACGTGGTGTTGTCCTCGGATCTTTCCCTTTGGGATTGATCCCGGACCGTCACCAATAGCCCGTTGTGTTGCTCCAGTGTGACGTTAATTGAAATACCCCCCCCTAGCTCTTTAGGATCGTGGTGGCCCGGTTGGAAGAGTAACGGACTAGCAACCGGAGGGTTGCGAGTTCGAATCCCACCAAAAGACTGTCGTGTACAAAGGGTAGGTAGGTATTTTAATTAACGTCACACTGGAGCAACACAACGGGCTATTGGTGACGGTATGGGATCAATTCCAAAATGAAAGATCCGAGGACACCACGTAATTTTGAATCACTGTCAGATGACGAGGCAACACCTGAGCCGGCACCCCACTCTCCAAACTTCCACACCATGCCAACGTGAGGACTTTTGAGGCCACGACAGATTTAACGTGCACCAGTGCTACGATCTTTGGTTGGATTCGAACTCGCAACCCTCCGGTTGTTTCCCTTGCTCGGAAGGTTTCATTTGGTTTAATTTGTCTCACTCCTGTGGCCGGTTTTGGTTCTAGCAGAGCCTTTTAGTATTGGATTCATCGATTAAATCTTCTAATTATCTAGTAATTCGTATTGCTTTAATCACCGAAGCACTTCATTTTAGAGATGCGCGTCAGTAAAATTGAGTGTTTTTCCTTAGACTAAAGAGTTTGCACACGCGCGGGCGAAAAGCTTCAATCGTTAAGCTTCAAAATTACTTTCGCCCTGTGTCTGAATATTGATTAGAAATCCGCCTGATATGAACAGCGCGTCTGGTTTCATTATCTCAACATACAACAGATGCAAATTACAGGCTGCTTGGAAAACTAAAAAACTTCTTTTCGCTTCTATGAGCAGATCGTTGATAGATCGAGTCTTTAATTTTGTTAGCAAATCAAATTTATCGTTAAAGCGCGTGAATGGGAAATGTGTGTATTTTCTTTCGCTATAAAACACCAAACGCCTGTCGTGTAGTGGTCAGCATTGTAAATAATTCATTAATTTCTTAAAATCCGTTTATTGGTGGTGTCCAGTAAAGATGAATCAGCTTTTCCTGGGGATTCGCTGAATGAGGCATTTCGCCGGATGATGAGTTGAATTTCTACCAGAGTGGACTTTGGGCATGGCTCGCGTCCGGAGTTTACGCTCGGGTCCCCAGTGCCTTATTTTACAGTTTTGTCGTCCTTCGCACGCTGGCTCTCCTCTTCTGCTCCGTTCGGGCAAGTCGTTCAGGGGAACGGCACCCCCTTTCGCTTCGCCATCCAGCGGAGATCCCCAAGTTCGACTCATACAAAATACCAAGCGAGGCCCATCAAAGATCATAACATCTCCGTGCATTCAATAAACTGACTTTTTCGCGATGCTTCCAGACGACTTTCAAAATTCTGAAGGTGTTGGCAAATGGTTTTTCTTCAACAGCTATTACTTGTTATGTTATGCCTTGTTGGGACAGATTTCGCCTCTAAACCTCCAAGTGGTTTCGACGAGATATCTCGTCCATCAACATCTAACCGATTTCGTTAATGACGAGATATCTCGTCAAGAAGGTTGATTGAATTCCGAATGACGAAGGTATTGCGATTTTCGATGGCAAGATCATGATTGGTCAGTTTTTTTTATCAAATGACGAGATATCTCGTCCATCAAGATCTGGTCAGTTTTGCTTCTGACGAAATACCTCTGCGAGACAAACACCGGGAGGGTTAACATTACTTGAACTGGTGACTCTCTCTCGTGGATATACAAAGCCGCGTATTCACCAAAAAACTATACCTACCTCCGAGAACAAAATCTGGAAAATTTTACAATACAACATAAAAATCAACCGTAATTTTCAGAAATGAACTGTGATTCAAAATTACGTGGTGGTGTTTTCGGATCCTTCCCTTTGGGATTGATTCCGGACCGTCGCCAACAGTCCGTTGTGTTGCTCCAATGCGACGTTATTTAAAATACCTACGTGAAATGAACAATGCCTGGAAATAATTAAAAGCGCCAAATTAGCACCAATTGCGCCAATTTTGGCTTTATGAAAACAATTCAAAAAAGAAAAGTAACCTTGATCTCTATACGCTTGGTGGTAGTTCGATCTCGGAATAACCGATTTGGCTTTGTTCTACACTAAATGGTGCCAATTATAGGCAAAATAAACAATTAAACTTTCTCTGGAGTGTTTTTGAAGCATATTTGAGGTATTTTCTTGAACATTCGTGCCAAAGAAGGTAAAAAGACAATTTAGCAATCACTGATTCCGACGTTTTCCTATCATGGTTGCTACGGCTTAGCGTCAAAACTTCGAAATTGGCATCACTTGAAAATTATCTCCCTAAAGAAATCCGAATACTATTTCCATCCGGAAAACCAAGTGTTTTTCCGGAAGACTTCCACAAAGGTTGACAGATATTCCATATCATTCCTTCATGGAATGCTACGACTTGGCACCAAAATGACAAATTTCGCATCATTTGAAAATTTCTCAGAATGAAAAGAAAAATTCGGAAGATATTTTTTCCCGTCCGGAAGAACAGTAGGTAGTTGAATTAACATCGCACTGGAGCAACACAACGGACTATTGGCGACCGTCCAGGATCAGTCCCCGCAGGGAAAGATCCGAGGACAACACCACGTCACTTTGAACCACGGTCACATGACGAGATAAACACCTGAGCTGGCACCTCACGCCAACGTGAGGACATCCGAGGCCACGACAGATTTAATGTGCAGCACCAGCCACCGCATATTTGATTGGACCGAGTTTCGAACTCGCAACTCTCCGGTTGCTAATCCGTTACTAATCCAACTGGACTACCTCGACCTCCGGAAGACAGGAAAAAAGCGATTTTCCGGAAGAGTTGGCAGGCATACTACATATCATGGAACCAACTTCAGATGTGAACGGTATGTAACGCGTCGAATCCGGAGCGTGCTTGCTCAGATTTAATCCACTGAAGCGTGTAAAAAGGAAATTAGCAAACAGTTCTCTTCACAACCTCTCGCGTTGGCGTGGAGTTTGGAGAGTGGGATGCCAGCTCAGGTGTGACCTCGTCATCAGACCGTGGTACAAAATTACATGGTGCTGTCCTCGGTTGTTTCCCTTCGGGATTGATCCCGGACCGTCACCCATAAGCCCGTTGTGTTGTGCGACGTTAAATAAAATACCTACCGCGGCATAGAGCGAGATGTCTGGGATCAGGAGGACTTTTGCAAATTGTACATTGTGTCGACATCAATCGACCTGTGGTGCTGGTCTCTTTTGACATTGGAAACGCTTTATCCATCGGAGCATTTTTCAAATACAAATAACGAAGAAAGTGGAGGGATCGAAGTCAGAAGAAAGGATGGATCGAAGGCCAAACCGTCCCCTACTGTTACCAAACGAGAACAGATAAAAGGAAATAGTTTCCGAACGAGGGCCCCAGTGGAGTCAAAACAAATCACCCAGAGGAGGTTTTTGAAAGGTGCAGAATTCTCAAGGTGAGATAAAGAAAAAGCAGGATTTCACCGGATTTATTGGAGTAGTGGACTTTGTACATTCTTAAACTTTTTTGATGAGAACGAAATCCTATAAAAAGCACTTTTTTACGTGAGATTTCTTGGGTATATCTGTCCATATATTTGCTACGTTAGATATAGGAAATGGAGAATTTTGAAAATATTTATTCATTTATACGAGGGGATAAATCAGTAAGTCAGGAATGACTGCAAAATCACCAGATGCAAATTTAAAAACCATTTATTATTTATACACTTTTCTTTATATTTCGGTGGGCTGCAGTAGACCGGTTGGAAGGGTAGCTGTTTAGTAACCGGGGGGTTGCGATTTTGAAATTCGATCCAGTCAAAGACCGTCGTGTAAGTGGTGGCTGGTACTCGTTAAATCTGTCGTGGCTTCAATTGTTCTCACGTTGCCAGCTCAGGTGTTAACTTGTCATCTGACCACGGTTTACAATGCCAAGATGTTGTCCTCGGTAGGTAGGCATTTAAGGTTAAGTCGCATTGGAACACAACGGGCCGGGATCCAACCCGAAGGGATAGATCCGAGGACAACACCACGTAATTTTGAACTAGTCAGATGAAGAGGTCACACCTGAACTGGCAGCCCACTCTCCAAACTTCCACGCCACGCCAACGTGAGGACATTTGAGGCCACGACAGATTGAACGTGCACCAGTCCCCTTTGTACACGACGGTTTTTGGTTGGATTCGAACTAGCAACTTTCCAGTTGCTAATCCGTTACTCTTCCAACCGGACTACCGCGGCCCGTGTTGTCCTCGATCTTTCCCTTTGGGTTTGATCCCGGACCGTCGCCAATAGCCCGTTGTGTTGCTTCAGTGTGACGTTAATCCAACTCTCCCCTCTGATGTCTCGGCGTAATTTCCATCGACATCGATACGTTTATCCCATTGTTTAATCAGTACCTCGATACTAAAAAGCTAAATTCGCATCTTTAGAGAGATCCTTGTCGGAAATGATCGACCCAACTGCGGACCGTCACCGTTCCTCAGGTCGACCCCGTTTAAGTAAACCGCTTTTCTCAAAACCATGTAATGTTCCAAAAAATCACCTACGAAGAAAACGATCGTTGAGCGACAAACTCAACCAACCCTTGAAAACAATTTGTGGATAATATGAATGAAATTTAAGATCACATACTACATAAATTTAGAGGTATTGCTTATCGAAATAGTGACTCGAATGTATTGGATATTGAAAAATATTTTCTTAAAAACTATTACACCAAAACTAAACTTTTTTTCATTCAGTATCTTAAGACTAAACTGCAAAGCTTAAAATTGAATTCAAATTTTTAAAAAATAGTTTACACTCAGTGATAGTGGTCAAAAAATTATTAGGCAGTCTGGAAAAAATGGAATAGATAGGCGAAGTTCTAAAACAATCCATTAAACTATATTTTAAGACTTCCATGAAATTGGTAAATTCAAGTATTCGCAACAAATTTGGGGTCCAAATAAAATGAAAAATTTCTTTCGGTTTTAGAGAACTTATTTGAACTTGGAATAGGTGGAAAATCTTTGAGATACAGTGAAATATTGAATGCAATTAAGTCTATTATTCATAGTATAATTTTCAGTATCACAAGAAAAATGTAATTGAAAACAAACCACGGACTGTTGTATCATCAGGAATATTCGTTATATTCTCAAAACCAGATAAGTTAAATTGACTTTTGGAGCTCAACAGATATTTAAAAAGTCTAACAATTGTGAACTAACAATTGTGAAGAACTAACAATTTGTGAAAATATTAAAAATGCATTGGTTGTCAAATTTTAAATTCTATCAGGATAACCACCCGACGCTAAAACATCTAACGAAATCATTTAAAAGCAATCCCCAATAATTTTCGAGTCACTTTAATTGGTTTTAGAGTTTGCAACATTTTATTTCCAAAACGCACACCTCAGCAAACTGAATGTTTTATTTTAAATTGGCCGTCTCTATTTTTTCTGCAAAAGTGGACGTCCACTTGGGAACGACCTTGACTCTAAAGAGGAAGAACTGGAATATTTTCACATGCGAAACTGCATCAGCTGGTTGCTTTTCGGTTCGGGCGAGTTGGCATTTCAATCACGTGGTTTTGTGAACGAGTCAACTCGTTCATTTGAACGACCGGCTAAACGTAAACAGTGCGTTTCAACAGCTGGCCTCGAGTGTTTCAATAGCAAAGATTCATGAAACAAATAATCCTCAAATGCCGATCTCCATACATAGTTTTGTTTGCGGCAGCCCTTTCTCCTGACTAGCTTACCACCTTTCTAACAATGGATATCTCCAAGGTCATCTGCCTTCTCACCGGAGCAGAGATACATTCAACGAGCACTGTTGCCGTTTTAAAAAAGTGATTTAATAATGCGCTGAGCATAAAGTTGCTCTCTTCTTCCAGAAACTAATTTCTACTTTTTATTAACTCTTTCTCAAGCTTGGAAAGAAGGTGTCTCGAGTAATTGGTGTTTATCATAGGGAAGGAACTGAACTCGTTTTCATTGCCGCATATCAATTTCAAAGTGCGAACTCGTGAGTGAAATTTTGTTCTGCATTCTTTGAGTTGATTTTGTGGGGACTAGCCACAAATTGCCCAATGAACAACTCCTCGATTCATCACTCTTGAGGGCCGCGGTGGCCCGGTTGGAAGAGTAACGGACTCGCAACCCTTCGGTTGCGAGTCCAGCCAAACACCGTCGTGTACAAAGGGGGCTGGTGCACGTTAAATCTGTCGTGGCCTCAAATGTCCTCACGTTGGCGTGGTGTGGAAGTTTGGAGAGTGGGGTGTCAGCTCAGGTGTTGCCTCGTCATCTGACCGTGGTTCAAAATTACGTGGTGTTGTCCTCGGTCTTTCCCTCTGGGATTCATCCCGGACCGTCACCAATAGCCCATTGTGTTGCTCCAGTGTGACGTTAATTGAAAATACCAATACCAAATACCAATCATCACTCTTGTTGGACAATAAGGTGCGATATTGCGATAGTTGAGAAACACTTGTTCGAAATAGTCACAAATAATGCGTTAAATTATTTTTCGTAATAAAAACAATTAAGTAAAACTGGTCCTCTTCTTAAAATTATGTAAAACATAAAACTAACGACAAAGCCATTTAAAATAAAGCGAAATAAGGTGGAATATTTTTGGAAACTGATATTACTTCTCATTGACACTTTCGGACACCAAAAGTTTTTTTAAACTTCTTCAGTTTTGGATAACTGTTTGAAACAAGAAAAACTACCGATTCTAAAGAAACAGATTGAGATCCTCTGCTATTCACGAACTGAAAATTGATCGATATCGATTCAAAAAGAGCGATATTCCTGAATATGCGATGTAATCGCGGCGCCGTACGAGGGGTTGATGTGCCAAGAAATGTTCAATCCGTTGTAATATTTTACTGTGATGAAAGTTTACGAAAACCTCCTCATGCAGATATGCAATTGGTAGGTATTTTAATTAACGTCGCATTGGAGCAACACGCGGGCTATCGGTGACGGTCCGGAATCAAACACGAAGGGAAGGATCGAGGACGACGACGCGTAATTTTGAACCACGGTCAGATGACGGTCACACCTGAGCTGGCACCACTCGAAAACTTCCTCACCACGCCAACTTGATGACATTTGAGGCCACGACAGATTTAACGCTCACCAGAACTCACATATACGACGGTCTTTGGTCGGATTCGAACTCGCAACACTCCGGTTGCTAATCCGTTACTCTTCCAACCAGACTACCGCGGCCTCGCTAAGCAATTGAAGAGGAGCGAAAAAATAACCTTCGATTAATATACATAAATGTTTTCGATACCGCATCAAACTCAAACTGGCGGTTCTTAACCTCCTGGTGATTGTCTCGAGGAGGTATCTCGTCATTAGCAAAACTGACCATGTCGATGGATGAGATATCTTGTCTCGTTGTCTCTCGTCGTAAGGTCGCCAATAGCCCGTTGTGTTGCTCCAGTTCGACGTTAATTAACGACCTACACACCGTCATAAGAGAACTGATCAAATCTTGATCTCGTCATCATAAAACAATCGGTCACATATCTCGAGATATCTCATCATTTGCAAAATGAGTCAGATATTGATCCTGACCACTTGGAGAGCCATGCGTTCGTTGTAACATAAAATCCGAATATGTGTCAACGAACTTGTCCCGATCGTTGTGGACCTCCCAGAATCCGCAGCGAAAACCGACGCTCTTGAAAACACGAAGATAGAAAAAGTTCGCGGAACCATAATAATAAAACTCCCATAATTAGAAAAGCGTTGTTATCGTCTGAATCAGTGGTTTCATCCCAAGTGTGTGCTAAAATGCCGTCTCTTCGTACTCCGGGCGATAAGGACGTGCGGAAGTATTCTCTGCGCTGATAGCGACACCATTCGATCTTAGATTAAAAACAGCGTGATTCATCAGAATTTTAGGTACATTAGAAATCCATAAAAAAAGTCAATTCGAAGAGAACAAAAAGCTTTGAAGACGAAGGCCTTTCATAAATCTCTGGAGCGCTCTGAGAGTTTAAAACCGGTAATTGCATACCTGTAAAGACCGATGTTGGAGTTTGGTGGGAACATCGTTACCGAAACATCGTTACCGGTTTTCTTTATCACGATACGTTTTTAATTTCATTTTTATACTTTGGTGTTAAGATCTTCAGGGATCAATTTGTATTTCAGTATGGGACATAATGCCACCAGAATTCTAATCTGAACGGCAATTTTTGCCGTGAAGGTTAAATAAACATCCCAGTCGGGAAATGCCATAGCCAAAGAAAGGAATTCTTGTATTTTTTAGATTACTGCTTTCATGATTTATGTGGAAAGGGATTCTATTTCAGAGTTGAAAAATCACTTGACGCACAAAATGCCTTGAGATTATTTCATGTTGCAGGTTTGGAAATTTATATCGTTGAATGATGTAGTAAGAAACTAGTACTCGATTTATGTTCATACATAGTAGCAGGAGGTTCTCAATGGGAAAAAAAGTAAAATTAAAAACCATTATTGAGAGTTTACGTCGGTAATTTGCCCAAAACACAGGTAATCCGTAATTTACTGGTGTTGAGAATCTGTAAAACCCTAGTCATGTGGTTCCATACAAGATTTTGAGATCATACGATACCAAGCTCTTGTAAATATTCGGAATCATTTTCAAGGTACGAGGGTTTTCCGTTAGGTGCTGTCACCAGTACAAACATGTTTCCAAAACTTTGAACTCAATTTCTGAAGAAATGTGCTTTTTCAATACGATGCTTTCTACAAACAGTGATAACTCAAGAATGAATTGATCTGAAAAATTATTTTTGTATTATTATAATCTCTAATACAGTGGATGTTCTGAACCTCAAAGTTTTTAGTTTTTAGTTAAGAAATTAATTTTTAAATGTTAAAATTCATGAAAAAATCTTGATTTTTTAGACTTCCTTGGTGAAAACAATTGTAAAATATTACCTATTCCCTCTATCAACTTGATTGAAGATCAAAATCTGAAGAATAATATCCAACAGGAATTCTTTCTGAAGAAATTAGAATTTGGGATATCACTGTTCAAAAAACTTGCTAATTAGATGATTATATCTAAATTAGATAATTAATAATTAGTTTGATCTGATATTTCTCACTGAAATGATTTCAAGCACAAGCCAATGACTTATTGGGAAAAAAGTATTTTTAAAGTCAAAATTTGAAAAAAAATAGTGTATACGTACACCTTGTGCAAGAAACTTAAGCCAAATTTGCCATAGCCTTTGCAAAATTTGTCATTAACCCCAATTTGATATGAAATGGTGGAAGCAAAAAAAATCAGAGATTAACGAGGCTTGTGGCGAAAGTTACTCTTTCCAGGAGTGAACATATTTTGTTTTGGAAAATCTTTAATTCCATAGTGTTCTGCTGGGATTCTACTCACACAAAAGAATCAACAAAATTTGGGGAAGACACTTTAAAGTCCGAACAAGAGTCGGGAGCCGACGTGGCTCAGTGGACATGCCGCGTCGCTAGCAACCTTCGAGTTGCAGGCAGCGCAGGTTCGATTCCAGGCCAGGTGCATTCCTCCCTGGGTGTATTTCTCTCTTCTGTGTCAGTAAAACTTTCATTGTGTGCATATGTCTATTACTTGATATGTATGTCTTGTGTCTGGCATAATCATGATAGGGCCCTTGCGACATAAAACCCCAAAACCAACCAACCGAGCAAGGGTCATATCACTTTCGGATCACATGCTTTATTAAAAGTCCGTCCTTTAATCCAAAAAGTGAAAATGAAACAACAAATATGTAGAATTAACACCGATAGAAAACCATCACCACACTATCCAAACTGAGAACACGACATTTTAAAGGCATTAAAATTAACAGTGATGGAACCAGAACGTGTAGACATTGTAACAACTGTCTGGGCGTTGAACTCATGCCTAATCATAGATTCACCTGCACTGCAATAGTAGCTGCTCTTTAAACCATCGATTACCATCCTCAAGAACAGCTTTACAGCGAGAAAATAATCGACTTGGCCAAAAATGTTCAAAATGCACACTGCGACTTCTATATCAGAAATGGATATGACAACAATATATTCTATTGCAGTGTGAAAATTTCCCATGCTTCTATGAGTCTCCTTCATTCCTACTAGTCTGGATCTTTCGCCATTTAAAACCCAAACCAACCTTCATTCCTACAGCATGTGTTACTGGAATAGAAGGCTTTTGTTTTCCGTTGTACGAAAGGTCAGCTTTCAAAGCAGCCTTGGATGAGTTGATAAATACACGCCATTCCTTATGATCGTGAGAGAGCCGCAGTATCCCGGTTGAAAGAGTAGTAGAGAGAGGGACTATCAACCGGAGGGCTGCGAGTTCGAATCTAACCAAAGACCGTCGTGTACAAAGGGGTCTGATTCACGTTAAATCCGTCGTGGCCTCAAATGTCCTCACGTTGGCGTGGTGTGGAAGTTTGGAGAGTGGGGTGCTAGGTCAGGTGTTATCTCGTCATCTGACCGTGGTTCAGAATGACGTGGTGTAGTCCTCGGATCTTTTCCATCGGGGATTGATCCCGGACCTTCGCCAATAGCCCGTGGTATTGTTCCAGTGCGACGTTAAAATACTTGCCTACCTTAAGATTGTGAAATATTCTAAATCTGTCATCAGCCCTGGAATATCTTAACAAAATGTATTCCATCCTGCATTTTTTTAATAAGTAATTTTCTATTTCCGAGCACAGAAACTTGGTGCACTCTAGGGTAGAAGGTTTAGTCTTGAAGTCTGTATGTCCAGTTTGTCTGGAAAGACGTAGGTCTCGAACGAGATCATTCAGTTCAGTGTGTGGAGCTCGTCTGGGTGTTTGGGAGTGTCAATGTAGGATCATGATCTTGATCTGTGTTCATATTCCTCACAAACATGCAGCATTCTCTTTTAATGTGAAATACAACAATGATGGTTCTATTGCAGTTTCATATCCTCATCAAGTGAAAAAATCAGTGTTGCCATCAATAAGGTATGAGGTGGCGAAATATAAAACTAAATTGTCGTTTTCCATACCATAATTTTGAAAGATGGTAAATATTAAATGCTCAATAAATAAACTATATGGGAAGGCAATTTTTTTAAGGTTAAACATAAAATCAGCACCCCAAAATAAGCTAAAAACAGGTAGGTATTTTAATTAATGTCGCACTGAAGGAACACAACGTGCGCTATTGGCGACGGTCCGGGATCAAACCCGAAGGGAAAGATCCGACGACAACACACGTCATTTTGAAACACGGTCAGATGACGAGGTTGCACCTGAGCTGGCACCCCACTCTCCAAACTTCCACACCACGCCAACGTGAAGACATTTGAGGCCACGGCGGATTTATCGAGCACCAGACCCCTTTGTACACGGGATTCCAACTCGCAACCCTCCGGTTGCTAATCCGATACTCTTCCTACCGGGCTACAGTTGCCCTTGTGAAAAACAGGTAAATTTGTTCTTATTATAAAACCTTGTAAATTAGAGTTGCGGAAGGCAGTAAGAAATCTAGAAGAAATCAGCGCGGAAAAGAAAATAACTAGTCCGTTCAATAGATATAAAGCAATTCAGAAACTAGCGAGATACTTTGCATAAAACTGAAAATTTTATAAAATTCAGAAGGCAATTGGCTTGATAGGCAAACTCCGTTTAATGATCAATTGATCCAGCTTGTAAAAGACTGTTTTGAGATGCATTCTCAGTAGGGACTACCTGTCATAACAGGAGTTTTAAGTCCCGCTGATATATGTTCACTTTTGAAAATGAAAATTGAGGAACACACGTTCCCTCGTGTGTTCAGGAACAATTTTCATTTCAGTCCATAAAACCCTTAATAACTCAGTCCAAGAGTGCTGCCAAGCAAGAAAAGGGAAAACCTCCTTTTACTCGGAGTATTGCTTGAAGAGGAAGTGAAAATATATTTTGAGAAAAATTTTCAGCGATTTTTTTGCTTCGCACTTGCAATAAAAGCCATACATTTTTGGAATGAAAAAAAGCTCCCCGTTACAGCTTCGAGCACCGTTAAAAACTGCTTCTGAAAACCCTTCCACGGGGAAGGTGAAGCAATGAAAGGCCACGTGCGTGACGCGTCACAAGGGGTTTTGATGCATGGGCGCCCCCTACATGCGAACCTGCCTGCTCTGCCGAAATCATGTAGCAGTAACCGGACTCATTTCGACAAAACATCCCGCAATTTCTTTAGAACCGCCATAAATCACACACGCTCCCAAAAAACACCGTCTCCATTTCCCCTTCTGTTTACTTATTTAGTTTTATTTCCCTTCCTCCACCATCCCTGCTGCCGTTGGTCCCTCCTGAGCAAAAAAGAGGGTTTTGCTCTTAAAGATTGGAGGGGAAAAGGCATTTCAAGTCGAGATAACTTTTTAAGAAATTTCACTGGTGCTCCTTCCACGAAGAGACGTATCGATTTCCTGTCGCTTTCAGTTTGAGAGAAATGAAATTTTTATTTTGCTCCTTTGAAAAATACGCGGACACTCTTACGGGAGAAAATGAAACCGACTGCTTCGTGAACATCAAAGGCGTACGTGCTCTGCCGACGACAGAAGTCGGGCGATGTAACCCCCCGAAATGTTCTTGATTCTACAAAAAGAGATGCTAATTGATGTCATCGAAGTTTTGTATAAAACCCAGTGTGAGATCACTACCCCTAACTGCAACCGAAGGACTCCTTGCGCTTTCGTTTCATGTAAATACTAATTGTGTTTGTCAGGTTATTATCATGTCCTCGTCTTCTGTGAAAATGAACGTGTTCGTCTTTAGAAATTCTCTTTTCGAGCCTTTTTAAGCCGAGGTAACCCGGTTGGAAGAGTAACGGATTAACAACCGAGGGTTCCGAGTTCGAATCCAATCAAACACCTTCGTGTACAAGGGGGATGGTGCACTTTAAATCTGTCGTGATCTCAAATATCCATGCGGGGTGTGGAATGTGGTGAGTGGGGTGCCAATTTGGGTGTTATCATCTGATCGTGGTTCAAAATTACGTGGTATTGTCCTCGGATCTTTTCCTTGAGGATTGATCCTGGATCGCCGCCAATAGCCCGGTGTTGATCCAGTGCGGACGTTAATTAATTAGCAAGTGGTTTCGTCGAGATATCTCGTCCACCAAGCTCTGACCTATTTTCCTAATGAAGAGATATCGTGTCATCCAATATATTGCCGATTTTTTGATGATTGACGAGATCGTTTCAGTTTCTTATAATGATGAGGTCAAGGGTCAATTTTCTTCTGACGACATACCTCTTCCATCAAGATCTGGTCAATTTTGCTAATGACGAGATACCTCGATGAGTCAACCACCAGGAGGGTTAATCTGATACTCTACATCATAACGAACGAACAATAATCTAACACCAAGTCAGTAGAAAAATCGTGGATCTCATTAGTACTCGGTTGCTAAAGCAAGCTAATAATTCATCTTTGTGTCAGGTGACCTATCTGGAGGGACCCTCTTATTTATTCACCTAGACATTAGTGACGTATGCAGAGGTAGGGCCTTCCCAAAAAATGTTTTGCTCTTCATGCAAGAACAATTGTGCTTATCACACAGGAAAATAGATCTGAAAAAATCATTAAAAGTCGTGTTCATTACGTATCACGGCCTCTTGATTGGAATAAAAAACCGATAGTGAAGGTTGGATTGTTTGGTTGTTTGGGGGTTATATGGCACAAGGGCCCTATTTGTCCATCCTGCGCCAGACACAAGACATACACTATCAACTAATAGACACACACAATGAAAGTTTTACTCACACAGAAGAGAGAAATACACCCAGGGAGAGTGAAGATTGGGAACCTCCAAAATTACTTTCTGACTATGTGCCTAATTCCACCACACTACCTTCTAATGTAGCCGGGTAATGGTAGGTAGTAAATTAACGTGTCGCACTGGAGCAACACAGCAGGCTATTGGGGAACGTCCGGGATCCATTCCGAAAGGAAAGATCCGAGGACATCACCTCGTAATTTTGAGCCACGATCAGATGACGAAGTCAACACCTGAGCTGGCACCCCACTCTGCAAATTTCCACACCACGCCAACGTGAAGACATTTGTGGCCATGCCAGATTTAACGAGCTCCATCCCCCACATTCCTTGGTTGAACCTAGTTTCGAACTCGCAACCCTCCGAATGCTAGTTCGCTACTCTTTCAACAGGGCTAGCGTGGCCCCAAGCAGCCGGATTACGAATGCATCCGAATAGAGCTAATGCATTTTGTGTTTTTCGCAAGTTTTGGTTGGAAAGTCATAACATTTTTGGGAAAAGATGAACCAATGGTTGTTTCAGTAAACTTGAACATTGATGGTCGCTAAGAAAAGTTAATATACATTTAAATAGTGAATAGATATTTTTAAACGCCATTTTTTGTGGCCTGCAGAATGATTTGGGCTGTCAGGCCTGGTATAATACAATGCATTCGACGGTTTCTTTTGCAATTTTGATTTATTTTCAAAATTTTTCTGGTTTGAGAACGCAACAAAAATTGAATAATTTTTGAGTTTTCTGTTTTATATAATTGAAATACCCCCAATGCAAGTGTTGCAAATGGCTGGTCTATGAAGCCTGGTTCGAATCGTTTCACTCGAGTGACTATCGTTCTTGGTTACTGGTGTTAGCTAGGGATATCGCTGAGGCAGGCGTTGACAATACTAACTAGTTAATTAATTTGTTAGTAAATTATTATTCGTATCACAAAATTTTAGACTCTATAAAACTAGAAAAGGCCAAATTTTGCTTTTATTCATGGGTCTGCAGGACGGAAGTAAGAAAAAGCGATCCCTGTCTTGTGCGTTCCAGACATTTGAGAAGGGAATTTTCATGTTTCATCTCTTCTCTGAAAAGAAAAACGATTCCAAAGGGTTGCATCAAAGGAAGGGTTGGCTTTTAAACGTTGTGCTTTGAAGATGCTATGCACGAAAGCGTTCATCATCATAAATTCTTTAGTGCTTAAGAGCACATAAGATCTTCAATCTAGATCACCAAAGTTTCCTGTCCGATGCAGCAAGTCTAGCTTCATACCAGCTGGCCCATCCAGCCTCACTTCTCTCTTGTTCCATCATACGTAAACGGGGACGTCCACGCTTTCTCTTTCCATCAGGGGTCCAGATCGATGATATATTAGGAATACTGTCCCTGTTCATTCTTAAAATGTGTGTTCTGTAAACTTACATCTAAATATAATTTCATTTCGTATTTCATTAAATTGTGCTTTATTTAATAATTCTTCACTTGAAAGGTTCACTAAGGTTGAAATTGGGCTTAAAATTATAAAGTTTTTCCAAGAAAAACTTTATAATTTTGAAGCAGTTAATAAAAACAGTTTTTCCAAGAAAAATTAGAAAATATTTCTGAAATGCCAACTATGGTCCCCAGTTTGTGTCAGGCCATGTTCATCTACTAAATTGCTTGACCCTCTTGGATCTTGTCTCAACAAGGTATCTCGTCTTCAGAAAAACGTATTAGATCTTGAAAGAGATATCTCGTCACTAGAAAAACTGACTACATCTTGATGAACGAGATATAGCTTCATTAGAAAAAACTTAACAGATCATGATAGGTGAGAAATCTCGTCATTAGAAAAGATGCCCATCGTCAAAACATCGGCAATATCTTGATATCTCGTCCTTAGCAAAACAGGACCGAACTCGATGGATGAGATATCTTTTCCAATCCACTTGGAGGGTTAATGTGCTGGGTCTTCTTAATTTAATTAGCTTTCCTCCTAATGGGTGAATTTGTAAACTTTGTTAATTTAAAGAAATATTTTAAAATTAATATTTTTAAAAGTATTCATCTTTTCCTGTAAAAATACCCTCATTTTCGCCCTTAATTCTTCAGCTCCAGTTTGCAGCCTATTTGGAAATACGGCATTGATTCTGGGGCCTTAAACACCTTTACGAAACAATAGATTCGTTAACTGTAGTACGCGAGATTTATCTTCTGTTAATGAATTGCTTTGGAGATCAAGACAGAAAAGTTCTCATTAGGCTCTGAGGATCTTAATGTCCTTTGCATTCTGAGGAAGTAGACTGCTCTTTCCAAAGCCGATTATCCGTGGCAAAGCCGGACTTTTATCGCCTGTAGCGTAACCTTAATTCATGATCTGGTCACAAAGGAGTTCGTGATTTTTTTTATCTTTCCGTTCATCTGCTAAATTGCGCGTTGAGTTGATTGTTCCGCTTTTATTAAACGCCATCGTAACGAATCGAGTTGCTGGGTTTAGTCGGTAGCGTAGGCAAGATTGCATTTGGGAGAGGAGACGCAATAATTTAACTTTTATGCCAAAAGAAGTTCTGAGTCTAATAACATTTTAGGAAGAGTCGCCTACCTGGTATAGAAGTCATGGCGTTTGTCTGGTATGCCAGCGTCGCACTGGAGCAACACAACGGGCTATTGGCGACGGTCCGGGATCAAACCCGAAGGGAAAGAACCGAGGACAACACCTCGTCATTTTGAACCATGGTCAGATGACGAGGTCACACCTGAACTGACACCCCACTCTCCAAACTTCCACATCACGATAACGTGAGAACATTTGAGGCCACGAGATTTAACATGCACCATCCCCCACGTACACGACGGTCTTTGGTTGGATCGGGTTTCGAACTCGCAACCCTCTGGTTGCTAATCCGCTACTCTTCATACTACTCCGGCCCGAGACCTCTACAAGAAAAAGGGCAGCTATAAAACTACTTTCCTAGGGCAGTTTTCAGTGTTATTATGTTATTGAAATTTAGAGATATTTTTATTACTTTTTTCTTCATTCGTAAATTTAATTATACTCTTCAACACTCTCAGTGTTTAATGGGTGTAGTGAATTGAAAGTGATCTATTTGTTTCTTTCTCAGGCCCAATGTGTGTGGAGGAGGAGGCCCCAAGAGCCAATGCTGTCCGGGATGGACCAAGAGAAGCGGATACAACGGATTGTGTATTGTCCGTAAGTTAACCTCTCCTTTCCTGGATGCACGATTAACAGAAATCGCTCGAAACATGCACTGTATTGAATAGAATCACCGACATCTCTAACTGCAATACATATATTGTCATACATTAGGAGATATGAAATTCACAAGGCGCGCGTATGCATAAAGCCGTGATAAAATAGGCAAACAAAGTTGCATAACGACACTGGCAGACCAATCAGAGCGTTTTCACCGTTCGCATCAGTACCTGATTGCTTTGCACGCTTTGCTTTTCGAATTTCGCTTTGTATTTCACCCGTCTTAACTCGTCTATGTACGGCAAACGTGGGCGCAGATATCGGATAGCTTCAAAAAGGCAGAGTTTTATTTTTTTTATTTGGCGTTGAGTGTAATTCCTTTAGATTTGAATGATTTTCAGACTCATCACATTTGCATTTCGAAGAGTTTGTTCGTAGCCACTTTAGATCGATATACACTGACTTGAATCAATAAAAAAATTCCCATTTACTTTAAAACATAATCCTCTCTTCGGAGCTGAGGGCCGCGGTGGTTCGGTTGCAAGAGTAACGGATTAGTAACCGGAGGGTTGCGAGTTCGAATCCAGCCAAACACGGTCGTGTACAAAGGGGATTGGTGCACGTTAAATCTGTCGTGGCCTCAAATGTCCTCACGTTGGCGTGGTGTGGAAGTTTCGAGAGTGGGGTGCCAGCTCAGGGGTGTTGCCTCGTCATCTGACCGCGGTTCAAAATTACGTGGCGTTTATCCTAGAATCTTTCCCTTTGGGATTGATCCTGGACCGTCACCAATAGCCGGTTGTGTTGCTCCATGTGAAGTTAATTAAAATACCTACTTCTTCGGAGCTGAATGGAGATCTTTTTTGTTGCGCCGTTTTCCAACTAAATGTAGGTAGGTACGTATTTGAACACGTCGCACTGGAGCAACACAACGGGCTATTGACGACGGCCCGGGATCAAACCCGAAGGGAAAGATCCGAGGACAACACCACGTCATTTTGAATCACGGTCAGATGACGTGGTCATATCTGAGCTGACACCCCACTCTCCAAACGTCCACACCACGCCAACGTGAGGACATTTGAAGCCATGGCAAATTTAACAGGCACCAGCCCCTTTTTGTACGACGGTCTTTGGCTGGATTCCAACGCGCCACCCACTGGTTGCTAATCCGTTAGTCTTCCAATCGGGTTAAGGGCTCTTCAAATGGGGAGAAACCTCTCTGCTCAGATGCAATAAAGGCCAGTACAGAACTTCCCTAACGGTCCCCAACTACATTATGGTACCACTTATGTTCTATGCTCCCTGGCCAAATGTGGCCCTTGCGCCATAAAACCCCAAAACCAACCAACCTATTCTCCCATTCAGTCAATTGTATGCAATAGCTTTTAAGCCATTTAGAGGTTTGCAGATGCAGGAGCACGCTATTGAACGGTCTGTTGGTCAGGGTGCTGATTACTGTATCGAAAGGTTCCTGATTCGAATCCAGGGGTGATGCATGGATGTTGTCAGTATGAAGTGAATGGGAGGCCTTTCTATAAACGGGTTGTGCCTAGAATGTACGTTATGAATGTGGGGCGTGATCAAGGGAGCACCGAAGGAGGAGGCTATAGGGGCTTAAGTCCCCCCCCCAGGCATTAAGAAAGTAAAAATATTCTGATCTGGTTACTTGTTTCGTTCTTAAAATATCGCGAATGAAGACATTTCTCCTTGCTTCAATTAATAAATATTTCTATATTACTTTTTATTACGTTTACAAAGGTGTTCCATCACCTATTTGCAGGGGTTAAACAAAATAATGTAAATATTTGTGTCCTTTGTTAACAAGATTAATTGGTCCACTATTTGCCTTCAAGTCTTGTCTTGAAGCAGTTACTCTACAACTTGTTTCTCGTAGCACCCTCCTTAACTGCTTGCTTTATGAAAAGAACTTTTAAAATCTCTTCCCTACACTTACGGTATGCTTGGCCTTACATACTTCTCAAGTTACCTCCCTTAAAATACAAAGTGTACGAAGCCAATGATAGGTAGGTAGTTCAATTTACGTCGCACGGAAGCAACACAACGGGCTATTGGTGAAGGTCAGGGATTAATCCCGAAGGGAAAGGTGCGAGGGCAACATCTCGTCATTTTGAACAAAGGTCATATGACGTGAACTGACACCCCACTCTCTAAACTTCCACCCTACGCCTACGTAAGGACATTTGAGGCTACGGCAAGTTTAATGTGCCCTCACGTACACGAAGGTTTTGGGTTGGACATAGTTTCGAACTCCAACTCTCTGGTTGCTAATCCACGACTCTACCAACTGAACTAATGCGGCCCCGCGAAACCAATGGAGCCCCCTCTTAAGTGCACCCAACCATTAGCTCACCACCCGTGGGTAACGCCAGGTGGTTCACAATTCCGCCTGTGTCGTGCCATGATGGATACTGTAATTGAAGAAAATCGTTCTTTACAAGTCAATTTGATATTTTACTTCGATTTCGGTAGGAACGTGGTAAGACTTCAGATGGTATTTTAATTAACGTTGTACTGGAACAACACAACGGGCTATTGGCACCAGTCCGGGATCAAACACGAAGGGAAAGATCCAAGGACAACACGTAATTTCAAACCACGGTCAGATGACGAGGTCACACCGGAGCTGGTACCCCACTTTCTAAACTTCCATACCACGCCAACGTGAGGACATTTGAAGTCACGACTGATTTATTGTACACCAGCCCCCTTGTACACGACGGTCTTTGGTTGGATTCGAACCTCACAACCCTCCAGTCCTCCGGCCCGGTAGGACTTCAGAAAAAGACGATAGTATGACCGAATAATGTCCAATGATACGCACAATTCCACTGCACTGAGCAATCAAGCGAAGTGCAAACGCAAGTTTTCATTCGATCGTCCAATAAGCCTCTTCGTGTGGGTGGCTCTCTCCTAAAAGCTGCCCCGCACAAAGCCTGTTGAGACTTGGAATATATATTTATGCGTGCTCTGCCGCCTTGAGGCGAGCTAATGAAAAACTTTGCAAAGGCTTCAAAATGACAAGAACTGCAAAGGCAGGAAAAGAGCCGACGCATTTTTCTGTCAGTCTCGGGGGAAAAAAATCTAAAAAACCTACGGTGTTTCATGGCAGGAAAATGAATGTTTCGCTACTTTCTCTCCCTTTTTATCCTCTGAACATATTTTTGGTGTTATCGGATCTTTGCTTGAGGCGGCAGAACAAAAAAGAGCAGCAGAATTTATATGATAAAAAGGGATAACGCCCAAGCGCTAGAAAGATGGCGTGACTAGACTCTCCCGCTCATTCTTTACTTCACCGGTAGCATTTTTAAACTTTCCCCCATAATAAACGAGAACTCTTTTCATTTCGTTCCATGGAAAAGTGACAATGAGGGATACGTATACTGCTATTTGCAGTCTTTGCCTGCCTTACTTTTGAAGGATCCCATTACGGTGTTGAAAACATTCGTAATGTAATTCAAGCACTGTTTTCAAGACTTGTTTGAAACTTGAAAAGTATAGTTAATAGAACGTTGGTCATGATTTTCAGTAGTCTTATTACTGACCGCCGTTGTTTATACTTAAGAACTCAAGTGAACTACAGATTTCTAAAGTGGACTGTATTGCGAAATAGTGTATGTAGACCCTTAAGGGCAAAATTTCTTTAGTTCCATACAATTCTAAACAGTATGGAACTGTTTATTTCTATAGAGAAACGAAATAACTTTTCTATACAAAAAATTCTATAGAATTCTGTAGAGAAAACGCGTTGATTCTATAGAAATGTATTTATAAACTTCTATCGAGAAGTTCTATAGAAAAGTAAAGTCGCGAAGCAAAAGAAATGAGCTTCTGTAGAACTCTATAGAAATTTCTACAGACATTTTCTATTGGTTGGTTGGTTGGTTGATTTGGATTTTATGGCGCAAGATCCAATAGCGGACAAGCTGCGCCAAACAGTTGTAGTATTTACTATTAACAGTATTTTCTATTGAGATTTCTACAGAGATTACTTTATAGGTAGGTATTTAATTAACGTCGCACTGGTGCAACACAACGAGCTATTCGGGACAGTCGGGGAACAAACCCGAAGGGAAACATCCGAAGACACCATATCATTCCAAATCAGAATTCCAATTCCGTGAAAGTTGCACGCACAATAAATATTGAAATGAAAATAAATTGAAACATTAATCGCGAGCTCGAACCTCAAGTTCCAACAATTATTTTGAGCAAAATTCGATGCTTTGGAAGACAAACGTATTCTCTGGAGAGTCCATGAAATGAAACGTAAACATTTCAAAATGTAAAGATACTGAAATGCAGAACTTCATCTGACGTGCTTAACGTAGTATTGTTTGACCCCAGACATTTGGACAGAATGGGTCGCTTATCATGAGGGTGACATTAAATCTTTGATCACGTTTAGTAGCTACAAAAGGCATTTAGGTATTTTTTTAATTAGCGTCACACTAGCAATACAACGGGCTGTTGGTGACGGTCCGGGATCAATCCCAAAGGGAAAGATCGAGGATAATACCACGTAATTTTGAACCACGGTCAGATGACGAAGCAAGAGAGATAAAGTATTTTGCACTTTTGAGAAATATGTGATTCAACAAAAAATAAAACAAATTCGAACAATTTAATTTCAAAATCTCTCTGAACTTTCTGATCTGGGTACAAACGATGCAATGAGATTGCGAATGTCACCTTCATGCACTTAACTTAAAATATATTAATTCGAGAAGTCCAACCACCTTAGACAAGCCAATTAGGGAGAGTTTATTTCTTTCGGGGTAGAGTGTTGTCGGAGAGAACCCCGCCAACTTTTCCTCTCCTGCCTTTGTACATCAGTATAATTATAAGCGTGATCTCAAGCAGAATACAGTCCTGTTGTGTGTAAATGGTTGGTTGAAGTTCATCATAGAGAAAATATGTAACTAGAGTGAGCAATGGTAATCTTTTTATGTGCCCAGGATCATGTGAACAAAACTAGTAGTAACGTGACCCTTAGACGGTATTCGTCTGCTGGGTGGAACCGAACATCATCTGAGTGGTTCACGTGACGGGAGAAGACGCCCATCCATTGATTTCATCATCCGATTGGTCCACGAGACATAGTGGTAGGCTTTTGCGATTTCGCCAAATTTATCGCCACTCTTGAAATGCGCATTCAAACACCTGCCCTATTATTAGATGTTATATCGCCAAATGAGGCGATAAGATGCTAAATCGGCCAACCAAGTCGATTTTTCACAGAACAGTCACGTGACTGCTAGTCGACATGTTGGTCACGTTTTTTGAAGCTCCTCTCAATAGGAAATGCTCAGTCTACTCACAAACACGTCAATGGGAGCGCAAGGGCCATCTGGCCGAGCTGCGCCAAACACAAAATAAACACTGTCAAGCACATTCACACATGCGTATTGGATATACACACACAAGGAAAGCTTTACTGTTACTGAAGAAAGGGACACAGCCAAGGAGGTGTGTCTAGAAAGGGAAGTGAGAAAACACACTCGGTAACGAACAGCGCCATTATGCCAGGAACTTTGTGTTCGTCGCTAAGGCCGCCAAGTCAGTTCATGAAGAACGGTTCGTGAGCCTCGTGGGAGGAGGGTCACATTGCATGTTAGTCCTTTGGGGGCTCAATGCATTACAAAAGCGCACCCAGAACGCTTCTG